>CAOLHI010000073.1:0-600000 GCA_948474755.1 Ctenosaura bakeri | reverse complement strand
CAGTCCTCTGGCGTCCCAAATAGTGGCTTCCAGTTGGTGGAGGCTCTCCACCAACCGGAGAAGCTCGCCAGCCAGAAGCCCACCCTCAGCAGATCTGTAGGCATGCACTTGCGCATGCCTGCAAATCTGCTCCGGGGCCGGGTGACAGAGCGGCACGGGGTTGTGCGCTCCGTGCTTTTTAAAAACCTCTAAAAAGAGGTTTTAAAAAACACACCGCGCGACCAGTTCTGGTCGTTCCGGAGTGGACTGAGGTCTGGAACTACAAAAAGTAGTCCGCCCCAGTCCACTCTACGGTGCAGAAGACCTCCGTTGGAGGTTGCTCTGCACTGTTTTAATAGCCCGGTGTGGAAAAGGCCTACGTCACCATCATGCCACTTGGAGGAGCCCCTGCAAATATATAAATTCACTGTCCCTGTTCTAGGAATCCACCACTTTCCTGTCCGCATGGGCCATCTTCTCCTTTGCTTGAGGGCATGGTTTAAGTGGTCAGGAGAATAAGGTGGTAGAGTATATGACATGCTGATGATGATATTATGGGGATGAAGATGATGGCCAGTATTCTGTATGATCTTTACATATGCTTAAGCACCACAGTTATAGTGTTATGCAATGAATCCCAGCCCAACCCCCAATTTATCAAGCAGCAGCCTCTGCAATCAATAGGGGGCCTTTTCTCCGGTTCTTCAGCAAGCAGCGGGCTGCTGTTTCTGCCCCCTCTCATGAGCCATCCCCACTGTGACTAGTTGCAATTCCTCCTCCCACCAGAAGTCACTCACATGAGGGTGGCAACAATAGCCAACTGCTTTGCAAGCAGCAGGGAGACAGGCTCCCATCAATTGCTTCAGATGCTTCCCAGTAAGTGGCGATGGATGACTTTCACAGTCCTTAAGTAGCACCTAAACTCAAGGCTATGTAAGGAATGCAAATACATAACAGTCACAAATGAGTACTGGTGGTGCTGCTGGTGGTAACAACAACAACAATAATATCAATTTCCCACCTCCCTCCCCAAATTGGGACTCAAGGTAGCTTATAAATTAAAAAGAAAAAAGAAAAAAGAAAAATGCTGCTTAAAAACATGCAAAAAGTGAACATTAAAGAGGAATTAAGCTCTTCATAATTTTAAAACAGTTTAAGCTTATACTTAAAGTGATAAAATGCAGTTTAAAAACATGATTAAAACAGTTTAGTTTAAAATAGGACGGTGCCAGCCCATCCTCAGAATGTGCTGCAACACTTTATATGTTTTAAATTGTTTTGTTATCATAAATAGTTTAACTGTTGCAATGCAGACTTTTTGTATGTTTACACTACATTGTGGTCGTTTTAATTTGTAAGTGGCCTTGAGTCCCAATTCTTGAGGAAACGGTGGAGTATAAATATAAATGCAATTAACCAACAGCAACAATAGCAACAACAATAGTTGGTCACAGAACTCAAAATGTTAACAATGTTCCTCTATGTTAAAAGAAAAAGAAAAATATTTTTATGCTCAGTCTAAACAGTTTTAACACCAGGGAGGACATTTTTCACCCAGTTCCTTCCTTTATCATGTTTATTTTTATTTATAGGCAGTCCCTCTCTATGCTCCTTTTTTTCCTTACGTGGAAAAGATTCAAACATTGTTATTGTTTTACTGCATGTATATACAACCCTTTCCCCAAGGGGTTCAGCCTACCTGTGTGGTTCTCCCCCTTCCTCTTTATCCTCACAAGTCAATGGCCATTTCCACACTAGCCTGTTATAGCGTGATAATTCCACTTTCAACATCCTCTGGAATCCTGGGGTTTGCAGTTTCGGCCCCTCCTGAAACTGCAAACCCCAGGATTCCAGAGGATGTTGAAAGTGGAATCATCGCGCTATAACAGGCTAGTGCAGAAATGGCCAATGAGAGAGCTTAGGTGGAAAGAATATGACTGAGTAGACATCACCTAGTGGTAGGTCAGAGAAATCTGAACCCAAATTTCCCTGACAATAGTCAGGGAGTCTGGCCACATTACTGCATGAAGTTTCACATGATATTTACCTATAATCTGGAATGACAGAACCCACTGCTTCTTTGTTGCAGAACTGTACAACTTCATTCTTGCTGGGAGTCTGGGGTGAAGCCAAGGCAGCTAGCTAAATGTATTTGGCCATGGAGAGCCTGATAGAATCCAGTTGGTGACTTTTCATACCAGCACCAATTGTTTTTGCTGTGTGCCTTTAAGTCATTTCTGACTTATGGTGACCCTAAGGGGGATCTATCATGGCGTTTTCCTGGCAGAATTTGTTCAGAAGGGGGTTGCCCTTGCCTTCCTTAGCAGCTGAGAGAGTGTGACTTGCCCAAGATCACCCAGTGGATTTCCATGGGTGCATTTGAACCCCCGTTTCCCAAAGTCCAACACTCAAACCACTACAACATGCTGGTTCTCTCCACTACTGATTGTCATTTTATTTTTACTTGTGGGACTGAAAAAAGGATGTTTGGCAACCTATTTTGATTCCTTTGGTTAAGTCCCCATTGGCACCTGTTCTCAGTATCAAGGGCCTATTTTCGGCTTCTCATATCAGTAAGTTATGCCTATTTTCACCTTCAAAATTCCCAGCATCGTTTTCCTCTCTTTAAATGGACCTTGATATTTACAACTCATTAAAAATTCCAGAGTCAGAGCATTTCATTAAAACTTGTATGCATATGAAATAGCCCACATTTGCACCATGTTCCCCCTCCCGCCATCTCTTTATGTCAAAGCCAAAAAGACAGCACAGTTTCTCAGTACCCGTAAACTTTATTAAAATATGTGCTTCTTCAGCCTTAAGTTAAATTAAAAAGTATTTCAGCTCTTACAGAAATAGCATCAAAGTGAGGAAATGAGAGGATTACAACACAAAGAAATAACATAAAACAGTATGTACAAAGGAAAGAAGATTCCCCCATTAATAATAATAATAAAAGGCATGGATTATCTCTCTTGGCAGGCCTTATATGGTATACCTTATATAGTGAATAGAAAAGGAGACTTAAAGTAATAACTATTTAAAATAAACAAACTTCTGACACAATGCTCATGAATAGGAACCACAGAATCCACACGATATAAACTGATGTATCCATTTGCATTTATTATACCAGTTGTACTAAAGGGTAAGAGATCTATTCATCAGTTCCTTTGACAATCTGACTTTTACTTTTATTTAGGAACAAGTTTGTGAGTTTATTGTCTATCCCACTGTGGCAAGAAACAATGTTTTGGAGTAAAGTTGAAAAGTTTTCTTCCATTAGGCTTTTAGCATGATGTTTTAGAATTTGCAGTACACAGAAAACAGATCATGGTTAGCTTTTACAAAACAGCCCTTCTTAGGGGTCACAGTAAATCCCACTTGCATCAAGGCTCTGTTTTAAACCCCGCATTAAAAGAAGAAGAAAAAAACCCCAGATCTAGAGACTGTGAGCCAGTATTTTGCTTTACCTTGCCTGAAAGTGTATGTTGTGCTAAGTTAACACACACACATACCATGCTGCATTAGGAGATGTTCCCCTATGGAAGCTTCTTTCTGATCTTCTGATGGATTCACCAACTCTGCAAAGCATAATGGAAACCTCCCATCTTAGAACATTTCATTTTCAAGTTGTCTACAGAGACTGTTGCTCCAAGGTGCCCAAACTAAAGGCATTCACATCAATCAAAGCCCAACAAAATCATAGTAATGGAACCAACTCAATTGGACTGTTAATAGCTCATTGTGAAATGGATCCATCCCTGACTCTAAAAAGACACAGATTTTAATTCATTGTTAGAAAGAAACTTTAAATCTTACATTATGAATCCCTCTGTTTAGTTACAATGCCATATTCTTTTTCCTATGTTATCTTGTGCAAATGAGAAAGAAATCAACATATGCTTACCAAATATGTATGGTTTATATCAATTCTATACTGGTTGGATATTTGTGAAGAATCTGACCTGATTTATTTATTTATTTTTTTAACGACAACTTATGGTCAAACTGAACATGAAGAGGCCTTTGTTTGGGTGGTCACTCTATTCATGGACTTATTAGGTCATATTTTAATGCTACAAAGAGTGTATGGAGTACAATAAAAAGAGTGCATGGAATACCGTGGGTTGCTCCATCTGCACTTGTCCCTTCCTGGCACTGTGCAAGGGAGAAACAGATATATTACTGGATGCAGAGAGAGTTTGTGGGTCCTGTTCCAAGTTATCCCTTACAGTCAGACTCCTTCTCCTTACTCTATGTGTAAAGTGCACAGAATTATAGGAAACAAAAGCCATTTCTGCCCTACACTGTTATAGTGCTATTGTTTCACTTTCAACCCCCTGTGGAATTCTGGGGTTTATAGTTTCCTGAGGCCAAAGAGCTCTCTGGTTGAGAATTTTAAATGCCCCTCCTGAAACTGCAAGCTCCAGGATTCCATAGGATGATGAGAGTGGAATAATAGCACTATAACAGTGTAGGGTAGAAATGGCCAATGAGTCAGCTGCAAAGACTTCTAATCCAGCTCTTAAATTGGAAATGTTGAGTGTGACAGGAAGATCAAGGTACATGCTCCAGTTGTAGACTTGGAAACAGTATAAAAAAAACATTAACTGGGATGAAGAGGTTATTGTTCTGGGTCCACTGTGGCAGTGGATCAGCCAATTGTTCTTTCACCAAATTAATGCATGACATCGCATGGTCAGGCTAATGGCTAAACATAACAGTATGTTTGTGGTGTAGATAAAACTTTTCACATCTTAGAAGGCTGCAGAAACTGATAAAGATCAAATTGACTGGGATCAGGCTGTTACTTCCTAGCACCAGGGTGACTGAAAATGTATACGTGAACAATTGCCTTGAATTGCCACTAATATCAATCTCTGTTAGCTGGTTAGAAGGAAACACAGGTTAAAATCATGTTTCAGACAGTGGTGGACTGGAAATCTATGCTAACTCAAGTCTGCTGGGGTTCTGCTGCCCCTGGTTGTGCAAACCCAGCTGGAAAGCACTGGGGCACATTCCCCTGGCCAGGTCACTGATCAGGAGGGTGAACCTATCAAGCCACCATCCAGCTGCTGCTGCACAGCCAGCTGTTCCTTTTTCTAGGCTACATCATTGCAGCCAAATGGTTCCCAGAAGGTCCCCAGTCCTTGGCCAAAGGTTATCTATAGAGAGGTGTCCTTGTGAATTCAAGCTGGAGTTGCATGCTTGTGTGTGTCACTACAGAAGGAGGTATTGGATATCTCCTTCCACAACAACATAAAAAATGGATGTAATTGGAAATGATGTTGTCTTGTATCATCAGTGTGATTCTATGGGAATATACTTCCAAATTTAAGAAAAACTTTTAAGGTTTATGTTTAATTTAGGAAATGACCAATTGCTTTGGGGCTTTTTTTGCAGGGGGAATTGAAACATATTTAAACAGTGTGCTATGGAATTTAGTACCCAGTATAGACTTTGGGCACATCACACACTCTCAGTCCCAGAAAACCTTGTGATAGGTTTGCCTTAGGTTTGCCATTAAGTTGGAAGTGACTTGAAGGCACATAACAACAACAGCAACATAATCAATACCACAATGTGGCATTTATTTCACTTAGGGATATAAATCTTTCCATATTTTATTCTTGCCCATAAAATTATGGATTTCAAAAATTTTCTCCTGGATGCACAAGATTACAAGAGGGCTTTTTTGGTAGATTTTTCAATTCCTTTTCATTTTATGATGCTTGTGTGAAAATTTTGTACCCCTTCCAACTTATGCATGGATTTCTATGAAAAACACTAGATAAAATCCTGCATCACCAGATGTTACTACAGTGATGGAGCTCTGTTATCACAGTTTTGTCTGATGATGACACCCGTCAAAACTTCATCTTTTCAGCCTGGTCTTACCTCAGAAACCCTTTGGCCAGGATGCTGCCAGGCTGAAAAGGTAGGTTTTGCATGTCACATCTAGATGTTAGCAACTGTAGATGTGAATTCTCAGTGGCTAGGCGATTGTAAATCTAGTTTACAATCTTTTAATTACTGAACAGGATTCCAGTCACTATTTTTTGTACAAAATACATATTTCTGTGCAAATGAAATTTTTTGGGGGAAAATCCTGGAGTGTGAAAAATTTCACAGTACTTTTTTATAGGAAAATTTGCAAGTATGCTATACATAGCAAAGTCCTTCGTCTGAAAGACAGTGTAACATAACCACTGCTACTACTGTTCTCTTGTCTCTTAAGGTCACAGAACAGCCTTTCCAATAAGAGATTATACTGTATTTGGGATGAATCAAGCTCCAAGTTTGAAGGACCTCTGACAGGAGAGTTACTGCGAGCTGCAGCAAACCAGCTTTGTCATATGTTCTGTTCTCAAGTGACCTATTAGCTACTTTCCCCTCTCTTTGTTTGGGTGATTTTAACATGTTTACCCAGATGTTTTATGGCACAAAACTCTGCCAGAAAAGGGCTTAAGGCTACGGATAGAACATTCTGAGTCAGGACAGGAGGCTGAGCTGATTGGTTGAAGGTAGCAAGTGGTGACCTCATGACCTTTCAAGCTTAAGTGGGGGAGATGACAAGGAAAATTACTTACTTTTTCTCCTCTTACTTTTCCCTACTGTTGACTCTTCAGCTTAGCCCAGCTGTCACTGGGCTCTGGCTAGAGTAATCTGAGCTAATATAAGGCTTTATGGAGACAACAGGTGGGTGAGCCGTGGGTTGAGGAAGAAGGCTTTGAAAAGCCTTTCAAACTACAATGAAGATACTTTATCTTAATTAGTCTGGATATTGGATCTTCTTTGAGAAAACATACAGGTTTGGAGTCATGTGTTTGGACAAGGCCTCACTCCACTCTTTAGTTAATGCCTAATGACGCAATCCCAAGGGCGTGCTTCAGCTTTAGTAGTACAAACAAAGAAGCAGTATTACATACACCTTAGGAAATTACAACTTTGCAGTGGAGCTAGCGGGAAACTTTGTATTCACAATGGTCTGGGGATTCTGGGGGTCATAGTCTCAAAAAAGCATTTTTTCCCCAAGCTCTGTTTCCATTCCTGATTGTTTTTGGTATACTCCAAGCACATGGTAGAGCATGATGCTACAGTGGCTGTCTTAAGTCAGGTGGCAATTGGGTGAGTTACACCTGAATGTGGAGCTCTAATTTCAGCCAACCAGGTAGGTGTTTACTTAATCTACATTATGAGATTCACTAAAAAAAAATACCTTCCAGTTCTGATTAATTTGGTCAACAAAGTGACCAGCCCTGTGTCATATTTAAAATATTTGGGCACTGACATTGGGATTAAGTGCTGAATGGCTCTAAATGAAATTTTTAAAAGAAAGAAGAAAAAAAAAGGAAAGACATCACATAGAAAACCAGAAAGACATTTGTCTAGGCCACACACTGGTCTCATCAGCCAGACCTCAACTTGAGACTCTTCTGGATTGAATATTATAAATCCTGAAAAATTAAAACAGATAAAATAGAAAACCATGGTATTTGCTTCCATATGAAGATATTAATTGAGGCCACCAGACATTAGCACAAATATTAATTTCCCCTCTCTGTTGATATGTACAAAAATATATATTTTTCTCTTTTTAATTTGTTTAAATTATATTTTCAAGGCTCAGTCCCAGCCAAAGTCATGTCCAGTCATCTGGTAGAACTTCATGTTGAAGGGCCTGTAGAACTCCCTCAGCCGCTGCACCACCTTCTGGTCTATGCTGGGGTGGGTCCGCCCTTTCGTTTTGCCCAGGCAGTGGGGCTTGCTGCTTCCTTCAGCCTTTTTCAGGCAGGGGAAACCCTTGGTCTTGTTGAAGTAGAAGTGTTTGTCCGTGATGATCCTCTTGAGGCCCAGAAAGTCCTGGACGCGACCCAACTCGCCAGCCGGGTCACTGATTAGCCTCTCCCCGCTGACGAAGAGAATTTGCCCAATGGGGAAATACAGGAGCCAGTTTTCCAGGTGCTTGGCATAAATGCCAATCTGGATGGCGCTCCAGGAGGTATCGATGAGGCCTGTAGTCCTGTTTTTGAAAGTGAGGCTCTCAAAGGTAGGGATGTCAGGCTTCTTGGACAGTGTCTGCGTGTAGTCAGAAATGGCTCTGGTAACCGGGTCTCTCACCACCACAATGAGCTTGGTGTCCTTTGACATGGCAGAGATGCGAGCAGGCGCTTCCTTCGTGACAAAGTAGCTGGGTGTTTTCTCCATGGTGATCTGCCCATCAAGAGTTCTTGGCATTAATTCCCTAGTATAAAAAGGAGGAGAAAAATAAATTGCTTTTTAAGGATTGTAACAGCATGCTTGGGTGAGCTTATTGACTTGGCTATCAGAATTTTAGCACCTGGGACAACAGAAGGGGTCTCAGTTACCATAGATAGGGGACATAAATATGAGTTCTTAGGTATGGGGAAGAATTTGGGAGGGAAAAAAAGAGCACTGATTTCCTCAGTGGTTCCTGGTTTAAATAAGCTATATTTGCTTTTTCAAATAGGAGCATTATAACCATTACAACTTCTTTCTCCTCATAATTCCTTTAGCCTGCAGGCTCTTGTCTATATCTTTTAGGACCCCATTTTCCTTGGATACCATTTACACCATCATATATGTGGAGAGGGCAGCTGGTATCTTTTAACCCTTATGGTGTGATTGGATAGCCCAAGGGGCTGTGCAGCTGCACTGAAGGCTGGGGCACCCCTGGAGACCAAGAACCAGCACTAACAGGCTGTTGTTGTTGTTGTGAAGAGGGCGGAATCTTCAAAAGAGAGTTCCTTCTTTGGTGTGCTTCTGGGCAAGAGTAAGCTTCTGGGTAAGAGGTTTCCACATGTGTCTATCTAATACTGTTACTCAAGATGACTAATGAAATCTCCATGTTCAATGATTGTATAATTCTGAATACCAGATTCCTACCATGAACAAGGAGGAAGGACTGTTACCTTTGTGCCCCACTTGTGGGCTTCCTGGACATGTCTGATTGGCCACTTTTAGGAGCAATGGTGCTCTGCATGCTCTTATATGTTAATTAAAATGTCCTAGGCTGTAGCTCTAACCCATCTCCCAACAAAGGAATCTTGCATTTCTTATTTTGACACTGCACAGTAACAGAAACTGCAAGGTCAGAGATGGAAAACACAACACTCCAGTGGATGAGAAGCCTCCAGGATAAACAAACACTTTCCTTGCAACTATGCAGTATAGAATCTTGTCTTTTTAAATCTTTCCCTCTAGAGGATTTTCTGAATTCTGTTGACTAATCTCTTATGAGAAAGACATTCCCGTTGGGTAGTTTTTGAAGGAGTTCTATTTCAGGTCACTGTATTTGCTAGAGGTCATATGGTATAACAATTTCTCCTAAATAGGCATGATCAGTCTATATAGTCCAAAGTTCTCCCTCTGCCAAACAACAGGCAATCACCATGTGCAGACTGCATCTATAATGAAGGTGGGGGACATATCAACCTCCCTTGATGTTGTTACTTTGCAACTCCCTTCGCCCTAGCCACAGGAGGCAATAGTGCGCATAATGGAAGCTGCAGTCTTCTAACACTGGGAAACTGAAGTGCTGAAAGCGTGCTCTGGCCATGGGGAGGAAAACAAAACAAAAACGTACAAGCCAGATTTTAAAAAATCTGGCTAGAATTGTCACGTTTTTCAAAAAGTGGTATGGGCCAGCCCTCTCAGTTGCCAAGGCTAGGGCAAAACTGTCCAGTACATGTTAAGCAGACCTATATGATGCCCTCCTCAATTCTCAGAAGAGATAAACCTCTCATGAGAGTTCCAGGCTTCTGTGATCAGAGAATGTGAGACTTGAGGTGAGCTTCATATAGGCCCACCTCATGTGGTTCTTGCCTCATTTGCTAGAGTGCATGAGCCTGAGACTAGAAAGTATGGGTGCCAACCCATGCTTACAACAATTTAGGGCCATTTTGCTGTATACCAAATGCTTTGAGGGAGGAGTTAATCTCTTATCAGCTAGGATTGCCAGAGTGAAACTGGTGACAGCTCCTGTACTTGTAATGCTTACATAGGAGGAGCAATTTCAGTAGGTGTTGCTTTTTTACCTTGTTGTGTGACAAGCCACACCTTCTGAAATTGACTTTTCTGCATAATCGTTAAGGGCCTTATCACACCATCACACCATCATACTGCCAGAACAATGCATTATTCCTGGTTCAGGATCAGTCCTATCAAACAATTTCATTGATTACCAGCAGCTATTGCATTGCAATCCATTTGAAATGTGCCCTTTATCAAGTCGTAAATAATCTGTTAATGAATGCTTTCCCCACAACAATCCAGTTAGGTGTGGGAGTGCAGTTTCCTCATACCACTTCCTTCCGTAGCTGATCCAGCAGTGGGCATGGTGTGGGTGTTCCTAGGTTGTCCCTCCCTCAGCTACTTCCAAGGAGATCTCTGCCCAATAACCTTTAGACCAATCATGAGGTGTGGGGTGGGGAAAGGAACTCAGCAATGACACTATCGTGTGGGAAGAACAGAGTGAATGATGTTACTCATCCACAGGTATCGAAACGGTGTGATAGAGAACATTAATAACCTGATACCATCACGGGAATGGCTATACTGGAAATCTAGTGGAACAACATGGCATTCAGGTATGGTGTGATAAGACTCTAAGTACAGGAGCCCTCTACAGTTTTCTACACAGCTGGAACCTGCTTTTCCTGCTCTTATTTGATTAAATGAAATAGGATTTGGGACTCCTCCGCAAAACCAAAAGCCTACACAACATAGGGCCCAGGCCCCTTTTTAGTCCACTGGGCCTCAGTAATCTGTGCTGGCTTCCCACTCTCTTGTTGCAAGGGCAAGATTCCCAGTAAAAGTACACTAGTAAGATATTAACGACTAATTTATATCAATTACCTCAGCAGTTATTTTGGAATTACATTCTGCTTATTAAACTGTATTATTTATGTAACAGATGCAAGTCACCATGACGTTGTATTTGTCTTGCAGAGAAGTTAGCTACTGTGGAACTGGGTTTGTCGATCTGGGACAAGCTTGAAGGCGGACCCACAAATTATAAATAATACTAACCTATTTAGTACTGGTTAAGGCTTCATTTGAAATTTTCAGTTCAAACCACGTTTCAGAAAGGCTATTGACAGAACAGAAAGGATCAGAGGAGAAGCAGGAAGGGCTACAGAGTTTAAGTCTTTTGGAAGTAAAACTGAAGGAAATCATACTTTTTAAGCCTTGAAAAGACATTATTTGATTTTTTTTTCTTTTTTCCAAGGCAGTCAGACTAAAGGTTCTGTCTCACAATCACCCAGAGATAAGGTTATTAAAAAATTTAGGTTTGCACTTGCAGAAGAATGGCATGGTAGAATTCCAAGGTGCTAAGAAGTACTTTAGGCTGTGGGAGGGAGTTGCCTTTTTTTTTTTAAAGTGGTCTCTGTACATCAAGGGCAAAGATTCTGGTTTGGGCTGCTTGTTTTTTTCTTGATTTCTATTTGTGGAGAGTTTAAAAAACTGGGAAGAATTGAAAGAATATGACTCCTGCAACTGAAGAAGTGCTGTTCATTTTGCCCCCTCATTCTCTTGCATGCTCAGGCTACAGTCTATGTAGCGTTTTTATTGCTGGCCCTGATGTGTTGTTGTTGTTTGTTGCTGTTTTGGGCAACAAGTTGCTTCTCCATGGGCACACATGAGTGTTGAATATCTTGTAATGTCCTTTGTATTTATCAGACTTCTCAGCATGCTGCAATAGTAGGGGCATGCATTCAAGATTACATTTTCTTAGTTTGTAACACAGTTGTGTGTCACATGCTGGCACAGAATGCTTTCACTGAATAAATAGCAGGTAGTGGTTGTAAGGCACACCTTTCTACCTTCAATCATTTTTTTAAACACTGTCAAGCCCAGGTACTGTTTTACTGGTGTGCATGCAGTGGTTGTCCATATCACTTGGGTAGGGTATCCACTGCTGGTTTTAGTCTAAACTATAAGGAATTACCCAAGGTTCTGAACCCATTGGGTGGCAGGGCTCACCCTCTTGGATAGGTCTTCTAAAGTTCAGACTAAAATGAGGAATGGATTCCCCACCCCACTGTCATTGTGTTCATCATTTTATCTGAAAAATAGGTTTTTAAAAATTGCCATTTCTGTTGCATGTTCTGCTGTTCATTAATGTCCCAATGCAAAATGAGTTTCTTCCTCCTCCACTCCTAAGTGTTCTAGGGATCTGGTCCACTTTGCTGCGGCTGCTTTTCTTGTCAAACTCTTGGCCCCTCTCATAGCTAAGTTGCCCTTCCACTTGCCCTATTCACTTTTGTTGCAATCTGGGGCCCTTTCTGCAACTTACCTGAGTCTGGCGCGGTTGTGTGGGGATCATGCGAGAAGCCTCTTCCGTGAGGCTCTCGTGTCCCTGCTGCTTCTGCTCTGCAGAAGCTGCAGGCCGGTTGGCAGGCAGCTTGAAGGCTCTGCCTCTTCCTTCCACAGTGCAGCAGGGTATTTTCCCAGGCTGAGCTGGGGGAGGAAGCGTGAGGGCGGCAGCTCTGGAGGCTCTGCATACAAGGTGAGTGTATGTGGGGGCCCCAGAGCGATGCGCGATGGCATGCCATTTTCGGCTAAAAGCCGAAAGTAATATAGTGCGCGATCGGAACCTGCTGACCCCGGCAGCATTGCGCAATTGCAAGGACAACATCTGGATAGCAGTACGTGTGAAAGGGATCTAGGAGTCTTCATAGATCACAAGCTGAACGTGAGTCAGCAGTGTGATGCGGCAGCCAAGAAAGCCAATGCAATTCTTGGCTGTATCAATAGAAGTATAGTGTCTAGATCGAGAGAGGTACTGGTACCACTCTACTCTGCTTTGGTTAGACCCCATCTTGAATACTGTGTCCAGTTCTGGGCACCCCAATTCAAGACGGATATTGACAAGCTGGAGCAAGTCCAGAGGAGGGCGACCAAAATGGTGAGAGGCCTGGAAGCCATGCCCTATGAGGATAGACTTAGAGAGCTGGGTATGTTTAGTCTACAGAAGAGAAGGTTAAGAGGGGACATGGTAGCCATGTTTAAATATTTGAAGGGATGCCATGTAGAGGAGGGAGAGGGCTTGTTTTCTGCTGCTCCAGAGACCAGGACAAGGAGCAATGGATTCAAGCTGCAGGAAAGGAGATTCCACCTGAACCTCATGAAGAACTTCCTGACAGTCAGGGCTGTCTGAAAGTGGAATCTGCTGCCTCGGGGTGTAGTGGAGTCTCCTTCCTTGGAGGTTTTTAAGCAGAGGCTTGATGGTCATCTGTCGGGAGTGCTTTGAGGGTGTTCCTGCATGGCAGGGGGTTGGACTGGATGACCCCTGTGGTCTCTTCCAACTCTACATTTCTATGATTCTGTGATTCCATGAAATGCTCCTTGCAATCGTGCGATGCTCCGGAGGCCCTTTCACATGACAAATACCAAGTGAAAAGGGCCTGGGAGAAACATGAGCCATTAATGATGAATTTTTTCCCTATTCCTCTTTGTTTTCAACAGGACACTTGAGCATTCCCCACAAAAGAAAGTTTGTATTTTTTTTACTGCAGTTCCCAGAATCTTCCAACCAACATGGCTATTGCCTGGAGGATCCTGAAAACTGTAGTCCAAAAAACAAACAAAAAAACCCAAAACAAAACAACAAAACAAAACTGTGGAACCCCTTGTCCTACTTATCCAGGATGAAGCAGCACGGGAGACAATGTGACTTCTGAGCATCACAATGGTCTTGACTGCGTCAGATGTTGTTAGGGAATGTGAAAGGTAGTACTGTTTTTCACAAGCAGGGTAATTAGAATTCTCAGGTAGAAAGTGAGCAACAACCAGTCCTACACCACTACTACTCATACACAAGGTCTAGGAGAGAATAACACAGTGTTAGATTTCTTTGTGAAAACATACGCAGTAGCTTTACTTACAAACACTAAAGGTGTCATAACATTTCATGGTGAGAGGCTCTGCTACACATGCTCTTCAAATATAGAAGAGAGAAAGCATATGTGGCTAAGACCAACAAATAGGAAATTACGTGAGTATGTTCATGCCTAAACACTTTGAGGGACATGCAAACTAGCAACTATTGAGTATAGGCATGTTAAAATTGCCATCCCCAAAAGTTGTTGCAATAATGGAAGGAGAAACCCTGGTGTAGATTGGGATGGGGGTACTGACACTTAGTCAGTACCCCCATCCTTCCTAGTTGGATGGGGATCTAAAGAACTTCCATTCTAGTGCCACCCACTTTACTGCACTGGTGAGGGATGGGAGCCATTCTTGGAGTGTTAAAACAGTCCAGGGGAGATTGGGAAGAGGAGTCAGTTTTAGGCTAAACATGAGTTGTTAGATAGCAATCTGCCATAGAGGAACATAAAGTGTGGTGAGGATTAGGAAAAAGAGCAGTCGCAACAGTAATTCAGAACTCCAGGATTGTGATGTTCACTCTGATAATGTATTATGAGTAAAATAACTTGTAATTTTTGTTGTTGTTGTCAACCATGTGGCACCTCATTAAATTATTCTCTCTAAGTAGCCATCTTGTTTGAATACTGAGTGATTAAATGTATGATTATGCAGACAGAACCTCTAGTGAAGTCTTCATATATAAGGTGTGAGGAAACCTGGTTCTTTGGATGTTTTGTACTTCAGCTCCCATAATACCTTCACCCAGACCATACTGAATAAGACTTCTGGGAGATGAAGACTAAAACATCTGGTGGGCCAATGATGCCCTGCCAGGCTTAAAGCACTATCTAAGCATCTGAACATGCCCCAGAAATTTCTGTTCTTTATTGTTTAAACATTTGAAAGAAGGTAATAACTATCAGCAGAGAATGGGTAATTCTAGGATTATCTAATTTATAAGAAGGGCTTTTGTGGGCTTTCTTTCTTTAAAATGATGCTTGCAGGAAGGTTCAGCCAAAATCCAGTCCCAAAAAAGCAAATAAGGATTTCTACGGAAGAGTCACAATAAAGCAAGATGTAGCCATGTCTAACATGAATTACATATCTATTGCAGAGGGGAATTGCTGCAAAGCTATCCAAACAAAGCAAACACAGAAGGAGGCTTGTGCTTATAACCAGTTTAACTGGAAGAAATGAATGTTTAGGTGGCATCTCTGTGGCACAACAGTCTTCTTTAGAATTGGGAGATTAATAGAGTTTGGCAGGCTGAAACCACCAATTGCATGTCGGAAGCCACAAGGAATGTTCTGAGCCAGCTTTGGAGAGATTAATTAATGACAAAAGCATCTTTCATGGACATACACATACGTTTGTAAGGCCTTATAGAATGATGGCTTCTGGATTTTATTGAAAAAGAGCCACCAAAGAGATCAGAACTGCATAAATATTTTGCAAACACAAGTTCAAAATGGCTTTTGCCAAAATAAATGTACTCCTGCTATTTTCATTTTGGTGAGCTCTGTTTAATTACTTAGTAGAAGATGACAGCTTCTGTTTAGATGTACATATTAGATTCAGAGTGCAGAATCGTTTCAGTCCTAAGCCTCATGTAGCTGATACTACAGCCTTATGCTGATGATAGTACTGAAGAGTGTAGTGCCTCTGTTGAAACTATGGAGCGCTCAACACTTGCAGTTTAAGAACTATTCACAATATATGTTAACATTCTTCATAGTGATGAGTATTAGCATTTCACAAAAATGCTGCCTCAGAGTCAATTCAGGCAGTGTGGAAAGATTAGAGAGCATTTCCCATCACATATGTACAAGTTTTTATTGGCCTACAGATAGTCTCAAAATCTCAAACTACTCCCTTACAACAGGATGCATAACGTGGATGGTAATACAGGGACAAGACCTTGGCATAGACACAGATGCCAACTCTGTCCCCACATTTACTTTGGGAGCAATATTACAAGGACCAATAACATCATTCACAGTATCAGAGGTGTATTTATTTGCTCTTTCTCCAATGTGATACATGCCATCCATCCTATGCCAGCAATGCCCTTCTTCACTCTGCATTAGACAAACAGGATGGCCTCTGTAGAAGAGGATTAATGGACACAAATCTGACATTAGAGATGGCAGTACCCCAAATCTAGTTGCAGAACATTTAAATCTTCCTGGGTATACAGTAAGGGATTGGAACAAGGAAGTTAGAAAGGAATTGTATTCACAATTCCAATCCATTAGCAGAAGTATGGCTTCATGGCACATGACAAGAGTCTTCACTACTGCACATACAACAAAGGGAATCTTCTCAGAGAAGGGGTTTTGAACCCAAGACTTTTGGTAAGCGGATTTATTGCTTTCACACATCAACATTAAATGACCACTTTAAAAATCTGGGAGACCTGTATCATCTGACTTTTTGAAAAATGAAGGCTAGGGATTTGATCTACATCTTTCTGGATCGCATTACATTCTGCTCCACTCTCACTCGCACAACTGAGTAAATACGCTTTGTATCTTGAGGCCTGGGTATCACTCTGTACTGCTTTTTAAGAAGTGGGTTTATATCCATGAACAATCATGCTAGAATAAAAACCAGTTAGTCTTAAATGTGCTGCTCTGTTTCTTCCCTCCTGCTTTCATTCCTCATTTTTATGCTGTATATGAACTTTCACTGAGACATCTGGCAGTCGTTACAAAAGTCCAATACGTTCTTTTATGTTTGAATGTCAAGTTTGGAGAACCTGAAACTTCTCTGTGAAATCCAATAAACAATTACCACAACCTCGAGGGGTTCTCATACAAATCCAAATGGGTTTCATGGAAAGGGGAGAAAACTGCATCTTTTCAATGGGGGATGCTTGCGTCCTTGATGTGGATAAAGCATAGAGACAAGTGAGCATTCTGTTTCAATTCATTTTCAATAAGAATTTACCAAAATTCACAGATTTCTTCATATTTGGGATGGGAAGAACTGAAGAGTTTTAAAAATAAAACTGGACGAGAGATGGGTTCATCCATCCATGGCCATGGCTTTAAGGGTTTAATTCTTAAAAGATAGAATCAGAATGCCTGTGCATTTAGCCACATTTGTCCTGAACCAGGCTTGCCTTTTTCTGGGATACTCTTCATCTTTAATGCATATCTGCCAGGCAGGGATAACATGATTCCCTCTATGCTAGTAATAGTTGTACCCATTGAATAGTTTAAATGGGAGATAATTTTGTTGCTTGCTTTTGAAAAATTTACCATAAATTGCAAATATCTTCATTTTAAACTTGAGATTTAAAATGCTTGAAATGTTGGACAAAGTGGAATGGTCAGAAGTTTTCATCAATAGGAAATGGCCATAGTTGTACCCTGGAATTGGTCTCAGAGAGTTCAGGCCTGAGAATTTGCCCCACCAAGACCAATTCCATGCCCTTTTAGGTGGACCCCAGGATGAATAGAAGTGAGGGATCTGTGCCTTGCTTCCACTGGACTTAACCTCCAGGCCTGGTAAGCCAAGAGACTCTGAACTGCTACTGTCTAGTGAAAACACCAGGGGCAGCATGCATGTCTGTCCTTTAGCCTCCACCTGTTTGGGCAGTGATTGAGACTAAACTGCCCCTTCCCCTCAATCCAGCATGGCCTCCAAAAATCCAAATGTAAAGTGGTTGGATCATTTCTTGCCCTTTCCTTCCAGTATATATTGTTTCCATTCCTGCTCCCATCCCCATGCAACGGACAGAGTGAGTGATGGGAATCTGTTCCAGTCAACTGTGCTCTAGATCATCTCTCAGCTGAGATGGTGAGATGAGGAGGCAAAATAACTGTCAGGCCTATTGCTGCACTTGGTCTGGCAGTTTCCTTCTACCTAATCCCCTTCCTTTCCTTCCAGCAGTCTGTTCCTCACTTTGCTATGGTTGATGGCAATTTACTGAATGGACAATTGTGCCTTGAATGATATAGGCTTGGGATGCCAAGTGAGGAAGAAAAGAGCAGCAGCAGGCAAGCTTGTAAGCAGCACGGATCCGGTTTCCATGCAAATGCCCTTGGGTGCAAGGAACAAAGAATGGCATATCACTGCACACAGGCCCTCACAGCAGAACCATCCCTGAACGCTGTCGCACACTGACACAATCGTTTATCCTTATCTTTGGTTTTGTTACCACTGACCTGGCCATGGACCCCAAAGGGCATGCGGGCCATTAAATATCTGCCAAGGAAACAATGGGAAAGAAACAGAAGCCACTGCTTCGGGAAAATACACACAGAGAGAATTATTTGTACAAAGACAAGCCTGGTACAAGGTTCAGTTCACTGAGTCACTTATTCACACAGCTCTCCATACAATCCCATAGGTTTGCAAGTCTTATCGCAGAAGCAAAACATGGTCCACATGGAAATTGCAGTGTGAATTCAGAAATTTATTTCCAGAGTTTTGATTGGGGAAAGTGATGTTTATACATAAATTGCATACATTTGTATAAATGTATAAAGGTAGGCATTTGCCAACACTCCACTTGCGTTTGGAGAATCAGAAGGGATTTTGTAATGAAAGGCAGGGACACATAGTCAACAAGGAAATGATCACATTAAAAAGACTACTCTGACATGGATACCAGTTGGGGTATTGGAATACTTGTGGCTCTCTGCATGTTAGAACAAACAAACAAACCCTTCTTTCAGACTACGATGTGGCTTTTGTATCACTTGGAACCATTCTCTGATGACAGGGAAGACAATGACCTCAGAAGACATTTTTCTTGATGGGTTCACAACATTTCTTCAGTTTCCAAATGAATGTGATCCCTTCAACATTACCCAAATGGCCAGAGTATGAAGCCTGATTCAAGCTAACACCTCTGGATTCTTATCATTATATACATTTCACTTCTGAGTATTCCTTGCCTATGAAATTCATGGGGTTGTCATAAGCTGACAGGCAACCTGAAGCCACCTACACACACATTTCAACAAAAGGTTCTTTTCCCCTTAATTTTACTGGAAAACAAGGATCCAGTACTGCTCAGAGGAGTGCAGGGCTCTGGCTGACTCCAACCAGAATCTAAGGGGAATGATGCTTTAACTATTGTAGGAGCCATTATTGGCAGCCAGTGATACTTCCTGCACTACTAGAGTATTTCCATCACCCTGTAGTCTATACAGCTTTCTAGTTGCCAGTGATACTTCCTACAGAGCATCATTTCACTCTAACTTCTAGTTCAATTCAGCTAGCAGCCTCAGTTGGCAACCAGATTCCTATGGCACTCTGAGTAGCATGGAAATTTTGTTTTCCTGTTGAAAATAAAAACAAATCAGGAGAGGATCCCTTAATTACTTTGCTTAAATAAGGTATGCACTAACACTACTCCATTACCAGGTAAGCTCTCAGACTACATGAATGAATTCTCTCATGTCCTGAGTACACATGCCCATCAGGGATCTTGTGACTTTGGCAACCTGGACTCAACAAACCATATTCACTTGGAGCTCTCTAAAAGAGGAATTTTATGGAACACGCAACATTCAAAAGATACAAAATACTTGTATTGGGAAATTATGGTAAAACTTCAGAAATGGTAAACAGTACATGTAAAATGGAACACAGCTGCTTTAGAATGGGGTGATACTAACTCAACCGAAAGGCTACAAGGGTTTGAAATTAAGCAGTGTGAAACTGTATGGGTTGCTAAGAGGAGGGAGAACTGAGGATAATACTTTCCTTTCCTTTTTGAAAATAAAGCTTCAAACTCTATCTATGGCCCTTTCTACAGGTTACCTCTGTCTCTGTGGCATCCAGTGATGATGGTAGCAATGGCTCTCCTGAGAGGAGAGCAATGGAGCGCTCTCCTCTTCACTGGTTGCCTGTGGGAACCAGGAAGCACAATGGCCAAGCCTCTTTCTTCTGCAGCGCAACTGAGTACTGTCTCAGGCTGCCTGGGGCAGGAAGCACAGCCATTACACTTCCAGGATCTCTGCAGTGAAGGTAAGTCTATGCGAGTGGCAGGAGGATGGCACAATAGCTGGTCATTGAGGGGGAAAACCCATCCATGATTTGTGGCACAATTGCACCACCTAGGGATGGGGGCAGGATGAATCTGGGATGATGTCATGCATAAGTACCATCCCAGCCCTGTCCTTCTGTCATCCCCATGGCGGGTTGGGTGCATGACACTGAAAGGGCCTAATAGAGGACATCTCTAAAGAAGCCACTCTGAAAAAACCTTCACATAATGAAGATCCCCACTTGTCTACTTTGGAAGTACTTTCTCTGACATTGATACAACTGAAGAAGTTCTTTAATGGAAGAAAATCTACATTAATCCTGTACCCCACCAATGACATTTTGGACAAAACTGCATTGAAAATTGCCCACCTTGCCAGTGTTTTTTCTGAACTACTTTTTTATGGAAATACGCATACAAAAACAACAGTGGTGCTTTCCTGAGTGACTTGGAAAACTGTCAAAGGAAGGTGCTTAGGTCTTCTCCCCATTTATCACATAGGAACTTCTTCCTTCCTGCCACCTTTTCTATCATTTGTTTCAACCTGTCTTTGTGTCCTCTGGAGAGAAAAGCACCTTAGAGCAGAGTTGAAATAGGCACAATGGCAATGCACTCCAGCTGTGGGTGATGAACGGGGCTCAGCAGCCCTCCCAAAATGTTCATCCTTTGGGAAGAGCTACTAGAATTTATAGACACATTTACATGCAATGTGTGATTCCCTATTACAAAATGTTTTTGATAATCTCTAAGGACTTTTTAAAATTCAATGTATCCTTCTTTATTCTTAATGTCTAAGCCCCAGTACTATGCTCATGACAATGCTATTTTTACACTCTTTTAATTTTCTTATATGTCTTACTTTTCCTTTGTTTTGCCCCTGGGTTCTTCAGAAGTTCTGACACAAAAGCCTCCTGCCACTACGGGCTGTACTTTGTTTGATATTATACAACAGAGAGGAAAATGCTGTGGTTAGAAAATCACTGGGAATAAATAAGAAAGGTGCGCATTGCCTGTATTATTTTACTCCTTTTGCTGTTGTGGAGCTCCAAAAAACTGATCTGTCTCGTCTATGTGAAGGGTTTGGCAGGTCACAGCTAGCCTTTAACTACCTGTACTACAGCTGCCTTGCTATTGCTTGCAGACTGTGCCACATCATTATTGCAGCTTCAGTTGGCTGGGCCTCTTCAGGATAGTGTGTGAATGGGTCTTTCTGTACTCAGAATGGATAGCCAAAGTACTGCATAGGTGTTTTCAGTGAGATAGTGTGACTTTTAGGACACAGTTGGATAGGAGCAAAAAGATCTTTAGCTAGCCACAGAATCAGGAGTCTTCATCTGCTTGGCAGACTAGAGCCCAAACTGCACCAAGGCAAGAGGGCAGGATATATACCACAGTATCAACCGAGGGGAACCATCTTCTAAAATAGACTGAGAGATTTTGGTTAACTGGCTTCTCTATACTGTCTGAGCTTGGCTACAACTCTTACAGCTGTTTTGGGTGTGTATGATTGTGAGCTATCCCAATATACTGCCATGAGCTATCTCTATAATACAGATTTGGAAGTGGCTTGTGAAAGTGAACATACAATAAAGAAGCACTGCCTTTACAAAAAGACCTACTCCTTAGGCAGATGAAAAGTGCTAGAATGGGTTTGTTGATATGCTTTATCCATATTTTCCTGCTTTATTTTTTGGACTCTCCTTGCAGGTTTGGACATCTGGACTGTGACAATGACCACCTGCATTTCAAAATTCACCATTGCATTACTAGTCATGTCTTATGACACACTTGCTGTTAATGCTGGCCACCAGACTCTTCTTGTCCAATTCCACTTTCTCCCTTTTAAGCTTCAGGGGAAATGCACCATATAAATTATATATTTATATACACATACACACACACATACATACATATATAAATTTTCAGGGTTGCTACATTGGCTGCACAGCAAAATGCAACAAAATCCATAATCCACAAGCAGTGATACTTCTTTTGGTCCAGCTCCAAAGCATAAAATAAATTATGCAAGCTCTCAAAGCTTCACGGGCTTCTTCATCAAACAAAGATGTTAAAAATCCTACTGGAGAAAAGTAGTGATGAGGTTAGACTCACAGGCCTACACTCTATCTGAGATGTTGTCAGTTCAGAGGGGACTCAGGGATTTCAAAGCCTGCAAGGGCCACTCCCCTCATTGGCCCTGTGACGACTAGAGACAAAGAGCAATAAAAAACAGGTAATAAAATTTCAACACCCATTAGCAACAGAAAAGTAACTTCTCTTGAGATCCAGATGTCCCTGATACAAACACTGTGTATCAGGAAATTCATCTCAAGAAACTGACATAGGCCATTCAACATGATGTGTTGGGTGCTTTTTCTCGGGAGATGCCTTGCAGCTCAGGAGACAGTGGGGTTAAAAATGAAAGCTGCTTGTTAATGCAGAGTTATCAGGTTTTTGCATATGTGGGCAGGAGGAGATAAAACAAAACACCTTCCTGCCTACAAGACTCTGAAAAAAAGGGGGAGGGAGAGGGGGAAAAAGATGAAGGAGATTCTGATAAAAGCATCAATCTGCCATGAGACTGTGGCATCTTGACACACTTTGCTGTTACTTCACAGTGTTTGTTGCCTCCAGCATTTGTTCACTTGGTGTTTTATTTACATTTCAAGCAATACGCAGAAGTGCCAAGATGCTCTTGCTCCGTTTGGAGAAAGGAATGAAGGGGCTTTTCAAATGCTAAACAGACAGACCAGTGTCTGCATGACTGTCCAAAGATGGCCTCAGCATGGCTGGATGTGTCTAAGCTAAGCATCAGGGAAACGTATCAAAAACTGTTTACAGTGCAATTCTATCCTTGTTAAATGCCCCATTGCTGGGATAAGACAGTAGCTGCCTTGTGCTAAAACAACATAGCAAGTCACTGCACTACACTCACACATCTCACTGGAAACTGTACTATTAACCTAACCTTGTTGGTTGAGAACACACTACTACATATAGAAAATAAACATTAAATAATTCTCCACCCTTTGACATAGACTTGCCACAGCTAATTGGATGACTGGATCATGATGCGTCTGGTAGCCAAATTGCAGTATAGCATAAGGCACAGGCAAGCTGGAGTTGACAGCTCTTGCAGAACATCGCTAGAGCTCTCTAACAAAATATTTATTTTATTTTTTTATTTAAAGTATTTCTGTATTGTCTCCCAGCCCACAGGGGCTCCTGATGTGATGACCAAATAAAAACCAATTAAAACAATACAAAGGTTTAAACACCTTTTAAAGTCAGTAGAATACTTTTTAAAAACTCCTGAACATATATTTTATGTGGCTCAACCTGCATATTTAGCACGATTGGTTACAGGGCCTCAAGTGACAGAAATGGGAAAGACCTCTTCTACTGCCAGTCAAGGAACACTAGATAGACAGGGCTGCATCTTTAGCCCTGCCCCTAAGTCATGGGCTTTTCCTTCCAGCTTCAGTTTTGTAGTAAAGTTGGGGTTTGAAGAACTTCAGTACTTTTTGATGAGCAGAACTAGTGATGCCATCTCCCATCCTCACAACATGCTTCTTTGTTCCTGCTGAACTTAGCTGGGGGTGGGTTTGTCTAGTAACAATTAATTGTTGTATGTTATTCCAGCTGTACTACAGTGTATGGGGAAGGGGTATCTTGCATGGGCATTTCAGACCATGCTTTATAAAGGGCCTATTCTTGGAGGAGATCAAAGCTGCTTGAACCGCACTGATGATATTGTATAGACATTTTTGAACTCTCCTTGGGAGCATGGCTATGGAGGCTGGCACAATGAGCATCCACACATCAAAATGGAAAACTAAAGCACTGCTTCTCCACTGCTGAATTGAGATATACATTCTGCAGTGGAAAGCCCTTTCTGTGCACTCTGTGCAGTATCTCCCCATAACGTAGAACCCCTTTCTGTCCATGTTGGTAGTGATGCGTGTATGAGAAAGAAGTAAGAGATTATAAGAGCTCAAGGCCAACATCTGGATGGCCACATAACATCTATTTCTTATACAGGATCAAAAAAAGACATTAAACCGAGTGCCTATTCCTTAACACATTTCCCTGCAGCCATTTGGACTTGCAAGCTAAACCTTCAAGTCTGTGCTTTCAAGTCATTTCAGACTTATGATGACCCAAAGGCAAACCTGTATGAGTTTTCTGGGGCTGAGAGTGTGTGATGCACCCAAAGTCACCCAGTGGGTTTCCATGGCTGAGCAGAGAATTGAATTCTGGTCTCCAGGGTCATAGACCATTTCTGCACGAGACTGTTATAGCACTATTATTCCACTTGCAATTTCCTATGGAATCTGGGGTTTGAAGTTTCACGAGGGGCTGGCTAGTGGAATAATAGCGCTATAACAGTCTAGTGCGGAATGGGTTGCTGTCTACCATTCAAACCACTATACCATGCTGGCTCACACTGAAACAGCATAAGGTAGTTCATTATAGTCACTTTGCCTTATGGCAATAAGGAGCGTAAAATGTAGCACTATAGGAATTTTTCACATGGAACCAAAAGAAGCAGAAGCAGAAGCAAAAGAAGAAGCAGTAGCAGCAGTAGCAGTAGCTAATATCCCTTTTGAAGAGTGTAGTAGTCTGGTTTCCTGTATATACTTGAATCAATTCTACCTCTCCATCCCCAGAAACAAACAATAAGCAGCACAGAATATTTTGGCTCCATAACTCTCAAGATTAACTTAAAGGGATATAAAAATCCTCTTGAGCAGAACAAGTTATGCAGCTTCTTAATCTTCCTTCAGTATTTAATTACATAGTAACTTATGGTTTGAAAAGTCTCTATAGACTTTGGACATATGCATGACAGCCATCATTTGCAAAAAGATAGAAAATAAGAACTAGTAGTTTCTGGTTCTCCCTCGCCACTATTTTCAACAACAAATCCCAAAATCTACAGCATAGTTCTGCTCCTACAGCCAGTTGGGGAAGCAATGGGTATCGCAGCCAGATTAACCTCATTTTTTTGTCATTACATTCCACCCAGAACAATCCAATAGGGTAACAGAATCAACCACATGCCTGAATTATGGTAGTGATCTGTTAAAGAGTTCTCCTGTGAAAGTACCATCAAAATGAAGAAGCTACAGAACAGCCATACTGGGAGAGCTTGTACAAGAAGACCTTTTAGTGGATTGTACCATATTCACATGTGGCATTGCATGAAGCATTACCTGGTCCCCTAATGTATTAGCACCACACACAACTCTTATGTGCACCCTGAAGGAACAGGGACACATTGAAACAACCATAGCCTGAGGTAGTGAATACTGTGGTTAAGCTGCCTCTGGAAAACAGGGATGTAATTTTTGCTTAATTTTTTTCTCAGAGGAAGCTCAGTCATTTTAGCAAGTTTCTTCTTGCTTTCTATTCACATGTTGGGACCTAGTTTGCACAAAATTCACTTTTTTTTAACACAGAAAACAGGACTTTCTATGCAGGAAACCGTATTTTCTGCACAAAACAACAAAAGCAATTTTGGCAAATTTCTGCAAAGATTTTCATTAGTCCAGAGTTCTTCTCGTGAGGGTTTCTCAACACTCAAGAAACACATTTTTTTTTTAACCATTTTTGGGGGAATATTTTTAAATATTCCTCCCATCCCTAGGAGAAAATTTGTTCAGTGCCTTACTTGATTATTTGAATTACCTGGCATGCCTTTAGTGGGACTGCATCTCAGTGCTTCCTTGGGAAAGCTTTAGCAATTTGGTAGAGCTGCAGAGATTTTCAAGGAGTTTAGAGAAAGCCCCTGCCAAGCAAGCTTACAACAGTCTTTTTTTATATACAAACAGTAAGTAAGAGGGGAGTCTTGAAAGAAGTGTCCAAAATTATGCAAGGTGTGGAGAAAATGGAGGGAGAGAAGATTTATCCCCTAACAGCCCTGAAACCCAGGACTGTCCATCGGATCTGAATGACGGGAGACTGAAGGCAGAGTATATGATGAAGTTATTCACAGAGCACATGGTAAAACTCTGGAACTCAATGCCACAAGATGCAGTGATGGCTGGCATTTTGGCTTTAATAGGGAATTGAATAAATTGATGGAAGTCAAGACTATCAATAGCTATTAATTAGGATGGCTACATAGTATATTACTTCTTGTATCAAAAAGAATATACATCTCTATACCATTTTTTGGGTAATAAAAGCTAAAGGGTACTGTTTGCATTCTCCTCTGCTTGTGGGCTTCATGCGTGTGGTGTAGAAAGCTAGGGCGATGTAATGATCTGAGCATTGGACTATGATTCTGGAGAACAGGCTTTGAATCTCTGCTCAGCCATATAAACTCACTGGATGAGCTTGGGCAAATCACATTCTCTCAGCCTCAGAGGAAGGCAAAGGCAAACCCCTCTGAATAAATCTTGCCAAGAAAATCTCATGACAGGTTCCACTTAGGGTTTCCATAGGTCAGAAATGACCTGAAGGCACACAGCAACAACTAATACAGTGGGTAAAGAATTCAGAAATTGGGAGGCCTTTGGCCTGACCCAGCACGACCCTTTTTTTATTGTATGCCAGAAAAGGACAAGTCTGATCTTGCCACAGGGCTAGTTGCCTAAGTTTACCTAAGAAGGAGACAGGATAAACTGTTTGTCCCAAACCCTTTCCTTCATACAGCAGAATTCCTTTCAAGCTTCATGGAGATTTCTTTGCTGGCACACACAGTGGCAAGCAGAGACTACAGTGTTTTTCCATCTTATGAAGGAAGCTGCTGGTAATGAATTCTGTTCTTTCTCCAGGTTTGTTCACAACTGCATGGAATGCTTGTGGTTTTCAACAGCGGAGACTTCACATGTGTCTCTCTGTAATGTATCTGCCCCTCTTCTTTGCTGGTAGCTTTTCAATACCAGTTCTGTAGCACGATTATTTTCTGTAGCACGATTATTTATGAGAGGCAACTATGTTACAATGGAAGCAGATTCCATGTTAAAATTCAGGTCATGGTAAAAAATGCTATGGAGAAATAAACTTGAAGGGGGAAAATGAACTATTGTTTGAACTGAATGAAAAACAGGGAATCACATCAAAGAACCAAATTGACTTAGACACCTTAGAGAGCAAGTGTTTTCTCTCTCTAATGGAAGCATCTTTCTCTTCAAGGGCTTTAAAATATGCTCAGGCAAATCAGAGTCAAGCCCTCGCCACACATTAAGCAATGCCTGTCAGAAAAACAGCTTTATTTTTTTTAAATGACTCGATTAACATGAATTGACTCCTGACTGGCTTTGCAGGAAGAAAAAAAAATGTTGCTATGGGTAACCACCCTGGATTGTATTCTGAAGCATGATACTTTTTAGTAGATGGTTCACTCTTTGGTTTTGAACTCATGGCATGGCTAAGCCACCCTTTGCTATGAGTTAAACACATTCAGCACATCGTAGACAGGATGACTCCTAAACATCAGGATCTGAAAGCAGGAATGGAGCTTCTCTTGGACTTTGTGAGGAATCTATTTGGATGGTCTGCTAGGAGAGTAATGCTGAAAACTACCACTTCAGGAAGACTAGGGCCATTTCCGCACTAGACTGTTATAGTGCTTGGAGGTCCCTCCTAAACTGCAAAACCAAGGATTCCATATGATGTTCAAGGTGGAATAATAGCACTATAACACCTAGTGTGGAAATTGCCTAGGCCCCCTTGGTTCTGGTAAGTCATTTTTCTATGTGCAAGAATCACTGGATCATATAGGGTTTGAAGGGGTCATAAAGGCCATTGAGTCCACTGCACACAACTAAAGTACTTCCAAAAGATGGCCATCCAATCACTGTTCAATGATCTCCAAAGCAGTCTATTTCAATTCTCAAACAGCTGTCAGGAAGTTATTTCTACTTTTCAAACAGAATTTTCTTCTCTTGTAATTCCATTGATTGGTGTCCTAATCTCTGAACCTCATTCCACACTGTACGTGACATCCCTTCATATATTTCACAATGACCACCACAATCCCTCACAAAATTCTTTTTGCATGAAACACACCTGGATCCCTAAGCTGCTCTTCATACAGCTTCATTTCCAGACCTTTTATCATTCTTTTTGCCCTATTCTGGATACATTCTAAGTTGTTTATATTCTCTATATTGTCTGTATTCTTCTTGAGCTGTGGTGCCCAGAACTGGGCTTGGTTTTCCAGGTGAGGTCTGTCCAAAGCAGAATAGAGTTGTATTATGCTTTGTGGAGTTGTACAATACTGACATTGTACTCCTCTTGATGCAGCTTAGCATTACATTGGCTTTTTTGGCTGCTACATCACACTGCCGATTCATGCTTAGTTTGTGGTCTACTAAGATCCCTAGACCCTTTTCACATGTACTGCTATCAGCCCAGATGTCACCCATCTTAACATTTGTGCATTTAATTTTTCTGCCCTAGATACAGTATTTTACATTTATCCTTGCTGAAATTCAGAGATGCAGGGATGAATGACAATTTGATTTGGCTATTTTTTTCTCAGATTAGAACTTAACAATGTCTACACATTTCCTCATAAATGGGGGGAATGTGAGTTGCTTCTATTACTGATTTGTCCATCTGGAGGAAGATGCTGCTGCCCACTGCTGTGGAGAAATGCACACTATCTATCTCCCACATACACCTGTGCAGAGCTTGAGAAAGTTACCACCTTAGACTATGATACCCAGAATCCTTCAACCAGCATGGCCAGTAACTTTCCCAAATTCTGTGCCTTCAACCTGAAACAGTAAAATGAGGGAAAGATGGGTGACTTGATTCTAAAGCCATTTCCACATGATGTTGCTGTTCTGCAATGGGGTTGTGTTGCTAGCGGTCTACGAGTCACGCTTTCACGTGTCCCTGTCCATTGCAATCATGGGATATTCCCTTGTGACAAAATCTGAAGGTGGGGGGCTTAGCAACAAAGCCTCCTTAGTAACTGAGAGTATTTAAAAGTGATGGGCTGTTGAAATAGAACCCTCGATAGCCTGAGGAAGGGACTAGATGGAGGAGGTAAATAAGTGAAATTTAACTGGCAAAGAGCTGGAAGGAGTCAGAGAGAGTGCTTGGAGTGAAAGAGCCATCTGAGAGAAAGTATGTGCAAGAGAGAAAAAGAAAGTGCTGGCTGGTTTAATAACAATAACAACAACAACAACAATTATTATTTCTATCCCGCCTCTCCCCATGGATCGAGGCGGCAAACAACAATAATACATTAAAAACATTAAAAACATACCCAATCCTCCCCACCCACCAACCCATCTAAAACCAACCCCCTAAAACACACAACAATTAACAATTAACAACAATCAACTGACTATTAAAAGAACAGCAAGACAGTTGGTGGGAGGCGGTGGAGCACTAGTCTGGGAAGGCCTGTCGGAAGAGAACGGTCTTGACTGCCTTTTTAAAGCAATCAAGACTGGTAATATCCCGGGTCTCCTCCGGCAGGCCATTCCATAGCTTGGGAGCGATAGAAGAGAAGGTCCTCTGGGTAACCGCAGCCAACCTAGTTCTGACTGGCTGCAGTAAATTCCATGTTGTGCTGGTTGCTAATACTTAAGTTACCAACTACTTTTTACCCTGACAGTCTAATAAATAAAGAATTATTTAGGTTTTTGTAAGAGCTGACTCCAAAAGAGTTTCTTTGCCTTGGATTTGGGTGTACACGCTACCACAAGTAACATTGTCATTGGATGAATGACAATGCTTTGCCCTATCTCTGAAAAGGTACAGGTTTAGGGAAGCAGAAGTGAGAGAGGAACTGAGGGAGAGTAAGCCAGTGGGGGATAAAAGTGTGGAGGGTGCTGGATTCTCAAGCAGGTGGAGATACAGAAGGCCCTTACTGTCATAGCCCTGGCTGCCCAAGAGATCTCCCTGGGCCTAATCCTGGTCTTGACATAAGTGGTGTCTTGACATCTGTTACCATAAAAAATTCAATAATGGCCCCCGATCATGCAATGCTCCTGTCGCTGGCGGCAATGTGGAAAGGGAGGAAGCACAATCTACGATGGAGACAGGTAAGGTGCAGAAAGGGCCTGAGACTGTATTAATTAACTGACTTCTACAACCAGCGATGCTGACAGGCACACCAAGACCTATGTGAAATATTTTAACATATTGTAAGCTGGCTTAAGCAGGCATCTTGCCTAGAAAAGTGGCCGAATGTTAACATAAATGAAACAAAAATATGAGTTGAGACTAGCTGTACGGAAGGTCTATTTGAAACTGAGGTCATGTCTACGCTTAACTGTTGTTCTACCCACACTGAAATAGGTTGATTCAATCTACTAATTTGTTTTTGAATCAAATGGCAAAATAAATAAGAGCTTCTTGGAGATGTTCAAAGATGTCTCATTTGAAAGCAGACTGAAAAATGTTTTAAAAGTATATTGCAGAGGGTGGAGGAATCCATTAGCAATTAAAATAACTTTATAATCCTATGGATGCATAATCAGAAATATGCACCATTGAGTTTAGAGCATTTACTTCCAAATAAACATGTTGATGACTAAGCAATATGAATCAGCTGAATCAAGTTGTATGTGTGGGTGGGGAAGGATCACAAAACTGCTTCTCTTCCGATTGATATCTTTGGTGTTTAGTTGAATCACCAGCTCTCATTTGTTCAAGCACTAACTCTTGAGTCTCAGGTGTGCTTATTTTGTATCTGTGAGCACGTGTGAACAGCCTCCACAATAATGTCTTCTCACATTATTAAGTGCAAGTATCACAAAGGACTGTTGGGAAGAGGAGAGAGAGGATTTTGTAAGTCTCAGACTTGCACTTCTATCTGGAGATGCTGTTTGCATTTCCAGATGCATAGCCAACACATTAACTGGTAACAGAAGCAGCATTCATTTGCAGCTATACCTGAGAAGTATTTTATATATATATAACAGCTATATAAAACAGTAGCTAAAAGTACAAAAACACTAACAGAGTGACTTCATCCTTCAACTCCATGCATTGTTTGTTGGCCTGTCTCATCAACTCAAACTGATATACATATATACATATGGTCCTTTCACACTACACAATTATAGTGCTATAATCCCACATTAACTGACATGGCTGCCTTCTATGGAATCCTGGAGTTTGTATTTTGGTCAGAGGCACCAGAGGAGCTCTCAAGTGGAGAATTCTAAAAGCCCTTTCCTAAGCCACAACTCCCATGATTCCTTAGGATGTTTCCATGGCAGTTGAAGTAGAATCATAGCATTATAAAAATGTAATGTGAAAGGGCCCTTAGACACACATGAGTACACAAAGTTTTATACTGAAATACGGGTGCACAAGCTTTATCAAAACTGTGTGGAAAGAATGATAAGGTGTCATCTTCCAATCCCAGTGACCAGTCATGAACCACACAGCACCATAAACCATGTGGCTAAAGTATAATGCTAATTTCTTTTAATAAGAAAGCAACGAGGATGGAAGTCTCCTATTGTTTTCCTCTGAACCTACCAGATGATGCTATGCAGTACGGGCAGAAGCCCTGTGAGCTTTAGCTGCTTTCAATGTTTAGCTCCTTAGCTGTTCAGTCACCAAGAGTAAGCAAGAGTCTCAAATGCTTGTTAAAAGGTGAGATGCCACTCTGGATGGTGGAAAATAAAACCTGCTGATTAAAAATCCAAAGTGAAACATATTTTTCCTGTCTCCGAAATCAAACAGATCTGACTGCTAGTGCTGAAATACACAGGTATGGCTGTCTGGGGCTCCAGCAGACATCTTTATGGAAGAGGATGCCTCCATTTATTCAAGCAGACCTCAGTATTTATGTATCTCATTACAGCTGCAGCCTGTGGCATCTGTTTCCTTGCTATATCTGTCAAGCTACATCTTATCAGAGAAGTTCTCTCTTTCTCTGCACGGCATTCTTGCCTCGTCTTTTACCTCACTGATAAGTAACCTGATGCTTATTCTGAGCTCTTTTTTAAATAACAGAGTAGGAAACAGACACAGCTCAGCAGACAGCCTGGAAAAGAATGAAAACAGAGTGGAAGAGTGCAGGGGGGTGAGCTGCCAAACATCTCTCGACCAGTGGTATTCAACACGGTAGACACAGACATGCAGAACACTTATATAATGCTGACATTTAGTGGAGTCTGCTGCCTATCCAATGATGTTGCAAAAAATCTTAACAAGCTTAAATGACATGCAGGTGTGCATACAAACATGCACAGACCATGTGACAGAGGGTCCAAAAAACCAAAAGGCAATTTTGTGTCGTTTGTTATTTTTTCTATAGCCTTTTTCCTCTAAAGAGCTCAATGCGGACTATATGGTTCTCTTCTCTCCCACATTTTCCTCACAGCAACCCTATGTGGTATGCCAGGCTGATCCAAGGTCACTGATCCAAGAAACCCTGTGGGTTTCAGAAGTGCCATCTTCCAAAACCTAGTTCAACCACTATACCACACTGGTTCTCCTAGAAATGCAGAAATCACTTTCTCCCTCTGTCTTTTTGTCTGAGCCAGCATGATGTAGTGGCTTGAGTGTTGAACTAGGACCCTTTTCACACCTTACCTTTTTGCTGTGCTGGGGTGTGGGGCTTGCACGAGCAGCTTCCGGAGAGAGGCTCTCGTGTCCGGAGTCCTTCAACTCCACAAGAGCTTCCTGCTCGTGCAAGAGCCCCGCCTCTTCCTTCCCAGGCTGCACTGGACAGGAAGCATGACCGGCCTGGCTCCCGAGGCTCTGCACACGAGGTAAGTGCGCGCGGGGTCCCGGAGTGATGCGCGACCACGCACCATTTTCGGCTTCAAGATGAAAATGAAAAAATGCGTGAGTGGTCCCTGCCAGGCCTGGAGCATCATGCAAATGTGAGTGCATCGTGTGGACTGCTCCTCACATGTGCGCAACGCTCGAGGGGCCCTTTCGCATCGAAAATGCTGTGTGAAAAGGGCCTAGGATTCTTAGAGACCAAGATTCAAAACCCTGGTCAGCCATAACAACCCACTGAATGATCTTGGGCAAGTTACATGCTCTGAGCCTCAGATGAAGGCAAGACAAGCCCTGTCTGAATAAATCTTGCCAAAAAAAACCCTATAGTAGAGTTGCCGTAAGTCAAGGAATTAACTAGAACACATTACAGGAACAAATATCCATTGGCTTTCATGTCACTGAGATGGTGAATCTATGCTCTGGTTTTAGTCTGAACCTTAAGGAAACTATTTAAGCTTCAGATGGAAACCCAAAGTCGAGCTCACCACCTCACTGGCCTGGAAGCCACGAGCTGTCACTGTCTACATAACTTTGCACTATTCCGCACTACAGTGTTAAACTGCTGCTATTCCACTTTCAATGCCCTGTGGAATTCTGGGATTTGTAGTTTACTGAGACCAAAGAGCTCTTTGGCTAAGAATTTGAAGTGCCCTTCCCGAAACTGCAAACCCCAGGATTCCATAGGATGTTGCAAGTGGAATTATCGTGCTATAAGAGTGTAGTGCGGAAATGGCCATTGCCACACTGAAATCAAAAAGCCTTCTTGGTGGTTCTCTGCTCCTGAAAGAGAATCACAGAAACCAAGATGTGCAAAATGTGATCATTTGGATAGGAAGACAGAAACTACTGGAGTGTGGGTTAGAATCTGGGACCTCAAGAGACAAATGTTCCCTTCAGTCATTTATTCACAGCTATGTTTCTTGCTTAGTATCAGTAATCCTCAAAGCCCTTTAGGAAATAATAGGCACACAATAGGATGAATAACCTTGTTATCTTAAGAAAGTAACTTGAGAACTCCTGCAGTACCTAAGTAATCATCAAAGGCAGAAACAGGACCTAGCCCTCTAGTATATCAGGTTGATGGTGTGACTCCTTTTCAGATGTTTCTTTTAAATTGGAATGGCAATTTCAAGTAAACACACGTAACAAAACCCCTGATAACCGCTTGAGTGGTAGTTGTGGGTGACAACCTGGAACACAAAACAGTATAAAGAGAAGATACTTTTTTTGTCTTTACAGCATGGGCAGGGACTTCCTTGGGGTAGCAGAGGCTGCATGACTATGACCCTTTTTGCACGACATTTTCCATGCGAAAGGGTGCCTGGAGCATTGCGCAATTGTGCGGAATGATCTGCACAACACACTCACAATCGTGCGACGTTCCAGGGTAGGACAGGTGCCGATCATGCACCTTTTCATTTTTGGCTAGAACCTGAAAATGGTGCATGATCGCGCATTGCTCCCGGACCCCACGCGCACTTACTTGGCGTGTGGAGCCTCCGGAGCTGCGCTAGTCACATTTCCTGTCCCAGCGCAGCCTGAGAAACTCCCAGGCTGCGCTGCGGAAGGAAGAGGCGGGGTTCTCCTGCGAGCAGGCAGCTTGTGCGGAGCCGAAGGACCCTGGACGTGAGAGCCTCTCGCTGGAGGCTGCTCACTCGATTTGCACACCCCAGCACTGGAAGAAGGTTAGGCGTCGAAAGGGCCTATCTTGCTTAAAAAAGAAAAAGAAAAGAAAAGTAAACAAAGACAGCATTTGCCTTTAATATAAGATGCATCATGTAATATAAGGTGCATCACATCTTGTTTTCAAGCTGATTAGTGATTCCAGGAATGTTCCTGGAACATTCATCATCTTAAAAACAAACTGCACAGTTTCTTCACACCTTGTTTTAAAGTGAAACTTTTTTTGTTCTTGGCTGCCACCATGCCACCCAATTTGGGTGGTGATATTGGCTCAGTCTTTAATCAGAATGGAGACTGCAGTCCAGAAATGAGAAGATGACTGGAACTTGGAAGGGCAACCATGAAGTAACTAAACAAGATCTTGAACTGTAAAGATATATAATTGAATACTAAATATAGAATTATCCATGCTATTGTATTTGCAATTTCTATGTATGGGTGTGGAAGCTGGAGAGTGAAGAAAGCTGATAGGAAGAAAATCAACTCATTCCAAATGTGGTGCTGGAGAAAAGTTCTATGGATATCCTGGACTGCTAAAAAGACAAATGAATGGATCTTAGAGCAAATTAAGTCTGAACTCTCCCTAGAAGCCAAGATGACTAAACTGAAGCTGTTCTGCTTTGGCCATATCATGAGGAGATCTGACTCACTAAAAAGACAATAATGCTTGGTAAGATAGTAGGAAAAAGAGGAAGACTGCCTTACAAGTGGATAGACTCAATCAAGAAATACACATCCCTGAATCTGAAGAAAGACATATCCCTGAATCAGCAAGACCTGAGCAAGATGGTTGATGACAGGATGACTTAGTAGTCTGTCATCCATAGGGCTCCATAAGTCAGTCAACTTGACAGCAGCAGCAGTAACAACAAAATACAAACCATACAGGTCTCTTCAGCTACTTCACTCCCCCCAAAAAAAAAAACCCACTCACAGAATGACAAAAACACTTCTGCAAACACATGTTTGTCAGCAAGCAGTTAGGCCCTGGTGCTGTTCCTTCGCTCCCATATTGGTGGAAAAGTGGGATATTATAAATAAAAAAAGGAAAGAAAGAAAGAAAGAAAGAAAGAAAGAAAAGAGAGAGAGAGAGAGAAAGAGGCAAGCAGAATGCATGTTAATACTTCCTTGTACTGCTTCTATACACCAGAACAAAGCTATTTTTCTCTAAGTGAAGTGACTTGGGCCATTTCTGCACTACACTGCTTTAGTGCTATTATTCCACTTACAATTTCCTGTGGAATTTTGGGGTTTGTAGTTTACTAAGACCCAAGATCTCTCTGGCTGAGAATTCTAAATGCTTCTCCCTAAACTGCAAACCCCAGGATTCCACAGGATGGCTATTTCTGCACTAGACTGTTATAGTGCTATTATTCCACTTTTAACATCCAATGGAATCCTGGGGTTTGCAGTTTAGGGAGGGGCATTTAGACTTCCCAGCCACAGAGCTCTTTGGCCTCAGGAAACTACAAACCCCAGAATTCCACTGGATGTTGACAGTGGAACAGCAGCACTGTAACAGTTGTGGGGCAGAAATGGCCTTGGTATCAGACATTTGCATGTAACATACAATTCTAACTTTCATCCACACAGTGAAAATGACTGGAAGGGACTAATGCTCTTCCCCCTTAACAGCACAGCATCAGCATAAGAACAAGTGTATTACCCAAGGGATGGGGTCCTTCTCGGATATTCTTTCCTTCTTTTTCAAAATGACCCCTTCCTTTCCTGAGAATTTCCAACCTGATGATGGCAGAGGAGCTTTCAGTCAAAGAGTAGGCCACTTCTATCATGTTCCAACCTGATTCTTTATCAGGATCTGAATGTGAATTGAATCACATTCCTGTAATTTAAGAGTATATCATAGAGGAGAGTTGAGAATAAAAGTTTAATCATAAGGACAATTTTATAATATATAAAGGCATTATGTGACGGAGAGGAAAGAGATGGCAAAATGAGGGCATTGCCCCCAAATGAAAATTCTGCCCCTCATGAAATTTTCTTTCAGTCCTCCAATTGTGTATTTATTTACTTAATTTATATCTAGATTTCCTCCCATATGGGATCCAAATTCCTAGCACTGGAATACCTTAACACTTCAGCTGAGCATTTAGAAATACAGGCAAGGCACCTAAGGAAAAGCAGCAGGCGAGAGCAAGCTTGGTGTAGCAGTTTGAGCATTGGATACCAGGGTTCGATTCCTTGATTGGCCATGAAAAGCCATGGGGTGACTTGGAGGTGTCATATTCAGCCCTAGAAAACCTCATGATAGGTTCACCTTAGGGTCACCATAAACTGGAAGCAACTTGAAGGCACACAACAACAACAAAATTATGAAGGGAAGGTTAACATAGCAAATATAAGAGTCTGAGATATGAGTGATTTTCAGTGCTAGTATACTAGAAATTTGGGGGTTGAAGAAACATTTCTTGGCAGAAGGAGTTCTTATTTGGGGCCAATGCCTTCATTTTGCCTTTTCCCCCCATTGTAGCTAGACCGTTGGCTGCCTGGGCCTGTCCCACAATGTGGAATACTTTGCCAACTGAAATGTACCATATCCTCCTCTCTCCTTGCCTTCATCTGCCAGGTGAAAGCATAGTAAAAATGTGGTTTTGTCATCAAGTGTTCACTCATGACATGCATCTGTTTTCTACTGGCTTTTTAGTTTTGCTTTTAGAATCATGCATCAATATTATTATTTTCATTTTGTTGGAACTGTACATCATTTTGTGCCTTGTTTATGGCTGAATATAGGATCTATAAACACAAAAAATGAACAGGAACATTTACATGCCATATTCTTGCATGAACGTAAATAAGTCTTAAGCTCTGTTCAGTTTAAAAGGAATTTCTGGGATGATTTAATAGTGTGATTTCATCTGCAAACTTTAGCCAGTTCCTAAGAGCCCTGGCAAGTCATGTCAGAGGAGTTTCTAGTCCTAGTCCTACTCATCCAGCAGTTGCTACTCAGAGACCTACTGCTTCTAGTACTGGAAATAGTATATAGCCATGATGACCTGCAGTCATTCTTAAATCCATTATCCATTGTTTTGCCAAAATTGGTGTTCCTTTTTATTCTCTTCATTTGGCCCAGATTTCTCTCTTCTGAAGGAGTCCTTTGATGGTACCTTTCATGATCCATAGTGTCTTTTCCACTTCGTAAGCTATAGTTATGTATCTTCTAGCCCAAAGTCATCCAGTGGGCTTCCATGGCCAAGTAAGCTTCCAAACCCAGATTGGCCAGAGTCTTAGACCTTTTCTACACAGCATCCCCAACTCGCAATGGCCACAGGATTGCCACAGGATCACAATGACAGTTCTGCATGATGTCGTCATGATTCTGTGGCGATCCCATTGCAACCTGTCACAATCATGGATTAAATTGTGGTTTCTCCTGACAATGACACATGATTGCGCAGTCCTCCTGCCTCCCTCACACACTTACCTGTCATGCAGAATGCCAGGAGGTGCAATGGTTGTGCTTCCTCCCCGAAACTGCTGACCTGCGTTGCAGAAGGGAGGGTCAGAGCCATCATACTTCCTCCCATTTAGCAGGCAGCCGGTACAGCGGGGAGCATGGCAGAAACATTCCCCTCCCAGGAGAGGCTTTCCCTGGATCCCTGTGCAATGGCTTCGGAACCAGGTAAAGTGCAGAAAGGGCCCTGGTCTAGCACTGAGACCACTAAGCTGCACTGGCTCTCATCCTTTCCAGTTGGACTTCTACTATTGGGGGAGTTCTGTTTATACCATGGACTGCCAAAATGACCAATAAATGGGTCCTAGAACAAATCAAGCCTGAACTCTCCCTAGAAGACAAAATGATCAAACAGAGTCTTATCATATTTGGGGCATATTGTGAAATCACATGACTCATTAGTGAAAAAAAGCTGTTAGTACTTGGTAAAGTGGGAGGCAGTAGGAAAAGAGGAAGACCACATTCCATGTGGATAGATTCAAGCAAGGAAGCCATGGCCCTGAGTATGCAAGAGCAGAGCAGAACATTTGATGATTGAGTGTCTTGGGGGGGGGGTGTCTCTCGTTTATAAGGCTTCCAGAAATCAAAACTGACTTGATGACAATTAATAACAATCAAAACATCAAGCAAGCAATGTATCTCCTGTGAATATCTCCAGTGAATGTCTTTCTCAGTATTGCTAATGAATCATCTCCTACAAGGATTCCACCCCATTCTCCTATAGCATCAGGATGAGAATAAGTATACCATTGATGGATTCATTCTTGGGTATTCTTTTCCCTCCTTTTCAAAATGAGCCCTTCCTTTCAGCAGAGGAGCTTTCAGTCAAAGGGTCGAATCTCTCTGTCACGTTCCATCCTGACATTCTCCTCTACATACCTCACTGCCTCTCTTGGTACAGGTCAGCTACCTTGGCCTCAAGGAAGCCGGTTTGTTTCCTGAGAGCCAGAAGCATCCAGGACACACCCATGAGTTCCGTCCCATGGGCATGAGACACAGTATATTGGATAGCTCCTACCTCAGTATATTTCCTGCAATTCAATCACAGGAAAACTGTATTTAGAGTTAAATTGACAAGGCTATAGGAGAGTCACTGCTCAAGGGCAGAACTGGAAGCCTGATTGTTTGGGTCTCTTAATAGCAGTCTGTTTAACTCCTTGCACTTGTCAACATCCTGTGTCCTAACAAGCCGGCCAAATTAGGTTTCAATCATGTCATGAAAGTGATTCGCATCCCACCCACTCTGGCACCACTGATTATAAATGGCTAATTGCACATGTTGCTGTTATTTTATGGTAAGCAGAGGCCTTCCTTGTGGTCTTGTTATTCTGCCCCTCAACTCCTATCCCCATAGCACAGCCTGTTGACTCTTCTGTGGCACTAGGGCTGAGGCTATTTTAAAGGGGGATATTCTTGTACTCTTACTTCAACCCTAAATTACAAAATGATGGAGAGACTCATCTGACAAAAAATGAAGAGTGTTGTATTTCATTTTCATGTGAAGGCCCACCCCACTATCCATCTGTTAGTCCCATCTAAAAGGCAGATTCATTGCCTCACAATGATCCTGAGGGGGATATGAGTGCACACTAGATCAGCACTGGCTGGACTATGTGGATTCAAGATATGTATCTGAAAGGGAATATATGAAGGTATGAAAATGTCCAGATTTGCTCAACTGCAACACAATGACCAGACTTCACTCCTCACTTCCACAGGCAGAATTCTCAGCTTCAACCATGACTGTGTTTGCTTGAAAACTTTTCAAGCCACAAAATGTATCCATGGGCCAAAGGACAGCTCAATGGATAACAACCCGAGATGTTTTCACCACGCAGTCACTCAGCAATGGAAAGGTCTCCAGAACAAAGGGAGTGAAGAAAAAAAGTAATGTCCTACTCTATGTAACATGCTGATGATATTCATAGTATATCAGACTACAAAATGAGAGATAAGCGGCTACCCTCCCCACTTTACCCTGAAACAGAGATGGAAAACTTCACATATATCATTCCTGCATGCCAAAATGAAAAGTTTCAAAAGTCTACTTCCTGCTGGGCAAGACCATGAAAGCTTTGTGCATCATTTGATGAGTCCCCCCCTCATTTTTGGGATTTGTTTTGTGACAGTTCTGCACAAAAAGATGCAATCTATTCAAAGCAAATATTGTTGTTGTTTGTGTTTAAGCTACTTCCAGCTTTGGGAAAGCCTAAGGACAATCTATCACAGGGGTTTCTCAGCAAGGTCTTTTCAGAAGGGCTTTGCCATTGCCTCCATCTGAAGGTGAGAGAGTGTGTGATTTGCCCAGAGCCACCTGGTGTGTTTCCATGGCCAAGCAGGGATTCAAACGTTGATCGTCCAGAGTCCTAGTCCAACACTCAAACCAACATTCACAAAGCAAATATACTTTTTGTGAAGCACACACAATTTTATACACAAAATATAATTGTCTTGTTTCTCAGAACTCTCTCTCAGGTCACAATATTGATGAATAGTGCCATTAGTCTTGTAACACATGCTCTCATGAATTAAAGTCCCTGTTACTAACTATAGCAAAAGATCCACTGGGAAATCCCAACTCTAGCTAGCACTGCCAAACCAAGTGCAGCCAGGAAACAGAGACGATCTGGAGGGGATGAGAATGGTGGGGAAAGCTTAAGAATGAAAACTCTATAAAACCTCTACAAAAAAACAACAACTGAGAAGATGCCCCTGAACAAAAGGTAGATTGGTTGAACTGCCTGATCACATAGGCCAAGATCTGCTTTAGCAATTGCATAGTGTAAATTCACATGATGTTAGAGTTCTATAACACTACACTTATACTAGATCACAGCAGAGCACAACATTAGACATTACACAGTCTCAAGCAAAAGTGAACTATTGCAGCCTTTCCTGGCTTGTATGTTTTTCCTCATAAATAACTTTTGGCATTTGATGTCACTTGGCCACATTTTATCTGTGAAATGTTGGACGTATTCCTTGCCTAAGAAAACCCTAGGAAATTCATGAGGTTATGTTAAGTTGACAGGTGACTTGAAAGCACACACAACATACAACAAAGTGCTGATTTATAATTCAGCAATTCATTCAATAGGACTAGCAATTGGATATAGGCCTGGATTTGCCCATCATGATTGTGGCATCATTTCCCCCCCCAGCACAGTTATTTCAAATCCAGTGTATTTCAATACAGCTGGCAAAGATTAGAGCCACCTGCATCGACATTTGCCTCAAATGGGCATTGGCTAAGTCTACTGACACACCTGCTGAGGATTATTGATATTTTTTTAGATTTTCAGGGGCAGAAGAAGAGAGTTGACTCCCTTGTGATTTCCTTCTTTACCAGACGTGACAGTTCAGCTCTCATCTTCTGAACTGTTGCCAATTTGCCTTTTGAGGTGTTGAGCTTGAACTGCAGGGGACCAGCTGGCCTTTAGGGCAAAGAGTGGGTAGGATCAACACTGATCACAGCTAATTGCAGATTACAATCCCTCTCCTAATTGCTCTGATTAATTATTGATGCAAAAACCCCTTTCTTTATTTAGGATGTCAGGCAACACAAGAGCCCCAGGCCTGAGGAGGTTCACCATAATCTCTCTCCTTTTGGGTCACATAATTAAGGAATTAAAACTGGCTGCCAAAGAAGGAGAGCAGCATCCTATTGTGCTGCTGGACTGCCATACCTCTGAGTCTCCCAGATGGAGATTATTCCGAGAAGTGCATCTGCAAACCTCCTGGAGGCAGTCAGTTCCTTAAGTGTTATCGAAAGAAGGATCCCTTTGATGCCATTAGCTGTGCACCTCATTGATTTTCTTTGTTTTAACAAGGAAATCATTACAGTTTATACAACCCAAATGCTCAGCTCATCAGCTCTTTAGTTCTTTCCACCTCCTGTACATTTCTTTAGTTGCCATTGTGCATTTGAGTTGGCGGAAGTTCACATTCCTCTAGTTTGCTGGAAGTCTGACTGCTTTGCTTCTTGAATCAATCCCAAAGCTTGGAAAAGCTATTGCTGTAGACTGTAACTTCCAGAATCCCTTGGCAATACGACCTGGGAAAGTAAACTTTACAAGTGCTAGTTAATCCCTGGTCAGTGCTGACACTAGCTTGATCCTTGGTTCATTAAGTCTCTATCTGGAAGAGTATTATGCTGGCTGCAGAAACTCTAAAAACAACAAAAGAGCTGGACAACCTCTGTTGTGGTCTTTAATTTGGTTTACATCCTCAAATGTATATTTGTCAAGTTCCAGTTGAGCTAACCAGCTCTGACACCTACAAAAACAGAGGATGATCAAATAAGAGGTTTTTTTTTGTTTTTTTGTTACCTTTGACATGTTCAAGATCACACAGATTTCACTTTTCTAATATATTTTGGTGTGTTGAGTGGGCTTTTTGAACTATCCATGCTATATTCAGGTTCTGTGTCCTGAGATTAGATATGCAGAAAGAATGATAAACAATAGGCGGTAGATAGATAAATAGATAGTAGGAAAAGGACGCTGGTATGAAACAGGACTGGACCACAGTATTTACTAAAGACTACTTGAATCCACAAATATCCAAGGAAAAAATAAATAAATTTAGGTTTACTTCAACACCTCACTCACAACCATTCAACCTGGGACCAAGACTAGAGTCAGTCACTGTAGCTTCATGGAAATTGCCAGTTCTCGACAATGAAGCAAGCCAGTCACCCTGTGTGCCATAATGTCACTACTGCAACTCTCAAATTAGAAGAGAATTCTCATTTCCCTAGATGGGACCTGCTTTGATTAATCCAAGTTGTACTCCTTTTCCCTCAGTTCTGGAGCTTCTTAATGAAAACTGACACCCAGCAACCTTTCTTTCCCAAACACCTCTAGGGACTGCTAACACTGTTTGTTCCAGTGGTGGGTTTCATTACAAAGAAAAGAGCTTCTGGTGTGGCATCAGCCCTCATGCTATACAGCTTTTTCATTCAAATCTAAATTCATAGATGGGCAAAAGAAGACAAAAATTTGCATTGTAATGTTGATTATTTGCAATTGGATGCTGAGAAACTTGTCTGATATGGTGGGTGGTGTTTGTGTCAGTGTGTGTGTGTGTGAGAGAGAGAGAGAGACAGTGAGAGAACAAGCCAGAAGCCTGAAGTATTAGAAGCCCCTCAATTTGTACTTCCTCTACCAGAGGTTAGAGAAATGATCTTTTTTTGGACTACAATATCCCAAGGTCCAGTCAGCATGGACACTACTCATATTGCATACAGGATTCTGGGGTTTTTTGGGGGGTTTTGTTTTTGTAGTTAACAATATTAATAATACATTGTTGTTACAGTTTTTTTACTATTCTTCATTTAAAGTCTACCAGATGTAACTCACTGGACTTTTGCCCCATCAGTGATTGTATTCTAGAAATCTAAGAATTTAGGAATCAGTGAGATATCATCAGCTAATGTGGTACCTTTCAAGCTGTGTCACTTTTTGAAATTGTGCCATTGTGGTTTCATTCAGTTGTTTAGTCTGAATCTGATAATAATGAAATCAGTATCATTGTTTCCACACTCTACCAGGTATTACCAACTGGAGTGCTGGATCATCAGTGATTCAGATTCTATCCAGGATTCTAGAAATCAATGAGGTGTCATTGGATAATGTGGCACATTCCAAGCAGTGCTGCTTTCTGTAATTGTGCTATTTTGATTCTATCTATGGCAAACTCATTCAGATGTTTTTTTCAGTACCTTTGGAATTGTTCTCAGAGCATCTATCACTTTTGGAACCATAGTGTTTTCTTTCTCCAGAGGCACTGAATCTCAGTGTATAAGTCTTGTTATTTTATAACCTTTTCCTTCTCTTTGTCTTCAGTTCTATCATTCTCCATGGTTGGCACATCATACGGAACTAGATGTACTAGACAGAAAAACCTAGAACAAACCACACTTCACTTTCTTGAAGTATAATTAATCAGCTATTACACCACATAATGTTGTTGGTCAGGGGTTGCTACAACTGAAGCAAACTGTGAAGAGGAGGAAAAAAATGCTTGAGTGAATGCATGAAAGAAAGCAATGTTGACAGATGTATATAAAGAGACTAAATTGAACACTGAAGAAATAAAGACACGTATAAAAAGAAAATAATAAATAATCAGCTTGAAGTCTAGCAAATCAAACAACTACATAGTGAGTACATTAAAAGCATACAGGGAGAATCTCAGACAGGGAACATATGGAGATGGTTAAAGAATGCGTCACTGAAAAAAGAAAGGGGAAGACATATATTTGCAGCTCAAGAATAAGTGCTTCAGATAAATAGTATCAAGATAAATGTTGAAAAAAATAAATGTGGATAGCAAAGGCCAGACGTGTAAAGAAAAATATGAAACTATTGAATGCTTTATCAGTTCATACAGCAGGATGACACATTGGAATCTTTGCGGGGAAAAAGGTGTACTATCAATAAAGATCTGTTGGGAATATAATCCCAACATAAAAATTCTATGGAGGTGTTAATTTTCTGTATTTTCCCCCACTTTTTTCACTTATATAAGTTTTCTGAGAGTTTATAAGATTATCATAAGAAAAAGAAGCAGTGAAGTGATGATTTATGGAATTAATAATTGTAGATCTCAATTTAGGAAATATATGCTATTTTATGCAAGCTTTTTTAAGATCAGGTTCTGTAATACTGGAAATTGTGAGTGTGATGTAGCTGTTGTACTGGTGGTTTAATGCTTAGTGTAATTTCATTGAATGTCAAATGGCTGTGGGATGTAAGCAAATAAAACAAGTGCTTTCAAGTTAAAAGCATTTAAGGCTGACATTGCATTCATAAAAAAAACTAATTTAATGACAGAAGATGTGAACAGCCTTCAGATAAATTGGGTTGGTGATGTCTGTGTTACAAAGGTTTCTAAACAATATAAAGGTGTGGCATTTCTAATCCACAAATATCTTTCTGTTTTAGTACAGGAATCACTAATAAATCCAGAACAAGAGTCTGTAGACATTTGCAGAACAGAAATATTGGCCTAGAGTGTGTCTACAAAAGAGAATAAAAGATGGAGTAGATTTTTTTTACATATATTAAATATTACAGTCTAGATTAATTTTTGAAGATGGACAAGGTAGATGAATAATTGTGGAAATCAACTGTATGGCAAGATAATGCATTTAATGGATATTTCTGGCCCCAATAATGACAAGTCAACATTTTACAAAAATTTGTTATGAAAAACATCTGAATAAGGCCCACAAACTCTGATTGCATTGGTGATTGGAACTACATTGGTATTCCTAATAAAGATAAATGTTCCAGGAAAAGTGTTAAGGATGATCAAGGGAGACCACCTAGAATAGAACTTTCTATGAATATACAGAGTACTTTGGATTAATAGATGGCTGGAGATATTTACAGCTAAACTCTAGAGACTATACTTTTTTTTTAAATTGTCATGAATCTTTCTGGATTTCTAGAAATATGGTTAACTTAATAAAGAGTGTAGATATTTTGCCATGTTTCTTTCAGATCAAAATCCTATCATAATCTTATTATGATGTCCCTGAAAATGGAACAAATGAAGTTTAGATGGAGACTTAATGAATGTTTATTTCTGAAGATGGAAAGATTACAACAATGTAAACAAGAATGGTGGATTTTATTTTATTTTATTTTGAGGTATAGAGCCCACAATAGTTTAAGATGCAAGAAAAGCTTATATGAGAACAATGTATAAAATATGGTTCCAGATTGGAAAAAGAAAGTGAAGCTAAAAACAATGAGCTGATTGCCAAAATACAGAATCTGGAGGAAAAACATAAGAAAAAAATTGATAAAGAAACTCAGCGAAAGATTACGTTACTTCAACAACAGTTTCAGTGCTATCACACTACATTGTTATAGCACTATTATTCCGCTTTGACTGCTATGGCAATATCCTATGGAATCTTGGGATTTGCAGTTTAGGGAGGAGGATTTGGAATTCTCAGCAAGGGAGCTCTATAAACTACAAACACCAGAATTCTGCAAGGTGCAGCCATGGCAGTTAAAGTGTAATATAGTGCTATAACAGTGTAGTGGGATAAGGACCTTCTCACTGTTTACAGTCCAAGAAATGAATGCCAAACTACCACACTTTATGAAAAAAATAATCACAAATACACCAGGGAAGTGGATTTCCTGTATGTTGAGATAGGAAAGGATTAAGAAAAATGTCACAATGATCAGGAAAGGATATGAGTGTGTAATGAATAATTTGAAAATATTACAAATCTTTGAGAAATATTAGAGAGACTAAAGTGCAAGGGGCAATGAGAAAAATCTTAGATATGGAGAACTATTTAAATAAACTCCTATTGAACAAACAAGATGTAGAACAAAAGCAAAGTGTGAATGCTGTGAGCAATGAGAAAATCTTAGGCCCTTTCCACACGCGGAGGAAAAAACGGGTGAAAACACGCTAGGACGGACCTTACTTGCATCCGGGTAAGTCCGTCGCCGTGTGGAGCAGCGCGTTTTCGCTGCTCCACACTTGTCGGTGTCTTGCAGCATCCCAAATGGCAGCTGCTGGCTGGCGGAGGCTCTCCACCAACCGGAGAAGCTCGCCAGCTGGAAAGCCCGCCCCCGGCAGATCTGCAGGCATGCTCTTGCGTGCGTCTGCAAATCTACACTGGGCACTGTGACGCGGCTGAAAATGTGGTTGAAAAGTGGTTTTTAAAAAGCACGCGGCGCCATCACTTTTGGTCGCCCTAGTGTGGATTGAGGTGTGTAATTACACTAAAGTAATCTGCCCCAATCCATTTTACAGTGTAGACGACCTCTGTCAGAAGTTGCGCTACACCGTTTTAATACCCCCATGTGGAAAGGGCCTTAGATATGGAGAACTATTTGAATAAACTCCTACAGAGACAAAAGCAAAGTGTGATAACTGAAGCCCCTGTCAGAGCTGCTGATGACGAGCAGCAGCTCTTGGTCCCTGTGGCTCTTGCTGGAGAGGAGTCCTGCAGCTCAAGAGCTTCCCCTGCTGCCACGGACCAAGCAGGCTTGGACGTTCCTCTGCCTGCTCCTTTAGGGCAACAGGGATTCAGCTGTGATCCTGAGGATGCCCTGGAGCCTGCGTCAATCAGCCCAGAAACAAGGTGGAGACTCAAGAGAGCTGAGCGAAAGGAGGCTTCCTTGATTAAGTTCAAGAAGCAGTGACCGGCCACACCTGTGTCTTGGGCTATGTAACTGCCTGCCAGGAAGTTTTCCTTTGCTTGTGGCAAACTTTTTACAAGCCCTCTCCTTGCCTGTTCCTTGCTCCCAGTCCCTGATACCTTGGATTGATCTCTTGGCTCCTGATCCCTGGATTTTGGACTCTGACTATGGCTTTTGCTTGTTGCTCAGGCTTAAGTAAATGGACTGCCTATGAGTAATTGCCTGCTTTGACTCCTCTTGGTGGGACTCTGCTATCTCTCCCACTCCTTTCTCTGGGCTGGCTTGCTGCCCGGGTCTCTGACCTTGACACCTACTGAAAGATAACAGACAACACAACAGAATTCATGAGGTGAGGGTGGCCAAAAAAAAAAAAAGGAAGAAAGGAAAGGGAAGGAAGGAAGGAAGGAAGGAAGGAAGGAAGGAAGGAAGGAAAAAGAAAAAAAACAACAGTACAAGTTGAGAGTTTATGTGGATGATCTTGTGATAATGACACAAAACCCATTAGACTCAATGAAGGATCTTTCAGGGAAAAATAAGGTGCTTGGAACATACTGCAGTTTAAAGTGATTTGTGACAAAACAAAAGTGCTGACTAACAATATGACTTCAAAAGGACAATGAACTAATTTCTCATTCAAAGTAGGAAGAAAGGAGATTAAATATTTATGATTTTTATGGTAGTTTTTAACAACAGTTTATTTCAAAACAAATATGAAAAAGTCTGGAAGGAAATTGAAAGAAAACTTAGAAAAATGAGGAAAGTTGAATTTATCTCTTTGAGGTAGAATTACAGTCTTAAAAGCAAATATTTTGCCAAGGCTTTTATTTCTCTTTCAAACAATCCCTGTTACAATAAATGGAACACCTTCTGTGCTACGGCAGAAAGAGATTTCCAGATTTGTCTGGCAGGCAACAAAATCCAGAATAAAATTTAAAATCTTGTACAGTGCTAAGAACAGGGGCAGCTTGGGAGTCCCTACCATCAAATTGTATTACAAGGCCTGTTTTTTTGTATGGCTGAAGGAATGGATGTGGCTTAGAGATGTGAGACTCTTGGAATTTGTGAAGGCCATAATTTAAGATTTGGTTGGCATGGCCATTTTTGGTATGATAAAGTCAAGGTACATGATGAGTTTAAAAATCATTGTATTAGAAAGCCTCTTCTATGAGTTTGTTATAAACAGAGACTTTTTCTTAAAATAATATTAAGCACCTTACTGAAGTAAGCCTTTTAAAAAAAGGAAAGTGGATTAAAAATTGGAGATGGTTGCTTTATCATGACCAAGATTTTGAACAAGATAGCCTGAAGTTTAAAGCAATAGAAATGATTCTTAAAGAAGGCAAAGATTTTAACTGGTGTGCTTATTTACAGCTTAACAACAGATTGAATCATGATAAAGGGAAATGCAGCCATGGAGGTTGAGAAAATGAGTTTGTTTGTTTTTTTAGAGTTGTGTAAAGATAATGATAATCTAATTTAAAAAGTGGATAACTGGCTTTTGAAACTAGAGACAGAAAATGACCGTGCAAAAGAGTGTATGATAAGGATGGCCCAGTATTTTGGGCATAACCTCCATATGGATGCATAGGGGAAAAAGTGGTCTAAAGACATAACATTTATTTTTTATAGTAATTTAAAATAAAATCTGTATAAGATGATGTATAATGGTATATAACCCCAAATAAGCTGTCAAAAGTGTCCCAGAATGTTTCAAACCAATATTAGGGATGTCAAGATAAGGAGGGCTACTTTTTTTTTCACATGTGGTAGACTAAGAAGGTGTAAAATTACTGGTCTAAGATTTTTATGCTAATCCAAAAAAATTTAAAGGTAGATTTTGTAAAGTTAGCAGAAATATTTTTGTTGGACATTACAGATAAAGAACTGTTAAGCAAATATAGATTACTTCTTCAGTATATGACAACAGTAGCAAGAACTTTGGAAATGGACTGAAGCACTGACAATTGAAGAATGGATTGTTAAGGATGTTAATTTAGCCAAAATGTCAAAATTAGCATGGGCTCTAAAGGACAGGCCAGTTGAAGACTTTTTGAAAGATGAGAAACCATTTATGGATTTTTTTTATTATTAATAAGAAATCTAACAACATAATCATCTCTGGTTATTGCTATTAGTAATTTTAGTAAGATTATTTAGTTGGATCTGTAATGGTGGAATCGTTTTTTTAAAAAAACTTTACTTTTCATTACAGTCAGGATGGGGGGGGTCAGAATCCTAGGTATTAATTATATGTATTTTTCCTTTTGTCTTTCTGTTTCTTCTGTTTACTTTTCAAACGTATATTATTTTGATTATGAATTAGATTGTTCACATTAAAAAAAAAATTGCAAAAAGCTAAATATGAATTGAATAACATAGTCTCACAACAAACAGAACTGGCTTTGATATGCCCACCGCAAGCATATTGGGAAATGAGGAACATCCCAACAAGATTCTGGCATGTTGCCTTAAATATCAACAGCTACACAATGCTATTTCAGCTATCAAAAATGAAAGCAATAGTTTATATACATCACCAATAGATGTAATTCTATAACATTTGAAATTTTATGTGGATTTTTATAGTTTTGATAATGAAATTAACCAACAGGATATGCAGACTTTCCTTTCTCTTATTGATCTTCCTTATCTTAACATATCACAGCAACAATTTCTTTCAGAACCTTTACACTTGGAGGAAATCATCAATGTTATACAAAATATAAGAAATGGAAAGTCCCACCTTGACGGGTTTCCACTTGAATAGTACGATGCTTTTTACAGTCTGTTAGCACCAAGACTGCTCCAAATTTACAAACATATATTAAATCCCAGCTCCCTCTCTTCAATACATGATGCTTATATTACCCTGATAGCTAAACTTTGTAAGAATCATACTCACTGTACAACTAACCTCCTATATCCTTATCTAATGTTGATAGAAAAATTGAGAACTATTTCAGATTACAAAAAGTCATTTCATCTTTGGTAAGTCCTGAACAGATGGGATTTATCAAAAATCGGCAAGAAGCCAATAATATTTGACTGGTTGTGGATTTGATTGCTTTAAACCTGGATATAATTGATCACATTATTTTTTTAGATGCTGAGAACGCTTTTGATAAAATTTATTGGCTGTTTATTTTCACAGTATTGGATAATTCTGAGTTTTGTAAAATGTTTTTGAAATGGATAAAAAATTTATATACAGCACCAAGAACACAGGTTGTAACCAATGGTTCTTTCTCATTCTTTTTCACCTTGTAACAGGGTACAAGGGATGTCCACCGTCTCCTTTAATAGCCACTTTGTGATTAGAAGCATTGGCATGTGCTCTTAGACAATATCAATGGATTTGTGCCTTTCAATTTAGAATTAAAAAATCATTATTTCCACAAATGATCTTTTGTTGTTCATTTCAAAGCCTCAGCAGTCAATCTCTGTTTTGATTCGGGTGATTAATAATTAACTGGTTCAAGTCAGAAATATTGCCATTGGGAGATAAGATGGATTCTAGTGTATTTAAAGCATGGCATTATCAATATATCCCAAATTCTATTACTTATTAGCCTCTAATTATTTTAGGGGCTTATCTCAGATTATTAGTCTTAATATAGGTAAACTGATATACGATATTGCACAAGATTTAGACAGATGGTTGGGCATAAAGATGAATCTGTGGGGTAAGGTAAACATGATTAAAACGAACATTATACCTAGAATTGTTTATGTTATTTGTGGAATTCCTCTATTTATACCTTGCAAGTATTTTCAAAAACTAAATGCATTGTTCAGCAGATTTTCGGGGGTCATATCCTCCTGGAATTTCAATGGAAAAGATGAAAATTCCTAACAAAAGGAAAGGGATTTGACCTTCCAGATCTTCTCACATATCAACAGGCATATCTGTTACATTAATTTTTGGGCATACCCACTTAAAGTAAGTAATTCACCATAGGCACCCTTGGAGTCCATTTCTGGTACCTCTATTTAAATGGACAGTATTTGGTTCTCATTTTTTTTATTTATTAGCTTTATTTTTAAAAGGCAGTGCCAACAATTTCACAAGTTAGAACTGTGTGGCAGATATCATCTTGTCAGTTGCAGTTTGACCTACATACTTATGCCTAATTGTCTTTATGGGGGAAAATTGGTAAGAAACCATTTTTATGTAAGGTGGTGCAAGAAAGGGATTGTTACCTTACATCAAACACTTGGAGCTGACTTTTTGCCTTTTTCAATATTACAAGAGCATTTTAAAGTACCTCCAACAGCTACATGACAATATTTACACCTGGAATATTTATTGCAATCCAGATTCAGCCCTGCAGCTTTAAGTGCACCAGAAGTTCCTTTAACATTAGAGACATTAATTGAGGACAATCAAGTATCCAAAGAAAACACACACACACACACATTTTTGTTCTCTATGAATAAATATGATATGCAAGTTTTACAGCAAGAATGGAACAGAGAATTGGGCCATCCAATTCTAATTAACCAATGGCCATTGGTTTTAACATCTAAAACTAATTTGGCTACAGATCTCCAACCCCATCTTATACAGCAGAAATTGCTCTTCTTGGGCATATTGGTTGTCACAATGTCTGTTCAAGAAAGGGCTTTCTAAATCATCAGATTGCTGGTGATGCAATACTGCTATTACTTCGTCAATGCTTTTTTCTGGATTTGAATTTTCTTATTTTGGAGTTGTCATATTTGGGGATGAAGCAATCATACAAGTAAATTTGGTTTTGTAAAGTTCTTTGATATTCAGGGATATACTTGTTTTTTCAAATTATTAAAATATTTCCTAACAAATGGACAACAGAAATGGACTTTTTATACCATTTTGACTTATGAAAGATTAATACTTTGTTACTGGAAAGATAATTTTTCTCCATCTTTGATCCAATAGATAGAAGATCGAATGACTCTTGCAATATTTGAAAAAATGATCTTTAGATGGAATTTAAAAATAGACTTATATTTGGACATGTGGTCAGCTTTTATGGAAACTTACAACTAATATTCCCTACTTTTGTGTTTTTATTTTCTTGCTTTTGTTATACTGGAACATTATTGTATGTAACTGGGAGCTCTTGAATGTAAATAAATTTAATTTTAAGAAATAATGGACTTTTTTTTTTTTTTGCAACGATAACGTATAACATTTTTGAAATAATACATCATGGATTATCTGCAAGTTTGAGGTGGCAGAGAACTTTTTCTTTCTTTTTCTTTGTTAAAAAGATTAATCCATTTCTCATATTGTTCTCAGAGGACAAGTTTCATGCCTGTGCTTACTTGTTTAATTAATTTTATTCTCTTGTAGGGGTGTTTCATCATACGGCGCTTAGAAAAGCTGGAATAAATACATTTGAAAAATAAAGAAAAGGCGTGTGTTCAAATACAATCGTGCTTCTCTTATGTCTGCATTCAGTCTACGATGCTGGAGGAGGATGTGCACAATTCATTTAAGGGAAACAAGCTGTCCCTTTGTAAATGAAGCTCTCTGGTGTGTTAAAATTAGGGAAGAGAGATAGCAGAAAGTTTCCCATTCATCTACAGGAATATGATGCCCATGTGTAACCCTTCTTGAAAAAATCAAGTTTTCAAAAAATAATTGAAAAGAAGATAGAGTAAGTTTGCTCTATCTCTCAGGCTATCTATAAAGATGTGTTTCTGGAGATATCTAGGCCATTTCCACACGGGGGTAAAACTCCGCCTCCAGACGATGGGAGATGGAGGTTGTTCACATCGCTGGGTGATCTAATGCGGTTGGAAAAGGTGAGGCTCCACACCTCCAACCGCTCTAGTGCCGCTCGAGTGCCGCCGCAAGGGTGGCGCTGCGAGTTTTTTAAAAACCACCCTCCCAGGTGGTTTTTATGAAACTCGCCCGCACTAATCCGCAGCTGCTCCTGGTGTGAATCTGCAGAGGCGCATTAGTGCATCTTTGCAGATCTGCCCGGGGGCGGGCTTCCGGCTGGCGCGCTGCCCTGATTGGCGGAGTGCCGCCGGAAGCCGCCAGCTGCCATTTTGGGCGCCACCGAACGCCGCCGAAATTTGGCGGTGTGTGGAGCGGCAGAGCCGTGCTCCTCACAGGGACGGAGCAGGAGCGGAGAAAACCGCACGCAGGTAATCTCCGCCCCTGTGTGCACCGCCCTGTTTTGGCTCCCCGCGTGTGAAAAGGGCCCTAGTGTTGTATTCATGACTCCTCCTAACCACTTTCTTTTCAAAGGAAACACTTTTATATGTACATGAAAATGGATAAAAGCAACCTTGCCTTTATTTGCAATGGCTCAGGATGGTAAACTCCACTCTAACTGGGCAACTCTCAGCCAGTGATGTCCTTGGCTTTCTTTAGGAAGCAGGAAAGCCATCTCTAGGGATCTATGTATTTTCAAAGCTTTTGCTTTATGGACATGCTTTAATTGGTTTTATTGTGAAAAGCTACCTTGTGTACATTGGGCTGGATTCAGAATAAGCTTACTGTGAATAGGTCCTGGCACCCACAGGAGACTTCTCATCTAACATTGATTCCTGCTGGTCAAAGGGGAGGAAGGTAGTCTTTCTGCCAGTCCCATTTCCTCTGAAGTCCCCTACACACCTTGATAGCAATGGAATGCTTCATTAATTTTGTTCTCAAAAGAAGTAATGCATAATTTTAGCAATATTCTTCCTGCTGTAGAAAATTCAGGACTTATTCTTTGCAAAATTCACACTCCCCCCCCACAGAAAACAGCCATTTCTGCACAGGAGACAGCATTCCCTATGCAGAAAATAATATTTCTGCACAGATATACTATATGGTGTGAAGAAAACGCTCTTTTTCTCGGCAAAAAGAAAAATGCTCTTTTCTGCTCATAAGAGCCATGCGAGAATATTTCATAGAATAATCCCTGAACTGCAAAGCTTCTCACCACTCCAGGATTCTGCTACTCAGGGTTTCTCAACATTCAGGAAGCACATTTTTTTCCAACCAGTTTTTTAAGTACTGTTCAATATTCTTTCTAGCCCTACCCTTTAATAAATAGCCCTGGAGACACTCTGGAATAGTGGTGGCTGTAATGGGAGTGAGAAATCAGCAAAAGTGAGGGCCTTACCTGTGGCGGCACCCCAGTTGTAGAATCTACCCTCCTTGGAGATTTGATGGAAACCAATACTGCTATCATTTCAGAACTAAGTCAAAATTTACCTTTTTGTTAAAGCTTTTGGGCTTAATTGGTTTTACTCAGGCTGTGTATATGCTATGTTTTAACTGGTTTTAAATTGTCTGTTTTTTAATTAATACACTACTAAATATATTTAAACTTTTAGAAGTATTACTATATTAGTTATTTTGATTTTATTGATATCAAGATCTTCAAATATAAATATTTTAATACAGAAATAAATAAATGTTGCTTTCCCTTTTTTCTGCTAGTGGGAGTACAAGAGCTGCCACTGCAGGTGGAATAAATGTTGGAACCAGCCACTGAGATCATGGCTAGGCTACAACAGTCTTAAAAGGTTGGTGCTGACACTATTGAACCATAGCATCAGAGATCTCTAAAAAGATCATTCTAAGTGCCTCATCAAACTAGAAGTTCCAGGTTTCCACTGAATGGAGCCATAGCAGTTAAGATGGTGCCAAACTGCTGCAACTGTGCAGTACAGATACACTCTGGCCCTTTCTGCAACTCACCTTTTTGCAGAGCTGGGGTGAGGGGATCACGCAAGTAGCCTCTTGTGAGAGGCTTTCGCATCCCCGTTGCTTCAGCTCTGCAGCTGCTGCCTGCTCGTGCAAGAGCTCCTCTTCTTTCTTCTACAGTGCAGCCTGGGATTTTCCCAGGCTGCGCTGGGGTCGGAAGTGCGAGCACCACAGCTCCAGAGCTCCGCATGCACAACAAGTGTGTGTGGGGCCCTGGAGCGATGCGCAATCGTGAACTATTTTCAGCTCAAAGCCAAAAATGAAATAGTGTGCAATCGGTGCCTGCCAGCCCCTGGAATGTCACGTGATTGTGAGTGTGTCGTGTGGACCGCTCCTCGCAGTCGTGCAATGCTCCAGCGGCCCTTTTGCATGGCAAATGCTGTGCGAAAAGGGCCTCAGAGTTGAAAAGCAGCACAGAAATGTAAGTCATGAATAAATAAAATCAACACTGCCCTTTTTCATAATTAAACTATAAACTACTACAAGACAAAAGCGAAATGATGAGGACTATTGATACAATTAACTGGAAGGAACAGATCTCTGTCTTGAAGCCCCATTTACCGTGGTGGCCTCTGGGAACTAAACTGTGTAATAGGAGGCAGCAATAATGGAATGAGGTCCCAATATAAAGCAAGGCAGCTTCCACGTAATTTTAGTGCAGATGGACTGAAACTTTTATCCATGGAAAGAGAGCCACTTTCAAAAATTCTTCCCAGAAATTAACAACAAAACAAAATGCCATCGTTTATTTGGCTAGGTAATTTTAAAAAATGGTATGTCTTAGTACAGACTAAGCAAATTACCTTTAAAAAGGAAGGTTAAAAAACTGTTTATTATTTGAAATGCCTTTCTCTAGGCTCAGTTTCTGATAAATTACCTCCAGCTTCATTACTTCATAATATATCTCCCTTGACATTTAATTATACTTACCCCAAACACATTAAGCCAATCAGTCTGAACAGCCTCTTATTAATATGCAAATTTCTGCTTCTGAAAACTCATGAGTTTGTGGGAAAATTTTTCTCCTTAGGCTTCAATTATGTCCATTCAGGAAGCCACCCGCCTCAGTCAGACACGTTCTCCTTCACCAGCTCAATGAGTCAGCATTTGACTAACTGTTTAAGTTAACTGTTCTGGCAGGAGACAGTATTTGCCGTGCAGGGTTGATGAGGAAAGGGAAAAGGAAGGACCAAATGAAATTAGACTGGGAATGCACTGAGACGATTAAGGCTAATACACAAACCTGCCAACTCTGCTGCTTTGGGTAGTAGACTACTAATATTTATTTGAATTTAATGCCTTCCAGAGATTTATACCAGAGAATAGTAATGTGTGGATTTGCAGATGTTTCTGGACTGAAAATCCTGTCAGCCCTAGCCTGGGATAATGCATGGTAGAGGATCATGGGAAGTATAGTCTGATAATATCTAGAAGACCATAGTTGTCTCCTAGAATTCCCAGATCTCTGGACCTCAAGAAATGAGGAGAGGAATGTCAGAGCAAGAGCATCATCTTGAAAATTGTGTATGTGTATTCATTTGGATAGCCTTGGAGTAGCTATTGCAAACTGCAAACTTTTCTGTTCCTGTTTTATGTTTCTGAAGCGCTTAGGAAGCTTTCTTTTGTTGGACTACAAAGCCCATGTGTTCTTAAAAGCAGTGCTTACAAAGGTGTTCCAAACAGAGTTGGGAAAAGTGTGTGTGTGTGTGCTTGTGTATGCAGTTGTTTTTTCCCTTTTTTAGAGCAATGCAGGGCTTGAAATTTTCACTCATAGAAACGTTCTCTCTTTTGCTAAAATTGCTGTTTGTTATTTGAATTACATCTTCTGAGCAACTGTGGTTAATGCATAGTATATTATACTTAGTGGGTGATCAGGGTCCATCGCCTTTGTCTTCAGCAGGAGATGTTTTTATGTCTCAGATTCTGCACCCAAAGTCTCAGGATCTGAGATGCTCCTAACATGACAACACTATGGCCATCCCAGTTTAAAATATATAGTTTGCTATTCATTTTTTCATTTATTTATTTCCTACTTTTGTCCCACCCAGGACCCAATGCAGATCACAATGTAGACTGAAACACAACAAAGCAAAAACACAATTATAATTGTAAAGAACAATTTAAAAACAACAAAATAATTATCATTTCAAAACTGGCACTGAGTTAAAAAAATACCTTAGAAGAATCCAAAAAATAAATTTGAGGAAAAGAAGCACAGCATACCATATTAAAAGACCCTTCAGCAGAGGCCAGTTAATGGACACAAATTTATCTAAATAAAAGATCTTTGACTGCCGGTTTGAGGGAGGGAGCCTATCTAGCTTCCTATGAGAGTGAATTTCACAGCTTGGGTCAGCCCCCACTTATATGGTCTTCTCTCATGTCTTCACCAAACTTGCCTATACAAGTGGGACCAAGAGAAAGGCTCTCCTTGAAGATTCCCAAACTGGAGCAGTCTCATCAATGGAGACACAATCTTTCATATGGTCCAGACACAATCTTTCTTTTTCTCACCACTTTCATTTAAACTGTTTACATCTTCATTGCATGTATTGTTGAGGTTCTGTTGCAGGTAATCTAGATTATTTGGCCTAAATCCAATTGTTAGTCCCAGCAAAAGACAATTCACTGAATAAAGGAAGACTTGGTAAGTTAGCACATATGTAAGTTCCTCTAGTTCAGCGGGTCTATCTGGTTGGAACTAATATTGGACTTAGTTGTTTGCTCAGTTTTAGCATACTGGATGCTAAATTGGTTTTCAGGGCAAATATACATTCTACATTGACTAGAATGTAAATTTGATTTGGCCTCTGTGGTCTCTCCTCCATTAAGAGCCTCCATACCCACATGACACAAATACAATGTGAGAAGGCCAAAGACTATGGTGAAGGACTTGTGTAAAGAGTTGTTCAGCACAGTCCCATGCATAACTGATTGATCCCCTCTATCTTCAGTGCAGTCTTCCCACCAAATCAAAGACCCTTTTCGCACCTTATCCTTTCGTGGAGCTGGGGTGTGGGGCTAGCACGAGAAGCCTGGGGAGAAAGACTCTCGCGTCCCTGCTGCTTCGGCTCCACAGCCGCTTCGGCTCCACAGCTGCTTCCTGGTCGTGCGAGTGCCCCCCCTTCCATTCGCAGTACAGCCTGGGACCCTTCCCAGCCTGCACTGCAGAAGAAGTGTGACCAGCCTGGCTCTCGAGGCTCCGCAGGCCAAATAAGTATGCGCGGGGCCCCAGAGCAATGCACGACCATGCAGCATTTTTGGCTCTAAGCCAAAAATGAAAAAATGTGTATGCGGTCCGCGTTAGGCCCTTGAGGGTCGCACAAATGTGAGTGCGTCGTGTGGACTGCTCCTCACATTTATGCGATGCTCAAGGGGCCCTTTCGCTTTGGAAATGCCATGCAAAAAGGACCAAAGTGTTCATGAATCACATCTAAGTGTTCATGAATGCACCATGTATGCTTGCTTGGGGAAAAGTTCTAGTGAACATGCTGGGTTTTACTTGTGACTAAATATCCATAGGTTTTTGCCACTCACCAAAAAATTCTTAGTTTGCACAATGGATTTTTACCACAGGTCAAGGCAGGGGAGAAAACAGCCTAGGAGTAAGCATAGACAGTAGGAATGAGTAAGAATTTTGCTTCTGTTTGATTTTGATGAGAGTTTACCAAAATTTACCAGTTTTGTCCTAGATATATGTGTGTGCATGTGGGTGTGTGTATAAAAATCAGTTTGGGAGAAATCATCCAGAGCCAGGGCTGAGTGTGCTTAAGTCTTATACATCTGAGCTTGAACCCCTGTGTAGATTATTGTTGCTGAATTAGAGCTGCACCCCTCTTCCTTCTGGGTGGTCTTCATTTAACACATATATGGCTAGTAGATCCTCCATGCTGAGAAAATTAGTGACTATTCAATTTGGCTAGTTCAAATAGGAGATAATTTTGTTTCAATTTGTTTTTTGAAAAAATAAATCATGCTTCTTCATATTTGACATGGAAAGAGTTTGGGACTCTTTTTTAAAAAAATCGGAATGAGGATAAATCAAAACTGAAAAGATTTTCTCATCCTCCATGCAGCTCTGCACACAGTTTTCACTCATTTATCAGAAACAATTTTTCTGATGCCCTGGGATAGCAAGAATAAAGATTAGCCATTTTTGTACTGTGATCTTTCATGCTTGAAAACTTCTGCCGTGCCCTTGCCACCATTCTTCTTACTGCTCTCTTTCATGACAAATAACTCTCCAGACTCTATTTCTTCCTCTAATCTGTTGTAATCTCTGCCACAAAATTCCAGGTAGTTCAGTCATAATCTCAGTTATTACCAGAAGTGAATAGACTGTGGTGCATCAATGGGGTAATTTTAGACCTTAAACTTGTAAAACGTGGCTCTGTAACTATATGTGCGTCTTGCTGCTTGTTCCCTAACTACAAAATATTTTTAAAAAAATTAAGAGGAAATAAAGGTGCTGTGGTAACCAGTCTAAGTGCCAATGGATCTCAGCATGCTCAAGCTAACCTTAGTGTTGCCAGTGGGTATTTTTCACGTCACCTGCCACTTTTGGGAAAGTCATTTTTAAGGCCACCATTTTTGAAGTCACTGACAGATGGATATTCTGGCATACTGATTGATATGTCACCTAGAATCAAGCTAGACAACATGCTTAGCATGTATTTAGAAATGGGACTTCCTTTGGTGATAGAATTGCCAGCTTGAATACATGATAGGACTCTTGTAACTTTGAGTGCAAACAAATTGAGAAGTAGGACAAGATGCCATAAAACTCTGTGAAGCTGGGCAGAGGAACATGTCTTCCCTTCTCTTTCAAACTTGAACTTTCAGCTATAGCTCCCAACACTGCTTTTGCCCTCACAATAGAGAGCAGAAGGAACATTTATTTATCCTAGTGCAGGCATCCCACAGCTTCCACATCCACACTGCATACCAGTGTGATTTGCTTTGTGATTGGTCACTGGAAGATAAACATGGGTTTAATTTGTAAATATAATTGTTGAGGCTTGCATCTGTAAGGAATAGGGATGTAAAGAATACTCACAATTATTCTAGTCTTCCATGAGAAAGTATATCCTCACATCTCCAGACACTTCATTGAAAAAACTGTAAATCTGTGCAGGATTTCCTGCCTCCAGGACCCCCCCCCCCCGCAAAAGGACCAGTGCTTTCTTGAAAGCAGCAGTAATAGCCAGAAAAGTTGTATTTTGAATAAAAAACATATTTGTACAAAATTATGAATTTTCACATACAGAAGTCCTGAAATGTGAAAATGGTTGAAAAATGCTCCAAATCTCTGGTGATCTTAAACACAAGGCAGAAAACTTTTGATTTTTGTGTTTGCACTTGGGAGAGGGAGAGAGAGAGAGAAAGAACATTTCCTACTAAGGAAATTCCAGTTTTGGAGGGTAAAATATATTAATTGATGGAAATACCCAATTCCCTTAAGTACTGGAAGAGGGAGGCTCTGTCCCTAGCCAAGCCCACACACAAAGACCTTGTGCTTTTTCCAAGCAAACCAGACACCTTCTTCCATGGCTAGATCATAGAGTCTGGACCCTGTAGATGTGTCTGTGCTTGTGTGTGCATGCATTTGTGTATTTATGTATATGCTCACACTCACACACACACATATATATACATTCTTTATTGACCTCAAGTTCTTCTCCATCACACTCAGCTGTAAGTCAGATTATCTTAGAGTTATTGTATTTCTAATTGGGGGTAATTAAGATGCCCTTTTTATTTGTTAAATTAATGTGATTACTTAAGTATAGCTATTTAAATATATTTACTAGCCACACAAATTTGTGATCATTAAATTTAATGTGCTACAATGATTTTTCAATAGTTAAAATTAAATGAATGGAACACACCAAATTCAGAGTGCTAATATTGGATAGTATTATTATGGCTTTCTATAAATCTATGGCGCTGCAGCATACAGAGTGTTATATATTGGTCTGCTGAACAGTTTCATGGAGAAAAAGCAGACAGACTGTTTTGCCTCACCATCTCACCTCACAGTAGTAGGAACAGTACTAGTATGCATTGGAAGATAGGTCTATGAAGAGCTATTAGCTAAAACAATAGTGGATTAGTTATGCCCAGAGCTTGGAGAAGTTATTGGTTTGGACTACGACTCTCCAAATCAGACCCAGCCAGAAGTCAGCTGCTGGTGAACCACTCAGAAAAGTGAGCAGTGGCAGCTGACAGCTTCCATGCCATTGGGGGAATTTGTGCCAGCTTTAGAGAAGTCACCCAAGATACTGAAACTAGTTGGGGGATAACTTGGATAAAATTTGGATAACTTTGGATGGCTCTTTTAAAGTTCAAGGTGAGAGCCAGAGTAGATTTATTGTCTCTTGACATAGAAACCATAGGCAAGTGAGGGGAGAGGGTTATAATGGGGAGAGATCAGCAGGGAGATGCTTTAAACCAGGGGTGGGCAAAGTGTAGCCCATGGACTGCATTCTAGTAGCCCAAGGGTCTCCAAATACCCTGCCAGGGTTGTGGAGGACTTTTTCACCACATTTGGGGAGGCTGGGGAAGATTTCTTTTGCCCTCAAATGCCTCTAGGGAGCATGGAGAACATTACCATCACATTTTGGGCCCACTAGGGGCATTTTTTTTTAAAAAAAAAAAGCAGGTAGTGAATGGCCCAGAGAGGCTGTTAAAATGGCCTACAGATGCCTAAAAAATGCCCCTGTGTCCCCTGGAGGTCTGGGGGGACTTTCTGACAGAGGGATGCAGCCCTCCAAAGTCTCCTGGAGGATAATGCATCCCCTAATTTTCCATGCTTTCCCACCCTTGCTCTAAACAGTGGTGATTCTATACATATGTACACAACCTGCTTGTTGTTGGATGCTTGGAGGCACTGTGTGGAAATAAACCAATGTAGCACAGTGGCTGGATGTCAGAATAGGACTTAGGAGATCCAAGATTCAAGTGCTACTGAGGCATGACACCCATAGGGGCTGCTTCTCCCTCTGGATACTCTCACCAGGTCAGTATGAGGATAAAAATGTTTGTCAGAGGAGGAGAGTTGTAGTATAAACAAAACTAATAAATACATTTGCAAATAAATATGAAAAATAGGAAAGTAGACTCTTCTCTTTCTCTCCCTCCCTACCCTGACTTCTATCTGACATGGCCCACTGTTCTGTGTTCATTCATGAATAGCTCTTCAAACAGTTCAATAACCAGGCCATAGTAAAATAGCTTAATTTGAATATTAATTGTAGCTCTGAGTGGTTCAGAATTGTACAATCTGGTGCATATTGGAAGCCATTATCCCACCTAGTAGTGCCACTGGTATCATAATCTTTGGTGCAACATTCTCTGGGTCACTTCTCTCCTTTCCTCGTTATTTTCAATTTATTTTGCAGAGGGGAGAATTGGGGGCTCTTGAGGGAAGTAAGCAGTTACACTTGCAGTCACTTTTCTGTTGATTTGGCCAGTTTGGGGATGGGAAATCACTCCAAATCATAAGGAAAAAAAATGTTTTTTAGAAGGCTTTGGGGTCACCTGGATGGTTTCAGGACATGCAGAATTGGGACTTTGGAGCCAGATGCAGCCAACATGCTACATTTTGTTATCCTTGCTTTAAAACCATGTTGCTGCTGCTACACTCACCCACATGCATTCTTGACTGTCCTGACAGAAATGGCTCTAGAGTAATAATCTGGTGACTTCTCAGTCTGTTTATCAATTCTGCCCCTCAATGTGTGAAGCCTGGAGCAACTACTCCTTTTGTCCACTCCAAAAAAGGCAAATGGCCTGGTTTCATACATGAACAGAACTCTATTTATGTGACTGGAAGCTTGTCAAAGGTATGTATGATATATATGTGGTGTATTTTTTGCACCCTACCTGGATCCGTCATTGTCCGGTCCCAATCTCAGCAGTGCCTCTGCTGTTATGGGAGTGTGTCTCTGGTGCTCCCCTCCACACTGGACCAGCTCCCTGCGGAAGGGAGCACAATGGACATGCCTCTTCCTTCTACAGTGCAGTCAGGCATCTTCCCATGCTGTGCTAGGGTAGGAAGCCATCGCATTTCTGGGCCTTCCTCATGGCAGGTAAGTACGAGGCCATTTCCGCACTACAGTGTTAAACTGCTGCTATTCCACTTTCAACACCCTGTGGAATTCTGGAGTTTGTAGTTTACTGAGACCAAAGAGCTCTTTGGCTGAGAATTCAAAGTGCCCTTCCCTAAACTACAAACCTCAGAATTCCATAGGAGGTTGATAGTGGAATAGCAGCACTTTAACACTGTAGTGCGGAAATGGTGCGAGGGGCTCACACGATTGTGGATCATCAATGATTTAATCCGTGATCACATTGGCTGACAACGGGAGAAGGACAGGACCATGATGATGGAATTGTGGTCCCACTCCACTCCTGTCCCCATGCTGGGATGAGAGCCTTCTGTGGAAAGGCCCATAGTCTTCAGGTGGAAGTCAATGAGGCCAGTTAATTCCTGTTTAAAATAATAATTTTTAAAAACCTACAAGTTATGTAAAAATGACAAATTACATCCCTCAGAATCTTTGTCATTTTGAGGGCAAATACATTTTCAATGGGTTGGGGATGCAAAAAAAAGTTCCCTAGACCTGGCACAGAAGCTGCAAAGAAGGGCACAATTCACCCACAGTATTTGCTGTAAGATCCATACAGAAATAATGTGAGCCTAATCAGATGGAACTTTTCCACATCAGAATTGTACAGTCAGCCCTCCATATCCACAGGTTTAACTTTTGCAGATTTGATTATTCGCAGATTATTTCCCACTGCTCCTGTTGCTGCCTTGTGCCATTTTAATAGGGACTTCCTTTTAAATTATGATGTATTTTAATTATGATATATTTGTATTTTGAACAATATTTATGTGCATTTTATTTGAATGGTTTTAGTGCATTTTAACCACAATATGTTATTAATTGTATTTTAATTTACGTTGTACCCAGCTTCAATCCTTGGGGAGAGGTGGGTAACAAATAATTTAATAATAATAATGATAATAATTAATAATATGAAGAAGTAGTAGTAGTAGTAGTAGTAGTCATCTTGCCCCACATCTGCAGTCTCTCTGCAAGCCTCATGAGACTGAGAGAGACTATGAAAGGCTGCGAAAGCAGAAAGCCTTACCAACCATCTGTTTCTGCCTTGTGAAAGAACCTCACATCCTCAAAGGCAGAACTGCGCAGCTGGCATGCTCCCTACTGCACATTCAAATGTATCATAAATTTTTGTGTGTTATATATAGTTTGGGGGGCCTATAGATATTCGCAGATTTTCCACTTTGGCCGGGGTCCTGAATACCTAAACCTCATGAATGTGGAGGGATAATTGTACATTCCTTTCTCTATTTGGTGCTGGAATGGAAAATCTCCGCACACTTTGGCCAAATAATGGCACAATTCATTGCCAATATTACAGCCCCAGCTTGGAGTGGTGGCTATGCAGAAGTTGTTTCCAGCGCTTTCCAAGTGGCAGGCATAACTTGTAGCTCATCCTTATGCACACTGCGAAGCAACATATTTTACATACTTACATATATACTAGCAACACAAAAAGAATCAAGATCAACACTGTTGTTCAGTCTGTTGCAGCTTTCCATGGTTTGTTCTCCTTCCCCTCCCTAGCTGATATGTTGGCTGTCCCAGTCCACATTATTTTTCACAAAGGCATATAAATCACTACAGAAACTCTTATTATCTTATTTTCCCTCTGCTTCCTTCTTGTCTATTCTGAGAAAAATTAATGCATTTGTCTCTAGAAGTAAGGGGGGGCAGGAATGGAGTATCTCTATAATTCAGTTTTAAAAACAAGCCCCGCTGGCTGGTGGAAAGGGCCTCCTCTTAGGCAACTCATTTTTCATGCTTGTAATTGAAGCCTTCCCTTCGATTTTTCCTCCGGGTGCTAAAGACAACTGGGGCCTTCCTGGAACTTGCAGATATCTTCTGCAGAGGAAAATTCAAGGCTGATCTCAGGCACCAGCAAGCTTTAAAGAGAACGTTTGAATTGTTCATGGAAAAGGATCTAAGCAAGGGCTTTTGAAGAGTGATTCTGCTGCTTCTACAGGAGACTCTTCAAAGAGGGTTATGTTGCAGAGGGAGGGTCCCAGGGCACCCTCACCCATTGAAAAGTGGGCTTTCTTTCTTCAAATAACTTGTCTCTCATTCCTTGCTTGGGACTCTGCATCTCAACTATTTTCACTAAGTAGGTTTTTTCCCCTCCCAAAAAACTACATACTAGCAAAAGTGCCCATTGAAGATGCAAAACAAATCCTTATCGAAACTAGGCACATTCACGTAAGTGCAGTTGTATGTTGTAATATTGCTTCAGGGGTTGTTAGCAGTTTCAAGACATTCAAAATAGTACATTGCAGTACTAAGCACATTACTCTTGCCTGCTGTGGAACACAGAGACTCAGCCAAATGGCCCTGGATAGGCCTGGGTTTGCTGTGCTGTTCCCATGTCATGGAAAGGATACCACAGATTACTATTTTTCACCCCTGCTCCAATCTGTTAGCACACATAGTGCTTCAGAAGTATTATCTTCCCTAAGCGGTCCAATTTAGATCACCTAAAACAAAAAGTTCCTTCCTGCTCCCCATTTTCCTTTAAAGCACACGCAAAACACAGGAAATTACAGTTCATTTCATTTGTCATCTTTGTCCTTGATCTCTCTAAAGGATCCTATCAAAGGGAAGGTTTACTGTGCATGAGAGCCCCCTCCCCCCAGAATAAAGTTTCTTAAATTGTTTTGAAATATAACTTCTTTATAGCTTGCAGTATATTTCCAGCACTGCAAGGCCAAACAAAAATCTTTAACTGTATTAAAGCAACTGACCTTGGGCTACAATCTCAAATATATGGATCAACGTTCTCATACTCCTGAAAACCATTCCTCATAGCCCTAGTCCTCTATTATTCCCCTTTTGTTAAATGCAATTTTTATGACAAGCAAAGGGCTCCCTTGAGTCAAGGGGAGCAAAGACATCTTAAAACATTTATTTGTTTGTTTGTTTGTTTGAAAAGAAGTCAGGAGACTCTCCAGACACAGCTTGCAAATGTGATTTAATGAAAGGAAATGTTAGAGCAGAAAATGAGGAATTTAACTGAGGCTTCATTAGTTCCCAACTAACTTAATAGATTATAATCACATTTAAAAAGGTCAAAAGTTAAGAGTGTCTTTGCCCACAGAATAACCTTTACTCAAATGTTCCATTTTCATTCAGGGAAAGCTTCTCTATCTAACCTTATGCCAAGGGGTAGAAATCTATTTTCAGAATGCTTTAGGGATACCAAGAGTGAGCCTGCAGGGCCTGGATTAACATAAGGTCCTTAAAGATATTCTTAAAAAATCAGCGATGGTCATCTCCCTTGCTAATGAGAAACAGTAAATAACAGGAATGGGTTTTCTGAGGTCTTCACATGGTATTCTGGCAAAACTGAGATATGACAAAATCAGGGCTGAATTTATTGCCATCTATAGGATTGGTCTTATCTATTGCTCAGACATGCGAAGCTGAAAACAGCAGTAAAGCTTTGGGGACAGAAACTGAGAAGAAATGCCATTTGCCTACCTCTACTGCTGCTGCTCCTACCCCAGGAGGGCTGGCTTTTTATACATACATACATATTCATACACACACACACACACGTACACACACACACAGCAAATATAGGCACTTTTCAGTGTTGTAGTGCTGGTGCATCTCCCCACTGCTGGGCACACACACACATATTTTTTTTTTATCTCTGCATCCTCCACTCTGCCATGGGAAGAGCAAGTGAAGACAGTGATATCAAACTTTCTCTCTCAGCAAGCAAGAACCACTAGAGTTGCCACCACCATGTTGCAACATTTTACCTTCATTCCATGGTAGGATGGGGAGGAGCACAGCTTATAGCAGCTCTCACTGGCCAGCAGCCCCACAGTCTGCCCTTCCACAGTTGGTCCTTTCTGCACACCTGGCTGAAAGGTAGCAACATTCGCCTTTCCTTGCCAAAGGACACTGTGTCTGCCATTCTGGGATAGGACCAGAGAGGAAGCACAAGCTGAAATGGAGTCCAACCCTTCTAGGATCTACAGGAGAAGGGAGTCTTGATACTATGATTACAGATGACATAGCCAAGGAAGAAATAAAGGTCTTTCCCCAGACAGCTTCCTGAAAGAGCCAAAGATTAGAAGAAAGGAAAAGAAAAAGAAGTATGCGGACCATAAGTGAGCCATCCTCATTCATGTAGGCTTCTGTCAAAAGAAAGCAAGATGGAAATGCAAGTCAATGTCTTTTTGTTTCCCCAGTGGTCCAAAAAGGGAATCCTTCTCAGAGTTTGCTACTGGGATCTGCCTGCTTGTTTCCAATGTCAACAAATGGCAAATAGGCCTCTGTCACCACTAAGACGCCAGGGCATCACAATAAAACCTGGTCTGCCATTGTTTGGGAACACACAGCCAATGCAAGGCACTGTTGTCCCTAATTTGATTAATGAAGTGATTGTGTCAACAGGGTATTCTGCACTCAGCATTTTGTTGCTGACCCAAACCAGCAAAATCCCATCAGGGCATTCATTTTCCCTGCCCCTCCTGTCTCAACCTTGTCAGGTAATTGTTTGCGGAAAGATGAATGTACACAATAATCCCAGACGAAGAGACCTGATGTATGTGGTGTTAATGAATGAAATAATCAGGTGGGTAATAACCAGGATGCATGTTTGTCAGTCAGGATCCGGCAAGGCATTAGCATTCAGTAGCTCCTCTGCCTTTATCTCTAGGGCCCCGTGTCTGACAACCTCCCTGTGTTAGCCCATGAATAAAATACGGACTGATACTCAGACATAATTAAACTGCCAATGTGGATGTACCTAAATGAACTTGATATCTTAATGACATGAGATAGCAGGAGAGTAATGAAGGCCATAAGAAAGGGATGTGCATAATGAACACAGGCCCCAGGCTGTTGTGGGAGGACTCGCCCTTAAGGGAACTGCACTGGCTTCTTACAAAAGCAGCTCTCAGCACCTTCTTGTTATCCAAACAGGACTCTTGTAACATTGACTCTGTCTGTTGCATGGCTACTGACCAACTAGCAGCCTAAACTCACACTGAAGTTGTTGAATCTGAAAGGATGCAATCTGGGGAAGATTTGATCTGGCACTCTTTTTGAGAATTTTGGAGTCAAGAGTTATCCTACCCTGCTTTGGGTCCAGGGGCTTGGCAATTTCACACATCCATTTTCTCATTCAATCAATGCACAGGTGCTACTCAGAAGGCTCCACCCGTACGGTCTGATGGTAATTCTTCTGTTTCCCCAGTACACTCTTCCATGCAATATTGTGGCACAGTAGTAATTTTCCTATGGTGAGCTATACCCCCATGTTGATCCTATGCTAATCAGATGGCTCTATTTTATTTTATTATCTATTCATGATTTTAACATTAGGATTTTGACAGTGCTTGAATGGTGAATTGTACAAGTCACCAGGACTATATTCCTTGGACATTATGATAGGCATCAGCCATTATATGCAGTTGGGTCTTTTCCAGCTCAGCTCAGCCCAGCCCTGTCATCCTGCCATGTAAGATGATGTAGACAACTGAAACAGTCATTCTTCCTCCAGCTACTTCATTGTGAAAGCTGTGAGATTAACTGTTGTATGAGCATTACCTGGCTATTATTTGTGGCATTAGCATCAGTATGTTTACAATATTCTTCAAACATTAAAAACACCTTACAGATATCACTTTAGCAATCTTTATAGCAGTCCTGGAAGACCAACCAGTATTGCAGATGGACAGGGACAAGTAGGAGGGATTATGCTTCTAAGGAAGTCTAATGGCTCTGTGAGGATATTTGAACCAGTTTCTGGCTTATAGATCACTCTCATAACTGCTAGGTTGTATTTCTAGTGACTAGACAAGCCAGTGTGCTAGAGTGTTAGACTAGTACCAAGGGTATCCTGGTTGAAGTCCTCATTGAAGCAACTCAGTGGATGACCTTGGCTCTGTCATTCTGTCTTAACCTGACCTCCCTGGCAAAAACGATGATGTCAGGATAAAGTGGAGATCAAAATGAGCTACACGCACTTGAGATCATTAAAGGAAAGACAGGATACAAATGTAAATGATAAATAACAAAATAATAAATGGAAGCACAATTTCCCCAAACCCTGTGTCATTTTGTGACCTCTGTTTTTAATTTTCTCAGCCTTACGATTCCGTGGAAATTCTATATTCTCTTACTGGCTAGTGTTACTCCAGGAGTGCTCCTCATTACATCTAATTTACAAATAGCAGTCAAAGAGGGGAAATGACAAACAAGAACAAAGGTATTGTGTCTCTGCTTGAGAAAGCTATCTTTTAATATTGTAATTTTAATTTTGCAAATGTCAAAATCAATAAATGTGGGTTTTACTAGTAAATCTTAAGTACATGAGAGAATTTGTGAATTCTAAAATCCAACAAAATGCCTGTAGGAATGCCTTCACTTGCCACAAAGAACAATTCTAGAACTGTGAAAAAAATGGTGTATCTTCTTATTACTATTTCATTTAGCACAAATTACATGAATATCTTAATACGAGGTAGTTTGATCAATGCTTCCTCAAAATCAATGGAGCATAGGCTTCCCATTAAGCATCAAAAATATCTGTCTTCAGCTCCTTTACTCTGGCAGGTTTACGCATGGACTGAGGTTTGGGAGAAGGAGGAAGTTCATGGTAAGGGGTGTGATTTATGTGTTTCTCTCTTTTCTATGAGAGGCAGATGAACTCTATATCAATGTTTTATCCTCATAGTCATTCCCATTATCATCATCATCATCACTGCAACCACCACCATAGCCTTCATTTATTCATTTATATCCTGCTTTTGCCTAATAATAGGACTCAGTGCAACTTACAATTAAGACATACAGTTAAAGGCATTTACAAAGAGCTTGGTAAAATCATATAAAATGTTATTGTTAAAAAAAACAGTTAACCAATCCACAGAATAGGAACCCTTTAAATCAAATCCATTAAACAGCAAGAGACAAAATCAGCAAAATAACACCCTACAGTTTACATGGGTAGGGTAGCAACACAATTCTTTATTGAATGGCATAACTACCTGGAAACTAGGATGGAAATTCTTGATTTTCTCACTTCCCAGCAGATGTCAAGGAGAAGATATCAGTATTTTTATTGCAGTGTCCAAACATTCAGGACTTTTTTTTTCTTGCAAAATATGGAAATGTCAAGAAACTCAGACAGTTTGACTCAGAACTGCCTAACTTTCTGAAGAAAAACTGCATTGTGATAGGTCTGCCTCTGGCCATGACTGCTTCATTTTGTAAAACTTTTTTCAGAAAGAGGGACAAGACAGCAGAGGAATGAATGGATTAGATGTCAGGAATTAATAAAGATGTATTGCATACTGTAGTTTTTGGGCTGCTTTTCTAGTCTTGCTTAAGAGAAGGGCCAAGGCGTGCAGCAAAAATCACTACCAATCCACTTTCACCATTTAGTCTAAAGAACCTTCAAACAATTGACTCTCTGGGTTCTGAGTCTACACCGTCCTTCTATCTCAACCTGCCTGCCTATTGCCTGATTCCTACTAATTCTCTTCATCCCTGCCAAGGTTGCTCCTTTCCTGATGTTCCCTTTGCCGCCACTCTTTCTCAGCTGCTTACTCAGAACTATAATAGGCAGGCAGGTCAGGAATAAAGGAGTTGCACGAAAAAAAGTTGGCCAAAAAAGAGTGGCAGAGGAAGCAGCAGCAGTAGAGGAGTAGCTTTAGCAGGAACGAAGTAAATTAGCAGGGATGAGAAAGAATTGGGGAATGAGAATAGGCAGACAGCTCAAGAAAGAAAGGGAACACAGACTCAGAGCCCAGAGAATTCAGGGAGCAAGCTGCACAAACCCCCCCCACAAAAACAGCCAAGGAAGAGTGATGGAGAAGGCAGCGGCAGAGGAGAGGCAGCCTTGGTGGGGAGGAATCAAATTAGAGTAGAAAATAGTCATAGTTTTTATAGTTAACATCTGCAACTTTAGGGCTTCGCATTCAAGGAATTTCCTACTCCATTCTCTTCTTTTCAACGTTGAACCATTCAGATGCTTATAACAATTGCACAGTTTTAGCGTAAGTCTGCAACTCTGCCTTGGAGAGTTGTGCCATATTTCAACAGTTGTGCTGTATGCCAACAGTGTAGCTTTTAAAGCTGTTGACAGAGTTGACAAAGTTGTGCTGTTTTGGTGTGCTGAGAAAAAAAGAAGTTCCTGCAAGTTATGGGAACTTTCCAAATGCTGTTTTTCTTCCCATCAGTGTTTCTCGAAGTGGCTGGGAATACCAAATTTCAACAACATTTGGGAAATTATTGCATACTCATTCCTTCCCTACTGAAGTGCTGGCAAGGTCTAGCCCTCAGCTAGCAGGGATAGAGGAGCAGATGGGAACAGTGAGTTAAAAAGGGACAGCCAAGTAGCTTTGTTCAGCAGCAAGTTTCCCAAACTGGGGGAATAAAACAGAATCTGGACCTATATAGCAGGCAGCATCGTGTGATTGGCACTCTAGGACCACCTGACTCTCAGGACCAGGATTCTGGATTGTATTAGGCATTCTGAGTGTCCAGCTCCTTCCTCTGACCAGCAACCCCAGTAGCACGGGGGATAAAGAATATGTGCATAGTCCAGGGGGCTTTTGACATGAGGACTGTGCCACAGCATTGAGTTATTGGTGTCAGCTGGAAGGGTCAGTGGAAGAATTCAATGGCAATGCTTTTTTCTTGTTTAGAGGAAGAATGCAAGAAGAGCCTTTGTATTCTACTGTCTACCCCATGGTGTTTTGTTTTCTTGTTTTTTATTTTTGTTTTTTTCCAGACAGCGAGCAGTCACTGGAATTAAGAGGCTTACTTACTGTCTTGAGGTCTATTTGCTCAAACCACACTGGTTTATTTAAGGCAGTATGCTGACAAACAGAATGGAATTTATTCACCCTGTCCTAATGAACTAGTAGGCACTTGGCTGCAATAATGCTAGGCAAAACCACAGAGCGCTATGACAGGGCTCAGATGCAACTTCATGTGTTTAGCCTACATCTGGTGTTCTTTTGCATACCATAACAGGTAGGGCTGTCAGGTACAGAATGCTGCTTTCCATCTACCAAATGACCATATACACTATCCTCCATCAGTTCTAGAAGAAATGTAGGATATTGAATATATAAGAACAAAACACGAGGGAATTCATCTGGATTAATGTCTTCTTGGTGCCCCTTTGGTTCAAGAACTCCTCCTACTCTCTCTTTCATATTTAGTCTCTTAGTTATTTAGGCTGACAATATTCATATTTGATATCATTTATAACCCTGCTGAGGCCATTCACCTAGGCCTTACCCTACTGCTGCATCATTCCTGACAGTATACACTATTTTCCGTCAATTCCTATCATGGAATCCTATCATCCTCCACACATATTCTGCAGAAAACTAGCTCAAAAGAATGTCCTTTCTTTTGTTTTTGTGAGTATAAGTAGCTGCTCATATAACCCCATTCCTGCACCTGCATATCTATTTATGAATGAACTAGTGAGAAGATCACCAAAGGATAGGGATATGTATGGAGACATGGCCCTCCAGATGGGCAACCAGATGATCTCTCCAACTTCTCATCTATTGTCCTTCCACTTTTGGTGCAGATGTTTTGCCCTACAACTCTCATCAGCCTCATTCAGCTTGGTTTCTTCCCTATACAGTCTGCTTCCTATTTGTGGAAACTTGTTTTAACTTTTTTAAAAACACTTTTCTATATAAGTCATACAGCAATCAGAAGCAGCCTACAGCTTCCCTCTCTCTGAAGTCTTGAATTCTACTCTCCCCATTGAATTGGCAAAATGGTACAGGAGGAGAAAGCCATGCATATAAAATAACCAAGACATTTGTGAAATACTAGATAAAGGGCCATGCTCAACAGGTGGAGTGGAGCAGGATAAAGAATTCCAGTGGAACTCATCTATTCACTATATTTTGAAATGGAACCCATTTTTTTTTCTCTAAGAAGCTCTAAGAGAACTGCACCCATCTCTGTCTTTGATAATAAAAGGAAAAGCAAGGTATAACCTATTACTGGAAAGTAAACAAACTGCATATCCCTGTCTTGGATTGTGTTTTGGTCACATTAGAATGGCCCTTTTCGCTGGCATTTGTCATGTGAAAGGGCCTCCAGAGCATCATGTGATTGTGAGAAGCGTTTCAGATGACATAGTCACAATTGTGTGATGCTGCTGGGGCTGGCAGGCGCTGATTGTGCACTATTTCATTTTTGGCTTGTAGCCGGAAATGGTGAGCAATTGTGCATTGCTCTGGGGCCCTATGTGCACTTACCTTGCATGCGGAGGTCCAGAGCCACAGCCCTTGCGCTTCTTCCCCCAGCACAGCCTGGGACAATACCTGGCTGCGCTGTGGAAGGAAGAGACGGAAACCTCACGCTGCCTGCCGGCCAGCTGGCAGCTCCTGTGGAGCTGAAGCAGCACAGATGTGAGAGCCTCTCTCAAGAGGCTGCTCGTGTGATCCCCATGCCCCGGCACCGGACAAAGGTAAGGTGCAGAAAGGGCCAAAGTGATGGAATGTTGAGGGAACAGGATGGAAGCCTGGGAAATGTCAAATCAAGTTCATGTCCCAGAGATGGGTTGTTAAGCAATGGGACTCAATGGTTGCTCTTCCTGTTGTCCAAACATCTTGATTCTAAGATGATGTAGTTGTCTATTTTTGTCATGACACCATTTTGAGACACTCTGTGAGCATGACTAATACCCTTGTCAGATTGCAGCCATCAGCCCAGAGGGAGGAAACAGTTGCTCACCCCTGAGGTACTCTTCAATTACAGCCCATGTGCAGCTTTGCTGTGTTCCTCAGCTTCTGAAAGGCTAATGGAAGTATTTGCATGCTGTACTGCTTAGGAGGTAATTGGCAGTTACTGCTCTAATAGTTCCAGATTTAGTTGGAAATGAGCAATGTACAGTAAGTATCGGTCTTATTAAAGCAATAATAATGAGAAATTAAAGCTTGCACCACAGGGGTGAAGAATTTACTCAGTTTGGAAAGATAGAGTCATGGCAAGGCTGACATTTGACAGCAGAGCCTCCCTGGCTCCTGCTGATATCTTTGCAATATATTTAAATGAAAAAAGGTTCAGAGTATATAACTAACCAGCTCAATATGGATCAGCTTTCTGGATAATGAGTGGATTGCCTGGCTAACCCAGAAATGGCTACAAAATGAGCATGGGAAATCCGGATGGGTGCACAAGCATTCTCCCTTCAAAACCAAGGGGAGAAACATTTCATGCTACATTTTGAAACTAACACTACCCTTATATACATTTTGATGCACATTTTCTTGAGGTGAGATGCTCTATCCACAGTACCTGGGGGCAGGAACATCAATCAGGAATACAGTTCACTGGTGTTAACAATGTGCAATGCACTGAGAAATGTGTTATGAACATGGCTTACCAAAAAAAGGGGGGGGGCTTCCCTTCCACAAAAGTGGGAACTCAAACTAACATAAATGATCAAGTAATAAAAATGGCTATTATTTTCTCAAGTAATTATTTCTCCAAGGGGTAGGATGAAAGAGCAAAGCCAACTGCAGATAGCACCCTCTGTAAGTTTACATATAAAGCCACTTTTTTGACTATGTTAGGAGCAAGAAATTAGTGCAATTCTAGGCTATATCAACAGGTGTCTAATATCCAGATCAAGAAAAGTAATAGTGCCACTCTACCACAGTGCCACAATTGGACACCACAATTTAAGAACAATAATCACAAGCTGGAGTACTTCTGGAGAAGTGCAGTCAAGATATTCTTCCGCTGCTGGAGTTATATTCAACTTGAAACAAGTAGAAAAGTGGACTTGGAGTCCAGGATAGGTAAGCAGATGGTGAGGGTCACTTTTAAATGCCCTTTCAACATTATATAATCATACCACTATGATTCTGCTTTCATTGCCATGGCTGCATCTCATGACATCTTGGGGTTCATTAAGTTGGTCAAAAGTACTATAATTCTAAATGCCCTGCTTTAAACTGGAAATCTCAAAATCCCATAGGATGGGACCACATCAGTTAAAGTGGAATCAGAATCATATAACTGCATAGTGTGAAAGGCCCTAAGTCTCATTTCCAGATTAATTACATCTCTGAGTGCTGGAGAAGCTTGTAGTTGTTAGTTCAGAGCTGCTTTCTGTCATCTTCTGAGAATTTCTGGAAAATGGGTGAGGCTCCAGAAGACTGGAGATAAACAAATGCTCTCAAACTTCACAAGAGGAGATCCAAGAAACTATAGACCAGTCAACCTGATGTCAGTACATTTGTGGAATGATTAGTATATGGTTGGTCTGCAACCATCAACCAACCAACCAACCAACCAACCAACCAACCAACCAACCAATATCATTATTAGGAATCAACTTCATCCAGATAAGTCAACTGGACTTTTTGATACAGCTTGGTAGCTCACAGAAATGTTGTGGGCACAGTATATGTCTATTTCAATGGAGTATTTGACAAGATTTCTCATTATGTTTGCTGACAAGATGGTATAACCTTGGCTACATGATCCAAAGCTAGTTGAACAATCTTACTGAAAAAAAGTTAACTAAGGGTTCAACAGAAGACAGGTTCAGTGTTCAAAAGGATCAAAACAGTCTGAAATACCTGGCCAAATTTAACAAGATTGGCTTCTACAGACACAAATGTAATAAAGAAAACAGTTCAAACACACAAGTACAGGATGGGGAAGACATGGCCTGACAGCAAACCTGTGAAAACCTGTCATCTTAGAGGATCAGAGTGGAGCAAACAGAATAGAACAGTTGGAAGAGCTGGATGTGTTTAGCCTCGAGAAGAAATGTCTTCAAACATCTGAATGGCTGTCACACAAGGGATGAGCAGACTTGTCCTCCAGTGCTCCAGAGGGCAGCAATAAAACCAAAAGATGGAAACTACAAGGAAGCAGATTGTGTCTTTAACTTTCCAGGACTGAGAACTGTTCAGCTGTGCATCAGACTACCTTTGGAAGTGGGTGGTTCGTCTTTACTGGACATATTTAAGCAGGTGCTGGAAAACCATCTGTCAAGGATCCTGCAACTGCACTCTGCATCACAGAGACTGGGTGGGCATGCGTTAGACTAGAGTGGGAGACATTTAGTTCTCCATGTGATGGACTGAAATTCCCATTTTCCTTTGCTACTGACTATGCTGGGAAAGAATAGCACTTTTTTTTTTAATCCTCCTGATGAGAATGGAAGTCCGGTAACATCTGCCAGGTCACACATTTCTCTCTCCTGGCCTAGATGATCTGTCCTTTCACTAGAAACAAGCTGACTGAGAGTTTCCAGAGGCTGAGGAAATAGCTTTATTTTAGGGGTGGGCATGCTTTGAGGGACAGGGGCCATTTTAGGCTTCTTGGGACTCTTCCTGCCCCTGCTTTAACTTTTCATGTTTCAAAAAAGGGCACCAACATGTGGGGGAATGGTCCTCAGTGGCAACAGTCACCCATTTATTTGTAAAGAGCAGAAAGGGTTGATTTTGGAAAGATTTTGGGACCTTTCCACCACACCACCCCATAAAGCTGAGACATCCATGGGTCACCACAAGCCACTGTCACATCATCAAAATTCAGTGGCAAATCACAAACAACCCGTTAAAACAAGCAGCAAAATTAAGCCTTTTGCTGCCTGCCACAGATATACAGGACCATAAGCTAACACTTGGTTTTGATGGTATGATTCTGAAGGGGCCTGGGGGCTGCAGAAGTGGTGTTGGGGACCACAATGACCCATGGGCCATGTGTTGCCCAGCCCCAGAACAAAGAAAAGAAACAGCCTGGACTTGGAATATGGCCACCAGAAGAAACAGAAATGTGAATGTTTTATGTGGCCATGGGACTCTGAGCCTATGATGTTTACTTCTGCGAGAACTAAGGGTCCTTTGAAGACTTTTCCATCTCCCTGGACATTCGCCTGCTCCCTCATGCTCAGTTTGTATATTTGTAAATAAACAGATATTACAAAGAAGTCTTGTCTCTATTTACAGCCTTGTCACAAAAAAATCAACCTCAGTCAAGGCTGTACCACAGACTGAAAGAGGAACTTATTTACATATCTGGCAGTCATGTCCAAAGATAATATGATAGTGGACAAGGATACAATAGGGGATTTATGATCTCCCTTGACTCCATACAGGATTTTGTCTGTCTGTCTCTGCCCTCAAGTATATGTGTGTGTGTGTGTATGTGTGTGTGTTCTCCTTGGATGAAGAGAATGTCCTAGGCTCACAATATTTGTCAACAGGTTTCATGACGGAAAGGCTGATAGTAACCTCTTATTAAGAGCTCATTTGCAAGATAGGGAACTACGTTTACTGGACAAAATATCTATGCAATTCAGTGGCCTTTGGCACCATTATGTTATGGATAATTTCTTAGAAAAAAAGATTCTCAGTTCTAGTGAACTTTTACTCTTGTAATAGGGCCACTAGACACAGTACTAGATTTATGATGTGATGTTGACACAACCTTTTTTTAAATAGATAAATCAGCTTTTAAAAGAATGTTGGGGAAAGTAATACAAATTTGTTACATGCACTGATATTTTTAATAAATCTGTCCATTGGTAATTCTGTAAGTCAGGGATGGGCAACACTTAGGAGCTGGAGGCTGTATTAGCTGTCCCAGGAAACTTTGAAAGGCTCCACCCCCCAGTGCATTTCTGTAAACTAACAAACAGATTTTGGCCCTCAAATGCTTGCTAGGGGGCATGGGGGCATTTTCACCAAGTTTCCCCACCACCACCCAGTCATTTGAAGCCTGGGAAAAGCTTCAACTTCTCCCCTTTGAGCATTTCTGGCTGTAGGATCTCACCCAGTATTTCTCTAAACTTCCTGAAATCAGCTTTCTTAAAATTCAGACCGGGAGTCTGACTTCAGCTGTATTATAGATGACAAACTATAATGAAAGAACTGGCCTAAAAGCTATCCATGTTTTTCTGTGCTTCTGCTCTAAGCCAATATAAAAGATGGAATGCTTTGACCAGGGCCCTCTCCACACCATACCTGGATCCCACATCATCCCATTGTGATCCTGGCAGTGCCACTGTCCAGATGGGAGCAGGACCTGAACACTCCCCTCCACACCTGGTCTGCTGCTGGTGAATGGGCAGCATTCAGGACAAGCTCCTTCTATCCGCAGTGCACCCAGCCTCTTCCTCTGCTGCACTGAGGAAGGAAGCTCTTGATAGTGTTTCTGCCCTCCCCGCACAGCCATCGGCAACACAATGGTTGTGCGAAGGGAGGCCATTACTGGATTTTTTCTGGTAATGGTATACCACACGGTTGCGATGGATGGCGATGCAATAGGAGCGGGACCACAACAATGCTGTGTGATGGCACACATTGCAAACCGGCAGCAATGCATCCCCATGCCAGGATAGCACCATCGTGTGATAATTGCCCAAGACAATGGACAGATCTCGAATGACAGCCAGTCTTCTCTGTCTACAGAGAGCAGATCTGTACAAGCAGGTACCACCTCTTTTCTGCATTGGGACTCTTCAATCTGGAAGTCAGTCTGCTTGTAAAAACATTGGCTGTTTTATCTCAGTAGATTTTTAAATTTTATTTCTTTTTCTACCTCCTGAATTTTATACCCCCCAGACCGAAAAACCTGAAATACTTCCATATGTGTAATATTTTGATGAGTCTAATAAAAGTATTAAGTAACTCTGAATATTGATATGACAGATGCAAAAGTGAGGAGAGGGAGGGGGATGAAGAGGAGGAAAAGAAGCCACCACTGCCTTCCCAAGGCCATCAATGTAATTCATGCCTGAATTAGGATTGAGGCCATTTCTGCACTACACTGTTATAGTGTTATTATGCCACTTTCAACGTCCTGTAGAATTCTGGGGTTTGTAGTTTACTGGGGCCAAAGAGTCTCTGGCTGAGAATTCTAAATGCCCCTCCCTAAACTGCAAACCCCAGGACTCCATAGGCAGTTGAAAGTGGAATAATAGCACTGTAACACTGTAGAGCAGAAATGGCCTGAGTATGGAGGCTTTTGATTTGATGGATGAGACTGAGGAGACATGAAGTCCATTTACTGTGCTGTGTGGGCTACTGTGAATTTCATAGAACAAATGTCGAACTCAAGAGGCCCATGACTGAGTAAATGTGCTGAAAAGATCATAATGGGTAGGAGATAAGATTCTCTCTCATCATTTCTTTAGATCATTCTTAAAATTCTATGACCATTCAAGATCAGATTGACATTTAGTTCCAACACCAATTAACATTCTACACTCGTTTGCCACCTGTGTAGACTACATGGTTCTTGTAGAACATTTTAAAACTCTTCAGTGGTCAAGTCGAAGAGATTCTGAGCGCAGCATTCCTAGTGTTTGAGAGTCTGGCTTCAGTTTCTGTTATTTAAGCTTTGTTGCTTTAATATCAACAGTGCAATGACTGTGAATCCCTTTCATTGGGCAAGAACAGCAATTCTATCTGAATGAATAATTTAAAAAACAACGGCTTTCTCTTGATCCCCCCAGCATTTCAATTAGAGCAGTGTCAAATCTTTGTCCTTAGTTTCCAGGCAAAAAGTAGTTATGACAGATGTGTGAGGAGGAAAGTCCTACTTCCCATTTTTGAACTGTTATGCCTTTCTGTGTGTGTGTGAGTGTGTGCGTGCACAGTCATTGTTTGACCCAATCTACATCTGATTTTGTATCATTTGTAGCATTTTTGTATCATTTTAAAATTTAATTAGGCGTCCCCTTGCTTAAGCACAGCCAAGCAAAGGATAACATAATGAAAGTAATGATAATACTTTGTGATGTGAGGACAAACAAAAGAAAGATCTAGGTTTAGTTCACAATGTCCATCAGAATCAGGCCCAGTGGCAGGATTTAAGCTGGCAGGAGGCAGTCAATGCCCACCCTGGCACCAACCTAGATTCCTTTGCCTCTGAAACTTAAAGGAACACTTCTGCCCATATGCACCTACCTGAGAATTGAAGTCTGTGAAAGAGCCCTCCTCTGTATCCCATCATTGTGGGCAAAACCCTATGGGAATATAGGGAAGAGGGCCTTCTTTGTTGTAGCATTCCAGTTGTGGAATATTTCCCCTAGAGACCTGATCAGTTCCAGCACCGATGTCATTCCAGCACCAAACCCAAACACAGCTTTTAATGTTTGAGGACTCTGGGGCCTAATTGATTTTATCCAATTTTTAAATGAATAGCAGTTTATATACTTTTAAATGGTTTTATGTAGTTTTAAATTGTCTTGTTTGAGAATGAAATAGTTTAATGCACTTTTTGTTATTTAAAATGATTCTTATTGTATTTTATTGATTTTTTATTTGATTGTATGCCTTCCTGAGATCCTCAGCTATAGGGCAGGATATAAATATTTTAATAAATAAAAATGAAATAAAATTAAAATAAATACCGAGTGCTGCTGCCCACCTCCCCACTGGACATGCCTACTCAAGCACATGGCAATCTTTTCAATAGGATCCAAGTCACCACTTGGCTTTGATCTGTAGTGGCTGGATACCATATTAGAATCCCCCAAATGCAAGGCCTGATGTCAGCATAAAGCATTATATTGGGGGGATTCTAAGATGGTGGATGGTGGATGTCTGAGGCAGATTGGAACTGAATGGTAACTTGGGTCCATTCCACAAATAAAAGTTCTACTGTATGTCAGGTAAACATCAAAAAGGAGGAGGAAATTACTGATGGCAGAAACAGCGCTGGGAAAAGTTCCCCATGGGGTACATGTTAGCCTCAGTGAATCACACTATGGCAGGACCTTATGCCAAGACTGTTCAGAATGTGCATTCCAACCTACTTTCCACTGAGTGAAAGATAATATGAACACCATGGCGAGTATCATGAAATACACCCAAATATACAGGTAGGGCAACACCCTCTGTTTTGATGTGCTGTGGAAATTTCAATGCCACAGCAAAAGGAAGCATTGCTGGGGTAACAGAAGAAATCATACAAACTTTTGAGCCCTCCCTCTTGGAAACTTGATAAAAATGGGGGTCACTTTTCTAGAATCACAGACAGAAGTAAACAAAATTGAGTCCTCAATTTGGCCCAATTCCATTTTCAATACTATAAATTCATAGAAGAAATAAAAACATTATGAATTCATTATGAGTTCCACATTTACCAGTATTACTTAATTCAACACTTTGATTTTAAGCTCAACCATTTATTCGAAGCATGTTCAGCAACTGGTTCAACAACACTAAATCAGGAAAATTAATAGTATGTTTGTAAAAGAAGTTATAACAAGTATTTTTTTTAAAAAAAAAAGTACCTGAAACTCAAAAGAGAACATTTTAGAGCTGTGTGAATTTTTGAGACCAAATCCTGCAATCTCTGCAATTGCCTCTAATATGAAACCTAATCCACAAAGCCAAGGAATTTCTTGGAGTGGTATTTGATGCAGTTCAGTGCCTCACAGTTCAGATGTGGATGAAATATGGCCTTCTAAAAGTGGTGTTGGACTGCAAGTACCACCATTCCTCATCACTGGTTATGTCGGCTAAGGCTGCTGGGGACTGCCATATAACACTTGGAGCGCCACACATTTCCCACTCTTCTCCCAGTATATACACAAAAATAATCTGAGTGCATTCACAAGAACCCTGTTTCTACATGCTACTATCACAGCTCCTATATGTCAATCTCAAAGGGAACAGAATGATTTTTTTTCTCAGATCTTTCTATGTTGCTGCTTCTATGTTTGCCAGCAAACACAACTGTAGCTAAATGGCATAGCTCAGCATTTAGGAAAAGTATCTCAACTATGGCCATTTCTGCATGGCATTGCAGTCCCACAATGGGGACACAATGGCAGCAGTCCATGGATCGTCCATTCTCACAACATCATTGCAGTCCCGCAGCCATCACGTCCCTACGCATCGCAATCACAGGATATTCGCTTAATGGAAAAAACCCATTAAGAACCCACGATTGGGGAACACTCCCATCACCATGGCCATGTGGAAGAGGTGAAAGCAAGATCACACACTTTCTCCTTCAGCACAGGAAAGAGGGTGGTTTTGCTGCAGAAAGAAGGAAGGAAGGAAGGAAGGAAGGAAGGAAGGAAGGAAGGAAGGAAGGAAGGAACGAGCTTTTCGCTCACGCTCTCTTCTTCAAGTAGCTGGTCAGGTGCAGAGGGGAACTTTCTCATCACACTCCCTTCCCGGCAAAGGCACTGCCGGGATTGCGATGGGATGTCAGTGGGAACCAGTGAGGTGTGGAAATGGCCAATGGATTTCCCAAGCAGACACAACACTTCAGCATGCAAACCGTGGTTCTCAAAAACACTTCAAATGTATGTTACATTAAGGTCAATGGATTATCTTCAGCCTTGTTTAAGTATACAGGTCTAATTCATAACCATAGTTACAACAATATGTACCTCATCATTTATAAAATAAAGTAGCTTTTAGAGTAGAAGATGGACAAGAAATGCAATCAATTTAGAAGAACTTTAAATGCATAGTCTGTCTCATTTGACAATTCAAATTATTGCAGTCAGGTGCTTAGAAGTATACAAATACACAAGAGAGAGAAGGTGCTAGATATCAAGTGTCATCATAAATGATTTCCTCCTTTTAGAGGTTTATGATACACTAAGCAGACAGGGAAGGACAGATTTTTTCCCCCATAAAAGCTAGGAAAATATCATATCATATCATATCATATCATATCATATCATATCATATCATATCAAAATGTGGCTTCCAGCATCAGACCTAGTAATTTGATGACCTAGAGATGAATGACGGGAATATATCCCAGAATTGCTTTGGAAACGATGGAAAGAAGTAAAAGAACAGAACCACCTCATTCTAGGTAAGAATGACCCAAACGAGTAAGTGAAGTGTCACAGCACTAGCTGAAACCTAATCAAAGCTACCAGCTCTCCCTATCTGCAGAAGATGCAAGGTATTTACTACAGGAAACCAAGCCGGTCTTAAAACAGCATTGCCCATTAGGGCCAGCTGAGTGTACTCTGTTAGACATGGTGTATCCTGTCACTTACTGTGAGTGCCCATGAGGCCTTAGGAAGAGGGAAAAGACAGCAATTTGATCCAATCCAATTCCTGACATTACAGCCCCCGCATGTCTCCTGTCATCTCTCTTACATCCTGGGATTGAATGGCTCTATAAAAATGTCCAGTGTGAAAGGCAGATTCAAAAGATGGAGAAACACAATCTCAAAGTGAGACCTTAAGGTACTCAGAGCTCTCCGTCTTTGACTTCCATTTCCTCCCCCATCTCAACCCCTGGAATTCCCTGATGGCCAAGATCTTGGATTTATGGGCTGGAAGTTTAAATATGCTGCACTGATGGAAAAACACTAGGCAGAAAAAAGAACAGTGACCCAAACACATACAAAAAAAGCTCTGTGCTAAAATCACCACTTCTAAGCATTCCCTTTCAGATTACAGTAAGTTCAGCTTCTTCTGTAAATAAAACTTAGTTTATTATAAGAAAGGATATTTGGCACACTCTAGAAATGGTCAACAAGGCTAGAACTAACACAACGTAAACATCCGCTGGCAATTTTGTAAGTCTGGGACAGAGAAAATATCGCTTTTCCTCTCCCCTCTTCCCCCGGCCAATCCTTTATCTAGCAATCTGTCTATTTTATGGATATCAATGTGAATTGCTCCAATCACATGTACATGTGTATGTGCCTTCAAGTCACCTGTTGACTTAGGGCCTTTCCGCACTACACTGTTATAGAGCTATTATTCTACTTTCAACATCCTATGGAATCCTGGGACTTGCAGTTTAGGGAGGGGCCTTTAGAATTTTCAGCCAGAGAGCTCTTTGGCTTCAGTAAACTACAAATCCCAGGATTCCACAGGATGTTGAAAGTGCAATAATAGCACTAGAACAGTGTAATGAGGAAAGGCCCTTACAGTGGGCTCCATGAATTTCATAGGGTTTCCTTAGGCAAGGAATACTCAGAGGTGGTTTTGCCATTGCCTTCTCCTGAAACACACATTATAGTTATTAGCCTGCCAGGTACAGCTATTCTGCTATTCAGGACCAATTTGCACAGAGTTTGTAATCGAAGAGGAGGAGAAAATGAAGTCATCTAATTGTTTCACCTCTAGAATGGTATAAACCAGTTTTACCACAGTGTTGCAACACAACTGAAAATGGGTTATGAAAATGGTTTCTTTGTGGCACAAGGAACAATAAAACTGCAATGTTGCTTCTTCTTCATAGATTCAGTTCCTATAAGCCCTATTCACTAAAAGATAAAGAAAGAGAACACTTTAAGGCCCTTTTAGCACCCTACCTTTTCACAGAGTCCTCCAGTGGAAATCCTGGCATTGGCTCTGCCAGGAGGGGAGCATGACAGGAACGTTCCTGTCTGCACTGGCTGGCTCTGTAGTGAAGGAAGCACGATGGCCACAGTCTTCCTTCTGCAGCACAGCCCAGTACTTCCCCAAGCTGTGCTGGGGCAGGAAGCTTAGCCATTGTGCTTCTGCAGCTTCCACAGGACAGGTAAGTGCAGGATGGTGGCATGATTATGGATCATTAATGGGGAAAACCCATCAATGGTTTAATCAGTGATTGCGCTGCTTGGGGATAGGAGAAGGACAGGACCTCGACAACGTCATGTAGAAGCAATGTCATGGTCATATCCTTCTCCCGTCCCCATGGCGGATTGGGAGGGTGCTGCGAAAAAGGCCTTAGCCTTTCCTTTTGTATTTCCATCACCTTCTCCACATGAAGTGTGACTTTGTGAAGAGAAGACCCTCCCTGTATCTGTGGAAGCTCCCTCACACAGTTCAGCAGGCTAGGAAATGCCCCAGAATGAGTGGCGAGCCTCCCCAGATAGCTCTCCTCCTCCAGAGAACTTCTGTGTATGGAAGACAATAGAAGCAATGAGAGAGGAGCAGGGCTACAGAGCTCTCTCTGCTCATGTGTTTATGCTACATGTATATACCCTCTACTTTGTTAGTGAATGCCTCAGGAGGTCGTATAGGACTTGTATCTGCAAAGCTTGCCAGGAATTTTTAAGGACTTTTCATATGGATGAGAAGCAGAGACTTACACTTTTTAGAATGCAAGAATTCTTACAGAGTCATCTAATACTTTTCTTGGAGGTAGAGAAAAGGCAAGATTTCACGGAATAATATAGAGTCTTAGTTAGCTATGTCCTTTTCCAAGGAAATATTCTTTTTCCTTCTGCCCTGTCATTCAGCTCTGATAAATTATATATACTTTTATATATAAGATACAAAGACATCAAACCATCAGACAATTAGCATTCATGGTAGAAATTTGAGGACAACTGGGAGAGAAGTTCCAGTCTTCCTATTGCTTCAAGAATGCTGGCAGTGATGGGTCAAAACTAAGCCAAAAAGCTGTCACTTTCCATGCCACCAAGAAACCATTTGCTAGCCATCTTGCTACCGTGGACAGGCATTCCAAAGCTGATGTATTTCCTATTTTCCACAGAAGTCAATTTTCTTTGGGTTGGATAGTAATTGTGGCAGGAGACCCAAAGGACACACACACACACACGTGTGTGTGTGTGTGTGTGTTCAATAACCAGAGGGCAGATTTGACTAGGAAGGATAAAAATAAGACTATTGACAGTGGTTATATAGAACATTAAGGCCATATCCACACTACACTGTTTTAGTGCTATTATACCACTTTCAACATTCTGTGCAATTCTGGTGTTTGTAGTTTACTGAGGCCAAAGAGCTCTCTGGCTGAGAATTCTAAAGGCCCCTCCCTATAGGCTGTTGAAAGTGGAATAATAACACTAAAACCATGTAGTGTGGAAAATGCCTATTTTTTTTTAAGTGGCTTTGACTAGGGGCTCTTTCACACTATGCAGTTATAGCACTTTTATTACCATAGTTACATCCTATGGAAGCCTAGGATTTATAGTTTGGTTCTCTGGCTGAGAATTAAGGAGATTTTTCCTTAAACTGCAGATTCTAGGATTCCATGGAATGGAACCAAGGCAGTTAAAAGTGGGATCATAGTGCTTTAATTATGACTAGGTCCTAAAAGCACTTGAATGTTTGCCCAGGAGAGTGAGGCAGGCCTTGGGACATCACAAAATAGCCTGGGAATTCATATGTTGAACAGTTAGTTTGCCCCATAGCAATTCCTCATTTGCCATTTAGGATAGCAAAGAAGAGCTGACTACCATCAAACAGACAGAACCTTAAAATTTCTACACAAACACATACCCTCCTCTTGTTTCAATTTGGCAGGAACAGTCCTGATCAATCCTCTGTCTCTCGAGTTTTAAATATATTTTAAAATATCCCAGTTTTTTTCTTTCTTCCTCTCACTTCTTCCCTTTGTCCTCATTTTATTTCAGTTGCTGCAAGCTGAATTTCAAAATGCAAAAGCAGTTTGCATTCAGTTAATTCAGCAAGAGGGAAAGGGGAAGAAAGAACAGAGTCTTGCCCTTCCCAGTAGACTTAGGCCCTTTTCACACGGCATTTGCCATGCGAAAAGGCCCCTCAAGCGTCACACGATTGTGAGGAACGATCTGCATGATGCACTCACAATCGCGATGCTCCAGGGTAGAGCAGGTGCTGCTCACGCACTTTTTCATTTTTGGCTTTCAACCAAAAATGGTGTGTGATCGCGCATCGCTCCAGGGCCCTGTGCACACTTGCTGTGTGCAGAGCCTCCGGAGCCGTGGCAGTCGTTCTTCCAGCCTCAGCGCAGCCTGGGAAACTCCCAGGCTGCGCTGTGGAGGGAAGAGGTGGGGCTCTCACGCTGCTTGCTTGGGAGCAGGCAGCTCATGCGGAGCTGAAGCAGCAGGGATGCGAGAGCCTCTCGCTGGAGGCTGCTCGCACGATCCCCGCACCCCAGCGCTGAAAAAGGTAAGCTGCGGAAAGGGCCTTAGGCAAAAGCAAACTGTTGCAGCCTCTCCTACTTGTCTGTTTTTCTTCATTAATAACTTTTGTCCTCTTGATCATACTCTGATATTGTTTGGCCACACATAGCTCCATTTCATCTGTGGAATATTGGAGAGCATGCAAACATCACTTTTGCTTAGGGCTCCAGTTCCACAACAACTGCAGTTGCGTTGGTGCTGTTTCTGTTATGCTATGTAAGTAGTGCTACCAACACTCGCAAACTTGTGAATGCATTCTGATTGGTGTTGAGGGAGTGATTCCACCACATTTGTTCAATAAGCTCACATGTGGGAAGGCTGTGCCTGATGAGATGCATTCAAGCCCATCAGACTCAATTAAATACTTTCACACCACATATTTAGGTCAGAGTGTAAGATTCTTTCCCCGCTTTAGCCCCATTAGAGGTTTTTCTAGCTAGTTGCTGCAGTTTCCAGCTATTCTTTTCCATAATGAATACTAAAGTAACATGCATGACACATGATTTGCCTCTACAGCCAGACCTGTGGGGCTCTCCAGCCCCAAGTGTTCTGCTAACATATTGTAAATGCCACATCAATTCCATTCCCCACCATTACCACCATGATACACATTTGATAGCATTTCAGGTTGCAAGACCAGTACAGGGAAAAGCAACAACAACAAGAAAGTAAATCATTGATAAAATAAAATAATAAAATAAAATAGTGCATGGTAGATCCTGCCCCCCAAAAAACTAAATACCATACTCTGACTGATCTTGGAAGCTAAGCCTGGTAAGTACTTGGAGGGGAGACCACCAATGAATAGCAGGTGCTGTGGCTATAATAAGAAGAAACTGGCAAAAGCCATCTCTGAGTATTCCTTGCCTAAGAAAACCTTATGAAATGTAGGTGGTCACCATAAGTCAACAGGTAATTTGAAGGCACACACATATACATATCCTGCCCATGTATAAACAGGCAAGCCATGAGAAACCAACAGAGGTGAAGCAAGGACAGCTTAGGGCTCCTCATAGTTCAGTTGGCAAACAGATCTCAGAACAATTAAACCACTGCAAAAGTACATGTCTGGGCTTTCAAACATAAGCATGGACTTTCTAGGAGAAAGCACCAAAGCCTGTTGGATCACCTAAGGGACTGCACAATACTTCTGAGCAGGTCTGGCAAGGTTTGCTGAAGCTGGAGATATATTAGGGATTATACTGGTCCTTTTTACTGCTGCAATGGGGTACGGAGCCCTTGGCTCTACAGATGGTTTGATGTAAAAATCCCATCAGCCCCAATGGTATGAGATTGTGGAAGTTGCAGTTCAAAATATCTGGCAGAGCCAAAGGTTCCTTCTTCCAGCTTCTTATAACCAAGGAGATTTTCTATGAGATGCCACTGTATTTCCATCATATACTCTAACATAGCACAAAAGATCCAAAACAAAAAGGCAATTATGTTATCTCACCCTGGACTGGGTATAATCATTGCCCTGCCAGGTCTGCGGCTCTACTGTCCCATCTCCTCCTTCTAGCACATACGATTTGTGGCCCACAAATGCCACTGTGTCACCAGTCTGAGGTGGGGAGGCAGGAACCTGACAGTAGGGACGGACAAGTCAGTCTTTGAGTGATTTGTGTTAGTCTGGCACATATTCATCATTAGTCCATTCCATCTTGTTTCTGTTTCAGTATACAGTTTAATTTATAGTGCACAAAATTGCATTTATTTTGATATACAATTTTCCTAAACACACCATACTGTACAGTGTGTTTAGTAATAGACTTACTCGTAATAGACTTGCTGAGGATTAATCAATAGTTTTCAGAATTAAATAATAATAATATCTCATAGTGACTAATAACATTGATATTTAATATAAACTAAAAAGCTAGGATATTTAGAATTTAAATAGTTAATAGGTAATGTTCTATATAACCACTGTTGATAGTCTGAGCAAGTTAACGAGTATAATAATAATTTAGTAGAAATTTAAATAATGACTTTAAGGCCCTTTCTGCCCTTCACTGTTACAGTGCCATTATTCCCCTTTCAACATCCTATGGAACACTGGGGTTTACAATATAGGGAGGAGCCTTTAGAATTCTCAGCCAGAGAGCTCTTGGCCTCAGTAAACTACAAATCCCAGAATTTCACAGGATGTTGGAAATGGAAGGACAGCATTATAACTGTGTAATGTGGAAATGGCCCCATACTCTTTCTGAAGAAGGAGTAGAGGAATGTTGGCTAGATACACATTACCTTAAGTCTTTCAACTAAACTGTTAACCTAGCTATACCCAGGTGCCTGCAACACATCAAACCACTCATAAAACAAAACAAAAAACAAAACAAAACACCATTACTGTCAAACCATCTGAAGATGACACACATTTCTATTTTTTACCTGAAGTAAAATTCCTTTTTTTTTTCTTTTGAGGCAGGGGTTGAGAACCTACTGAATTTAACCACAACATAGTTGATCCTAGCTACACAAAGCAAATCTCAGCTTGTGGAACTGAACAAATCTCATTTCTGAATTCAATCTAAATGGAAGGCAATCCCAGTTCTTTCAGCAGGTGGAGGACTTCTATTACAATCAGTAATTTCCTTTACAGTAAAGAACTGCTCAGATAAAATGAAACTAGGCATGCCTTAGGCCTAACTCCAATGGTTCTGCGCTAAGTGGGGTGCACACATGCATACACGGACACAGGTACAATAACACCCATGCATATCAAATCAGGGGCAGGGGGAGGACAGGTCCAACAATATTGTGTCAGGATACATTGATGCATATAAAATCCTGGAATCTGGAAGGGAAGTGCTTATATATTGGTGGGTGAGCAGAAGAATTATCTACATTTTTAGCATCATCCAAATCTGATTCAGCAGTCTTCCAGCTCCGGTCTGCTTTTTTTTTTAAAGGGCTTTTCAAACACTATACCGGTAGCTTAAAATGGTGGTTGCTTCCCACCCCCGCCTCTCTCCACAGCCTGTGGGGGAGAAACCTCCCTTGACATTCTGACTCTGTTATTGTACGGATTAAGGGGGATAATGGGCAGTTACTCAAGTGCCCAGGAGAGCTGGGGAGGCATCTAATGACAAACGTCACTAGAGAGGCAGGTCACCAAGGGGCACATTGATGTTCTTCATAGTCCCAGATTACTCTGTCATCCTCTTCCCAAAGGTACCAGCGGATGAGCTGTCACACTTTCTGTGCAGCTTTTCACGGGGAGGGATGGGGAGATAATTATGTCTGAAGCCTGAATGAGTGGATGGGATTTCAGCTTTAAGGCCTGGGCAATTAATGCGATCATTATCAAATAAGGGGAACAGCAGAAAAGAAGTGTTTAAATTATGGCCATTTCTGCACTAGACTGTTAAAGTGCTATTATTCCACTTTCAACATCCTGTGGAATCCTGGGGTTTGTAGTTTACTGAGGCCCACGAGCTCTCTGGCTGAGAATTCTAAATGCCCCTCTCCAAACTGCAAATCCCAGGGTTCCACAGGATGTTGAAAGGGGAATAATAGCACTATAACAGTGTAGTGTGGAAATGGCCAATGTGTTTGTATGTTCCTTCAAGTTACCCGTCAACTTATGATTGCCCCATGAATTTCACAAGGTTTTCTTAGATAAGGAATACTAAAAGGTGCTTGCCAGTTCCCTCATTTGAAATGTAGCCTGCAGCACTTGATATTCATTGATGGTCTCCCATTCAAGTGCTAACCAGGTCTGATCCCATTTAGTTTCTAAGATCAGACAGGATCTGGTGCCTTTAGGGTGTTTAGCCATTTCTGTTTAAACAATAGCAAGGCTTAAATAACAAGGGAAGGATCCCACTCTGTTCTACAGACTCTTGACAAATTGTTTGACTTCCCTCCCCCATTCCTCTTAGTGGATTTTACTTTAAAGCTTCAAACCAATAGGATTTAGCCAATATTATGTTACTTTGTGAAGAAGCTCAGGCACCAATGATGACACAGAGAAAGAGAGACACATATCTGTGAGAGCAAGTCTTTTGAAGATGCCCTAAACTTAGCATGGAACGCAGCCGTCATTGTTAATCCAGGAGAGAGGTTGGGTGTTGGCTATCCACAAATGTATGTTGCAATGACATGTGCATAAAGCAGAGGGAAGATGGGGGAAAAGAGACCACATGAAATTGTACTCTTCATCCCAGTTCTTCAGGCAGCTTCTGACCCCAGCCCTGACAGCTCTTCTAGACTGGAGGACAGGAGTGCTTTGGCTTAGAATCGTGGTCCCTTGCGCCCCAGGATGTTGTTGGACTGCAACTCCTAGAATCCCCAACTGCCATACCTAATGGACACATCGTAAGAGTGAGGCCAGCACAATGTGCTCACGTGGGTATTCAAAGCATGAGGAGGAAAATTTGAACCATCCTCTTCTGATGAGAAGAAAGTTCCAGGTGCCTTCCAGTATCCTATGCAGCTGTCAAAATGTAGACCCATGCTCCTGAGAGTGCTCAAGGGGGAGCTCCACGACTGTTCCAGATCCATCACATTCTGGGCTCTTCCCTAACAACTTTTTATACTTAGATCTCTCTCCAAAAAATGCTGCCAATTAAAGGCAAAATATCAGCACTGAAATTCAGCTATGCTTGGGCTAGATCCCAGATATCCCCTCTCCAACTTTTTTTGCATCCCATAGAACAATGTAAAACAGTAGGCAAAGGGGAGGGAGGGTGGGAGGAAAAGTACTTGTGGAAACCTTCAGGTCATTTTCATGGGATAAAGAATAGAATTACCTGTGCTGGGATACTGCCAGGAGACTGGGATTAACACCTATGTTCTTTGCAGAAAAAACAGGCCAAAGGCCTTTTCATGACCCTCATTAGCGAGGCATTTACTACAAAGCCTCCCACTACTCACATGTAGCTTTTTGCCAAGTCCGGGTGGGGGGGGGAGGTGCCCCTCTGTCCAATCTCTGTTTTTCACTTAACCCCGGCATCTCCTAAACTGACTCTTCCCTACCAATCCTGCTTGACAGAGTAATGGTTGTAAAAGCACTAGGCACTTTAATTTGCATGATGAGTGTGTCTCTGTGTACCATTTGCTCCTTAGCCTCAAGCAGCAAAATATTCTGGGCTCACCCAAAGGACTCCAATTCTTCATTGCCCCTTTTTCATACCTTAATGACAGCAGTCTTGAGTTTCCTCCCATTTTAAGGACTTTGTACAGAAAAAAAAATACAACTTCAGAGGAATATGGTAGGAAAAGAAGGGTGCAGAGGGCATGTCTAGCTTGGATGAGCTGGACCAAGGAGTGGTTGTGATTGACAGAGGAGGTCATTTACAGAGCAGAGAGAAAATAGATTTTTGGAATACAACTCCCTCAATCCCCACCAGTACCATCATGGTCACTTTTCTCTTTGCCTATGGCACTGCCACAGTGTTATGTGCTTTTCCCAGGAGAGGAGGATGGATGGAAACAGGAAAAGCAACCCTCCATGCCACTATAGTCCATCCAGGTTGTGTGCTGCACATGAAGAAATCTTATCACTTCTTTCGTTCACTTTTTTCAATCTCTAGGCAAACTGTTAGAATTTGGAGTTTTAATGTTGTGGAACAGTGAGAAGAGGGGGTTTCAATTCTTTTACTCAACTGCAGGATTTCAACATTGCTATCCACTGGGCCATTTGAGAAAGAATGAGCTATAATTCAGGAAAGAGGCTAGGGAGATATCAAAAGGCATATTCAATTAGAGGGGTTGAACCTTATAAATTCCACTGATTTAACAACTTCTTTCTTTCTTTCTTTCTTTCTTTCTTTCTTTCTTTCTTTCTTTCAAGTGTACAAATAACACAGTCTGGAACAGATCCATCCTCTCTTGTGCTCCTGAGCACTATGACAGAAGAACTTTTAGATTTATTTTATTTCACTAGGCTCTGTTTAAATACTTTCCATAGAATTTTGAAGCTTTCTGTATTCACAACTAAGCCTGAAATCCTATTTACCTTGGAGTAAGTCTCATTAAACTCATGGGAACTTATTTCTTTCTAAACAGACATGTGTAAGATAGATGGCACTATAAGAAATATTCATAGACCACAGGAAAGACTCAGGGGAGAGGAGTTTCCACAGGCTCTTGTTTTCTGTCAGATACCATTCCGAGAGAAACTAACTTTTGGTTGTGTACTTCAGTTTCATTTATTTTATTTCTCATCTGCCTTTCTCCTGACATGGAAGGCAAGGTGGCTTTAGAAGGGTAAAACAAGATGGTATAAAAGTTTAAAAATAATTAAATTAACTCTTATGCTAAACACTAATAATTTTAAAACTGTGTGTGTGTGTGTATTCTTTAAAAAAAGTCACATCAAGGGAACTACAGCACATACTCACATACTCTTTAAAAACACATCTGCATAGGCAGTTAATTGCCAAAGCTCCTTCAGATTTTTTAAAAAGGCATTTACCTGCCAGCCAAAGGAGCACAGAGGGACAGCCTAACCTTCTAGGGGAGGAAATTCCACAACCTGGGAGCAGCCACTGAGAAGACTCTCTCATGTGTCCTCAACAAACAGGCCTGTGACAATGGTGGGACTGTGAGAAAAACTTTTCCTTGATGATCTTAAGACTTGGCCATGCTCCTACGGGGAGATACGATCTTTCAGATAGTCTGACTGATGGCAAATCCTCTGAACAGTCCAGAATAAAAATCAAGCATGTATACATTTTTAACAACATTGAGCAGACTCATTAAAAGCAGAAATGCAAGTGATAGTAGCAGCTGCTTATGCGAGCAAGGTTCCAACAAAAGACTTTTAGTATTAATTGTTTCAGGCCAGATTGTTCAGGGTTCTGGAATCTGGAAGCAGATTCCTGCTATAGCTGGATGTTCATACATGTGCAGTATGTCTGGTGTGTTTCAAAGCATATCTGCATTGGAGTATGAGAGACTAGAAACTGCTTCATTCTAATCCAAAGAGTCCACTTATATTCTCAGAATTTTCCAGATGAGGCTGCAATCATCCATTCATTGCTTCTACACAAACTCAGAATAAATAAAGCAACTTATTCCAAGGCCAGTATTCATGTGTAAGCAACACATTTACAATTAAAGAGTGCCATTGCAATTTTTTTAAAAAGAAGATAAGTTCTCCTGTCCTTGCAGTGTTCACAATAGACAGGAATATCTTGCTTTTCACACTTTTCCCCAAATGCCTACACTAGATGGCACTCCACAGCACATGGCATGATCACAAGGTACCAAGATTGGTGTGAGCTATCCTTAGAGAAGAGAAGGACTAACAACAGAATACATTGTGTGGCAGGAGTTTTCTTAAGGTTCACAGTCAATAAGAGTATTGCTGAGGATGCTATAAGCACCAGTTTGTAGCAAAACTCACGGTCATTAAAAAGAATGCACAAGATTCATCTTCCTTTGTAATACACGGTCATGTGTATACAGATTATATAGAACATAGTAGTAAAAGTGGGCTGGCTTTTGTGAATTAAAGAGCATGAAGTATATCCTATGCAGTGGTCCTTGCAATAAGAAAAAAAAGCTCCAAACCAGTAGGCAGGATATAACACTGACTCCCATAACAACCATAAACATGGCTTGTTCCTATATGAAGCAGCTATCTCATGTAAAGAGTCAGTGTTTAGGTTAGGACAATGTCATTTTATGGCTATTCTACAGATTAATCAGGGAGGAGGGACAAGTAAATGAATTTGCACCGCTGTTCCCTAACCTTGTGCCTTACAGATGTTTTGGGCAATTCCCAAAATTGCTAGTGGTTACCCATGATAGGAGCTGCAATCCTGGTAGTGCAGTGGTTGAATGCCGGTACTGTAGCCACAAGGTTGTGAGTTTGATCCTGCCAGGCTCCAGGTTGACTCAGCCTTCCATCCTTCTGCAAGTCGGTAAAATGAGTACCCAGCTTGCTGGGGGCAATTAGATAACACGTTGTAAACCACTTAGAGAGCACATAGCTGATAAGCAGTATAGAAATACACATGCTACTGCTATCCAAAATATCTGGTAGGCACCTCGTTGGCAGAATCTGATTTATACATTCATCTGAAATGCTGGTAACCCAAAAACACAATCTCAAGGATTTCTGGCTTTAAAAATGAAAATTCCTAACTTTGTCAGAGTTCATAATATTAATATCTAACCAACACACCTGGTAACTATCACTACTGTAACACTAACAAAATATGTGTCTGTGCATCATTAGAAACCCAAATGTTCAGAGGCATCTAGAAACTGAACAGAAAAGCCTTATATATCCTGCTTACCTCACTTTGCCTTCTTTGGTTTACCCTAGTAAGGCACATTAAATTGGTCTGCAAACAATTCATTGCCTTCAGTGCTACAGTCTCAAAATCATCCCCCCATAAGCACCTTTTGAGTGAGGCAAACAAGTGTGTGCAATATGATTTGAAGGCTGCGAGTATCTCAAAAAGCTGCTAGCCAGCCTGTGAAAAACCCTGGCCTCTTGAAACATGAGTCACAGTTCCAAAGGTGATCAAGGAGCTGACAGTTGCTTTTGTATGATTTTGGGTCTGAAGTTGGCTGGAAGAGGATCTTTTACAAAAGTATCCTGAAATAGCCATGATTTCCTTTTGTGAAAATACTAGCGTAAATTCAGTCTTGGTAGGAAACACTACTTGGTTGTGAGTAAGATGCATAGTACTTTCGGTGAAACAAACTGTCTTGATATTAATTCAAGGATTAAATGCATACAGAGCTAGCATGGTGTAGTGTTTTAACAACTGAGCTATGAATCTGGAGATCAGGATTTGAATCCCTGCCCAACCGTGGAAAGCCAGTGGGTGACCTTGGACAAGTCACACTCTCTCAGCCTCAGAGGAAAGCAAATGAAAACCCCCTTCTGAAAAAAATCATGCCAAGAAAATCCCAGTCTTGGGGTTGCCATAAGTCATAAATTACTTGAAGGAATGCAACGAGATTTACAACAAGATTTACCTAACAGATTATGGGTCACATGCATTACCTGTGTATATACTTATAGGGAGGTAAAGGGGGACAGGATTGGAAGACAGGCAATACAATACAACAGTAAAACCCAAGAAGCAGTCATGGCTGAGCCCCAACATATGAAAGGTTAATTAGATGTATTTAGCAATAGCAATAGCATGTGTATCGCTATACTGCTTATCAGCTAAGTGCTCTCTAAGAGGTTTACAATCTGTTAGCTTTGTTAGGTTATGTTAATTATTCTCACTCAAAAAGGAATTGTGACTAGTGTATGAACTACTAAGGTGTCAGAACCTCACAACTGCCAATTGTGTCCTTACCCCTAGGGTTGCTAGTCTTCAGCATCAACAAAATTAAAAAAAAAAAAAAGGCCTTTTCATGTTATTGACTGGAAAATTAGAGGATAAAAGCAAAAAAGAGAGGGAGAATCTCATGTGTTTTTTTAAAAAAGGTAAACACAACACAAATCAACACAAGTGTAATTTGAAACCATGTTTTTGTTTTCTGACCGAATTTTGCAATCTTTCTTTCCAAAGATATGACATTTACCTTGATACATTCTTCAAGAAGGAACTTACTCAGACAAAGAACACTGGCCATTTCTGCACAACACCGCTGTCTCATTTCTGCCACAGGATGGCAGCGGTTGGCAGGTCTCACTTCCGCATGACGTTGTTGCTGTCCTGCTGCCATTCTGTTGCAGAGCATCACGCTTGCGCAGTTTTCGCAAAACGGAAAACATCCGTTTCACGTCTGCAATCACTTCTGGCCACGCGGAAGCTGCAGAAGTGCATTGGCAATGCTTCCTTCCATAGCACAGCAATGGAAAAAGCCCAGCTGTGCTGCAGAAGTAAGACGTGGCACCACTGCATTCTCTTTTGCATGGACCAAGCAGGTGCAGAGGGGAGTGTTGCTGATGCGCTCCCTTCTGGACCCAGGACTGCAGCAAGACAACACGGAAGAGCGTTGTCGTGCAGAAATGGCCACTAATTGTTTTTCAAAACAGATGCAGTCTGATACAACTTAGGAAAGTCTGGTAATGCTGACCATAGTGGGCTCAACTGGATGTAAAAACAAACCATGGTTTGAGGTGATGTAAGTGAGAGCCAAGACACATCTTTACACATTCCCTTGCACCTTCCCTCATTTCTGATTGCACAAAAGATATGACTAAGCAAGACACTCACAGGGACATCTCCTTTACAGAAAGCCGAGGGTCCTTGCTAATTCTATGGAATCATTCTGCACCTCATTTCATGGACTTGAATATTATGTGTCCTGCACAATTTGTTGCTGTTATGTGCCTTCAAATGGACCCTAACTTATGCTCACCCTCTCCCAGGTTTTTCTTGGCAAGATTTACTCAGAGGAGATTTGTCATTGCCTTTCTTTGAAACTGAGAGAGCATGACTTCTCAAGGTCACTCAGTGAGTTTCTGTGGCAAGCAGAGATTCGAACCCTGTTCTTCAAGATTCCTAACTCAGCACTTAAAGTGCTATACCATGCTGGTTCTCAATAGCTGGTGACAGATTTATATTTATATTCAAGTTCTCTGGCTCCCTAATCTTTTCCCTTTCTTTCCTCTCATTTTTATTCTCTTTCCTTGCTGTGCTGTGAACTAAATTCCTGGGAGTTCAACAGCAACTGTCTAACATAACTTCACTCCCTGGTACATGCAAGTACTGCAGCCTGAATAGGAGGTCTTGCAATAGTCTGAATTTAGAATTTCACCCAGCTCTGGCACTTTAACCATCACTGCACAATTAGAGTACAGTCCGCCCTCCACACTTGCTAGCATTAGGGGCACAGGACTCCTGCAAAAGTGGAAAACATGCAAATATCAAAAAGTGTGTCTGTCTGTCTGTCTGTCTGTCTGTCTGTCTGTCTGTCTGAGAGGGGGAACAGCGATATGCTGGAAAGAGCAGGCACTCAGGGTCCAAACCAAGTCAAGGAAAGGAGACGGAAAGGGGATAGGTTGGTATGGTGTCCCTATATTTCCTATCTCATCCATCTCCTTCCTTGGGTGGGTGGGTATTGGGAGTAGGTTTCTGGTGCTGAGAAACTGGGCTGTGATCTATTCTTAGCTGGCCAGGCAGCTGTCAGTGGAGGAGGAGGAGGACCAGAGGCAGCTTTTTAAAGTGCTACGTAGTCTGATCAGAGCCACTGACAGGGAAGCTTCCCTCAGGAAAAAGGTGCTTGGGGTGGGGAGGGCAGGGAATCGAGAAACTCACAAATACTCAAATCTATGACAGTGAAACCTGCAAATTTGGAGGGCTGACTGTAGTTTGATATCACTTTAATTGTTATGGCTCCATCATATGGAAACCTGGGGTCTTTAGTCTGGTAAGGTGCTTAGAATTCGCTAACAGCAGGAAAGGAAACATACATTCTGATTTCTGGTACTGATTTATATCAAAAAAGTCTATTGGGTTGTAGAGGATGAAAAAGTAGCATCCAACCCAATCTCTTATGGCTAAAATGTGGACAAAGCTTGCTTCTCCCTCCCCATCAGATTAGCCTGAAGGCATATGGAACCACCCCCTCTCACTTTGAAAGATTCTGTGAACACCTTCCTGTCTAGTGCTACATCACACACCTTTGGCTTCTAAGGAAGATCACAGCAGTAGCCAGCTGTGTGATACTGCTGCTTAAAAAGCTAATGAAATCATAGCCTACATTAACAAAAGCACCAGGCCTCAAGGAACAACGATTCCAACAATAAGTAACATGTCACTTGTGATGAGGCATTTTAAGAACTAATTACTTTCTGCAGTAAAAAGTTGGAAAGTATTACTGTTTTGCCTGTAATGGCCAAGACTGTAATTCTTTACTTTGCAGGGTAATATAATGGGATTCCAACTTGTTTCTGCCTTATTTTTTAAAAAGTTAATCTGTCTGTTCTCCCTTCCTCCATCCTGCTGAAACGAAAGAGACTGCGGCTGTTACAAGAAAGAGCAAGGGACGGCCAATGTGAATTGGCAGCAGGGAGGTCCTTGCAAGGACGGCTCCTCTGAACAGTGGCACAGGACATGCAGTTGGACTGCCTAGGATGCTGTGAACTTTGTGAGTCAGTTAGAGGAGGTGTTCCTCTGTGCACTTGAGGTTAGCTCAGGCCTGAAACTTAGAGCAATCATCCAGGAGAGGTGAAAATGGGGAAGAAAGAGGTTTGAATGAACCCAACCAAAATATCTGTGTACAGTGTAGCTGCATGGTATCCTATGCTATGCCTGTGTGGGTAGGTGGGAATGGAGGGGGGTATCCAGGCAATAAGTCCGCTCAGAATTATGGTGATCAGAGATGGAGGAGACAGAGATCATTTTGTTTTCAATGGCACAAGAGTAACCGTTATGAATAATTCAGTGAGTTACCTTCTGGACTGCAGTAACAATGCAATGGCCTGTTGAATGATCACTGCCGAACATCCTAAGTACCTCTTTTAAAAGGCAACACTGCAAGCTCTGTTGTGACCTCATTCTATGCCAGGTTTCATTTGGAGTACTACTTTGTCCAGTACTGGATGCTACATTTTAGGGGCACTAACAAACTAAAGTGTGTTCAGAGTGAGCAGTCAGAAATGGTGAGGGGATAGGAAACAGTGGTCATTTCTGCCCTACACTGTTATAGTGCCACTATTCCACTTTCAACATCCTGTGGAATTCTGGGATTTGTAGTTTACTTTAGCCAAAGAGCTCTCTGGCTGAGAATTCTGAATGCCCCTCCCTAAACTGCCAACCCCAGGATTCCATAGGAGGTTGAAAGTGGAATTATAACACTATAACAGTGCAGTGTGGAAATGGCCAGTAAGGCTCATGAAAAACCATTAAGGGAGCTCAGTATGTTTATAGGCTATAGAAGAGAAATTTAGGGGGAGATATGATAGCAGTCTTCCAGTATCTGAATGGATGCCAGGCAAAGAATGGAACAGACTTGTCCTCTCTTGTTGGGGGAAAAAAAAAAAAAAAACCAGGACTAGAACCAGTGGGTAGTGATTGCAAGGAAGCAGATTTTGATTTGAGTGCTAGAATAAACTTCTTAATAGCAAGAACCATTTGTCAGTGGCACAGCTCGCGTCAGAGAAAGATGAGTTCTCCTTTGTAGAGGGATTTAAGTCTTGTTGGATATCAGGGATGCTGCAAGTTCCTCCTGCCATTCAGGGCTGGTACTGCGTAGGAGGTGGACTAATTGATCTCCAATGTACTTTCTGACTTTATGAGCTCATGATTCTTCTATTGCTGTGAAGGACACAGTTCTGGGCCGTTTCCGCATGAGGCTGTTATAGCGCTATGATTCCACTTTCAACATCCTATGGAATCTTGGGGTTTGCAATTTTGGAAGGGGACGGCCGGCCCCTCCCGAAACTGCAAACCCCAGGATTCCATAGGATGTTGAAAGTGGAATCATAGCACTATAACAGCCTCGTGCGGAAATGGCTCTGGCCTCCCCAATCCTGCGTTTTGTTAAGCTGTATCATTCATGTACAATCCATGACAGCAGCCAGATACAGAGTCCCCAAAGACACAGATTTCATCTCTACTTTTCAAGACAGATGTGCTTGAGGCACTGTGGATGGGAAGCTGTACAGGAAACTGTGTTCCACAGCTGCTGCCAGCTGCGGGAACAAACTTCTCTCCCAGCCCTTTTAAGGAACTGAAAATGTCTTCTTTGGCTTTGCTTCCCACCATCCTGGTTTGACTGGGAAGGGGGAGCACAGGGGAAGAGATAAAGTATTAATTAGAAGACACAGAACTTCCCAGATCTGAGGCAAGAAGGAATGCCAGTCCTTAACCTCTCACACACAGATTCTCAAAAGGACAGTCTGCTGAATAATCTTTCATCTCCTTGTGGTGTGCTGCATAAGAAAGTGGCACACGAGCACATGCACACATACACACACACACCCTCTAGCAAATCTGGTGGCAGCTTTACAAAAGGCAAGCAAGATTAAAACATACAAAATAGATACTCTTGGTGTGACTGACAGGGGTAATGGGATTCCAGTGGGCCAATGAATTAGTGGCGGGCTAAACAAAGGATCAGAGAATACGGTAGCATGTCTTCAAACGCTCCTTCACCCTAATGTGCCTGATAATGGCAATTTCTTTTCTTTTCCTGCTTTGTAACTACACCAGGTTGCTCCCAAACACATTAATACAAACCTACATATGGTTTTCTCCTCCTTGCCTCAGGCTTTATAAAGTCACATTACACATAAAGGAAGGAGAGGGTAACTTCACCTGCTATTGAACTCTGCCTTCTCAATAGACTTGTTCAGCAATGCCTTGATTTTTAAAAAAAATCAATGAGGCCATTGTGACTTGCTTCCCTCCCTCTCATTCTCCCTTGTTTAACTTAGTAACTTACAGACATGAAACAGAAAGACAGGGAGAGCGCGAAAGAGAAGCCGCAAGCCACTGCAGGCTCTCCTGTTCCCCATACTTGATTCACATAGGTCCGTCTACATAGGTGTTACAGCTTCTAAATGAAAGCTCAGAGACAGGGTTTAAAATTTAAATAAACATCTCCGTAGGAGATCTGTCTTTTGAATAGAAGAGATGTACTCAGAAGCCACAGGGATGTTCCCTTGAGTCACTATAAAGCACTTTATACATGTTTCATTTCCTATTCTGATCCATATGTGAGCAGAAGGACTTTTAACTGGCTAACAAGGAGATTGGCTAGATACACACACTGCTCTCCTGTAATCACCAGAATTACTGTTTTGATATTTGAGAGAGTGAGAATAGCTTAATCAGATTTTCTCAGCTTCAGATCAGAGTGTTATTAAACTTTTAATTTCCCATTAGAAAAGCAATGTGAAACTCTTCCTATATTTAAAATAAAACTTTAAAAAAATCACCCAGCATCAGAAAGAACTCCTGTCACTTCATTCCAATATATTTTAATTTACTATTTCTTTGTCTTTTTCCAACTGTAGGGGTCACTGTTGTCCTCTAGTGTTAGCAAAAATTGAAAATATCTCAAGTGAACAACTGGAGACCTACACTAAAGCCAATCTCTTCTTCTAATTCCACATTCCAAACACTATGCCTCTTAATATATTTTAGCATAAACATCTGCAAATGGTATTAACTTAATTGTTTGGAGTTTCAGTAGGTTGCTTGTCTATCTCTGGCACCAAATCTGAGAGTCATATGCCCTCTGATGTGGAGGTAATATATAGACATCATGAAATTTCAATTTGAAACAATCATTAAAAGTGCAGATCTTCTAAAATGGACCACCAGTTACACAGGAAAAGGAAATGTGTGTGTGTGTGTGTGTGTGTACACACAGCAATACCTTTAGGCTATCATGCTAAATAATCATAACCTCACTGAGCTCTTTAGGATGTTCAGGTGCAAGAGAAGGCAGAGTTTCTGCATGTTTAATAGCTGTTTATAAGAGGGGATTTCTTTGTCATGCCCACCACATCTTCTCAAATTTCCACTGCTACTCAACTATTAAATGTGAAGGAGCCCTGACTCCTTTTGCATCTGACCATCCTAGAAACGATGGCATTTGGTTTAACTGATAGCTTTAAACTGCATGAATTTGTCTAATTCCCTTTTATAGACATCTGAGACAGTAGCCATTGTTACAATCTCCAAAATGGAATTCTAGTTCAATTGTGCACTGTATGAAGAAGGACTCATTTTTATTAACCACTGGTGGCGCAGTGGTTAAATGCCAGTACTACAAGCCAAAAGGTTGTGAGTTCGATCCTGCCGGGCTCCAAGGTTGACTCAGCCTTCCATCCTTTTGCAGGTCGGTAAAATGAGTACCCAGCTTGTTGGGGGCATGTATAGAAATGTTTCGAAATACATGCTATCTGTAAGTTGTTCGCCGCCTCGATCCATATGGAGAGGTGGGATACAAACAAACAAACAAACAAACAAATAAGTAAGTAAGTAAGTTAGTTCTTCATCTGCCACTACCCGGCTTTGGTGGATGACTCCAGGTTCTAGTATTGTGAGCTGCTTTGTTTTTGGAACTAGTATTAAACTGAGGCTTAACTCAGTGGCTCACTCTGGATTTCTGAACAACTATTTTTACCCCTTGTGTCTCTTTCTCATTGTACTTTTTGGTAAATGATTACTAAACTTAAGACATTCCATACCCTCCAACAATTCAAAGATGAAAATCAGGACACATGTAGTGAAGGAACATGAGAGTGTGATCAAAATGGCAACAGTTATTACTGAGGAAGAACACACAAGCTAAGAGAGGTTGTTATCAGTTTGCTTTTATCTGAACCTACAGGAAAGGGCAAGATCCCACCCCTCCTCTCCTGTCCTGCCTGCTGACTTACTTGAGTGCAAACTCTGTTTGCATTTTGCAGCAACTGAGGCCCTTTTCACATGCCAGTCCTGTTGCAAAATTGCCTCGAAGGCACTGCGGGATTGCGAAGACCGTCCACATGACGTTCTCGCGGTCGTGTGATGCTCCTGAGGTCAGTAGGTGGCAATCATGCATTATATCATTTTCAGCTTGTTGCCGAAAATGATGCGTGATTGTGCGTTACTTCCGGGCCCCACCCGCACTTACCTTGTGTGAGGATCCTCTGGATGCACTGCCATCGCGCTTCCTCCCCCAGCACAGCCTGGGAAAGTACCCAGCCGCGCTGTGGAAGGAAGGGGCGAAGCCTTCACACTTCCTTCCAGCCAGCACGGAGCTGATGCGGAGGGGAAGCAGAGGGGACATGAGTGCCTCCCAGACAAGGCTTTTCGCATGATCCCCATGCGACGCCAGCAGCACCAGGTAAGGTGTGAAAAGGGCCTGAGTTAAGCTAAGGACAAAGAGGGGATGGAGGGAAGAGAAAGAAACTGGGACACATTAAAAGCAACTGAAAAGTGGGGCCACAAAGGATTAATTGTGACTGTCCCTGACAAATCAGTACAGCTGGAGAGTATGGAATTCTGCTCCCATGTATTTCTATGAAGAGCTACTCCAGGATATTTTATGATATTGTGAAAAGTCAGAAGAAATGAAAAGATTCCTCTCAAATATGAGACAATCTAAAATATCAGCATTCTGACTTGGTGGCTGTTCCAATTCGTCTATAAACTCCAGAGGCATATACAAGATCTCTTCAGAGGCGTATCTAGGGTGGAGCAACTAGGACTCGTGCTCTGAGTGCCAATGCCAAGGGAGGCACAAAAAAAAGCCCTTCAGGAAGAAATAGTGTTTGAAAAAAATAATAATTTTGAGAAAATTTGATAAGAAATGAATTTGTGAAAAGCAAAGTTGTAATAAAAAAGAAAATAAACGTTGATTCTGAAGGGCTGTCGTCAGTGCAGTGAATACAAGATTAGACAGACTAGACCAACCACCACATCTCTGACACCACTGTGGCCCTCTTGTCCCTGATCCGGCTTTTGGGTCTCCTCTGCTCCTGCTTCTGCTCTGAGCTGGTGAGTGAGTATCCTCCTCTTCCTCCTCCTGGTGGGAGCTTCTGCTACTGCCACTGCTACAAGCCTCTCTGAGTGAACAGAGAGAGAGAGCGATTGAGAGGAGGCGGTAGCAGGAACAGGAAATCCTGGCCCACTCCAAAGAGATCTGGGGCTGTGCTGGTGGCTGAAGTAGGCCTTTTCCCCAAGAGCCCGTGACTGGCTGTCTCGCTTGCTCTGCTGATTGTGGTGCAAGAAAGCAACATCTCTGGATGGCCGTTGAGGACCGGGAAAAAGAATGAGTGAAGCGTGGTTTTTAAAGTGTTATTTTAGATTTTATATTAACCCCTCTCTCCAGCTGCCCACTGAGGAGCATGTGGGTGGGGTTCCCCAAGCAATCTACCTCTTATGCCAAGGGTGATTGCATTGTCTTTGTGCTCCACGTTGCCTTCAAGCTCTTCCCCACCCCATTCTAGCAGGTGAATAAATCCTGGCAGAATTCATTCTCCACCCATAGCTTTGACGGTGCTTTGATTCCTTGGCTCGAAGAAAGAGCAAATGAGTGCATGCAACCTTTTGAACAGCCCATCCCCCCCCCCGCCGCTGAATGGGATCTGACTGAATTTTTATTTCTTTCATCCTTTCTGGCTGGGATGATCAGCCTATCAGAAAAGGTGAAAGAGACTTTGCCAGGATCGCCCCAATCTAGGACTGCCCACCCCTTTCCTGATTGGCAGTCCAGTGGATGAAAGGCTATGCCACCTTCATGAACAACCTCGAGTAGGGGTGCAATTTCTCCATTTGCCCTAGGCACTATTTAAGCTAGATACACCATAGCTGAAGAGATCTGCGGCACTGGTGGTTGGTCTAGTCTGTCTAATCTTGTATTCACTGCACTGACAACAGCCACTCAGAATCAACATTTCTTCTCTTTTTTATTATGACTTTGCTTTTCACAAATACATTTCTTATCAAATTTTCTCAAAAGTAATTTTTTTCAACAGTGTTTCTTCCTTAAAGGGCTGTTTTGGGCCTCCCAGCATTGGTGCCTAGGACACATGTCCTAGTTGCTTCACCCTAGATACACCTCTGCTCTTCAGTTGAATTTTAAAAACTGCTTCGCATGCTAGTATCTTGTTCCTAAAGTTTTGAAAGCTTTTCTTAAGCATAAAGGATCTAATGACATGCTGAAGCCATCTGTAACTGAGCAGTGGAAGGGGATGCTCTGGGGTCCAATGTGTCATCCTACCACTGCTCAGTTATGGATAGCCTCTGAATGCCATTATATGCATTCTTCCTAGAAATAACTTTCCAAGCTCTTCTTGTTTTTGCAGTCACTAGGGTTTAGTGACTAGACACTCACATGTAAATAATATTGTTCATAGATTCATCTGGGTCCCTAAACAAATAATCCTGGATAAATAACTGTATTTCTAATCCCCAGAGGTCCAGTAACTAGTGCGTTACCATCAGATTAATGTTTTCATGCTGAGTTTTCAGGGGCAACTTTTAGGAAAGGCACGGAGGCAAGCACATATGATAACTTGTGTTTTAGACCATATGCGATTATTGCACAGGTGTTCATCTGCCTAGCCTACTAATTGCTTACACCCCAGATGATTGTTAAAAATGGACTCATATGCTATGCATCTATAGTAAATGTACAATATTTACTCCATGAACTTGTCAGACAAAGTTGATCTACTTCAGAGACCTTCTCCAGGAACACCTGCTTTTTTGTGGATTAGACAGGAGACTACTGACAAGAGAAACTTTTTGGTAATGGCATCCAAAACAACAAAACTCCTTCTTAGGCCCTTTCCGCACCCTGCCTTATCATTGTCCTCTGGTTGTGATCCCAGCAGCGGCTCTGCTGGGAAGGGAGAGTGACAGGAGAGCTCCCCTCCACACTGGACCAGCTCGCTGCAGAAGAGAGTGCAATGGACAAGGGAGTGCAATGGACAAGTGTGGCTGGGTACTTTCCCATGGTGTGCATGGGCAGGAAGTGCCTCCATCGTGCTTCCAAGCCTTCCATAGGGCAGGTAAGTGCAGGGCAGTTGTGCAATTGTGGGTCATTGACAGGGAAATCCCATCAATGATTTTATGGATGATCATGCCAGCTGGTGACAGAAGAAGGACGGGATCGCGACAACATCATGCAGAAGCATCATTGGGCCTTTCTGCACTACACTGTTATAGTGTTATTATTCCACTTTCACCATCCCATGGAATCCTGGAGTTTGCAGTTTAGGGAGGGGCATTTGGAGTTCTCAGCCAGAAAGCTCTTTGGCCTTAGGAAACTACAAACCCCATAATTCCACAGGAGGTTGAAAGTGGAATCATAGCACTATAAAAGTGTAGTGCAGAAAGACACATTGTCTTGCTCCTTTCCCATCTGCATGCCAGGACAAGACCCTCCTGCAGAAAGGGCCTTAGAGTTAGGTTCCTGGCACATGTTTTGTTATTGGGGGAGTTTACTACAGATCTCCAAGCCAGACTGAGGACTTGGATGATGCTTTCCTGGAATAATGACCAAACATTCAGAAAAGACAGATGCAATAGCAGTAATGGGAGATTTCAACTATCATGATATAGTATTTGTTGGAAGTCAAACTCTGTAAGAATATAAGGTCCAATAAATTCCTCACTTGCCTTGTAGACAACTTCATTGCCCCAAAGGTGGAAAAGGCAACAAGAGGATCAGATATTTTAGATCTGATCCTAGCTAGCAGTGATGATCTGGTTAATGGGATAGAAGTCACAGGATCCTTAGGTGGGAGTGACCATGGTCTCCTGGAGTTTGTTATATAGTGGAAAGGGGAAGCCAAGTATAGTCAAACATGCATTCTAGATTTTAACAAAGCTGATTTGTCACGAATACTAAAAGAGAAGGGAGTTCACGATGGAGCAGAGTTTCTTAAAAGTGAGATATTGAAGGAACAATTTTAAACAGTTGCAATGAGGTAGAAAAATGGAAAGTCTTAAGAAACTGGGATGAAGCTAAGATTTAAAGGAAAATGTACCAGAAATTGAAAAAAGGGGAAATCACCAAAGAGGAATTCAAATGAATAGCCAGCACTTGTAGGGAGAAAGTCAGAAAAACTGAAGTGCACAATGAACTCAGGTTTGCTACAGATATTAAATATATTAAAAGGGTCTCCTTCGCTTTGAATTTTATCTGTCCTCCATAGACACCTGAAATGGTGACCTTTAGCAGTATGATGACCCACTCAATATAGAATGGCCAGTGGTTAGGGATTACTACAGTTGGAACAAAACAAAATACACCTTTCAAGTGTCCTGATTTGGCAGGAACAGTCTCAATTAACCCCCTGTCACTCCCCCCTTTTCAGCTGCTTTTAAAGTGTCCCCATTTCTCTCTTCATTTCCCTCTTTCCCCTTTTGCCTTTAGCTTATTTCCACTGCCACAAACTGAATTCAAAGTGCAAGAGTAGTTCGCACTGAATTAGCAGGGGAGAAATAACAGAGGAGGAATATTTTCCTTCCCTGTAGACCCAGGCAAGAGCAAACTGCTGCAGCCTGTCCCAGTTTGTGTGTTCTTCTTAATTAATAATTGTTTTCTGTCTTTGACCACACTCTGCTATTGCTTGGCCACACATGTCCCTGTCTTCATCTGTGAAATGTTGGAGGGTGTGACATCAGGAGGGCCACAGGTTCCCAATCCCTGAATCATATGATTGAAATTATGACTACCTCAAAGCATTTTATTTCTTTATCAAATCTCATTAATACTTCAAGAAATGTATTGTGCAGTGATATATGTGGCTGTTTCCGTATTCTTCACAGCCACACTGAAAAAAAATTCTAGGACTATATACACAACCATTTCCTTCACAATACATTTCCTTGATTGCAGTGGAATTTATGTCCAAGTCTCTTTAGGATCACAACCACAGATAAACAGTTTGCCTGAATAGCAGCCAGACATTATAGTCATGCACTGTCCCCAAGGTCAGGTGTTTATTTTCAAAGTCAAGAAAAATGTGCTTTCTTTAAAAAGAAAAGGAAAACCTCAGAAGTTTTAATATTTCCTTTCTGATCCTCTTTCAAGACATGCAAAACTGGATAACTGCGCAGTTAAGAAAATACCATTCCACAGGCAGTTTGGTGTTTCAGGAATAGAAAGCCTTTATTCTCAGGGAAAAGGCATTTATAGATCATAGAATCTAGGATTAAAGGTGCACAAACTGGCTTCAACACTACAGTGATCCCCATCTCAAAGAAGGGCACCCATTAAGCTACACTCAGAATGTCTAAGTCTGCAGTCCTGTGCAGACAAACATAGAAGGAAATCCCACTGAACTGATTCAGATTTACTTCTCAGTAGACATATATAGTGTTATCTTCATTGCTTCTCCTTCAAGATGGTTAACAAGTCCAACTGCAGTATAAACTTGCATAAAGGGCAAATGAAAAAGAGGTGGGGAGTGTAATCCTAAGAAAGTTTACTTTTGAGGAGAGATGGATGAGAATTGGTTTGGTTCATATTTATAACAACTTAACAAATTTCTTCATATATTTTATAGAATGGGTTTGAGATATGAAGGAGGAGGAAGAGAGAAGGGGAGGGAGGGAGGGAGAGGGGGAACAAGGTGAGAGAAAACAAACTTGGCAAATGCATCAGTCCCTACCCAAAATTTCCATTGAGTCCAGTTCATTAGCAAAGGACTCTGCATTACAGCCTTATGCTCCAGTCTTGATTCTACATCTAAGATGGAAGGTTACTAATGATCATTTGGACATCCTTGTTATTGCTAAATGTACACCAATCCCAGCCTGAGAGTCCTTTGTTTTACTCCTGTGTACTTGACAGGAAACAAAGCATTTCTGCTGTGCAACAAAGACAAATTGCTTGCTGAGCCAACAAGCTATTTTCATATTAACTTGCCAGAGGACACAACTTTATTAACTTTAAATGACAGACGCACATGGGAGAACCATCTAAACAATGCAAATTGCAAATAAGACAATTGCCCTATGGCTCTCATGTTTATCTTCGCATTGTTGTGGCCTCTTTTATTTCTTTCTTTCTTTCCTTCTTTCTTTGGCTAAGGGGTGCGGGTAAGTTCTCTCCCAACGAATGAAAAATGTATTCCATTAAAAATATTTGATTGGACTTGATTAAAGCTGTCTTTGCAGGTACTTCTTATAACCAGTGTTTATTCGATTTCTCAAAATTTGACTGTTGTGAAAATGGTTTATTTAAATAAATGAAGGGAGGGGTTGGGAGTGGATATTTTCCATAAGTCTTCCTCTCCCATTCATATGCTGCAGAAGACTTGGGGAACAATTTCGTACTGAAGATTCACTGACCAAAGAGCTATGGAGCAAAGCTATACGAGCCCCAAGTCTGACATAAGAAATTTCCATCCCACTTCTTCCAGTGGGAAGAGGAAAATTCAAAAATTGTAGCCCTACATCAACCACCATCTCACCTATATCACCATGATAGAACTTAGGATAGGGTATAGCTCAGTACTTGCCGCTATACAACGTCCACACAAAGATATGGTTATTTGTTTTGTACTATACAATTCTAAGCCATCTCCTTACTATACTGTTATAGTGCTATTATTCCAATTTCAATATCCTATGGAATCCTGAGGTTTGCAGTTTAAGGAGGGGCATTTAAAATTCTCAGCTGAGAGCTCTTTTTGGCTTCAGTAAACTACAAACCCCATAATTCCACAGGATGTTGAAAGTGGAATAATAGCACTAAAATAGTGTAGGGCAGAGATGGCATATTGCACCCTTGCTATTCTTGCTATTCCACTGGCATGGCACCGCACACCATACATTGCCAGTGCTGCCTCAGGCAGCACAAAAGCATGAGCTGAACAAGTTGTCACCATCCCCCAGAGTCCCACTCAGGCCTAATAGTAGCACTAGAGTGCCATAAAAAAGACTTCTTCAGAAAACAATGAAGAATCAGGGGAGGTTGGCAGTCCTGCTCTGATGCTAGCAGAAGTGAAGCCCAAGTCATCCCAGACAGCTTCTGAAAATAATTATATAAATCCTGAAGATCCTATTCGTATTGTGGCATGCTGTAGAATGAAACACCAGTTGCAAAGGAACAGGAAATGCCCTTATCATAGGTCAGTGAACCCAGGTATTCCCTGTCTCATCTAGTCCAGGTGTGGTCAACTGCTTGCTGGGGCAGGGGCATTTTTCCACCCCATGCCTGCCTAATGGGCTACACCAGCACATTTCAGCATGCCTAAAGTGATACAATGTCATTTCTGGCTACTATTTTCGCCAATTTTTGGCTGATTTTCAACATTTCCTTTCCGTTTTGGGGAAGTTTGGTGGGTTTTGAAGGGTCAGGGGCAGCAAAGTATTAAGATTTGAGCACATTTTGGGCATTTTGGAGGCAAATAATTGCCTAAAAATCACCCCCCCATTTAAAAGAATTAGACTAGTGGCTTTGGGAGGCTTTGGGGCTGTACTCAGGGGCCACAAGGGTCACACCAGCTCTAACTACTACATCTCATGAAACACATATTGATTCCTCCCTTGGGCTCTGGGATGGAGCACAATACTAACATGACTGACAGCTTTTAAGAAAAACACTGTACAAGGGTGCTGTATTCATAGAATCACAAGGGCCATCCAGTCCAATCCCCTGCCTTCAGAAATATACAATCAAAGCACTCCTGAGATATGGCCATAGAGCCTCTGTTTAGAAACCTCCAAAAAAGGAGACTCCACCACACCTCAAGGTAGTGTATTCCACTGTTGAACTGCTCTTACCATCAGGAATTTCTTCCTAATGTTTAGGTGGAATCAATGTTCCTGTAGTTTGAAGTCATCGCTCTGTGTCCTGGACTCTGGAGTAGCCGAAAACAAGCGTGCTGCATCTTCTATATGACATCCCTTCAAATATTTAAACATGGCTATCATGTCACCTCTTAACTTTCTCTTTTCCAGGCTAAACATAGCCAGCTTTCTAAGCTGTTCCTCATAGAGGATGGTTTCCAGGCTTTTAACCATTTTGATCAACCAAACACCACCTTTTACCATTTTGGTCATTCCAGGTAAGGTCTGACCAATGCAGAAAAGAGTGTTACTATACTATTACTTCTGTCAACCTAGACACAATACTTCTATTGATGCAATCTAGAATTGCATTGACTTTTTTCACTGCCACATCATATTGTTGACTCAAGTTCAGCTTGAGGTCTACTAAGAATCTTAGATCCTGTTCACATGTACTGCAGCCAAGTCAGATGTCACTATTCTATATCTGTGTGTTTCATTTTTTTTTCCTGTCCAAGTATAGTACTTTACATGTCTCCCTGGCGAAACTCATTTTGTTAATTTTGGCCCAGTTGTCTAATCCATCAAAGTCATTTTGATTTCTCATCCTGTCCTCTAGGGTGTTAGCTACCCCTCCTAATTTGGTGTCATCTGCAAATTTAATAAGCATGTCCTATTCCATCATCCAAGTCATTTATAAAAATGTTAAATAGCAAGGAGCCCAGGACAGAGTAGCCCAGGGTTTGTAATCTGGTCAGAGGCACCAGCGGAGCTCCCTGGGTGAGAATGCTAAAGGGCCCACCTTCAACCACCAATCTCAGGATTCCATAGTATGTTGACATGGCAATTCAAGAGGAATCATAGTACTTCAGCTGTGTAGGGTAAAAGAGCCACATGCTCTTGATGTCTGCTCTGCTATCATTTGGAGCATTTGGCATGATGACACCTGCTACTTCCCTTTGATATATCACACATATCCAATAATGTTTATGTTTTCCATCCAAGTAGAAGATACATTCCCCACTCCCACCACCACCTTTGACAAATCTTGGTGTAGTCCTGACTACCATTTTTCATAAAGATAATGTAAATACTGTATCTTGATTTTGTGGATTTTAGATTATGAGTTCCATTACTGTTTTATATCACTTTGAAACTTTCTGAAAGAAGCAATAAATAAATAAATAAATCCATCCATCCATACATACATACATAAATGCCATAAGCATTGCCTATCAGTAGTGATGTTACAGCACTTTTTAAGTGTGTCACTCATCCCTATTGCTGTAGTCTTGCAGTCAATCACAATACCTTGGAGATGGAAGGAGGGAGATTAGCTTTTTCTCAGGGAAAAGAATATCTTTATGGTATAAGTGATTAGAAGAGAAGCAGCTATGCAATTCCTTAAGAAAAGATAGTGGAAGAGCTGCAGTTCACTGCAGAGGTCCATGCTTTCCCTTGGGTTCAGTCCCTGAATTCAACCTTTAACAAGGCAGGCAACTATGAGAGATGGCTTGAAAGGCCACGGGTTCCAGTCCCTTGTATGAATGACACTGAGCTATGCTCTGACTCATTTAAAACATTTAGCTCTTCCCACACAAGAACAACAGCTTCTCTTTTATAATTACAGCCATATGCCCCAATCAAAGGACTTGGTTAACTTGGCTAATATAACTCCTAGAGATTTGCTGTGCACAACTACACTTTCTCTGGGCTGGGCCCAGAGGTTTTAGAAAGCCCTTTTGACAGTGGGTGTCAAAAATTCTCTGACAAAGGCTCTAGATCTATGTATGCTCTGAGCATGTAAAATGTGGCCACAACAGAATAAATGAAAAGGCAGAAGCATTCATGGGAATGGAGAGGTACTGAATAGTTCAAATTTCCCACTATCAGCACCACGCAAGAATATTGTTAAGAGCTTCAGGAAAGACTGTCAGAGTCGAATGCATAAAAAGACAAAGCAACTAATTGCTTAACTGCCTTCTCACTGATACCTGTTTTGAATTCTAAATACATTTGTAAAACATTATTGTCTACACGTTTCCTATGTATGTCTCTCTTAGCAACAAAAGAAGATTTACATAGTTTAACAGCTAATAGTAACAGCCATCCTGAGGAAGGAAGGAAGGAAGGAAGGAAGGAAGGAAGGAAGGAAGGAAGGAAGGAGCCATGACTTTCAAGTCTGCATCTGGGGTGAAATTGGCTGTCCTTTTGCAGAGGTGATCATCTTGTACACTGTTTTTATCAAGGGAACTTTTTTTAATTTCGTTAAATCTGAAACACATTTCTTCACACTTGAGATGTGAATTATATATATATACACGTGTAGACTTAATGGGCTAGAACATTCAACTTGAAACTGCCTCTCTTCCACTTTCAATTCCATGTTAAGTAATGCCAGAGGTGCTTCATTTCAGGCATTCATGGGATCAGTTCTGCAAATGCCCCAAACCAGGAGTCAAGGACTCCTCCCTTCTTCTTCCTGAACATGCATCCCAATGGACATCTTGATTAATTGGGTGTTCCTGATCCTTCTCATGCATCTCCTCCTTAACCCTGAAGTAGGGGTGAAGGGGGTCCAGGATAGATACCAAGTGAGGTCATTTCCAAGGATGAGGCAATAAAGGTCAGCAATGAAGAATAGGATTGATGGCAGAGAGGTTTAGTAGGTTCATGGAAGGTGTGGAGATTAATATTTATTTACAGGGACAGGACAACTCTACAAATCATTTTTGTTTGTTTATAGTATATATTTAGAGGTCTCTCATTCATATAATCATCATAAATTGAAGCTGACTTGGCAATTAACAACAACAAATAATATTGATAGGGGATCAAGACCTGGAAGGTAACCTGTGTGAATCTAGGCTTCTGTAAAGGGCTGCAGTCCTAAACACCATTGATTTAGCCAAATTCTATTAGAATTGATAGGGTTTGTTTCACTTCCACGTACATATATTTAGGATCAAGGTGTACAGACCTTTTGTAAAGGATGCAGTCCCTATGGGAACATGAGGAGAAATTAGTACTGGAAGGGAAGGAGTGGGTTTGTCTGAGAATGCTTTGAGCTTAAGGTACTTTTAGGGATGGATCTGTTAGATGTTTGGGGCTAAGTGCTGGTTTAGCTAAAAAGGTATAGGGGTGAATTGTACGTACTGTATGCAGTTGCTGACTAGGAGTGACAGATGAAGCTCCTAGGAAAGGGGTGAAGTTAAAAGGTGGAGTTTACAGCTGGCAAAAGAGCTTCATATATGTGTTTTTCTAGAAGTAAAAAGCAAACAATCCAAACCTAGCAATAGCTTTTTCTCCACTCTCTTGAGATGAAACATTGTGTTTCCCTGTTTTTGCATGAGAATTTGGGACTGGGTTTGTTTGAAAGAAGTTCTATTGGATTCTCTTTGTCACATTTTCTTATAAGGACATAAGCATGACCAAAAAAAGGCAGAGGGAGGAAAGGAAAGGAACTGAAAGGAAAGGAAAGAAAAGGAGTGAAAACTTAGAATGAGGGCTGGAAGTAACTTTAGCTAAACCCGCAGAAAGTTAAAGAGGTGATCCCCAAAGGCAAGGTATTTGAGAAGATTACAGTAGTTCATGAACAGATTGTGAGGAACTCATGGCTGGTTTGTGCCAAGAATTTTGGACCTGAGAAAATGGAAACTTAGGAAGATCTGGGCATCAAGGTTTGATTTAAGGGGAAGCAGTTCTAGAGTTTCTATTGGGACAGTGCCTGGGGACAAAGGGAATTGTGGTTAGCGCAAGAGAACGTGGGAGAGGAAGGTTCATAGCCTTCAAAGACCTGGAAAAGTAGCAAGGGATCAGGACGGTTTGGCAAAGCAGGCTGGGGACTCAGGCCCGGTAGTAAACAAAGCTTTGAGATGAAGTCCTTTTCATCATCATTTGAGAGTACTGTACCTTGTGCAGACACACTCCAGGTTAACATAAATGAAGAGAACCCTGAGCATGGACAAAGTATTTCTTTCACAACATACCACAGGGAGACCAGACAGATTTAGGACTGAGCAACAACGTTTATCAAGCAAAGTGTATAGCCCAAGTTCATCATCCTTAAAAAAAAACAAACCAAATAACTCAAGCATGAACAGTGCTGGCTTATACCTGTGTGCTTGGAAGTAAGTTTAAGCATGAGGCTTATTCCCAGATGTGTTCGTCCTGTTTCTAAATAGACTGGGTAAAGAGTGGGTGGGTGAGCTTGTCTGTCAGCTTTGATAAACTCGGAAAGCCAATTCCCCCACCCCACAGGGGCTTCTCAGCCACCCGAGGTCACCAGGGTGAATGCCAGCCTAAGAGGGAAAGGCGAAGGGAAGGGGTCCCCGATCAGCCCCCCGTAACGCGCCCAGCCCCTCGCGGGAGGGGCGCCCGCCCTACCTGTACCAGGCGAGTCCGCGGCCGTAGTTGCGGTCGAAGAAGTGGGGCTCGGCGCCCGCCGCCCGCACGTCCGGGTGCACCCGCAGGAACTCCAGCAGCGCCCGGGTGCCGCCCTTCTTCACGCCGATGATCACCGCCTGGGGCAGCCGCTTGGCGCCCTCCCCGCCCGGCTGCGGGGCCAGCCCGAAGGGGTCCCTGGGCGGCGCGCCGGGAGCGCCCTCCTCGCCTTGAGCGACCGGGACCGGGGCCGGATCCCTGGCGAGGACGCGCGCCGCCCCGGCCAGGCAGTAGCTGGCGTAGAGGGACATGAGGAGGGAGCCGAGCAGCAGCAGGAGCTTCCGGAGGGCGCGGCGGGGCAGGGGCTCGGGGCCCGGCGGCGGCGGCAGGAGCAGCGGCGGCGGCGAGGAGGAGGAGGAGGAGGCGGCGGAGGGCCCCCCTCCCCGGGCCATGCTAGGCGGCCCCCCGCGCCTGGGCCATCGCCCCCTCGGCTCTGTCGCTTAGCACGGGCGGGGAGCGGGCGGCCCCATGGAGAAGGCGGCCGGGATCGGGTCCGAAACGGGCGGCGGGGAGCGGGGCTCGAGTCTTCCGCCGGCCTCCCTCCCGTCCTCCGGAGGCTTGGCCGGCGGGGCTTCAGGGACGCAGCCCGGGAGCCAGGCGGCACCGGGGGCGGCGCGGTCCGGCGGTCTCGGGCTGGGGCGGCGGGCAGGGCCTGGCGGGAGGCGGGGGCAGCATCGCGGAGCTCGGCCGGGCTCGGGGTCGCCTCTCCCTACTTCGGCGAGGCCCTCCTGGCGGGACGGCCGGGGGCACCCAGGCGGCGGGAGGGCCGAGCGCTTGGGAGCATCTTCCTCCCTCCCTGCAGAGCAGCCCGGCCAGAGGAGGAGGAGGAAGAGGAGGCGGCTGGCGTCCAGCGGGGCGATGGTTGCCGCCGCCGCCGCCGCCGCCGCCGCCGCCGCCCTCCCCGCGCCCTCCTCCGGTTCCTAGCGCGAGGCGAGCGGCCCCCGGGCGGCGGGGGTCCCGGGACGTTGAGAGGCACGACGGGCGCGCCGAGGCTCAGGCGCCTTCCTAGAGGGCCGGGCGGGATCGCTCTCCGGGATGACAGCTCGCCCTCGCCGCCGCCTCCGGATCGGCGAGGCGGGGATCCAGCGCGATCCTCACCTGGCGGGGGAGCTGCCGTGTCCGCTCCAACGAGGGAAGCGGAGGGGTCGGCCCTGGCCGGGAGAGAGAGGGACGGGCGGGATCCTCCCCGCGAGCCGGCGAAAGGAAGGGCGCGGAGAGGTCCTGCGGCCCCGGCTTGGGACGCCCTCCTGGGTGCCTCTCGCGGCGAGGTCTCCCCCGTCCGCGCCCGGTTCGGATTCTGCCTGCTGGGCGCCCCCTTTGCCGGACGAAAGGGAGGTCGGGGGACAGGCGAGTCTCTCTGACAGCCCGGCTGTCACCTTTGCTGGGCGATCCTCTCCTTCTCCCCCGCCTCCCCGGCTGCTCCAGCGGCCGCCACACGTGGAGCTCTTGATTGTGGCAAAAACTTCTGCGAAAGGCGCCGCCCCACGCGAGTGACGTTTCCACGAACAAATGAGAGGTTGCGGGAGAAAAAAGGGAGGCCGGGAGGACCAGTCGCTCCCATTGGAATCTGGACAGAGGCGGGGGGGAGTACTAATTGGGCCACGCCCCCCGCCTCTTACTCGGCTTTGCTTTTGTTACAGACCTTTTCGGGGGCGCAGGGGAGAAGGGAACGGCATTTGCTGTTCGTTTCAACACGTGCGCCGACAGCTTTTTCTCCCGTCCCCATGCATCGCCTGTAAGTCCTACCAACTCCATCCTCTCGGCTCTGTCTCCGCATTCTCGTAATGCTTTCTCGGCCCTCTAAGTACATCCGCGCTTCCTCGACCCGGCGCTTGTCCAACGCGTTGGACTACAACGCCCATCATCCCCAACCAGCGTGGCAATGGCTCCAGCACGCGGAGAAAGCCGCAGGGTTGGAAAGGACCTTGCTCTATACGTCCGCTTCTCTTGTCATCACGGTGGGGAACAGGTTGTTAGTCGTCTTCCTTTCACGGATGGGCAACGGGGCCGATCCCAGCCAGTGTGCCTGCCTCGCATCTATACTTTGCAGGACTCAAGGCTGCGCAAACATGCCAGTCCGGGGCCATTTCCGCACGAGCTTGTTATAGCGCGATGATTCCACTTGCAACCTCCTCTGGAATCCGGGCCGGCCCCTCCCGAAACTGCAAACCCCAGGATTCCAGAGGAGGTTGCAAGTGGAATCATCGCGCTATAACAGGCTCGTGCGGAAATGGCCCCGGACTCGGTCTCATGGTCCGCCCACGGGACCACGCTGCCCATTGTCTCCTGCCCGCTTTGGAAGGCAACCCACGTCCTTGTCTGTGGAGTGGGAAAAGGTTGAGCAAATGAGAAAACGTAGCCCTGTTAGTCTGGATCAGTATGCAAAGGGATCTTATCGCAGCTTTGAGACGAAGGAGAGAAAGAAGCTGGTAGCACAAGTTTTCCTAGGCGAAGTCTATTCGAGCCATGAACCTGATGGAGTAAACTTAGGCTATTTCCGCACTAGACTGTTATAGCGCTATTATTCCACTTTCTACATCCTATGGAATCCTGGGGTTTGCAGTTTAGGGAGCAGGAGAATAGGATGTTGAAAGTGGAATAATAGCGCTATAACAGGCTAGGGCGGAAATGGCCTTATTCTACCAAAGCTTATGCCGCTAACTTCTTCCTGCCAGTTGGAAGACAAGTAGAGATCGTGGAGCGCTAGTCGCTGTTTGGAAAAGGGGGACCTTGCAGTGGTGAGAAAAGCTGCAACCTGCCAGAATTCCTTCTTCCATACAGTTAGAACAGGAGCCCTTTCTCCATGAGGACAGATGAATACCTATTTTGGGGTGGGGTGAGGTGGGCAAGGAAGACCAAAAACTGTTGCCCTGAGGGGTGAAATGGAATTAGGGAAAAAGGAAAAAAAACATGCAGGAAGGATCTCTTGAACAAATTGACAGATAAAATCCCGCAGCACTGTATCCCCTTTTGTTATGGGTGTTGTAACTATCCTCTGAAATTGCACAATGAATCAGAATGATAGGATTATAGGCAACCATCCACAAGAACAACAAACTTGTTATGGTTTGCTTTAAAAAAAGAGAGAGAGAAAGAGAGAGAGATGGATTGTCACCTGGGTTCCCAGAAGATCTCCTTTCCCTTTAACCACTGTTGGGCAAGGAAGAAGTCAACTGCTGAAGCCTTTCCATCATGGCAGAAAAGCTTGGCATGTCCTGTGCTTCTTAAAGGCATAGGAGTCAGGCCAGAAAAAAAAAAAGATGCTGACTTGAACAGTAACATAGTTTATGTAAGATGGAACAGAAACAAACAATTTATCGGCAGTATTGCAAAGTATCTGACACACTTTTGCAAACAGCAAGCTAAATTTCTGCTTGGAAAATTGTAACACGGCACATAAGACCAGTGCAAAGAATCATACAGTAGTGCTATAATTCCTCCGGTAAATAACAGATCTCACTGTCTTCCAGTTGCAGGAGCCATTTGCAACACAAGACCTATAGGCTGAGTTGAAAGATGTCCTCACACGTTTGTTATTTTGCACACTCCCTGTGCACCCAAGGGTCTTCCTTGTAACTTTTGCAGCAGTTGATCAGCCCTTACCAGAATGGATGACATTATTGTTCTATCCCCCAGCACCTTTTGCATGAAGTGGTGAAAATTCAGAATAGTTACACCTCTGAGGACATGTATTTTCCAGCACAGATCACCATGCTTAGATTGGAAAGCCAATGTGTGTATGTGGATATGCATGCATGCAACATTTTAATTTTTCTCATCACTTAACAGTTCTTCTTGGGGAGTGAATAATATATAGTAATTTCTCCTCATTTCACCCTCAAATGCCTCTTAGGAAGGGCATCATTATTTCATAGCCTGCAGGGAAGTCCTTTTCACTTGAAACAGTTCTCATCACTTTTAGAGATATAGATAAACGACGCTCACAAAACATTTGACTCAGATCTCCTTGTGTTTATTTGGTATTTAAATTTAGCTCTGATGCTCAACTTAGTTGGCTTAGAAGAATATGCCCAATAGTGAACTTCCTTCAGCTACTGTTGCTAAGTGAGCAAAGGAGGGCATCATACTTTGGTCAAAGCCCAGCAGACTTGAATGGTAGAGGTGAATAGGTACATAAAGCTGCAACTGCATACATACAGTGCTAACATGGGAGTGGGACTGTAAAGAAAAGATGCACTTGCCTAGCAATAAGTCCCATTGAAATCAATTCCAAATATAGGACCAGGTCCACAAGTAACCCCAAAGCAGTAATCTTTTCAAGTGGTATGCTGTTCTAGCTAAAATTATTTTCCTTTCCTATTGACCAGGCACATATCTGTCTTGTCTTAAGAACATGAGAGCCAAACTAGCTCAAACCTCTCTGGTCTAGCATTTTGTTCCCACAATTGCTAGTGGGAAGCCCACCAGCAGAACTTGAATGCCAACTATATCCTCCCCCAATCATGTTTGGGGAGGATATAGAAAGGCACACTGGAAGAAGTATATATATCCATCATGATTAGTAGCCACATCTAGCTGCTATCCCCATCCTCCATTAATTTGTTCAGGCCCCTTTCACAGTTGTCTAGTTTTATATTGTGGCAGCTTTTCGTTAAGCTTCAGTTTACCTTGCCCTCTCCACCTCTTATCAGCCCCATAAACAAATCCATTACCAATGAACCTCACTAACAAGCTTCCTTGAAGAGATGGAAACAGGAGATGACTCCTATTTCGCTTAGATGCACTCATGAGCTGGGATGATAGCTGTGTTCCTATGCAACATCACAGGCATCATCTGGTCCATTCCCAAATTTCCACACATTTCTTTTAGGATGCACAACTGTAGATATAGCTATGTGTGCAGAGTCTACCATCTAAGCTAGAACTCCTACAGAAGAAGGCTCCAGCTCATCAAGAGGCGTCTGATGGTGCAGTTGTTAAGTACAAAGGCTTCCTTCTTACACTGACACTGAAAATGTACATCAGGACAAGGGTTACATAGTGGATGTAATGATGCTCTGTGGTTACTCAGCATGGCTCTATCCCAGCTCTTGTGTCCAACTGGAAAAAATGTTCTTGGATTATAGCTCCCAGAATCCTCTAACCAGCATGGCCCCTTGTGGACCAGAAATAGGTTTTCCAAGCTCTGTTTGAAGACAGTATAGGACTGCCATATCATCTGTGCATTTGACAACATTGCATGGTGGATTAATGACACTACAACTACACACATTCCCTGTGTCACGACACATCATGATAGAAAGATGTGGGAAAACATAGGCCATGATCCAAGTTGCTAAATAACTTGCCTAAGAATGGAATGTTGGAAAATGTTTGGACAGTACTCACAATGGTGTGGTTCACACAATGCTTTTTAAAAAGAAATCTTACCCAAAGGAAGGTCATGGACCATGTGGGGAGGAAGGAGGTGCTTGTGCAAGAGACCATTTACCTCTTACTTGGCCCACTCAGAGCCTTATCACTCCATGGTGTTATATCATCATAGCAATGCATTAGTCCTGCTTTTGCCTCAGCCTTATTGCACAACATCATTGTTCTCCATGCACTATTGCACTGCAGAGTTGTTGAAAATGTGTTTATTTTTCACAGTGGAAAAAATCCATTAATGACCTCCTTTCCCACAACAATTCAATAACCAGTTCAGGTGTGGATGTCTCATAGCGCATTCTTCTGCCAGTGATCCATTAGTGGGTACAGGGTAGGTGTGGTCAGGTTATCCCTCCTTCAACTGTTGTATCATCATGATATGGAGCTATAACTGCTAGAGGAACCAATCATGAAGTGAGGGGCAGGTTACAGGGGACAGTAATGATGCACTAATGCGTATGAACAAACAATATAAATAACACTATTAAAATGCAAATGTGGCAAGGGTGCAATAGAGAGCATCAATAATCAGCTACCCTTATAAGAGTGGCCAGAGTAGATTCCAAGTGGAATAACATGGATGAAGGACCGGTGTGAAAAGACTTTCAGTCAGTCACCTGTGGTGCTTTAAGTAGCTAGATACAGCACATGTTGTACCAGAAACAAAGCATGGAAATGCTTAATCCCCAATGCAAACTGTTTTTCAAATTGTGCAATGGGGAGAGGAATACTCTGAGCATTTGAGATTTTCTTATATAAAATACCATAAAACTAAAAGTAAAAACTAAAAACTAAAAGTAGCTGATCAGTTTCTAGGTTTTGTTTGAGCTCCCCCACCAATGCAAGAAAGCATCTTCAGGCATCCCTCAGGGGGTCTGATATTCATAAACGCAGGAGTTTAAGTGGAAACAAAACTAAGGCATGCAGTTGCAATCAGGATTCAGCACAGGGCTGAGGATTATTGTACCCTTTTAAAAACCATTGCAAGCCTTCATGTTTTCTCCTCTTTGTCCATGGTCTTCTTGGGGAGAGGAGTGATACTATTTCCCTTTCTGCTTGGGGAAAGGCCCCTGCTATTTCGCACCAGTGAGCAGATGCCTTGACCAGAAAAGATGCTGCAAAGAGAACCCACCAGCTGGGACGTTCCTCTGGAAACTGGAAGGCTCAACGCCTTTGGTGTTTCCCATCAGCTCAGACAGGTCTAGAGGTTAAATGGGGAGTTTGGGAGAGAGGGCACGGAGGCTAACACATCCTTACAACTGATTACAAGGTCAAAAGCCAAAGGCAATCGCTCCCTGAAAACAGCACCAGAAGAAAACATGGCATTGTGTGCCTTGGGAGGGGAGGGGCAGCTGAGGTTAGCAAGAGGAGAGAGAGGCAGATTGATAAGCAAGGGGCTATATGACCCCACATGGGTCTGTCTAACAAAAGACCCTTCATCATTTAGAATGAATGGGAACAACAGCAGCAAATGAGGAGGAGCTGGTAGCAGCATCTGAGAACCCCAGGCAGAAAGAATTCAGTGGAGGCCCCTGTTTTAGCCAAATCTACCGTTGAACTGGGTAATTTTCTAGGGAATCTGTCCTTGAAATCAACCAGAAAGTTCAAGGAGGTTTTTTGTTTTTTTGAGGGGTGTGTGCAGTGTCTCTCTGTGTAAGTATGTATCTTTCTATTTTATGCTGAGTAAATCCCTTGGTCTGGCAGGGAATTGTGTCAAGATGGTTCACTTGAGTCTTGGATGATCTATCCAAAGCAGATTCAAGAAGCTTAGATCTCAGGAGTGGAATGCTGCCGTGTCAGTTACTCTTCTCCTAGGCTCTCCTTCTTCGAAGTCAAGCCATTGCTCTCATTCATCCTGTCTTGGTCTTTTATTCCTACTGGCAAAAAAAGGTGACTGTACCCCATAGACGGATGCCTCACTCAGATTTGTTTGCTCAACATCTCACCGATGTCTGAGTTGAGACATCTAACAGGTTGGAAGGGGGGTGCACAGAAAGTTAGAGACACTTTTAAAATGCTCTACATATGCTATCCACTTGCAGACATTTCACTGAATTTTGGTTATGGATGGAAACCCTCCTTTTGAAGAGGATGAAGTGTGGGCGGCCTTGCTAACAGTTTTCTTCATTCAAGAGATGAAACAGTCTTCTCAATAGCAGAAGCTCCTCTTCCTTGCTTTATGGGGTGTGAATAGAATCTTGGGATTTGTACTCTTGTAAGGTATACAGAATTCTCTGCCAGAAAATTCTAATGCTGTAGTTCGATGGAGTTCACAAGAAAATTCTACATATTTCACTAAACTACCGATCACAGAATCCTGCAAGACGGAACCATGGCAGCTAAAGTGGTATCAAACTTCTATAACTGTGCAGTGTAGACACACCCATCCTCCAGTTCTGGACAGCAGAACTTAAGGATAGGCTTCTCGGCTATGGAAGCAATAGAGGTCTTCTTTCTTCTTCAGTATATAGCACAGACATTGGAATATGGCAGGGGTGAGGGAGGAAACAATGGTATGACATGGCATCTGCTAAGTAATATCATGAGAAATTTATTATCTGCTCAGTTTTTATTTCTGGTAGTTATTCTGAGTCTGGCAATTTATTTTTAGGGCATCCTATTTTATATTTCAGTTTTATTAGGATGCTTAATGTTTAATCTTGCATCAAAATTAATATCCATCTTAAGCTTTCATAAAGTTCTAATAGTTTAAATTGGTTCAAAGTCCTCAGCTAAAATTTAACCTCAGATATGAACTTACCACTTGGTTTTAGACAAGTTACTTTACCCTGCCTCTTATCTCTAATAATAAGGTTAATAAAATTTGACTGTATTATGGAGAAAATGCAAATCCCAAGCTACATATGACAGCAGCAAACATAAAGAGCACAAGATGATGATGATGATGATGATGATGATGATGATGACGACGACTGATGTTACTGTCTGGAATTCTGGACCATCAGTGATTCAGATTCTACCCAAAGATCTGGAAATCAGTGAGGTATTGTTGAATAATGTAGCGTTTTCCAAATAGTTCCATTTTTTGTTATTGTGCTGTAATTGTGATCCTGTCTATAGCTATTGCATTCAAATATTTTGGCTTTTTGACTGGAGTTGGTCCCAGAGAACCTGTCACCAGTGGAACCACAGTTGTTTTCTTTTCCCAGAGACACTGAATCTCAGTTTATAGGTCTTGATATTTTACCATCTCTTTATTGTTTTCAGCTCTGCTAAGCCCAAGGACTGCCACTTCTGTAGTTCAATTTTCTTTGTCAACCAGAGTTGTGTCTTGCATATTATGTTCTAATTGTTTATCAGTTTGATTCTTAAAATTCCAACACTTCACAATTTTCAATGTTTTTTTAAGGCTCATGTTTTTCCCCACTTCTGTGTAGATGGTAGATTGTACATTAAAAAAAACAAAAAAACAAAAACATAGATTTCAATGTAGCATTGAAGCACCTTTATCATGGCATTTATTTTATTCAGTCTGTGTGACTCTGATACATGGACTAAGAAAGTGATAAACAGTTTGCCCAGACAATGTTTACTATCCATTATTTTTTGTTTTTCTTTGCATAGACAACACAGAAACATAGAGTTGGAACAGACCACACTTAAGGTCCAAAGTAATATTTTTCCACAATATTTTCCTTAATACAGTGGCCCCTCCATTTTTGGGAGGGTTCAGGGCACAGAACCCTCACTAAAGTGGAAAAAAGTGAATAATTCCTCCCTTGTGATCCTCCTACCATTTCCTTCTGAGGCACCCCACTCCCATTCCCTTGCCTTTTGCATTCTTGGGCCAGAGGGAAGAGAATGGGAGGGGGAGCTCCAGAGGGGAGAAGGAAGGCTCATGCATACCTCCCACACAATTTCCTTGCCTTTTGTCTGGGCATTTTCCTTCCTTCTCTGTGCCTGGCAAAATGCAAGAGAATGGGAGAAGAAACATAGCAGTGGGGAAGGCATGTGTGCATCTCTCAAATAATCAAATTGCCAAGGTCAAACCCACGAATGTGGAGGGAGGACTGTACTATTTGAATAAAGTGTGTGTTCTGAAACCACTAAATACAGTTTTCTTTTTTCACTGCCCTATTCTGTAATTACTTTTAGATACTCCCTTTCTTAGTTTTTCTTTCTATGAGCATTTCATAACGTTCTTTCTATGCCCATCTTTTGTTTCTTCAGTGTTTAATACTCTAAGTACATCTGCTAGCACTTTTTCTTTGATAAAATCACTCAAGGATTTTTTCTCTTCAGCTGTTTGTTTCACCTATAATAACTTCTGGCCTCCATGGTAGATAATCGTCTTAAATATCCCTTCGAGGGTATAAAGCATGGTTTGCTGTCATAATTTCCCGGTTTTTCTTTCTAGAGTTTCTACTTCTGCCTGGCCCAATCAACGTTTCTAGCACCGTATTTGATATCTGGTATGACCTAGGAGTTCATGGCCTGGATTTTATTTCTACTGTGAGGTTCTGATCTTAAAACTTTAATTACTCTTTCAGTATACTTGGTACTAGTATTTTCTTTCACCCCTGATGTTGAATATCTTTTGCTAGTAAAATTCCTAAATATCTGTAATTTTTATGCTGATTGAAGTTTTTAATGATATCACCATCGAGGAACTTCAGTCCTTCTAACTGAGCAATTTCCCTTCTGTTCATTGTCACAGGAATACTTTTGGGTTGGGAGGTGATACAGAAATACTATAATAAATAAATAAATAAATGATATTATATATGATTTTATTATTATTGAGATAATTTTTCAGTTATCTATTTTTGCTGATCTCTAAAATTTCAGTCCATGTTCGTAGTAAAGAATCAAATGCTTTGTAGAAGTCAGTTCATGCTATGTGCAAATTTGTTTTTCATCTTTTAGAATTTTTCAGTGTCATTCTTTTTCAATTAACATTTGTCCATGTGTTGCTAGAGAACTGGGGCAGTGATCTTTCTGTTCTCTTGGATACAGAGACATCTGAATTAAATGGGACCAGACTGAGTTAGCTCATATTCTGATAAATAATTTAAGCATTGTTGGCAACAGTTAACTGGGCAGTGGTTTCCTGAAGGTTCTCCTTTTTTCCATTGTTCATAATCAGTACTTGTTTTGTTGTTATTCAGTCATCAGTAGCACTGTTAAATGGTATGTCCTAGGCTGAGATGAAGACTGGTTAGATTTCTCAGCCCAAATCCGCGAACTTAATCTCTTCCAGGGCAATCTAAGCCTCAATTTTCTTTTCATGCTCAACAACTTTTTCTGCTGTAGCAACATCATGTACCATCTTTGATTTTAATTCTATCTCCATGTTTTTAATCCAAGTTGCATTTGTTTTTCCTCCTCCTCCTCCTCCTCCTCTTCTTCTTCTTCTCCTTTTTCTTTTGTTTATCCCACAGTTCCTTTTAAAATGTAATTATATCACTGTTATCGGGGAGAGTATTGTCATATTTTGCTTTCCAGGGGCGGGAGGAATTGGTAAAACTGCTGCTGGTTATCCTGAAATCAGATATTTGTGCTTAAAATGTGCAACAGAGGTCTCATACTGAGATTTTTTTAAAAAAAATGTTTATTTTTTTAATACATTTATTTAGCTGTTCCAGCTGTATGTAGTTTTAGCATCTCCAAGACTTCTGGAATTCTTTTTTCCCTTGTTGATATTTTTCTCTTAGTTTCATTTTAATTTCTTTATTTAAAAAAAAACTCTTATTTTTCAAAATACTGGTTATTTTTTCAAATTGTACCAGTTTTTCCCTCACGTCTAGTTTTCCATTTTGGTTTTTCATCTGATATATCAGTTTCCTATCTATATGTCTGTCTCTCTATCTTATATCTTGCCTTTCTCTCGATCCAAAGAGATGTATAACATTTTAAAAGTACAATACAATTTTAAATACAAATTTGTTAATACAAAATACCTTTATGAATATCCATGTTCTTTCATGACCACTGTTGCTGCCTTGCGCTCTAATTGATTTGTATCTTTAAGAGTAGTTGTTGGAACTGATGAGATTGTCAAGTTGATCTCTTCAGCTGGTTTCAGTTCTCCATTTGGAGTTTTTGTCTGTTATTCATTTCGTTGACAAATTCTCTCTTCAGTTCAGCTGGTTTGATCACTATGTCTTTACTTTTTGAATTTCGCGTTGATATGTCTTCATTGGTATCCACTGATATCCCTAGAGACCTAAATACCCTAAAAACACCAGACCCAATTTGATCTTGGAAGCTGAGCAGTGTCAATTCTGGTTAATATTGGAATGAGGGATCACCAAGGAATACCAGATGAGGTGAGCTATGTTCCAGAGGAATGCAGTGGCAAGCTGCTCTTAGCATCAATTGCCTAAGAATGTCCTATGAAATTCATGGGGTTGCCTTATGTCAACTGGTGATTTGAAGGCATGTGCACATACTCCTTCATTTGCTAAATTTCCAGAATTAATTCAGTTTTCACTTAATTATCTGTCTACTGGTTAGCATTTTCCACTGATTCATCTTCACTCTCACCACGTTGTTCTTTTCTATGTTCTTCCATTGTATTTATATTTCTTTGCAGTTCTTCAAGTTCTATATTTGTAAATACATTATTTCAGTTAATGTATCACCTTCGGTCATTTAGTTACTGCTCTGTCATGTTAGAATATTGCCTTTTCTGCATTTTGTTTTTACAATGGGGCAGTGTGTCCTCCAGCGAGGACGTTTGCACTTGGGGGCGAACTGGGTCCGGACTACTTTTTGTAGTTTTGGACTTCAGCCCGATCCGGAATGACCAGAACTGGTGGTTCACCATGCTATTGAAAGACCATTTAAAACAGGTCTTTCAATAGCCCGGCGCGCCCCACTCCATCACTGCTCTCCTGTGTAGATCTGCAGGCACGCACCAGCACAAGGCTGCAGATCTTCCAGGGGTGGGCTTCTGGCTGGCGAGCTTCTCTGGTTGGTGGAGAGCCTCCACCAACCAGAAGCCGCCATTTTCGTCCCCGGAGCAGTGTGTAGTGTGGCCACACACTGCTCCGGATCAGCGTGGATTGTTGCAGGGAGCACACCAGTCCAGTGAGTAACAGAATGCCCCGTTTTCTTCCCAAAGTGTGAAAAAGCCCTTAGAGAAGGTTTCTTTCCAGATACTATTCATTCTTCATAGAATCATAGAAATGTAGAGTTGGAAGAGACCACACGGGCCATCCAGTCCAACCCCCTGCCATGCAGGAACACCCTCAAAGCACTCCCGACAGATGGCCATCAAGCCTCTGCTTAAAAACCTCCAAAGAAGGAGGTACCTTCTTTGGTGGCTTTTGGTTGATAGATTTTTTATTTTATTTTTATTTAATTATTTATTTGTATCCCGCCTCTCCATATGGATCGAGGCGGCGAACAACTTACAAATAGCATGTATTTCGAAACATTTCTATACATGCCCCCAACAAGCTGGGTACTCATTTTACCGACCTGCGAAAGGATGGAAGGCTGAGTCAACCTTGGAGCCGGGCAGGATCGAACTCACAACCTTGTGGCTTGCAGTACTGGCATTTAACCACTGCGCCACCAGGGCTTCATAAAGCACATAAAGATGTGCTTTATGGTTGTCGTTGTAGTTGTTGTTGTTTTTGTTGTTGTTATGTGTCTTCAAGATATTTCTGACTCATGACAACCCTAAGGTGACCCTATCATGAGGTTTTCTGGGGCTGAGAGTTTGTCACCCTGTGGGTTTCCATGGCCAAGCAGGAAATTGAACCCTGTTCTCCAGGGTCCATAGTCCAACACTCAAACCACTACACCACAGTGGCTCTCATGCTTTATGATACCATTCCATTATTATTCTGTTTTCTGCTACTATCCATTTTTTCCACTATGTCTGGTCTTTGAGTATTTTTCCAGGATCTTGCACTGATTGCCTAAACAAAAGATACAGAGTCTTGTAGCCTGCTTTTTATCTGATGTCCAAGAGCTATGACATCTGATGCAGTCCTTGTTTACCTGAGTGATAATCAATCTGGTATGGGATTTGTATTTGTTTTTCATACCCTACTTAAAGGGGCTTGGAAGGGGAGGCACACTTAGTCCAGATTCTCAGGAAGAGCCTATCTGATTTGGGAGATGCTACCAGTATAATGCTACATGAAAGTCCTACCATCAGGAAACAGCAGTGGTGAGTTATGTTGATTGTTGTTGTTTTATACAGTGCCACCAAATGTTAGTGACCATTAGTCATGATGGCTCTGACTAATTCTAGAATCATAGAATTCTAGAATCATAGAGTTGGAAGAGACCCCGGGGGCCATCGAGTCCAACCTCCTGCTATGCAGGAACACCCATCAAAGTATTCCGAACAGATGGCCATCCAGCCTCTGCTTAAGAACCTCCAAAGAAGGAGACTCCACCACATTCCAAGGCAGCATATTCCACTGCTGGACAGCTCCGACCATCAGGAAGCTCCTCCTGAGGTTCAGGTAGAATCTCCTTTCCTGCAGCTTGAATCCACTGCTCCTTGTCTGGAGCAGTGGAAAACAAGCCTGTTCCCTCCTCCACATGACATCCCTTCAAATATTTAAACATGGCTATCATGTCTCCTCTCAACCTTCTCTTCTGCAGACTAAATATACCCAACTCCCTAAGCCACTCCTCATAGGACATGGCTTCCAAACCCTTCACCATATTGGTCACCTTTCTCTGGATATGCTCCAGCTTGTCAATATCCTTCTTGAATTGAGGTGCTCAGAACTGGACATAGTATTCCAAATGAGGTCTAACCAATGCATAATAGAGTGGTACCATTACCTCCCTCAATTTAGACACCATTGGATTTCTTGGCTGCCACATCACACTGCTGACTCATGTTCAGCTTGTGATCTACCAAGACTCTAAGATCCCTTTCACACGTACTGCTATACAGCCACATGTTCCCCATCCTATATTTGTGCATTCCATTTTTTTTGCCTAGGTGGAAGACTTTACATTTCTCTCCATTGAAATTCATTTTGTTAGCTTTGGCCCTGCTCTCCAATCTGTCAAGGTCATTTTGAAATTTGATCCTGTCCTCTGGCATATTAGCAATCCCACATCAAAGGTAGTTGCAATCTTTTCATTACTAGTTTCTCAGGCACAACAGCAGAAGGCTTGTGCCTTTCTTGGGGGCTTCTCACTGTGATCTGGTTGCTAATGGCACTCTAAGATCTTCTTCATAGGATATGCCTGTATTGGACAGGGACTCCTTAGTCCCACGTGCCAGTGGAACTCCTTCCTGGCAGACACACCTCACACTTGAAACAAGACTGAAAGACTTCTTCACCTTTAAGTCAGAAACGGAAAATAATTACTTAAAGCAAAAGTGAATGGCATGGGGCCCCTGGAACCCACTTTTGTGGCTCCTGAAGCCCTCTGATGGCTGCCCAGGACCCCAGCCCCTGAAAAAAAATGCAGATTCAATATTCTGGATATTTTCACCCAAGAACAGTGTGGAAAGCCCAAAAGGTGCAAAAACATGCCCAGCCTCACACAGAAAGCCTACCAGTGTCCAAGACACCTCCATTTTCTTTGGAATCCTTCTCAAAATGGTGACAGAAAGTGGTGCAATATCTCTTCCAGTTGTCATTATGGGAAGGAGTAGGATGAAGACAGAGGGATTTTGGAACAGTGCTGGTGGGTAGTGCAGTCTGAAGAAGGGGTGGGGTGACAGATCCTTGGCCCCCTTACAATAGTCTACCCCTAATTAAGTTACACAGTCACCTGTAATGATTTTCTTTTTAAAAAATGTAGTGCAGGCATAACAAAGTTACATTATAAAAACAATATAACATGCTATTAACAGCATTACCTATTTTAGTGTAGCAAGTAGTATATTCTAGTTATTTTGAAACATTTTTTTCACTGAATTCTTTTCAAGTTTTCAATCAGTGAACAGTGTATATACATAGAGTGAGCCCTTCATACATGTGGCAGTTGTCTCCTAGCAAGATGCAAGAGTCACATCCATTGACTACAGTGGAATGTGATGCTTCCTGCATCATCGCCTTTGTGAGTGTGCAGATTACAGTAAGGGAGGGGGCCACTGTTTTATTGGGAATGGGTGGGTGTATTAAGAAGAGAAGACATTAAGCCAATCAGTAGAGAAACATTATTGAATGGGTTGTTAGATACCACATTTACAACAAGCTTCCCCAACCTGGCACTTTCCAGATCTTTTGTAGTACACATTTTGCCATCCCAAGACAGCAGAGTATGGGATCTGTACGCCTCTGAACAGTAACAGAAGAAAGCAAACTCCCACAAGAACACTCTGGAAGGTACCAAAAAGAAAATATGCTGCTTGGGGGCAAATGTGTCAGCCAAGGGATAACATGCCTGTTTTTTGGTCAATCTTTTAGTTTTTACTGCCAATGTTAATGGTCCTTTTCGCACGTGGGGGGGCTGAAACGGGGCAGCGTATGCAGGGGCGGAGCTTACCTTCTTGCGTTTTGCTCCGTCCCTGCTCCGTCCCTGCGGGGAGTGCGGTTCCACTGCTCCACGTGCCGCCAAATTTCGGCAGCGTTCGGCGGCGCCCAAAATGGCTGCTAGCGGCTTCCGGCGGTGCTCTGCCAATCAGGGCAGCGCGCCAGCCGGAAGTCTGCCCCCGGGCAGATCTGCAGAGAGGCGCTACCGCGTCTCTGCAGATTCTCACCAGGAGCTGCTACGGATTAGTGTGGGCAAGTTTCATAAAAACCACCTGGGAAGGTGGTTTTTAAAAAACTCGCAGTGCCACCCCTGCGGCTGCGCTAGAGCAGTTGGAGGTGTGGCGCCTCACCTTTTCCAACCGCGCTAGCTCACCCCGTGGTGTGAACAACCTCCGTCTCCGGTCGTCGCACCGCGGGGTTTTAGCCCCGTGTGAAAATGGCCAATGATTAATTTTTTTTTTTTAAAAAAAAAAACCTCCTCCTATCTAATGTTCATGCAAATTTTGTTTGATTTTCAAGCTCGTTGATGGTTAACAAAACATGTACACATTTTCCATTAACTTTGCAATCTCTGCTCTAAGTAAAGTGGTAAATGACCTTAAAAAGAATAGCTTTTATAGTAAACCTCTTTCTGGTGTATCTTTGTACCAACTTTATGTGTATAGTTTCTTTTGATATGTGTTCCTCTGTACATTCTATGAAATGACATGAATGGGCTGCTGAACTAACTATCTTTGGATTTGAGGCACCCTAAACAGAGGCTCTTTGGGCATTTCCAGCCCTAGTTTTGCAGTTCCCACTGTTCTGGGTTCTTCTTGAAAGGGCTGCAATCTCAGAGACCTACTTGTAGTTTGTCTCCTTTACACATGCCCTCTCCCTTCCTTCATCCCCCAAGTTTCCTCTCATTTTACCTCATGTTTGCAAAGGAGAAAAACCACCAACACTTCGCCTCTGTAAGATGCCAAACTTTTGAACCATTGACTTTCCTGCCACTCAGTTTAATATCTCATCTTTCATATAAAACCAAATTTTTGCTCCTTTCCACCTATGTGACTCTGTTCAGTTGTGAGAATTTTTAATGTTCAGACCCACAGTTCCACACTCTTCTTGGCATCATCTCTGTCATTTTATGATGAAACTGAGGTGCATTGTGTCAAGGTTTCCTGAGAAGAAAATAGCTGTATCAAAGATCACAAAAGACATTTTATGCCATTCAGCCTTCTTTTCTTACTCTCTTTGATTAATTCATGTTCAGGTTCTGCTCTTCTGATGGCACATGTCTCCCAGATGGCTTCTTGACTGATGCCAGGCAGTTGGGATGTGCTCCTCTCCTTGTTTTCCCAGGAAACTATCAAATAGAAATGGATATTGTTTGCCATAAATACAGAGAACAACTGTTAGGAGAGTCTTCTTTCCCTCTGTCCAAGATGAGGCTCAACTGTTTTTCTTTCCAGTGCAAGTATTGTAATACTGTGCTGAGAAAACAGTTGCTCCAAAACTGAGCCCTTAATAAAGATGGAGGGAGTTGTTGTTTTTTTCCCCAATTTGTTAAGGTTTGACCAAAATGTGCAAAATATTCTCTATATTTAGGATGGAGAGAATTTTAGATTTTTAAAAAATATTCAAATATGGTATAAAATGAACATGACATGCCTGGGTTCTGAAAGTTTAATGCTGAAAAAAATAAATTTGAATCCCAGTCTTCCAGCAGCAGCTGATAGATGATAGGATTCAGCACTTTTAATAGTTTGTTTAACATTCAGACTAAAATATGGAGCCCACTGATGGCTCCACTGGCATGGAAGCCACCAGCCAGCAGGGCTGTATAGTGATTCCATTCTACTATTGATGAATCCATGTACTGTGGTTTGAGCAGGAAGGACTCCTCATAACAGCTATAACAACTATACAGGACGTAGGTGCAATATTATATTCAGTATGCTGGGAATAGCTGGAAGTGTGGGAGAGAATTTAATTTCAGTTTATTTCCAAAGAATTTATCAACTTTTTTTTCATATTTGGGATGGAGAGAACTTGAGCTTTAAAAAAAATTCAAATGCAGGAGAAAAGTGAAAGATTTCCCCATTCCCAGTCACCAGCCATGTGATTAGAGAAAGGCATCAGATTCTACTTGAAACAACTGGCCATATTTTGTATAAGGCCACTTTTGATTTTGCTTGAGGTTTGTCGACGTAATTCAGCTTATTGATCAGTAAGAGGTAGAATGCCTGAAAAGGAACACTATTTGAGAGAAATGCTTCCACAGTGTTTTGGGAAATCAACAGCATTTTTAGCAATCCCAGAGAGCCCAAGCTGCTCTTTTTTCCCAACCACCACCAGATAACCTACCAAACATCCTCTCTTTATGTTCAAGTTTATGTCCTTTATGTCCTCTCTTTATGTTCAAGTTTGAGTGTTGTTGCATCTCTGGGCCAAATGGCACCAACAAAGCTCCAGTGGGAAGTCTCAGCAGATAGGCAGAGTACATTAAAAACAAAATCTGTAGGAGAAAGGCCAGTAAGGAAAAGGCATGCTCAATGACTACAAAAGTGTAGATTACTGTTGTATGGGGAGGGATGAAAAATGGTGAGAGATTGAATGGCTTCTCCTAGACTGACTGACAGAAGACCCAATGGTCAGGACTGGCAAAATGCTAGGGAGAATGGGAGCATTCCATGGGAGCTAGGGAGAATGGGAGAATGGGAGCATATCACAATCTTTTTGTGGATACCACTGGCTGCTAACTAAAAAAAGATCTGTAATTTTTGATGAATATTTAAGTGAGTGAAGGCCTGGGGGAGATGGCAGTGGAGGAGCACACAAAATAGAGAGAAAAAGGAAAAGATACTTCCTCTTAATGGGATTCCCCTTGGGAAGGAGTATCTGCTTCTTCACCGTCCCATGTCTTTTTCAGGGAGAGTTTAGGGCTGCAGAGGTTCATAGGAAAGAGGTCAGCAAAAGATTGTTTTCATAGATAAGTAGAAGCCTGTTGGAGATAGTGGAGAGAGAACAAGGAACCACATTTCCTCCCCTGGCCTGTTGCACTTCCCTAACTGGGGGGTCCTCTTCTACAGAGATAAGAGCTGGTGCCCTCTAGGTGCTTAGGATTACTATACTCCTAAGCCTGGCTGTTGGTCAAAGATTACGGAAGCTGAAATCCAAAATGTTTGGAGGCCACCAGGTTGCCTCCTCCTGTTCTTCAAGGAGTAGTTTGCCAATACGTGCAATGAATGTCTTCAGTTTTAGCAAAGTCATTTCTGTCTAGACTATGCATTGAGGAGACGGTTTCAGAGACCAAGTGCTTGGGTAGATCTGGTCCAGAAAGGCAGTTTGTCAATATTTAATTATCACTGCTGTAGATTCTCTATCCAGAGCCTCACAAGAATTCCCTCAGATCTGAGACCTCTTTGGTTTGTGTTTGTGTTCAGCCTCAGGAAAAAGCAAATAATGTCCCCACTGCCTGAGTTCTTCTCTGACTCAGATTTTAATACTGATTTAAAAGATTTTAAAAAGTGCTCACCCACTCCCAACCCATTTACACACCCAATTACTAGCTGCTGTTGCTCTGATAGCTGTTTTGACAGGAGTGGTGTCAGGGAGAGAGGTACTCTTTTTTTTTTTTCTCATTTCCTTTCAAGCATCTTTCTCTCCCTCTCCTCCTGCTTACTCAACATGTGAGGAGAGGAGCATGTTAGAACTGTTGCCTCCACTGTTGCTTTGCATACATGCAAAGTAATGGGTCTGAAGAGGAAGATCTCCACAAGAGCCAGAGCCTTGGTTTCTCTATATTTTGGCTCACCTGGTGGGCTCCTCAGACAGAAGACTTACCTGGAAACACATGGCCCTGTCACTGTGTGGAAGGGTAAGGTTTTGATGCCCTCCCTAGAAGAGGTCACTAGAATCTGTGGCTGGTGCAGTGCGCAATTGACACACCACATGATGGGGCAGGGCGATGGCCTATTTAAACACCCTCACCTTGCATTTGGTCTTTTTGAACTATGCTGAGTGACCCATTCCCCCACCCCACCCTCAGTGCACTGTGCGTTATCGGGTGGCTTCTGGAACCCCCCCCCCAGTTTGTGAGGGGGGTTTCACCTACACCACCCTGCTTCAAATGGAACTGGGAAATTGGCTGAGGGGGGGTCGTTAAATAGGTACTCACCTGGCAGGTAAGGGGAAAAATATCAGCTCTGGTGGACACCTTGGGCTCCCACTTAGGGCATAGGGTAGGACTCTGAATCTTCCTCTTTAAAGTCTCGTGACCCAGGGGGTGGTGAAAGAGGTTGCCCTTGATGCTGATCTGGGATTTAGACTCTTGCCTGCAGGGTCCTGGGACTCTGGCTGGAGTTTTTCCTGGGTTTACCTTCCCCTCTAGACCTGCCAGGGAGCAACATAAATAACTGGATTGTGTTAGGGGCTCAGGCAGCTTGCCCAAGGGACGGTTGAGAGAGTAGACAATGGCATGTCACCTGACCTCAGCTGGATTTCTTCTCCTTGCTGCTTCCTCCAGGCCCATAAAATTAAATAATTAATAAGTTTAATAAAAGTAGTACTTAGTTAACCTGAAATGTCATGTGTCTGGACTTGTTATTTTGGGGTTGGGTATCAAAAGTCTCTGTTCTTCAGATGCTTCACTTTTCATGTGAGCAAAGCAGCAATAGTGGGGTGGGGATCCCTTTTCTGAATATTGAGTCAACACACTTAAGGATTTCAGATCCCCAAAGCCCTAACCAGCATGTCCAATGGTCAGAGATTTTGGAAGCTATAGTCCAACAACATCTGGGAAACCAAGATTGGGAAAATCTGCTGTAGATCCTTGAGAGATCTGAAATTCTATCATCTGGAGTGGTCTGCAGTTCCCCACAAACAGATTATTATATGTAAATAGGAGGGAAAAAAGCTTTCTTGAATTCTCATTCTTTCTGGTTGCACTGTTTTTCACACCTTTCACATACTTCCATCTTTCATGATATAAAATCATATAAAATAGTTCTCACTAGAGTTGTCCCCCAATTAAAGAAAACCTCATTTAGTTAATGGAATGATTTTAATAAATTAAAATGCATGCATTTTTGAAAGAGGAAAAAAAAGCATGTTTCTCTTTTGAAAAGGAACTTTCAGACATCACAATGGGCATCTTAAAAGGTGTCTAGTCCTTGTGGGTTGAATCCCATGTTAGAAGAGGGTTGGACTGAGCAAAGCTGACAAATGGCCAGGAAAGACAGGAAGGATAGTTTACCCAATGGAGTTAATTCTGTGCATGTCAGATGTCAAAGATCAGGAAAAAGATGGAGCAGGGGCAAAATTTACAAGACCAAGGACAGCTCCAATGTAGCTTATTACACCTTGCTCCAACAAATTTCGTGGACATATCAGCTTTTTCTAAACACCTGTCTCAAGGGTGAAGAATCTTCTGCCCTTTGGATATTAATGAACAACCTCCTTCTCCATCCTAACCATTGGCTAGGTTGGCTGATAAGAACTAGAGATCAACAAGATTTGGAGGGCCATAGGTTCTCCAGACATGCATGACCCGATTTTCTGAATTGTTTCTGTCCAAATGGAGAAAGGCTTTATTGTTGTAATAGTACAAGTAGAACTACATAAAAAAATCACAGTGTATCCTCAAACTGTGGTGGAAGTGCTCCTGTTGCAGATCCCTGCTATCCAGGCCTCTCCCATAGAGGTAAAGCAACTGAACATCTAACTCTCAGTTTTTCATTTTCTTTTTCTCAAATGTCTCTTCAACATCCTGTGGTTCATGGGAGACACTGAATACACTAGTCTTCAATGAACTCAGTTTTTTTTGGGGGGGGGGAGTGCTCTCTTTGTCTTCTATACAATGTTTAATGGCCCCTGAAAGACACTGAAAACTCAGTCCTCATTGGGCTGTTACTCTCTTTTTGTACTCTCTTTGTACTCTTTTTGTACCAGCCAGAGTAGTGTAGGGGTTTGAATGTTAGACTATCACCCTGGAGAACAGCGTTTGCTTCCCTGCTTGGCCGTGGAAACTCACTGGGTGACCTTGGGATGTCACATACTCTCAACCCCCCAAAAACCCATCATAGGTTCACCTTAGCATCACCATAAGTTGGAAATGGCTTGAAGACACACAATGACAACAACAACCCCAGTGAATAGTTGTGTATACACTGGGGTTCATCTGACCACAGTAATAGACTCCTTTTTTGCTGGGGAAAACAATCTATTTGGAACTCACCAAAGAATTCAGTCTTGATGCATGAATGTTAGAGTTGACTTTTGGGGGAGACTGGGCAAGGGATCAGCAGAAGCAGACCTGTTTTCCCTCTATGTGTTGGACAAACATGTACAGGAAACCCTCTGGAGGGGACTTAAGAGTGATATCTGAACTTGTTGCATGAATAAACCTATCCTCTTTTAAAACATTTGACCTGAGACAGGTTCTGGCCCAATGGGTCACCCTTTCTCATTTGTTTATCCAGTATTTCATCCGGTGTTAAGCACCAATCTTTGGACATTTTTGCCAATTACTTTTCTACCCACTGGTGCAATTTCTCATAACAAGTCAGCACCAAGAATTTATGGGTCTAATAAACTAATGCATCCAACAAGAAAATCACTCCCTCTGACACATCAACTAGGGAGATTTATAAGCCAATATCCTTTATGTTTCTAATGTCACCCAAAGACCACGTTTCCTTGACATAGTTACTTGCCTTTCTTCCAGGTCAGCAGCCTTGTCAAGTAAAACACCCAGCCCTAATTATAATGATGAGGTTATTATAATTCCAAGAATTTGAGTATCAATCAAAATAAAGAAAAGCGCACACTACAGCACTTTTTTTTTTTTTTTTGTTAAATCTGACATGCTGGTGCAAATGCACCTTGTTGTAGGGCAGGGATGAGGAACTTCTGTCCATCCAAATGTTATAGACCTGTAACTGCTATATGCTTCCCTTTTAGACAGTCTTGTTGAGCTGATGAGTGTTGCAGTCCCACAACACCTGGAGAGGAAGAGATCACCAAGCTCTGTTACTGGATTACAGGGTCATTAGAAACATCCGTCTGTTTGTGTAAGTCTCCATATTGTTGTTATTGTTGCTATTACTACGACTATTATTAAAACCATTCACTGGAGGAGTTTGTAGTGAATTGTGTCCACAAAGAGTGATTGCACAAGCAGTGTCAACATTGATCAAATTCTGAAAGGTTTTGTGGCTAGCTTGAAAGGATAGTTAAGCAGACAGCAAGAAAAAAATATCTCAAGAAATCCCATCTAACTAATGAAATGTTTAACCATACAATAAGCCACATATCTCAGAAGCATTTGAATCTTTGTACTGGAGTGGGGAAAGTGTGGCTTGTGAGCTACTTGCATCCCCCAATCCCTTTTCTGCAGCACCCTGACCGTTAATTTTAAAAAAAAAAAAGTCAAGCAAAAATTGTCCTCAAATCACTTGAAACTGCTCAAAGCATAGTGTTCCCTGCACTGTGCAAATGGTTCAAAATTGCCCCAAACTACATTTGCCTCACATTACCCCCAAGCTCATTATATCCCTGAATACTTCTAAAAATCACTGATCTGTAGCCAAAGCCAGGAATCAAATGACTGCCTGGAGTGTGATTCTGTAGCCTGTTTGGGAGGGACAAGGCACAGAAAATTAGGCCCACCTTTGCTTTATACAAAAGTCCATACATCTGAGGAGAGGATGACTTCATCCTCTCTTTTGAAAGACCTGTAGGCTTTTCAAGTGTTCTAACTGAACATGCTAAAGGATCCATAGAGATCTTAACACTTCCTGCAAATCCACCACCTCTTCCCAATCCTCTGTCCAAAATAGTATACCTTGGGGAATGAGTAGCAATGTGTGGCCAGATGCTGGTGCAAACAGGTGTCTCCCATAAACCCTCACCGTTGGCTGAACTAGTTGGGGCAGATAGGAGTTACAGTCCAATATTGTCAGGAGCACCACATGTTCCTCAGACCTGGGTCATAGAAAAATAGGGGGTGAAGCAAAGGTACCCTCATCAGCATGTAGATCTTTGTTTCCACTAGAGTGTCCAGGATCCCTGATGGGGACTAGAACTTCATTTTGGTACAGTTGACTGTTCTCACCTGCAACAGCATTTCCTTAACTATGATCAGCTCTCCACCTCCCCATATCCAAAATCATTTTGGTACTGTCAAGAAGGTGCTTTCAAGAAGGTCCTGTCAAGAAGGTTACCTCCTTCCATAAAGTTTCTTTCCCTCTCACTTGAGGTCCTTTCACACTATACAGTTATAGTACTATGATTCCACTTTAACTGCTGTAACTGCATCCCATGGAATTTGCAGCCTGCAGGTTGGTTAGAGGCACCAGACAAGCTCTCTATCTGAGAACTATAAAAGCCTTCCCCCTCAAACAACAAATCCCAGGGTTCCATTGGACATTGCCATGCCAGTTAAAGTGGAATAATAGTGCTACAACTGTGTGGTGCGAAAAGTTCTCGGGCATCCCCATGACTGGCAAACTTTAACGAGAGGAGGCAACCACTTATTCCCCTTTCCCTAAAGCAAGGGTTTTTTTGGGTGGGTGGGTGGGTGGGTGGGTAGTTTTTTGGATTGTTTCAGTTTGAGGAAGGGGAAGGAGGCACTCCAGAACTGAGGGAGGGGGCCTGCTTGCAGCCTGCTATGTCTGCCTCAGTTCAGCTCACAATAATTTGCAAATTTCCCATAATTAGCATCTGTGATATGTAATGTCAGTCCACCTCTACCTCAAAGACGGCTAATAATATAAGAGCATAATATAAAAGCCAGCATGATGTTATAGCCTCAGAGGAAGGCAGTGGCAAACCCCCTCGGAATAAGGCCATTTCTGCACTAGAGTGTTATAGTGCTATTATTTCATTTTCAACATCCAATAGAATCCTGGGGTTTGCAGTTTACTGAAGCCAAAGAGCTCTCTGGCTGAGAATTCTAAATGCCCCTCCCTAAACTGCAAACTCAAGGATTCCATTGGATGTTGAAAGTGGAATAATAGCACTATAACACTCTAGTGTGGAAATGGCCTAAATCTTGCCAAGGAAACCCCACGATAGTGTCACCTTAGAGCTGTCGTAAGTCAGAGTTGACTTGAAGGCACAGAACAACAACAATAAAATGTAATATGATCCACAGATAGTAGAGGCAGGGGTAGTGTTGAGGAAATTAAAATGAGCGCTTAATGAAATATGGCAATGCATTGCTGAGCCTTTGGTCTTCAAAATAAAGCCAGGGTAGCATTGCCCACACCACAGTGGTACAATGGAAGCTATCTCAGTTTCGGACACATTTCCCCAGGCATAATACAATCCACTGCTGGGAAAATACAATTTCATCTACAACAGATACTGTTGCAAGAAGATGTTTTAACTGTGTGCAATTAATGTGTAACAGCTGTATACATGTGTTGCTGCCGTTGAGTGTCTTCGACTCATTACGGCAACCCTAAGGTGACCCTACCATGCAGTTTTCTGGGGCCTAAGAGTGTGTGATGCACCCAAGGTCACCCAGTGGGTTTCCATGGCAAAGTGGGGAACTGAAGCCTGGTTTCCAGGGTCGTAGTCCAACACCCAAATCACTACACATATCATACTAACATTTATTCACCTCAAAATAATCTAATAAGTGCTGCTTTTAGAGCCTGGAAAGGATGAACCAGATCCCCTCCACACATTGTCACCCTCCATATTCCATCAGCCCAAGACTATAAGACCATGCTCCTGGAACATGGAAGTTATAGTTAAAACAACATTTGGGAACTAACAGCTTATTATGTTGTTGTTGTTGTTGTTGTTTCAAATTCAGGCTGCAATACTCAGTTCTGTGACCCTGTCCTTAAGCAGCCAGAGATGGAAAGTTGCCATGAGCATGCCCAAGGGGTCTGCGCTTTTCTGAAGAATATTGAGGGAACAAATGATCTTCCATACTATTAAATATTCAGTAATAAAAGTCCTCCACAAATGGCAGGAGTCACTATCTATCATGAATGACATGGATCCACGATAGAGTTTTTAGTGGACCCCTGCTAAGCAGTTTGTCCTTCAAATGTTACATAGTTAGACCATTTCTTCATATCTCATTGAAAATTAATATTTTTAAAACAAAACAGAGAGATTTGAGCTCTTAAGCCTGCCTAGAAGTCATCAGAGCCAGTGGGGTGTTGAAGTTTGAGCTTTGGACCATGACTTTGGGAAACCAGGGCTTGAATCCTCATTCAGCCATGGAAACATGAGTGTTCCTGGGCAAGTCACACTCTCTCAACCTCAGAGAAAAGCAAAAACATCCCCACTCTTCTTGCCAAGAAAACCTTGAGATGGGTTCATCTTAGGGTGCCATAAGTTGGAAATGCCTTGAAGGCATACAGCTACAACAAGAAGTCATGCCTCAGGCCTGGAAGTAGTCTTCCCTCTGATTTTGGATATGGGGAGGTGGAGAGCTGATCATAGTTAAGGAAATGCTGTTTCAGGTGAGAACTGTCAAATACTGACCCTACAACTTTGTCGACATTTGGTTAAAACATGGCTGTTCAAGAAAGCCTCACCCTGTGCATTTTTTCTTTGCTTACTGTATTAATGCTGCTCCCTTTCAGCTGCTGTTCTAAACTGCTTTTCTTAGGCCCTTTTCGCACACCATTTCACATGTGAAAGGGCCTCCAGAGTGTCGTGCAACTGTGAGGACCATTTCACATGATGTCCTCGCAATCACACAACACTGCCAGGGCCAGTAGGTGGCAATTGCGGAATTTATCATTTTCAGCTTCTTGACAAAAATGATGCATAACTGCGCATCGCTCCTGGGCTCCACATGCACTTAACCTGTGTGTGGAGCCTCCAGAGACGCGACCCTTGCGTTTCTTCCCCCAATGCACCCTGGGAAACTACCCGGTTGTGCTGTGGAAGGAAGGGGTGGAGACCTCACACTTCCTTCCAGCCAGTAGGGAGCTGCTGTGGAGAAGAAGCAGAGGGAACACGAGTGCCTCCCGCAAGAGGCTGCTTGCGTGATCCCCGCGTGCCCACGTCAGGATCAGGTAAGGTGCGGAAAGGGCCTTACTAATTATTTGCAATCTTGGCTTGCTATACTAACACTACCATGTTTGTTGTTTCCTATGTGGATGATATACTAAATGTGTTTTTTTTTTTTTTGTATGTTTACTTTAACCAGTTTTCACTTTGAGTTCCCTCAGATATAGACATATTGACTACGCAAATATTTTTCTGCTTTTAGTTTTGTTCACTGGGCCCATAGCAGGCAAAAATCCCTCAGCTGAGCTACGGCATACTATTCATTGGCTTTTTGAGCAAGCCATTGGAAGCATGAAGGATTTCTTGTTTTTTATGATAACTGTGAGAACGCTGCCCTTGGAATGTACATTTTGATGGTCATATGAAGCACAATTTTTATTTTATGAAATTTTTACTGGCAAAAAGTACACGTCATGTGCAACAACAAATCAACCGTATAAAAGCTATTGCTCTCATGCCCTTTGTCTGTCAGTAAATCCCCAAATGTCTTTTCTCCCCAGTGCAATAAGATTTCCCTGTCATTAGAAACAGAACAAACCAAGATGTGAGCACACCCACCCCAGGCTTAAATGGTCTTCCTCAAGGGCTGGGTGTCTCCTGGAGAAATATCTAGGGCCAGCAGTTCAACCGTTTAGGACAACAAACTGTCAATGCAATTTCACGCCTGATTTGCATATGCAGCATCCATGACATTGTGTTCATTTGGTCGATTTGTGCAGGCAATTGCCCACTGGAATGTTTTGAAAATCTGGCCCTGAATGCTTCACAAAACAAACTCACAATCATTGTAATGTGTTTGTATGGATGGGTGAGCACTTACCTGAATGACTGGGTGGCAAATGATTTTCCCAGCTGTTCCCCATCTTCTTTATATGCTTTCTAGTCTTTTCTTCTTCCCGCTATCCTTCACAACTGCCAGTTTTTCCTCTCAGGAAACTTATTCTTAAATTCTATCATGTCAGATGGAGAGGCTCATAACTGCCATCTCTCCAGTTGTCCACATAAGAATAAATATTATTTAGGAGCAATCCTAACCCCATGACACTAACAGCTGGAGGGGGTTAGGATTCAGCACAGGTACCCATCTTCCAGACTCCACCACTGGAGAGGGTCTTCTACTGATGTGGAAGCCTCTGCTGCTTTGGCAGAAAGCTCCATAGCCAGAAAGCTTATTCCTCAGCAGTACTAAACCAGTAGCAGCAGGCATAAGAGATAGGTTGGGGTCAATTGTATCCAAAATTGCTACGTTGCCTCTTTGTTGTCATTGTTATGCGCCTTCAAGTTGACTCATGGTGACCTTATCATAGGGTTTTCTAGGCAAGATGTTTTTTTGGAGGGGGGAGAGGAGGTTTGTCATTTCTTCCTTTTAGGCTGAGAGAGTATGACTTGCCCAAAATCAGCCAGTAGGTTTTCACAGCTGAGCAGGGACTCAAATACTAGTCTCACAGAGGCCATTTCTGCACCCTACCTTGCCCTGTTGTGCTCCGGTGGTGATCCTGGCAGCTGGTAAGTGAGAGCGATGGGAGTGCTCCCCTCTGCCTGGGACCAGCTCCCTTCAGATGGAAGTGTGGTGGACATGCTTTCCCAGGCTGCTCTAGGGCAGGAAGCACCGCTGTCATGCTTCCTGCCCTTCTGCAGGACAGGTAAGTGCAGGATGGTGGCGCGATTACATGTCATTGATGGGGAAAACCTGTCAATGATTTAATCCACGATCACACTGCGTAGGGGTGGGAGAGGAGCAGGACCACAATGAAGTTATGCAGACACATTGTTGCGATCCTGCTTCTCTCCTGTTCCCATGCCAGGATGGGAAGACATTGCAGAAAAGGCCAGAGTCCTAATCTACCACTTGAACCATTGTACCATGCTGGCTCTCTTATCACCTCTAGAAGGGCCTTGATACTCTGTGCTCCTAAGAAGAAGAACTGGGACCAACACAAGATGCAAGATTGATGCCCTGTCCTATATATTAGCAGCATACATTACAGCTACTGCCTGGGCTATTAGGATACATTTTTAATATGTTTTTTCAGTGCCTAGGCTCCTAGAGGTCTGAGCCCTCCAGAAGACAGAGCTCTGAGGATTTTGTCCCTTATACCCCTGTTTTCTTCCGTCCTGCTGATCGAGGCCCTTTAGTCAGGAGTTAGCAAAACCAGTCCTCCCCACCCTAGTTGCTCTGGGGTGTGTGGATTTAAAGGGATATGATCCTCCTCCACTTCCTGCCCTTGGTCAGTAGGAACAGGAGGAATGGAGATGAGGCATACAGCAGATCTCCTGCTTCGTATCTCCCCAGTCCCATTCTCAAAGGCGGCCCTTCTATCCACTGCTTAACTGAGGGCCTTTTCATGCTGTACCTGTTACAGCGCTATTATTCCACTTTCAACTTCCTATGGAATCCTGGGCTTTGCAGTTTAGGGAGGGGCCTTTAAAATTCTCAGCCAAAGAGCTCTTTGGCCTCAGGAAACTACAGACCCCAGAATTCCACAGGATGCTGAAAGTGCAATAATAGCAATATAACAGTGTAGTGAGGAAAGACCTTGAAACTCTCGGTCCTGCTGAATGCAGAGGGGCTTTCTTCTGAGGCCATGTGCATAGGATCATGTTCTTAAGAATTTTGTTTTCTGAGCACTAGTACACATGGTGCTTCACAGATCTTGCATCAGGCCAAGGTTCACAGGGAGGATATTAAAGCATGTTGTGTAAATCATTCAGCTTGTGGTGTCAAAATCTCCCATTTTTGAAGCACTGCTGTGAGTGATTATGGGTTCAAATGTTCCCACTAGGGCATATTTTTGCTTGGGAACATGAATTTTAAGACCAGTGGTGGTGATAGTGGGGGCAGTTAATTATAAATATTCTAAGCTGTGCTTTGAGGTCTTCAGCACACACAACAGAAGCACTGATTTTAGCTCTGCTGCTGCTGTTATTTGTATACATTATTGATTCATTCAAGCAATACATTAATTTTACTTCAGGGTCCCCCTCATCTGTCACCTCATTATGCTACAAGTAGGCGGCAGCTGTTCCATTTGATTCCCACCCGACACACAATTTCCAGCCTAGCTCTGGCAAATCCCCTTTAGCTGCTACCTAGAATGGGACTCAATGCTATCCACAGGTAAATTGTCAATTGGAACAGGAGTAAAGGATGAAGCATAATTCTCATTTGTGCACAGACCCTCAGAGTTTCCCTGCAGGAGTGTCCAGCTGGGTGGAGGGTCAGAGGGAAGGATGTCATTTCCAGAAGAGCCCTGCCACATCTCCAACATAGCAGCGGCAACATACTTGAAGCATGCTGTAAGCCTTTTCTCTGCTGCTTGAGTAAACCATTTAAGTGCTGTTAGGAACTGCTTTATAAACTCAGGACAGGAAGGGAATGATTAATGATTCCCCTCTGGACAGACACAGTTCCTACACTTCCCTGTGTTTATAATATTTGTGTGCATGCTGTACCTAGATGTGGCCGCTACTGGTCCAACTTGCTTAGCACAAAGAATTTGGCATCGGCTGACATGGGCTTCATTGTTGCGGGCCACCAAGGGAGAAAGGCATTGTTACAGCTTTCAAATATTCCCCGTCTCCAGCCCTCCCCTTGTGCATGCCACCTCCCCCCCCAGCACACACTTGCATTATTTCTTTACAAGTCAGCAAGAACAGAACCAAATGTTTCACATCTGCTCACATCGGCCATCCATTTGCATGAGAATCAATGGCCAGTGTTTCAATGAGCCACAGCTCACTGGTTGAGAATGGGGTGTGGGAAGGTTGAAGTTACTTCAGAGAGACCTCCCTTCCCTTTGCCAGATGTGCCACTTTTAACATACACACACAGAGCCCATAACTTTCACAAATGTGTGTGTGTGAGTTTATGTGCGTGAGAGTTGTACATACCAGCACTCTGTGTACTCTTGGAGCTGGCCACCAATTCCCTGGTCAGTTCTTCCCTTTAATCCAGGCACCCCAGTTTTCTTTCTTTTGAAATACACACCAATAGTTCATTTGAACAGAACAGGGCAGCTCTAGCTTAAATAATCCCTGAGAGTTATCTCAATAGCCAATGCCTTTGTGTATGAGTTAAAATTATGATAAATTTGATACTCCGCAGAAAGAAAGAATGGGTTTGATGATATCTTCAACTTCAGCTGTTAATTTAAACCCAAATTACTGTTGTGAACATCATGACAGATTAAAGAATAACCCTGGAAAAAGATGTTTATTACACTGAGACCTGAATCCCCAAAGTATATCTTTTTAAAAATCCTGCCATGTAGCATCCAAGTCTTGCCATACACATTGTTTTGTTGTAATCCTTAGGTGGTGGTGGTGGTGGGAGGGGTGGTTGAGGAAAATGGAAGCAGAGGCACTGGTTCCCAAGTTCACTTTGTGAACTGAAGCTAAGGGTCTTTTCACAGGTCTGGCACCCATTCATGGCATCCTTGGGCAAAAGCCTGTGCAGTACTGCTTACTTCTACTGTTGTAACTCCCACTCTATCCTTCCCCACTGCACTTGCTTTGCCTTTTTCCTCCCTTTCTCACACCCACCCCATCTTGTCAGTACAGTGAGATTTGTTGGGAAAAGATTGCTGTGACTTTTGCCCTAATTAAAAATACTTTTGATGCTCATGTGGGGAAGCACCTGGGGAATGACTTTGCAAGTCATGAGGTAATTCCTATGGGACAGTAAGGCTGAGTCATAGTGACAAGCAATCCTGGGAAGGGCTTACATCAGCCATGGTCCCTGTATATATAAGAGGTGAGCTCTGACAGGCTTTTTCTCAGTCTCCTTGACTCTTGCTGGAGCTCTGTCCGAGCATACCTCTGCCTGATGTGATGATGGAGTGCTGAACCTTTGTTGGAGGATCTGCGAATCCTGCTGTACAGATGTATATATTGGAACTGAAGAATAAAAGTCTCCAGGTATTTTTGGATGACAACACTTTGTGCTAGTGTTCCTAGTGGATGGTTTTGGGTCAGAGCTAGTGCTGCATGTTACACTCTGCTGCCCACACTTCTTGTGGCTGTGTTTTCTAACTCTGCTGTATGTTTGTTTTTGCTTGCCTCTGAGCCATGTTTGTTCAGAGCGCAGCAGTATGAGGGAGGATTTAGTGCGGTGTGCTTAAATCCCATCATCCACCTCCATTCATAAGATTTCCCAGTGCCCCTGCTTCCATTTATCGGCAATGCAAAGCCACATATATGGCATTACACTGTAAATAAATTAAAATGATGTGGTAAGGAAAACCATCTAACCAAGCCTGGTATTTCTGTAACTGTTAAAACTGGGGTACCTACCTAATCCAAGGTTTTGTATTAGCAGCAGGGATAGAGTTCCTCACATCTAGAGCATGTCCTGTTTTCCTGATTAATGTGCACTTTCCAGCACCATTGTTTTTTGTTGGATATTGAAGAATAAGACTGATGTTTTCTACCTCATGGCATGGCAGGCTTTCAAAATCTATGCTAGTAGAGCACAAGATCTAGCAGGTTCTACCAAGTTGGCAAGGCTCTGAGTCTGGTCCAATGGTGGATTGTATATCTACTGTACTGGAGGGCAAGCCTAGCCAATCACCATCACCATAAAGTTGGTCACTGTGATGAACAAGCCACAGCAAGAAGGGACACAGTGATACTGGAGAGTAGTTGAGATTTGTATTGATGGAGTGACTGTCAGCAGTTATGAATCTTCAGGTTTTTGAAGGTAAAGTTTTTTGGTAATAATTCTGAGGAGAAATGTGATCCATGGAACTTTCCAACCAATGATGCAACCCACTCCAAAGTAAGTGTTAGTGAGATCAATAGGTTTCCCAGGGTATTGTTTTTGGCTGCTAAGCCCCTCCAGGGGACAATTTTCCCTGGATGCCATCTAGGAAATGTGGTGGACATTTTGTCAGCTCCTCCCCCAGCAATTTTAAGCCCAAGATAAGTATTTTTCTAAAACAAGAAGCAAACAGGAAGTGACTTTGAGTCACTAATGCCTTGAGGGTGTTTGTGGGCATTCTGAGATAATTTTTTGATAGCTGCAATGTGTATGTGTGGCCCTTTGAAGGGCTAATGCAGCTTCCTAGCCTCCCACAGTTGCCCACCTCTAAGCTAAAGATACAAACAGAACCTTAAAATGGTTAACATGAGCTGGACTGGGCCTATTGTTATCAAAATACTTGCCAGGTTACATTATGATCTTGACAGAACTGGTGTATGAGTCATTCCTAGGAACACGAATAATAATTATGGCTAGTACTAAGAAACACATGACTTTCGAAACAAAGAAATGCATCTGACCTCTTTCTCTAATCCCAGTCTTAGGACTGCTCAAGACTAGAAGTATTCCACCTAGAAATGCTGCAGAAATAGGATCCCTGATGAACTTTATCAGAACACACAGCCAGCCAGCAGCATATGAGCTCAGAATGAAAGAAGTTGCCATTAGAGCTCACTGGAATAGGAAATATTGAATCAGTCTTGATTGTGATAATGTTCTCTGCACTTAGAGGTATTCCATTTCTATTGATTTATATAAGCTGCAAATTTGGTACAGCAATTTGATTTCATGTTATGAATAGGAATGGACTAATCTGTCCAGTTTGATTCTACTCAGGTTCTCATTTTTCAGACATTAAGTTCATAGTGTCCCATTTCCACATCTGTTCTGATTTTTTAAAGCCCCACAAACATTCATATGCACTTTTTATTACACATTTCTTCTAATAGGTGCATTTTTGTGTGCACTTTTTTCTCAGTATATTCATTTTTCCTCCTGCAGTTAGGTCTTCCCAATTTTATTTGTTTGCTTGTTTATATTTGCAGCATTTGCCGTTGCCTTCCACTGGAACCACCAAGGCAGTGTCCTCAGTTAACAAATTCAAGCTCCTGAACATAATCAAGGCGTTAAAAGTGGTCAGTAGTTAACACACCCACAATAGGAAGAAACAATGCTACCAATAAAACAGTTTAAAAGGCTAGGTTATAGAGATTTGTCTTGGCACTGCTTCTAAAAGAAGTGAGGACACGGAGATTTGTGGCTCAGAAGGAAAGGCATCTCTCACATTGGGGTAACAAGGAAGAAATCTCCTACATGTGGCTGCAAAGGAGGCCTCAGCAAGTGCTGAAATCTTCATAAGGACCTCTCTTCCAGCTCTTAACAGCCAGACAAGTTCATGACCAGGCATGTGGTCCTCCAGATAGCCAGGCACAAAAATACTTAGGGCTACAAAGGCTAAAACCAACACTTTGAACTGAGTCCAGAAAACAACTGGTAACCAGAGGAGATCTTCCAGTACCATGGTGCCCTGCTCTTGATATCATGTACCAGTTAGCAATCAAGCTACTTCATTCTGGATGCTCTTCAAGGCTAGCTCTAAGTATAACATATTGAAATAGTCCAGATGAGGCATGAATAAATGTTGCCAAATCACACGATGGCCAGATTGTGGTCACAGCAAGTGCTCCGGGTATAGCTACAGAGGGAAGGATGCAAAGTGAGAGAATTACTCCTTCAAAAAAGAATTCTATCACACCCCAATGAAATTTTCCTTCAATCCTGCACTTCCTAACATTACAGAGACTGAAACACTGAAAAGCATTCACACCTAGAACTCTTTATATTTGCTGTGTACATGTCCCTTTGGAAACTCTGTCTTACCCTTTTCTTTGGAGATTGAAACTCTATTTCTAAATGCAAAACTGAAGTTTTAAACTACTACAATACTAGACATTTGAGGTCTGAAAGCAAATTTGGGGGGGCACAATTCCTACTGGGAGACAATGCTCTCATTTTACTCTCTCATAGCTACCCCCTTGGATGGCTGCATGTAATAGTGCAAATGCCCCTTTTGCCATTGCTGCCCTCCGAATATTCAGGAATGGAGTGAACTCACGAGCACTCCCAAGGTACAAACTGACTTTTTCAATGAGAGAACAAGCCCTTCCTTGATGATAATACTTGATAATGTAGAAGCAGTAGGAAAAGAAGAGTACAACACTAAATGCAGGTTGATTCAACCAAGGAAGCCATGGCCTGAGTTTGTAAAACCTGAGCAGATCATTTGAATCCAGAGTTCTTGTAGGTTTTTCATTCATAGGTACATCATAAATTGAAGCTGACTTTATATCAGATAACAGTGAGAACAAGCCCTTCCAGAATAAGTCCTACATCATGCCAAAACTTGACACACACATTGTTTTGTTGGAATCCTTAGGTTAGTATTATTATTCCCAAATGAAGAGGGGAGGATCAGAAAATGGGACTTTCCCAAGCCCACTGTGAACTGAAACCAAGGAACTTTTCACAATGCAGAAATTGTTGCCAGCTTTGACAATAGTTGTATCACAGGTCTGGCAGAACCATTACCACAGTATCCATAGTTGTGGTGACTTATTTGTTCTGATCAATAGCACCTTTATCATGTCTTGTTTCCACCTCATCTTTCTCAACTTCATCTGGCCCACAATTAAGCCCAGACTATATTCAAGGACATTTAGTAATTTCTTGGTGGTTGGTGAAAAGGAGCAGGGTAGTTGAGTGTCTTCAGCATATGACACTTTCCTCCAAAGCTGTAAATAGGGATATGCACATCTATAAAGTTTGTGTCTGCATTTGCTCTCCATTTGTCTGAGAGAAATATCCTTGAAATAGTTGTCACCAATCCAGGCCTTTGAAAGTGGAAGAGGGGTTAAGTATGTTTTTGTTTAGAAGTTCTTCTGCCCTCCCTTGCTCATTTCCCACTTGCTCTGTCTAGTCGCTCTGAGTGTTATTTGACTGGTGCATTGGTTCATAAAAGGGTTGGCACTGGCAAGAAGTGGTAAATTCCTTCTCAGTGTTTTGGCTGAAAGAAACAATAATCTGTGGTTCTAATCTTCTATTTACATCTATGTTTCAGTTCTTACCATGTCTGAAATGTTCTTAGTCATTTAAACAGTGGCATCCTGTAATGGCACTCTCAGAACTACCTGATGGTGAACTAGAAATCCTGATTTGTCTTCCAAGTATTCAAAGACACTTTTGAATTTACAGTACCATCTGAGATAATTCCACCTATCTCCTATGAGCTACCAAACAAGAATAGCTGCTGGCTTGAAAACAAGAGAACTGCTGTGAGGTCTAGCTGATCAGATTCCATCCAAAAGATTCCTCTTCAACTCAGATTTGATGCTTTGGAAGATAGACCACTCTGCTCAGAACAATTCAGTACTAGTGTTCTTTGATCCGTTCTCTTAACTTGTGACAATATTCAAAAACCCAAATGCTCATATTTCCCATTGACACTCGCTGGATATTTAAAAGGAAATGCAATTTTATTCTCTTTTCCATAACTGTTTTCTGTTTGCAGGTATAACAGTCCTTTAGAAGGAGATTAGGACTGATAAATTTCAGAGAAATGTGTCCAAGGGTTTTCTGTGCTGTTACTTTAAGGTTTTTTTTTTTTTTTTTCAAATAGATCTCTCAATAATAGGTGTGATCCCGCACTGGACTCCTAGACACACTGTCATGGCTATTTCCCAATTTGATCCTGAAACCCACCTTAAAATCCAGGCAGCTCTAATGAGGGATGTTATTCTTTGGTGCTGACAAGCAGGGTGCTGAAAGATGACATCTCCTGTCCCTTCCCACCACAAGCAACTAGCAGAAGCAGAGAGCACTACAGGGTCCTGTTGAAACCCCTTGTCACACTGCTGCTTGGTGACAGGAGGGGCTGGCTGTGTCATACTTCAGTGCCATGTAACTCTGTAGAATTGCCTAAATTTTAAGTTGGATTTAAGGAACATTTGCAATCATGGGATTAGTGTCAAAGTTGTAAATATGAATAGGAAAAAGTTACAAGATTATTTCTTGAAAGAAATGGGAGAAGTTTGTGGACATAGTTGTGTCTTCTTCAGAAGAGAAGACAACTTCTAAAGCTGCTAAATTTGAAATGAAGAGGTACAGGGATATTTGTGTAAGATCATTTCCACACTTTACTTTTTTCTGACGATGTCCCACTATCATCACAGCAGTGCCTTTGCTGGGATGGGAGCGTGTCTCCAACGGTCCCCTCTGAACCCGGCTGACTGCCTGTGGATGGGAGTGCAAATAACACGCACCTTCCTTCTGCAGTGCATCTGGCCTCTTTCCCATGCTGCACTGGGGAAGGAAGTGTTACCGTGTTTACTGGGGGTCCCGGGAGGGACACCTATATGAGCTCTCAATTAACTAAGTTTGAGGGAAATTAGCTAGAGCACAAGTTAACAATGCGAGAGGCAGGGCAACGCAGCGGAATCTTTTACCCAACGTCTGCGGGGTCAGGCCAAGCCAAGAAGCAAACCAAGTTAAGAATAATTGAGGTTTCTATTAAATACAGCAAACAGTGTATGCAACACACTCACACAAGTAACTAAGGAAAATAAAGGTTGGAGTGGTACAGAGGGATTTTTTAGAGGGATTGTTGAATTGGGTGATACGAAACCTGTCCTGAAGCCTGGAAGAATAGAGAGCGATGCTGGGGTTCGATGTGGCTCAGCACGTGGAGCTGAGGGGAGGCTCGCCAAGTAAAATTGCAGCAAGGCGGTCTGGAACTCGGGAGCGATCTGAGGAAGGTGTCTCAATCATGGGTTTTTATAGGGAGAAATGTAACTGCAGGCTATTCCGTACTTGGGGAAAGCAATGAGTTTCAGGCATGAGACAAAGCTTTGGAAAGGTCAAAATTTAGCATGATTGAGTTAAGTCCGAATTGACAAAGAGGTAGACAGTATGCAAACGCAGAGTGCTTGGCATTTGAGTATTCAGCTTGCCAAGTTGCCTGCTCAGGGCAAGGAGTTCTTTGTAAGCAGCGTACATACATCATGAGGGTGTTTGGAGAGAGGTCTCCTAAAGCAGTGATCTGGCTATTTCTGGCCTGCCTGTATTGTTTTGGAATATTGCAGTGTTTGATGGCTGAGCCTAGTTCTGTGCTTGTCCGGGGGCCTCACAAACACATGCAGAGGGGTGGTGGAAGAGAGCCAAATTACCGATATCAAAATGATATCTTTATGCTATTTCCAAGGAGGCCTAACCTGCAGTAACAGAAGTGCCTACATAGCACTTCCACCCATTCCACATGGCCACTGGCAATGGGAGTGTTGTGCAATCATGGGCCATTAACAGATTTTTTCCATTAATGGAATATCCCACGATCATGATGGCTGGGGACATATAAAGCACAACTCATGGACTGCCAGCAATGCATTCCCATCACAGAACAGCAATGTTATGTGGAAATGGCCTAAGAGCAGACTTTTGTTTGAGGGGGTATCCAAAAGGATAGATTCATGTCCTTAGAGTTCCTTGTGGATATTTGTTCTGAAAATGGCAGACTGCAGAAAAGGGAAATCTCCAAATCTGCAAAATATCAGAAGCATTTTGTGTGGAAGAGGGGTCCTCAAATTTGGGGTAAAGGGAGCGATTAGCTTCCCATTCCCTCTGTGTCTTCCCCCCATCCATTTATATGAAAACTATACATATGATAGAGGCTTCTCCAGACAAGAAAACTAAGTTTCAGAAATATAGATGTGGGGACTAGATAGATACAGTATGGAGCCTGAAAAACAGCATATGGCTTTTTAAACAGAAAAGCATGGTGGCACTGGGAAAATAACCATCCCAATTCTTTCTTTGTTTCACTGCATCCTACCTGTACTTGCCATCCCATCTGGCTGTTCTGATTTATGTGAGACTAGATGTTAAAGAACATGTATATTCCAATTCTCCCTTACATAACAGGAGTTCCTCAGAGTTAGGTACCTCAGCAATCAGACTTATAAGTGAAGACCTTGTTATCTTCCAGTAACCAAATGTAAAATAAAACACACTAAATGTAAGATTCAAGGAGCAAAGAGACCCGAAATTCCAATGCAGAAATGCATCATAGCACAAAAGCATTGAACTTGAGACTAGAAAGAAGTCTACATGAGCAATTCAACCGACATAGTCCCCTTGCCCTTCCAACTCCCACCTTTAAAATTCCCTCCCTTGCATGGCTTTTCAGTGAACAACCAGTGTGTTCCTGTGGAATTGCACTGCCATTGATGATGATGCTCCTACTGCCGTAGCTCACGCTGCTCTTCAGTGCCCTGTGAGGAGAGTGCCAGACAGAAGAACATAGAATCATAGAGTTGAAAGAGACCACAGGGGCCATCCAGTCCAACCCCCTGTCATGCAGGAACTCACACCAAAGCACTCCCAACAGATGGCCATCTAGCCTCTGCTTTAAAACCTCTAAAGAAGGAGACTCCACCACACTCTAAGGTAGCATTTTCCACTGCTGAACAGCTCTGACCATCAGGAAGTTCTTCCTGAGGTTTAAATAGAACCTCTTTTCCTGTAGCTTGTGGTTCACAGATGGAGTCTTCAGCAGCTTCTATGGTCCCTCATGTGGAGACGCAGATGTGAATGGAGCAGTATCAATTTTTCTCTTTCAGCCTGACCTGCCTCATAGGGTGGTATGGTGATGAAGCAGGGAAGAGGAAAGCTCCCTATGTCACCTTGAGGTTATTGGAAGAAAATCAGGATATCACTATAACAAATAAATATTATTTCAAAGCCACAAACATACAACTGAAGATAAAACTGTGCCTCTGCTTTTTGTGAATCAGCGCTAGGTCCTTCTGAGCCTCAGGGTTGCCCGATAATACCATCCTTTGCTGCCAGCTCTGGCCATGGCATATATTCCTGTTCAGGGTGCCAGGTAGTCAACCTGCTATGTTCTCTCATGGGAATGTGCCCTTCTATTCCTGTGCCTCAACCAGTTTTCCATTTCCCTCCACAACAGATACTCAGCATTCCAGGTCTCAGCAGCAGTTCCATTTTGTTTTCCACTGCATTTCGGCGTTCAAGTTCTCTCTTATTGGGACTGATGAATGTATAAATGAATTTGCACAGAAAAAAAAACCTTATATATATTCAGTGCAGTACTTCTTCTCTCCCTCCCCCACTCTCTTTCCCTCTCTCTCCTTAAAAACCAACAGAAAAGATACTTGTGCAAGTATTAGGGTGGTCTGATGCAAAACTGGATGAGACTCTTGCATCTTTAATAGTTGTGGAGAGCCAGCATGATGGAGTAGTTTGAGTGTTGGACTAGAACTCCTGGAGACCAGGGATAAAAATGCCTGCTAGGCCATGGAAACCCACTTTGTGACATTGGGCTAGTCCCAATCTCTACCTCAGAGGAAGGCAATGGCAAAATCCATTGGACACAGATTGTCCAGAAAACTCCATGAAAGGTTTACCTTAAGGTCAACATCAGATGGAAATTATTTGAAGGCACATAACAACAATAAAAAGGAGGGATTTTGAACAGCTATAGCTTGATGTAACAAACTAAACTTGCTGAAATCCTAACTTCTGCACAGCTTTTAAAGACACTTCAACCTTGTCCACTTTTTCACCTAGAAATCCTTATAAACAACCTCGTGAAGTCCAAGTCCTTCTTTCTAATGAATATGGAGGCAATCTATACACCACTGAACAAAACAGAGGAGCAGGACCTATTGGACTGACATCTGCTGCCCATCAAATTTTGCTACTGGCTGCCTTTCTGTATGGAATCTGGAAAGAAGCACCAGAGAGCTATTTAACACTGTTGAACTGAGATCCAGGCAGAATTATTTCCACTCAAACAGAATTAATTACACTCAAATTGCAACCCCAACAGCAATCCGCTAATCGGCTCCACCAGAAGGATAATGATGTCTGACAAAAATCCAGCTGCTGAAAGAAGAAGATGGGGGAGTTGTGAAGAGAAGTGCAGCTTATTTCACAGGAACAAAAGAAAGTGCTTTTTAAACCAAACAAACATGTAAATGTAGCACTGCTTAGTCACTGAATATGATGGCAGGGTACAACTCCCTCATCTTTAAGTGGAGCATGTGCCTCTTGGGATCTGTGCAAACAGCCATATTGTGTATGATCCAGTGTTGCCGGAGTTGAATTATTAGCTTTACTATTCATTGAGGGCTAATGGATGAAAGCTTCTTGGAGCCAAGCACTGAACAAACTCAGAGGAATTAAATCCACCCACATTGGCTTATTGCAGTTTTTCAGGAAGATGGACAGAATCAAATTACAGAAAATCTGGGGAAGACTGGCAACAGAATCTAATGGTAGATGACTCTTTGGAAAGTAGCAGAAAGGTGCAACCATGCTTCAAGCAGCTTATTTACTTATTTATTAGTTGCATTTATATTCTGCCTTTTTGTCAAGGAATTCAACCTGGCATACGTGGCTCTTCATTTTACCCTTACAGCATCTCTGTGAGGTAGGTCAGTCTGAGACAGGACGACAGGCTCAAGTTGATGTAGTGACTTTCAGGGACTAGATCTTGGATCTCCCAAATTCAAACTCTATCTTCCAGTCATGACACTATGCTATCTTCTGAGTAGGACTGTAATTCTCTATTAAGTTTCTGCTCAAAGGAAGCAACAAATAATTTTAACAATTTTCTTCCTGTTACCAGAAAGTTTTCAAAAATTGCAGTCTTGGAAGCTTAGTTGCAGTTTAGGACTTATTCTTTGTAAAATTTGCATGTGGGTAGGTTTGTGCTAAAAATAGCTTTCTCTGCACAGGAAACTTTTCTACACAGAAAAGTTTTGTTTTTATGAACAAAACAACTATGTGTCAGTTTTGCACAGACTGACTCCTGAACTGCAAAGATTCTTTTCAGTCCAGCATACTTCTTTAGAGGGTTTCTTGGAATGCAAAAAAATGTATTATACAACCATTTTTTGAACATTTTCATTTTTTTTCTGTCTCTACTTCCAAGTAATTTCATTCACTGTATCACTTTGTGGTATTAGGCATTATTCTCTGTTCAGCTTCAGCAGAGTTGTGGATGAGCTTCAGAATCATCTGCCTGTATCCATTTTACTACCTTTTCCCCAATTTATGAGTCTTGTGAAAGCAGTAGTATACCAAAGGAATAATACAGATTGTCCTTTAACTCCCCATTGAGAGTGCGCAAAAACAACAACAACCCACAACTCCTGGCTCACGAGCTTGATTTCTTTCTTTTTTCTAAAAGGCAAATTTATTATTTTATCCCTTTCTCTGACTTAAAATATTTCTCCATAAATTTTGATTGATTGAGTGGTTTCAAAAATGATAGTTTGTCTTTCAGTTCAATGAATTAGCAACAGAAAAAGTTGTTGAGCAAACAACAGTAAAACAATAACTACAGTATTCCTCCCAAACAGCAAACTTTTCCATAAGCAGCAACATGATCAAAAGAAAAATTTATGGGCTAAATTTTCTATAAATCATATCTGTTCCAGAAGAACCATCTGATTTGGTCTCAGGCAAAGTTTCCCACAGAAAGTGTTCTAGAGAGATGACATAACTGTGAATGTCTTTCAGTGGTGACCATTTTACCTGATCCCCGATGGCAAAGCCTCAGAGGATGATCACCTGAGCAAGAATCAAGTTAAATAAACTTGTTGCCTATATTATATTATTATACTTTAACATTTATAGCTAGTGTACATGAAGAGATTGCAGTTTCTGAGATCAGTGCTATAATGGTGGTGGTTCACAGATTGGTGCTGGTCTGTAAGCCATTGGCTGCTGGTCTGCAAAGTGTTTCCAGGAAAGAAAGAAACAGTTGTAGCCAATTCTATTGCTTGCAGTAAGAATCACACATATTAATGGTTTAATCCTAAACGTTTGCACAAGAAGAGAGTAGAGCTTGGAAAGTTTCCCTTTTGGGCTACAGCTCTCAGAATTTCCTAGTCAGCATGATCAGCTATATAGAGAGCTATAGTTCAAAAAGATATACTTCCCAAGGAAAGTAGCCATCATTGTCATCATAGTAACAGTAGCAGTAATTTGATTTATACTTCATCCTAAGTGAGCTAAAAATATACATTTAAACACTTCAGGAAGAACTTCCTGACAGTCAGGGCTGTCCGGCAGTGGAATATGCTGCCTCGGAGTGTAGTGGAGTCTCCTTCCTTGGAGGTTTTTAAGCAGAGGCTGGATGGCCATCTGTCGGGAGTGCTTTGAGGGTGTTCCTGCATGGCAGGGGGCTGGACTGGATGGCCTCTGTGGTCTCTTCCAACTCTACATTTCTGTGATTCTAACACACATATACACACAGAGAGTTAAATCACTAATTTCAAGTATCTAAAACTACATGCTATTAGTATTAAAAATCACAAATATCTGCTAAATACCATGAAAATGAGGAAAATAAAAGACCAACCAAACACTTGCTTATTCTCTTGCAGCTTGTACAGATACTTATGCTTTAACCAGCCCCTTGGGTCTTGTACGAAAAGAAAGATGGGGTGTTAAATAAATAAATAGATGTCAAGATCTTTAATGGAATTCCACATCAGGGGTGGTACCACCAAAAAAGTGTTGTGGGGGGATGGATGGTGAGAGATTATTATTTGAAGGAAAGGTCTGCCAGAACTTTTATCAGAACTTTCAGTGGTAGAGCTTGGAGTGTGTGGAGGGGGGTGGGGGTGGGTGGAGGGCAGGGCTACGGTGCGTTGAGGCATGGCTGTGGTGTGTGTGTGGGTGAGGGTATGGTGTGGGGGCAGGGCTACAAGCTGGGATGCCCCCAAAAAATTGCCACCTGGGGTGAACCACCTCCACTGCCCTCCCCTCTATCCCTATGCGACTGACTCCTGTCATACTGGAGGTACCCATCTTAGGCTGAGTTTGAAAAAAACAAATTGCAAGCAGAAAGTAAGTTTAGAATCATCAACAGGAGGAACATTTATAACAGAAATACATTATTGGATAGAAAAAGCCCAGTCCTTTCTAAACTAATCTGAAAGGATGGGTAGGAGAGATACTGTGGCATTTCTTCCCTCACCAAAGAGTAGAAGGGAAAAGAGTGGGAGGGCCAGTTTTTTTTTTCCTTCTACAACAGGGAGCAGTCATTTAATCAATCCTGGCTGAACCCAACAATGTTATCTACTCATAACGCTTTTTGGGATAGGTGGCTGACACAGAAAGGAAAAAGCAAGCGAGAAAGGAAGACAAGAGACCCTAATCCCTCTGTCTACTGCATCCCATCCTTAAAGAACAAGAGAGAAGCAAGAACAAGTGCATGAACTGCTGTTCCTTCCAATAAAAAGTCCTTTTGGTGTGGTAGCACTATGGGCCACTTGACACTGGTGTACCGCATGTCAAGGCTCCCCTGCTGATCTTATCTTTCAGGTAGGTCTGTACTGGGGAAGGTGATTCTCTCGGTACCTATTTATTGAGCTGAGTAGGGTTTTTGTGGTGGGACATTTTAGTATGAAGTAGGTATATTATCCCCCTCTGGTTCTCTATTAGCACATTTGCACAAAGTATGCCCATCACTAATTGTGCTCTGTCATATGTTTTCCCTAAATATAGCTTGCTGGAGTATGCGGCCCTCATTACTTATATGGAATAGCTGAAAGATCAGTGCTTTCACATAAATACTCTCAGCAAACAAGAGAAGGCAGGAAAATTACACATTCCTTTGTTTGTCTTAATTTTTTCCTCTCCAAACCCCAGATTAAGCCCCAGGAAAGCAAGCTGACTACAACATTAGGAGCAACACTCTGTCCTACTGTCAGTAATGCTATTACATTTTCTGGCAAGTCAATTAGCTACAGTGAGTAGCTCCGGTGGGCAACTGTGGTGCCTTTCTTTTACTGCATGGTTCATGGCTCACCATCAAAAATTGATGAACTCCCTTGGATGACATCTGTTTGCTGTTGTGCTTGTGATATTTGCAAGAACTACATGCTCTACGGAGCACACACACACTGTCCCTTTCAATGCTATCATCAGTTTAGACCGTCACACTTATGGTGAAGAAAGAAAGCAAACAAATCCTCACAGCTGAAATGTACCTGGAGGAAGCAGCTGCGACTGACAAAGACCTGGTGCCCTGATCTTGAGGCCTGCAAAATACAAGGAGGGTGTTGGGGAAAGAGAGTGAGAGTGACATGAATCAGACAGTTCTTTGTGTATAAATGCACATTCCTTTCACTTTCCTCCAAAATGCAGGGGCCAAAGAGCAAAGAAAGAAAGAGAAATGAACAATGCAGTTCGTGGGCAATCTGTAGTTGTGGGGGAGGGGGCCCAGGGTAACCATTGGGACCCCTACCTCCCCCCCCCCAAAAAAAAAGTCTGGTCCCAAAAGTCATTTTTCAACTGGAACAACATGTTTACGTACCCTCCAACATTTCACAGGTGCAGGCTGGGGATGTATGTGCCCCAGCACCATCAGAGGGTAGTCAAGATGGCATAATTATTATTAAGGAGGAAGAGCATACAAGTTAGAAGAGGCTACAGCAGTTTTGTCTGAGCCTACAGGAAAGGGCAAGATTTTGCCCCCTCCTCTCCTTTTCCCCCAGCTAAGTTACTTGAGTGTGAACTACTCTTGCACTTTGAACTCATTTTTCAGCAATTGAAGTAAGTGCAGGACAAAGGGGGAACATAAGAGGAGAAGGAGAGAAATTAGAACATTTTAAAAGCAGCTGAACACATGGGATGACAGAGGATTAATTGGGACCATCCCTACCAAGTCAGGACGGTTGTGGGGTCATTACACACTGTTTTGGTGCATTCCTTGCCCCCAGAGGGCACATTCCCCACCACCACCACTACCACAGCCTGAAAGGTAATTGGAAGTATCATATCTTCACTCCTGGTTGCCTTAAAGGAGTTAAAAGGAGTTGAAAATGAGGCAGTGAGGTCCTGCGGGTTCCAGAGGATGTCAATCCCCACCACAGCAATTACCTTAGGGAGAGTGGGAGAGGGATGGGTTTAAAAGTCCATCATGACAGCCATGCCTAGAAGGAGAATCCAAAATGTGGGTATCTATGTTGATCAACAAGACTATAACGGTATAACAGTTATCAGTGAGAAGTCTTTCTGAAAGCTAATAGATCTTAATTGGCCATTCAAGACTATTAAACCCAGAGTTCTTTGCATTAAGACACAGCTAGCTCAAAGCAATATATTGTTGCTGGAAAAACCCCTGCTACTCTCATCTCCAAGAGGAAGAAATACGTAGATGCACTTCAACCAAGCCGGAACCAGCTGCTTCTCTATGGTCTGAATCACATTCTCCTTTCCTTTCCTCCCAATAAGCAACAGCAACAGGGCTCTCTCCCAGGGTTGGCGTTTTCTGAGGGGTGGGAGGAAATGGAACTCTGCATGAGGAACTATGCATAGATGTAAGACTTTGGCTGATTTCATAATCTCTGCTATTGAAGAACTCTCTGCACACCAAACCTGTGAGCCCTCACTGAACTCCACCACTGTTTAGGAAACTGCTTAGGCCCTCCAGAGGTTGTTGCACTGCAATTACCATCAGTCCCAGCCAGCAGAACCAGTTGTCAGGGATCTTGAGAGTGGCAGTCCAACAAGTTGCCCGCTCCAGTTTAGACCAAAGGGGAGTGCCAGAAAAAGTGCACAAAGATAGTTTTGCACCATCAGTCTTTAGAAATGGTGATACTGGATTAATAGGCAAATAGAGATGGATTTTCCAGAAGTTTTCTCATTGACCAGGCACTTCTTCACCTTTGTTGGAGTGATGAATGCAAGGGGCTAACACAGTTCATCTACCATTTATGCCCTTTGGCTCTGTCCTATGGTTGATTGTTCCTTAGATTTATTCAGCAACAGCTCTAACCAAGATTGAGACAAAGGAGTGGTTTCACAACTCTCTTGGAACATGCCGGGTTCATTGTGTTGTTGTTGTGTGCCTTCAAGTAATTTGTAACTTATGACAATCTTAACATGGGATTTTCTTGGCAAAATTTGTTCAGCGAGGGCTGGCCTTTGCCTTCCTCTGAGGCTCAGAGAGTGTGAGTGTGAGAGTGGGTTTCGGGGGGATGAGCAGGGATTTGAATCTTGGTCTCGAGTCCTAATCCAGCACCGAAACCACTACACTATGCTGGATCTTTTGGAGTAGATTGTACATACTGATAATGTCCTTTTCCTAATACCCTATTCTTGGCACCAGATTTGCCCCTGGTAAACAGCAACTGTAGCATGATCTGTATGAAATGCAGTTTGTGTGTGAGACACCAAGTTTAAAAACAAGATTGAATTCCTCAAGCATTCTTCTGTAACTTCTGGGATTATGGTTCTCCATGCCACCTGCTATGCAGCATTATCTGCCTCATCTACTGCCACAGAGAATGTGTTTTAAAAGGCTGATGTGTGTCCACATTGTGACCTGACAACTGTAGCATGAAAAGTGCTTGCTGAATTTATTTTGGGCAGGGAGAGGTCTGAAGTCTTCCCATCAGAGAAGCTTGATCATCCCTAGTGACTGAGGCCCCTTTCGTATGGCATTTCTTAAGTGGAAGGACACCTTGAGCGTCGTGTAAATGTGAGGAGCAGTCTGAACCGCACACACATTTTTTTTATTTTCAAGCCAAAAATGCCGCGCAGTCGCTCAGGGGCGTGGAGTGCACTTACCTGCCCTGCGCAGCCTCCTGAGCCGTGTCAGTCGTGCTTCCTGCCTCAGCGCTAGCCTGCAACTCCCAGGCTGCGCTGCGGTAGGAAGGGGCAGGGTGCGGGAGGGGCACTTGTGTGGCCAGGAAGCTGCTGCAAAGCCCAAGCAGCAGGGATGCGAAAGGCTTCTCGCATGAGCGCCGCCCCCCACCTCCGCGAAAAAGTAAGGTGCGAGAAGGCTATGAGTGTCAAATGGCCTGATTATTTTTTTTTTAAGTGAAGCTAAGAAAAGCCTAAGCCAAAGAATGCCATCCAAAAGAAGTGCAGACGGGAAACATGAAGATCTTAAATCAAGGTGATCATTTTGAAACGGTGCCCCATGAACTTGCTTGGGATACAGCTTTTTTAAAGACACATGTGTGCAACCCTTTTTAAAGGAGTGGTGGCCAATCATTTTCTACATTTTTAGACAAAATTAAGTTTCGAGTGAAAAGTTCTAAGATGACTATTCAGTTCATGTCAGACCCTTCTGGGCCTTATGATTGTTCAGTATGATCTCATACTCTCCAGCTGCCCTAATTTTTTCAGACACTCTTGAGGCCTTTCTTCACTACACTGTTCTAGTGCTATTATTCCACTTTCAACATCCTGTGGTTTGCAGTTTAGGGACAGAACTCTTTGGCCTCAGTAAACTACAAACCCCCGAATTCCACAGGATGTTGGAAATGGAATAATAGCACTAGAACAGTGTAGAGCAGAAAGGCCCCTGATTAATCTTCTGTCTTCCCACCTTTCCAGCTCTTTTTTAAATGTTCCATTTTTCTTCTCCTACTCTCACCTTCCCCTTTTGTCTTTAGCTTACTTCAGTTGCTGAAAAAGTCAGCAGGAGGGAGAGGAGAGGATGGGGTGGAATCCTTCCCTGTCAACTCAGGAAAAAGCAAGCTGCTGCAGCTTCTCCTAGCTTGGGTGTTCTTCTTCACTGATAACTTTTGATATCTTGATCACACTCTGGTTTTGCTTGTCCAAACGTGTCCCAGTTTTTATCTATGAAGTCCTGAAAGATATGCCCTTGAGAATCAGAGCTTAGAAACATTACTGTTTTTTGGGGTGGTGAATGACCACTGATTACACTAGCAGAGGGATTCTTGGCAGTGATGTATTTAAGTCTTTTATTTCAAGCCCCTTTCTGCATTACGACTGTGGCCCTTTTCGCATGGCATTTTCCATGCGAAAGGGCCCCTCGAGCATCGCGCAAATGTGAGGAGCGGTCCACACGATGCACTCACATTTGCACGACGCTCCAGGGCCTGGCAGGGACCGCTCATGCACTTTTTCATTTTCGGCTTTAAGCTGAAAATGGTGCACACTCATGCATCGTTCCAGGGCCCCGCATCCATTTACCTTTTGTGTGGAGTCTCAGGAGCTGGACTGGTCACGCTTCCTGTCTCAGTGCAGCCTGGGAAGGTCCCAGGCTGCACTGCGAAAGAAATTGGTGGGGCTCTAGCATAAGCAGGAAGCTCGTGTGGAGCTGAAGAAACCTGGATGCGAGGGCCTCTCAGAAGAGGCTGCTCACATGAGCACTGCACCCCAGCGCCGAGAAAAGGTGAGTTGCAGAAAGGGTCTGTGTCTCAGCATGGGGGCACGAGAGGAGTGGGACGATGAAGAGTCTTCTGCATAATGTCATCATAGTCCCACCCTTTTCCTGTTGCCAGCCGATGTAATCATTGACACAATTTCTCATCATTGACACAATTTCTCCATCAATGATGCATGATGATCAACACTCCAATCCTTCCCAGTCATGCCAGGTCCAGAAACTTAATGGAGGCACTTCCTGCCCCAGTGCAGCATGGGAAGGAGCCTGGCTGCACTGCAGAAGGAAGAGCTGTACCCCTCATACTCCCTTCTGCAGGGAGTCAGTTGAGTGTGGAGGGAAGCATCCCCATCAAGCTCCCTTCCTGCCAAAGGTGCTGCCAGGATTGCGACTGGAGGATGACAGGATCAGGTAAGGTATGGAAATGGCTCAAGACTCTACCCTCAAGTCTCAAGTTGAGTCTCAAGTCCTTGCAAGGTACTTTTAAGTCAAGTCTCAGGTCTGGGAGCCAACTTTGTATCCCAACCTGTATTCCCAGAATTTCTGGACAGAGTCGAATAAAGTCAGTTTTAACAATTTAAGCACAGACAGCCCTCCACATTTGCAATGTTGCCATTTACAGCTTTGAACGTGGGGAATAAGATCCTTCTTAGTCCCCATTCCTGAAGCTGGAGGCTTGTATGCAAATAGACATAAAAGAGTCTGCAGCTTTGGAAATGGAGAATACGATCCTTCTTACTTCCCCTTTCCGAAGCTGGAAGATTTTTCAGAAGTGGGAAATAGGATCCTTCTTAATCCCCATTACTGAAGCTCCTAAAGCTTTAGAAGGAAGAATCCTTCCTCCTCAAGCCCATTGCCTAACACATTTTCTGTTCCCCTCTGAGGTACTCACCTGTGCTATGGGGTCAAGTCTTGCCTTCTGCTCTTAGTAATAGTTTTAGAAAGGTCCTCATATATGCAGTGGAGACAGGCTACTGAGCAGACCACAACCCTGCCTCAAGCCCATTGCTTAACCTTTTTACTTTTCCCCTCTGAGAAATGCGCCCACACTTTGGGCTTGAGACAGATTGTTACGTGACCAGTAGGCAAAAAGGGATGGAAGCGTTGCAAAGTTGTGAGGCTTCTGGATGTTACTGAACCAAGGACAGCAAGTCAGTCACTGTGTTATGTTACTGAACCAAGGGCAGCAAGTCAGTGACTAAAAATATACAAGTCAGGAGTCGAGTTGAGTCAGTGTATCATTTATTGCTGAGTCAAGTCCAAGTTGAGTCATTGAAGTGACTTAATTCTGACTTGAGTCTGAGTCAATTTACTCGAGTCTACATCACTGGTTCTTGGGAGTTGTTGCTTAAAAGAGATTCTTTTTTAAGCTTTACATAGAACGTCCAATACTCCCTTGTGTCCATTAATTAGGGAGAAAGTTTTGAAAAGGTGAGCTAACGTTCTTTTTTTAAAAAAAACCTTCTCCAACATAAATACTTTTCTCTCTGAAGAAATTAGAACAAGATGCCGAAGAGCCAATGTTTCCTAATGAGGCTGTTTCAAAACACACACTGATAGGTCACATTTTTTACTATTCACTTACTAGCATGACATATTTAAATTCTGAGTGTTTAGCAAAATGGCTACAACATTTAAATGTATCTATGTATAAAATCTGGTATATTTAAATACATTCACTAGTGATGGGAGGTGGGATTTCCCTATCTAATTGCAGTTCTCCCTCTCCTAGTCTTCCGTGGACTCCTTGTCTGTGATCCAGGCATGCGCTTGCCTTGCTGGGAGTCTCAGCTTGCTCGTCTGCAAAGTGTTATCGCAGCTGCACTGACACTGTCTCTTGTGTCCTTAGTGTAATTGAAGGGTCCCAAGTGGAAGGAACAACCACTCATGGATACATTACTCTTTGCTAACTGATCTCTCTCAAAGGGGGAGTGTGTGTGTGTGCACACACGCACACACATGCACAAGCACACACCAGCGGCTAAAGACTGAGTGGAAGCTAATCACACACTGTTGGCACATTTACTGATGCTACAAGGTGCAGTAGGATGATTTTCTTTCCATAGGGTGTTGTTTTTATTCATACAATGAGTGAACTAATTCACCAATTAATTCATTCAGATTTACAAGTTCCAGTTTGTAATGGGTGTGTTGGGTGGGTGTCTCTGGGTGTCCCTCTTTGTCATCTGTTGTGATATAGTACATTTTTCATTGCCGATGCCCAACCTACATACCCAGAATTTTGTTAACACATTTTATGGATCTTCTTCACAGTGTCCCCCTGTGATACAGGTGCCTGGCTGAGGACATTGTCCTCTTTATCCACTTATGCAAATCCTCTGTGTGTTTATTTGGAAGTATGTCCTACTGGGGTTAATGAGGTTTATATCCAGGTAGTTATGTATTGGATAACAGTTTTAGAGTACAATCCTTACCTGACAATAATCATCCCCCCAACTCAGTTGGATTAACTTTGGGGCAGACATCTATATGATTGGTGGGTACCTGAAGGTACCAGTAATGTTGGAGTGATCCAGCTGAAAAGAAAGACTCTGTCCTGGCTCCTTCACTACAGTCTGTGTTCTGCAGTTCAGTCTATAGAGGTGTCCAGAGCACCGTCTTGTCCAGTTTCTAGAAGTGATTGTCAGTCCTCAAGTCCTGAGAAGTACAAACAAGATACATGGGCAAGTCTAGCCAATTGCAGACCTTCCCTTTGCCCCTCTTAACTCATTACTTCTTATAAGCAGAGAACTTCCAGCTGGATCCAACCAATTGTAAAGTAGGAATGGGAAATGCATGGTCCTCCAGATGTTATTAGAGTATGACTTCCATCATTCCTAGGGCCAATGGGAATTATAGTCTGACAAAATCAAGAGGGCACACATTTTTCACCACTTTTAAATGCAATCACAACAGTAGAGGCAGTTAAATTATTTAAAAGGTCATAATTCAGGTGTATATGTGTGTGTGTCAATAAACTTCATCTGGACTTCACCTGGACTGTATCACTGCAGCTGTGATAACACTATAGTTTGATGGTTAACATTCTCTTTTTGAGCGATGAGTTGATTCCATGCATTTCCGCACTATACTGTTATAGTGCTACTATTCCACTTTCAACATCCTGTGGAATCCTGGGGTTTGTAGTTTAGGGAGGGGCCTTTAGAATTCTCACCAGAGAGCTCTTTGGCCTCAGTAAACTACAAACTATAGCATTCCACAGGATGTTGAAAGTGGAATAACAGCACTATAACAGTGTAGGCCAGAAATGGCTTGGGTTTCAGGCACTGCTTTGGAACTCAGACAAGTTTGATTGCTCCATGGGAGATAGCTTAGGGAGCTGGGTGTGTTTAGCATGGAGAAGAGGAGATTGAGAGGTGACATGACAGCCATCTTTAAATATCTAAAGGGATTTCATGTGGAAGATGAGGCAAAGCTTGTTTGCTGCTGCTGCTCCAGAAACTACAATATGAACCCAAGGGAATCAAATTACAGGAAAAGATGGCATCATGTAAACACAAGAAAGAACTTCTTAAGAGTAACAGGTGTTTGAGAGTAAAATAGCCTGCCTCAGAAAGCAGTGAAAACTCTTTCTTTGAAGGATGCTAAGCAGAAGGGGGATAGCCATTTCTCAGGTGTGCATTATTTGTGTATTGCAGGGAGTTGTACTACATGTCACTTTCAGTCCCTTCCAGCTCTATGATTCTGTGATTATCCTGTGGGATGACTTGAGAGAAAGAAAGGCAGAGAGAATTTGACCCAGTTGACTCTCTTAGATGTCTTATCAGCTTTTCTATACCAATGGCTATGCTAGTCTTCTAGATAAGCCTTCTGTGTTGAGTGTTGTAGGTGCCGCCTTACAGAGAAAGCCATCTTACTGTTACCCATGCTCTGCAAGCTTTCAGATTAGATTACTGCTATGAGTTGCATGGTCTGAAAATGTTCATTAGTCCAAACCAGGGTGATAAGACTGTTGACTGGGAATGAAAAATTTAATCATATCATTCCAGTGGCTTCACATTTCCACTGGCTTCCTTTTTCCACTGCTGGTGCTTCAGTAACCACTGCAAAGTGGCTTAGGATCATGGTACATGAGTTATGGTCTCTTCCTACACGTACGTACCAAGACCTCTTGAGATGTCCTTCAGAGTGTCTTCTCTGGGCATCTCCCCATAATGAAGCAAAGAGGGTGACTACCAGGGAGGGATTGTGGATGCTGTCCTTAGAAAGGCTAACCTGATAAAGATTATTTATTTTCTTAGATTTTCAAAAAGGATTTCACTGGCTTAACATTTTTAAAGGTCTCCTGGTTTGTGACTATTTGCTGCTATACACTATATTGATTTATTCTGTGTATTAATGTATTTCTTCATTATGTTTGGACAGTTTGCTTGTTTGTTTGTTTAAAAAAGCTATGACCTACTCAGAGAACTGTGGTTAATGTGCAACACACAGATAACATGTCAGTTGAAACTGTAGTGGCAAAGTTACTTTTTTACAGCTGCCAGACTCTCCAGGCATGATTGCTAAAGGCAACCTCCATATTTAGAATCTCCATGAATATCACATTCAGGAAACAAACAATAGCAAAAGCTGTTGCTTTCATGCCATGCTTGCGATGTGCCTGAAGGAATCAGGCTATCCACCGTTGGAAACTAGGATCAAGCATAGACTGTTCCATTTTTGATCCAGTATGACTCTTTTTCTTGATCATTAATCATCTTGGGACTATATACAGGGGACTGTTAATAACCATCTGAAAAAAAAAAAAAGACAGCATGAAAAGCAACTGCTTAGATGGTCCATTTTCAATAAGGAACAGGGTTAGTTTGCCCCAGTTTGTCAGATGATATGAGAACCATTGTGCATCATGTTACAAGAAAATAGATTGTGCCCTCTGGGTCATTTTTATGCATGTTCATGTTTGGAAAGTGCAGCCATTACTTTAACCTCCTCCCAACCATTTCTCCTTAAAAGAAATGAACACATATTTCTTCTGTTAAATAAGGTAATGCCACTAAGGCATTGCTTCACCCACAACAAACACAAAGAGGTTGAAGTAAATTGAAACAATTTCCCTCTGAAGGACTTCAGTAAAGTACAGAAGAACTCCCTCTCTCTAGACCATCTGGATACTGATGATACAATATTAATAACCACACTCAATTAAACTGGGTGTCCCTTGGGATGCGGAGTTTCAACTGGGCAATGTCAATACAATTGATGTTATCCACGTCCTGTTGCCACCGACAGCAGCTGGTTTGATGATTGGCTCTGTGTATGTGTGTATTTGCTGTTTGCACACCAACATCTTTTCTTATGGTACCTCTACTGGATAAATTAAGTCTGAGAAGAATTTGGGAGGTAAAGGGTTATGAATGCTTTCACATGTGCTTCTGTGCAAGAGAAAAGACCAACAAGCAGGCTGCAACTGGGGCTTGTTTAAGGCTGCTTCTGCACTAGCCCTTCTTCCAGTTCTGTCAGAAGTCAGGTTGTAGCCCTGTGCCTGCTTATGTAGGAGAAAAACCTCTTTGAATGTAGATGAATCATCTGCCTGGTAAACATGTGTAATAGGACTATGTTTTTAATTACCCATTTTATCCCAAAGAATCCAAACAACCTTTCTGTCAGAGTTTTCCATTTTGGTACTTTTTGGGTTGATTTAAGTGCTTGATTGTCTTGCAGCTGGGGGAAACTCCTCCGTGATAACTGCAGCACATTCCTTTCACACCTGAGCAGCCATAGTGGCACTTCCTCACCTGGTTGCAGGTACAGTTAAGGATCAGCTTGATGAAGGCAGACAGCATCACTTATGCCTCTCTACCACAGAACTGCAGAAAATTTGAGACTATGACCATTTCCGCACTATCCTGTTGTAGCGCTCTTATTCCATTTTCAACATCCTATGGAATTCTGGGGTTTGCAGTTTAGAGAAGGGCCATCCAGCCCCTCCCTAAACTGCAAACCCCAGGCTTCCATAGGATGTTGAAAGTGGAATAAGAGCGCTACAACAGGATAGTGCGGAAATGGCCTATATCTCTTTACATGTTGGCTTCTTTTTCAAAAGAGGTAACTGATAATAACTTTTTGTTTTACATAATTTAATTAAACATGTAGGGATAGTTCCCTCTCCTTGGTGGAGCAAATTTACCAGGCCTTAAAAGAACAGATACAAGGAATTTCGGTGAAGTGAAGCTTCTGCAATTTTGTCTGCCTTCCCAACGTGCTTATTCTCCTGAGACTTTTTTTCTTTTTTTTAGAGGAGGGGGAGACAATTGTTACAAAAACAATGTACAGGATAGAAGTGGATCTTGGGGCATCCAGTTTTAGGGGATGATTTTCCCATACTTACCACTTCTGTGTCATATGTGTGTATGTGTTTGGCAATTTATAAAAAAATGGCACAGTTCACAAAGGAATCTCTCAGGAGGATAAGAGCAAGAGCCTGAGAATTAAAGATATGTGAAAAACACCACAGGCGCACCCCATACTGTATTTGCATAAAACTGCAAGGACTTGAGTGAAGGGCAGATGTGAGGCATAAAGTGGATGAAGCAGAAAGGATAGATATGGGGCATAAAGCGAATGAAGCTCAAACACCCAACATTTTTCAAGCAAACACCTAAGGCTACATTGTCTCAGGTACCCCAGACTCCACAAATACTGTTGTTAAGAATCCTGCTGTTCCTTTTGAAAATTAGCCAAAGGCACTGAATGCTGAACTGATCCTGTAATATATTTCTCACCATCCCTCGCTAAAGAAGATGGGGTGAGAACTGTTGTTGTTATGTGCCTTCAAGCTGAATCCGATATATAGCAATCCTATCTTATTCAGAGGAGATTTGTCTTTGCTTTCCTCTAAGGAGAGTGTGACTTGTCCAAGGTCACCCAGTGGGTTTCCATGACTGAGTGGAGTTCCCAGAGTTCTAATCCAACACTCAAATGACTATGCCACAGAACCCTCTTAAAACCATTTGTTATGATCAGAAACTAACCCTGACAGCCACAAAACTGCACCATTCCTCTCCCTTCCACTTCTCCTCATCCTGGTGTTCTCCTTGTATATGGAGCTTGAGGAGAAAATGGACCAGTGCCTACAGATACACAATCTGTTACCTTGTATCCCTTGTGATCGCAAATACTAATAAATCTTCAGTAGTATATGCATTTAGAAGGTGTCCTGCTTCAATTTGGATATCACTTGTCTTGAACCATTCTGAATCAGCCAGTTTTAGTTCTGAATTTGAACTCTATCCAAGGCATAACCTTATTTGAAGCTGCATTGGACCACAGTCTTGAAGGAAGTGTTAGTTGCTCTTGTTTTATACTCCATTTCCGCCCCCAGGCCTGTGACTCAGTGTGCTTATAATGTTCAAACTAGTACAGATAACATTCCACGTCATTAAGAAATATGAAATTGGATATACAATTAATTGACAAGTGGAATTAAAAGTAACCTAATATCATACCCTCACAAAACAGCAGATGCAACAAATATGGACAAGGCAACACCTTATTAAACACTGACTTGCCATCAACAATTAGTTCTCAGAGGCCTGTGGAAACAAAAAAGTCTTTGCCAGTTTCTGGAAGGACATCATGGAAGATACCAGTCTAGGTTTCTAGGAAGGAAGTCAAAGCAGCCACCAAGAAGGCACTCGTTCACTTAACTTTGTTGTATGTACTTTTCTATACCTGTTCTTTGCTTATATCTTCTTTTTCATTAAAAGCATATGAAATTGACAAATTTCCCTTCTATTTTTTCAACAAATCCAGCTAGAGTCTTCTTAAGACAAAAATAACTGACATGAAATTGATGAAATATATGTCTAGCGCACTTTATTTTTACCTTCTCCCTTCATGGAGCAACAAGAACAATGACGCAGGAGCCATGATGGGGATTTTTGTGGGGAGGCAAAATGGTTGGCGAGGGATTTAGTTAATGTTTCTCCTTTCAAGAGCAGCATCAACTCTGGCAAAATTTCAGACTTTTTACAGGGGAAGCCATAGCCAAGTGACATTCCCCTAAGGGCAGCAACAAGTGATCCACTTCATGGGATCAGGATCCATTGCATAGAAAGCTCTCAAGGTGCACCTGTTTGTTTGTTACATTTGGTCTTTTGTTTTGTTTTGAATGGGTGGTCCATTAATTCCTATCTTTTCTTGATCTGTTATGTTTTAAATGCCTTTAGATGATTTTTAATTAGTGTCATTTTAATATGATAGCTTGTTATTTATTATCTACTTTAACTATATCCTGTTTTAATCCATGTTGTGAGCCACCAAACTTGGAGAAAGATGGGATGTTAAATAAGTAAATTTGTATGCTGCCCCTCCCCACAGAGCTCTTGAATGGTCCTCGTTACCATCTTTATTATCACAGAAACTCTACAAGGTTAAGTGAGGTTAAGCAAAAGAGATAGTGACTGGCCAGGGTTATCAAATAAGCTCCACGGCAAAGTTGGGATTCGAACCCATCTTCTCACTCTTTATCCAACCCTCTAGCCCTGTGATTTTCAACCTTTGTTCCTCCAGCTGCTTTAGACTGCATTGCCCAGAAGCGCTAGGCAGTATGGCCCATGGTGAAGGATACTGGGAAATGAAGTTGAAAACACCTAGAGTACCAAAGACTGAGAACCACACTCCAGCCATTATACCACAGTTGCCCTGAACAAGCACTGAATAAAGCTAGGTCTTATATAATAAGGGTTTGGAAGTTTCAGGGGTCTGGAGAACCACTTATTTGCCTCTGGTTCACATCACAGCCTTCCCTGTGACAGGGATAACCAAAATAGAATATCTGGTTTTGCAAGACTGCTTTGGGCACAGGCAAGACAAGGGTTCTTGGTGTCACCTTGTGTGTTGTTTTAAAGTAGAATCCCTGTTCCTCAATGATTCCAGTAGTACCAATTCTCAATCTCTCCCCCGCCCCCTTTTCCTTCTTTTTCCTCAGGTGGGGGAAATCCTGGGGAGGGAACCAGAAGATGTTAGGAGGCCACAGAAAGACACTTAGGGGCCACATGCAAACACTTTTCAAATCTGTATTTTAATGTTCATTGGGGAAACAAATCTGTCTTTAAAACTCCTTGAGTTGCTAGCAGTTTTAAAATTTCTGTATTTGGAAAACCCCGGTGAGTCGCTTCAAGGGGTGGAAATCATGAGACCCTCCATACATGGTTGGAGTGTGAATCCCAGTTTTCCACATCATTGGCTGTGCTGGCTAGGACTGATGAGACTTGCAGTCCAAAAGGACCTGCAGGACTGATAACAAACGCTGACATACCTGTCCATAAAATTGTAGGAGAATCTGAGAATCCTTATGAACTACAATGGAATTCTTTCTTCTTGGAGGAAATAGATAGGAAAGGCAACAGGCAGTACACTACAGTGACCTTAACACACACTGTTCAGTTGGGCATTTGAGACTTCTATTCTTGCATTATAGGATTCCATTGCAGCACAGCAAGTCCTCTGTCTGGACAGCATCTTATGTTGAAGTGATTGTGCTTGTAAGTGGGTGGGGATTAGGTGGTAGCCACAATGGCAGGCAATGCATCCAAGTAACTGGTGATTCTTGGCTCTCTTTAGGTGTAAATGTGACACTGATCACCCAGTTAAGTGAGAAAGGCACTCATTTACTGGCACACACAAAGGTGTATGAATGCCTAGGTTCCACCTGAACACAGCGGGAGGGGAAAAAAGACATGTTCTCTCTCACATACACAAACTAGAAAATCACATATCCATCCTTGTTTTCAAACAGTTCTCTGGAGAGTGTAGAAATGTCCTGGGCACTTGGTACAAATACTTTCTGTGAGACAGCCATCAATGGGGATAAATGGGGGAGGCAGACAGATGGATTAACAGACGGGTTTGCTCACAATATGAGGATAAATGAGATTAAAGAGCAGCCCACTGAGGGGTCCCTTTATTCTAATGAGCAGGGACTGATGGACACAGTCACTTTATATTTTCTATCCTTTCTAAGAGTGATTTGCAAATCCCGCTTTTCTCAAACACCCGGGGGCTTTGGGGATCCCTCAGTGTTCACAAGCTTACAAAGCACCACCAGGACTAGGAGAGCTGAGGAATCATTCAATAAAGAGCACTCTTCTTATACCCCAGTGAATTCTTCCCTTTTGGTTCCTCTTCCCTTTACCACCCACCATGTTTCCCAAGAGAAGTCCATATTTGTCCAGCTGTCCCTGCATTCAGGCACATTTCTGGCCTGTTTCTATCACATGTAGCTTCGGCATCATTGCAACCATGCAAGTGAGAATAACTCCTTGTGCCACTGCTGGTGTGTGTGTGTGTGTGTGTGTGTGTGTGTGTGTGGTGGGTAGGTGATGGTGGTGGTACTGAACACTTGTCCTATGTAAATAGCGGAAATTATGTGCAAAGGTGGAAAGGAAATCTGCACATGTACTTCTGCTGCACCAAGGTAACATTTCAGCTTAGCACAAAAATGAAAATGGAGAAACTTCATGGATAAGCACAGTGCAAGCCTGAACCTGGAATGATGGTTGTTCCTTGACTCATACCATCTTAATCCGCCACACGGTTTTGCTATCTGAACAAATCAGAATTTTTCAGTTTGCATGGTTCCTCCTTTTCACTGTCATTTTTGTGTCTTCTACAATGCATATCGTTCTGATGCAGATCTCTTTCTTCTTTATGCCATACTTAATGGAATATTGTGTTATACTATTACTGCTACTGGTTTTAATAGTAGTGTCTGCATGTTTATCTTTTTAAAGTTATAATTACAGTTGTCTTAGTACAATGCAGTAGTAATAGTAGTACTGTATGCCTATGACTGCTTTTTTATTTTTTCAAAAAGAAAGGGCATATATATTTGGCTGATTGTGATGAATGATGGCTAAGATTGTCATAAAAGTGTACATCACAAAAATGAAACTTCATATTATGACATATCTCAGCAGAGAAAAAACTGAATGTATTTTTCACTGTTACAATGGCTTGAGAAGTTATTATGTGTTTCTGCTCATCCATTTCCTGATCTTCCCTTTTTTTCACATCTCATCCTAGAACTGAGTGTGGGTTTCTCTCATGCTGTTCCTTATACCTGAAGGATGGGAACATTGCCTTCACTCTAACTGTCAGTCACCATGTTCCCCAGATCCACTTCTTCCATTATTCCTAGCAAAACACATTAGCATTTCTCTTGAATTATGACAGGTACTATAAAATAAGCAGAAAGATGATGCAAGCCATCCTCTCTTCTTTGGCCAGATGCTTTGAGAACCTTTCCCTGTAACCATCCCCCCAGCTGGCATTCTGTTAATCAGATATGGGTGTGTAAGTCACATTACACATCCAGGGCAAATTATCCACCACAATGCAACAGATTTATTCTGCAGGCAGCAATGGAAGTGATATTGCATATACAGCAATGTTGTGCATTCCAGTTTTGTACTGTGCATTGCAAATTGTTCATTCACATGTATTTTGCAATAATGCTATTTTGCATAGGGGTTGTACAGTGCTAGTGCAACCTTGTCGTCACATGCAGATATTTATGCTCTACTGAGGGAATGTTGAATTGCAGCTGGTATCACTTTGATTTGGAAGGTTTTCTTTCATTTTCTGTAACAAACCAAAGCAGCTCCATTGTTCTCATCCATTTTAACATCTTACTTCCAACATCTGTGCCATGAAACATAAATCTCAGCAATCCACCTTACTAGCTCTCTATGGAAGTATATTCAGGTTGGGATTTATGTCATTTTCCTCTTATGGAGGAGAATGTGTATACAAGTCCCAGGAGGATCATAGACTTAAGAGCCTTATTCTGCAGGCGTGGCATATTGCAGTGCTGTGGTGCAGAGGATGCAAGAGTGAGATACACTTTCTGCAGGTTGTATTACGATATGAACAAGAACTTGGAGAAGCAACATTTGTTGCAAGCTGTTTAGTGTCCAAATGACCAAAGCCATTAAAAAAAAAACCCTCACTACAATACAATGAAACAGATTAAAAGCTACATTCCTATGTACCAGATATGAGGAAACTGAGGCTTCTCAGATGCTGCTGACTCCAATTCCTGTCATCTACGACCACTAGCCAAGCTGGCTGAAGCAGAGGGGAGATGGAGTCCAACAATATCTAGAGCAGCAGTGGGAATCATGCAATGCACTGCAACTCCCAGCAGCTCCTAGCCAGCACAGCCAATTGTGGAGGATACAGGGCGTTGTGGCTCAACAATATCTGGAGGACCATATGAAACCAATTCCTGATTTAGAGAATCATAGCTTCCTCATTCATGCTATACAGACTTGCTAGACAGAAGACTCCACTGCTCACAGAAGGAGTATCTTCCAAGGAAAAATTGAGAGGCTTGCCAATGCAACTATATTCTTCCACACTTGCAGAAAAGCAAATCCATCTGAATTTAGAGGGGATTCACTTTTGAATATACTCACTCTGGATTGCACTGTGTGTCAAACCATATGAGAAAGCTGGCAAACACTCACTGAAGATTTTATATCCTGATGCAATGGAAAATGCAGGCCTTGATTTTTCTAACTTTGAAAGGAGGGTTCTTCCAGTTGTGGAAGAGGAGAAGGGAGCAGCCTGGGGCAGAGAAAAGGATAACAAACCGGGGCATCTGGGTGGAAGCATTGCTGTAAGGGATTACACTGCAAAACTGTTGTATAGGGAAAGGGGATTACAACCCAGTGCAGCTGCCATGAAGAGTATCTGGGTCATGCCTAGGGGATAAACGTGTTGGCAGGATGGGATGCAGAATCTATCATATCATGTCATCCAAGTGAGTGTCCTGTTAAGTATCCCAGTAAGAGCAGAACTAACTTCAGTCCACTAGCATCCTGGAAGGAATGACCAACACACAGGCTTCTCTTTTTTCCTGCTGCCCAAGCCCACTGCAGCTCCCTCTCTCTGGAGGAAAGAAGGATGAAATGAGGGGGAGTTGCAGAGATTCAGCAGGAGACTCTCCCTGGGACAGGGAGGACGGGGGGGCTGCGAGTCACAAAGAGAAACTGCCCCCGGGGTGGCACGGATGCCTGCTTCAGCACAGTTGCTCCTTGTCTTTGCTGTCCCAGACGTCCATGACTTTTTCTGCAGCCTCACATTAGAAAGCAGGAGGCAGCACAGAAAAGCCACCTCCATGCTTCATTGAACTAAGCGCTCAGGAGGGATAAAGGCGGCACCCCTCCCACACACGCCCATGCAGGAATCAGTCTGAATAGCTCCAAAGAATGATAATACTGACATGCTTGTTTGAAGTAAACAATATGGTTATAAACAGTACAATGCCTCTTCCAATCAGGAGCAAATATTTTCTTCTTCCTCATCTTTAAAGTCCATAAGAGCAGGGTCTCATTATTCAGTGGTCTAGTACTTCCTTCTAAAGATAAAGTAGAACACTGTGCTATTTTTCACTAATGTTTTACAGAAAGCCAAATATTGCCCTCTTCTTACCATTTGTTTGGAACTGTGCTCAGTATCAGTTGTTCCCATCACTTGCCCTCAATGATATCAATGTGTAGCCAAATCAAATGGCTACTTTAACCCCTCTGATTTTTATTTCCTTGATGTACCATGGCATTGAGCCCTCATGGTATAGTGGTCTGAATGTTGGACTCCAATCCTGGAGATGAAAGTTCAGTTCCCTGCTTGGCCATGTGACCTTGGGCACATCACACACTCTCAGCCCCCAGAAAATTCTGTGATACATTCACCTTAGGGTCACCGCAAGTCAGAAATGGTTTGAAGGCACACACCAACAACACTCCTGGCATTGTCGTGTCTGTCTTGTGCTGGCAGCCTGCCAAGGTTTTCCAGCTGTGTAATCAGGCAGACAGCAGCAACTGGCAAACAGCATTTGCTGAAACTGTCCAAGTTCATAGCAAGCTTAGAGCAACCGAGTTCAAATTTACCAAGAGTGAAGGGAGGGAGTGTCCAAGAGCAGAATCTATACTCCAGGTAAAGATCCAGGGTCCAAAAACAACAACAACAACAAGCAAAGAATGTAGGAGTCAGGAAGGCTATCACCATCAATTGAGTCGGTAGGTTCCAACAGCTTTCTGCTATCCTGGTCTCTGGTTATATAGTCTCAGCATCCTGCCCAGCTGTGGCTTAATTGATAAGCTCTTCCTATATAAACACTGCCAGAAGCCTGGGCTCCCCCTTTCTCACCTGCACTGACTGCTGTAAGTCCTGTCCCTCTCATATCTCTAGGGTGTTGGGAACAGTCCTGTCAGAGTCCTGGGGCAGGGGCACGGCAATGTCGAGTAGTGCAAGGTGATGTTACCCCGTTCACAACACTATCTTGAATGATGTCTCATGTGACCAGTTTTGGAAGGTGAAGGAAAAAGTAGCTAAGGGAAACAGCTGAGGAGGAGGGAAAGGGGGAAAGAGAAGACAAATATGCACAAACTCTTAGTTTTTTTGCCCCACTTCATGTGTGCAAGGTAGAGATCTACCAAAATGAAATTGTTAGCTTCAGCTCACAAATAGATATTGATGAACACTTGGTAAAGCCTGGTTTTTATCTGGTAATCATCATTTTCTTTTGCATCTGTTCAGAATTCTTCGGTGCGCTTGGTAAGTGCAATGAGTCAGCCTGAATAAGGGTCTTTCCACACTACACTGGTATAGTGCTATCATTCCACTTTTAACATCCAATGGAATCCTGGGGTTTGCAGTTTAGGGAGGGGCATTTAGAATTCTCAGCCAGAGAGCTCTTTGACCTCAGGAAACTACAAACCACAGAATTCCACAGTATGTTGAAAGTGGAATAATAGCAATATAGCTATGTAGTGCGGAAAGGCCCTAAGTTAGCATGCCTGGGCATGAAATTACCTGACAATAAATGCTGCTGGGCTAGGACTCTTTGAGAACACGGTTCAAATCCCTGCTTGGCCATGGGAACCCACTGAGTGACTTTAGGCAAGTCACACTTTCTCAGCCTCAGAGGGAAGCAAACCACCTCTAAACAAATCTTGCCAAGAAAGCCCCTTAATAGGTTTGCCTTTGGGTTGCCATAAGTCAGAAATTACTTGAAGGCACGCAAGTACAAATGCTGCTGGAGACAAAAGGGTAAGTCACTGAGTAATTACCATGCATGTTACTGAAAATAAGGGAAGAGATAGCTATACTGTGAATAGTCAAATATTTAACAGATAAGTACAAACCATTATTGTAGAGAATTCTGGGGAGCTCAAATCACCTTCAGCCATAAAAAGGGGAAGAGCATCTGGCTTCCTTCACTTGCCTTCAAACCACCATGTTCTTTGGGGATATGAAAGCCTAATATTGGGCAGATCTCACTAGACACATCTGGCTAGAATTCATCCCAGGAGAGATAATAAACATGTGGTTTATGCATCACCACCTGCCAAAGGAATGCTCTCTGGCCTGACCAAGAAGAAGCAAATAAGCCCAAACACCAGTAGATGGTGCTCCAGAATGTGCAGTGGAGTTCCTGATCTTGCCTGATCAGCCATATCTATTGTTCTGAAGCAGAACAGGTAGAAAATGAAAGAAGGGGTGGGGGTGGGGGTCTGGGCTGCTGTGGAAGGTGGCCAGCCACCAAAACCTCCAACAGAGCAATTTCCAGTTCAGGATTGGGCTGGAGAAAAGCTGTTGCTTAGCAAGTGATTTCAGCAAAATAAGTGGTCTGGGAGTGGCAAAGATGTAAGTATCCTGAGAAATAGGTGAAGACCTCTTATGACCACAAGGACAGGAGTGATGTGACAAGCAAGTAGGCGAAAACAAATGGAGTCCAGAGTTGTTGTTTGTCTTTTCTTGAAATATGTTTCTCATATGGGAGAGGTGTGCTGAACCCAGACACTCTCCTTTCTACCAATGCAAATTGTTATTCAGGGCAAATCAAAAAAGGCCACAAGTGCTGATTCATGGTGCCTGAATTCTGGCAAGGTAATTTGTTCTGTTGTGATTCTAATCAAGGCAGCCCACCCTGTTTTTGGGTATGTGCCCTTTGCTAGCTGAGGATGCCTTAGAAGAATGTGGCTCTTTAGCTGGGGGTAGTTACACCTATGGTCCAATGAATGGTCCCCCAGACCCTGGGGAGAAACCATAGATAGATAGATAGATAGATAGATAGATAGATAGATAGATAGATAGATAGATAGATAGATAGATAATTCTCCAGCTGCTGTGTTGACCTAAAAATTAAAAATAAAAATAGAGAGAGGAGGAGGTAGGAGAAGAGTTAATAAAGAAATGAAGAACCACTGTGGATGACTGGGAAGGTAAAGATAAGAGAGTCACAAAAACACTTCTGACTGAAACAGTGAGGAGAAGGAGAAAACAAAAATGGACTAGAATTTTAAATGAAAAACTTTTTCTAATTTATAACAGAGAAAGGCATATTATTTGGGCTGAAGTGCCTCCCTCAGAGTAAGCATGGCACTCAGAACTCTAGGATAATGAAAACAAGTGAGTCTGTCTGAGCTTCTATATCTGCCTTTCCAAAGCATTTTTGGTGTCCACCTTCAGTTCTGGTCAGTTTAAGTGAAAGCCTGCTTCATCTCAGCAACTCAAGAGAAACTGGTCCTATGGGCCCTGGTTCAGCTCCGTCTTCATTTGCATCTCATGTACCTCTCTGGCATAAGTGGATGTAGTTGTTAGCTTCATAGCACAAATCTAATTCAAGTCATGGTTCCACCTATTCACGTGCAGCTCACCCATTGCATGCCTTCTAGCCAGGACTGTCAAACCAGGAGCATCCCAGACCCTGAAATTTCAAGCACAAAGCCTGAGGCTTAAAGATAGCCCTGTTGATGTTAGAGGAGGTCCTCCCTGCTGATGTCACTGAGCACGATACTTTAAGCTTCCATCACAGTTGCTTACTCCATATCATTCCTATAATAAACACATACTTTAACAAATGAAAAGATAGTTCTCTGGTGGGACATTTACTCTTCTAAACCCTGTATCGAACAGAAAAAGCAAACAAACTTCTGTAGCTCCGTTCCTTAAACTTTTGCAAGCAGTGCTTCTATGGGCTTCTAACAACATACGGGAGTAGTAGTCCAAACATTTAAAACAAAAACAAAATCTATGTTGATTTGTGGGGGGGGGGGAATCCAGCTTCGTTTTTAAAACTTTTTTGAGCACACGCCAGATCTGTGATATTGTAGAAACCTAGGATAACCTTTGTGTTCCTTTGTGCTCTACAGTTCTAAGATTTCAAAGGCCTTTCCACAGAGTCACATTCAAAGTTGAGGTCTTGTTATTTTGGCCCCAGCTGCCAGGGTTATGTATGGATCAGGCTGGAAGGTGTTTAATATGTTGTAATATTTAGACACACTTGGCTCCGACATTTATGGGGGCTGTTTGTAGCAACATGTAACATGCACTCATCCCCCAAGTATGCAGCTCACACATAAAAGTCACACAGATGGCTGGAAAAAGTAAAAAAGGAGGCTTGTCAGGCTTGAGAGGAAAGGGGAACAAGTGATCTCCTGCAGTATTGTGGGTGCCCCGGGAGATACTTGCTACTTGCCCGGCTAAGTCCACCTCAGCTGTGCCTATGTTTATGGCATGATTATTCCCACTTCCCCTGTCTTTTAGGACCCATGACCCACTGCATGATATTTAAAAAATGCTGTAAAATGCTTTATGGCCTGATTCAGGTGGACTTTTGCCAAGAGGACTTAACTCTTGAGTTACCTGATTGCTCAGAGAGGTACTAATCAAACTGGTGACTGGCCTTCTTTCAGTGGCATAGGCAGGCATGTGTTCACCTCATGCCTCGGCATATCTTTTTGGGGTTGTTGTGGAAGTTGGAATTCTCTGTCTCCTTTGCAAAATGGCCTAAATTGCCCAGCCCCCACCTTCTTCATATTGCCCTCCCTATCAAAGCCACCTACTGGCCAGTGGAGATCAGGGGATGGCTGAGAAGGGTTTGGTTATGTGCCTCTATCCAAATGTACAATCATGAAAGCATTGTCCAGGACCTCCTGAAGGTTGTCTAGAAGTCCTGTATCTGGCTGTGGAGAGGTAGTGAAATGGTTCTCTACCCACCTGCACTCCAGTACCACTATGTGGCCATGTCAGAGAGGTGGCAGAAGGGACAGTATGGAAGGAGGTGGGTGTTTAGGAAAGGAAGACAGGAGACATGGCACAGTTTCATCTGGCAGAATTTTATGCTATGCCTTCTTAATGCGGGATCTCAGTCATAGCTTCAAGGGTCAAGACCTAACAATGTCTGAGTTAAGAGCAGGAACTTCATTCAAGGCAAGGTCAGAAACAGGAGTATATATGCTGTAATATTAGTGGAAGGTATGCTGCAGTCTTACTTGGAGGAATAATCACTTCTGAGTGTTGCCGTGCTAAGCTAGAATGAAGTACAATGACAACTGGTTTGGTCATCTTCATCTTACTGGTTAAATATTCCCAGCAGTCTTTGCAGGAACTATGAAGAGGCCGCCTGGTATGCTCATCAAGCATTTTGCATTTCACTCCACAGTCCATTCTGCCCCTCTGAACCTGTCCTGCCAACCTGTTATTGGTCTTTGGCTTTCTTTTTCTTTTCTAAACCCTCTGTAAAATTTCACTTGAATCAACTGCTTGCCCTGAATTTCTTCCCAGTCATGCTAGTGCACCTTCCTTTCTCTCATGTTTACTTTGGACTCTCGCTGGTCTCCAAGATCTCATCCCACCCTGGATCATCTTAAGCTGCTCAAATTGTCTCACAGTTCTAAGTCAGCAAAGAGCAATTTATATAGTAAGCAGAGGTGTTGTGAAAGCTTGAACCAATGAATAGTCAAAAGCCAAAACAGCAACCAGTTGGAGCATTTATTATTAAAGGCCAAGAACCTACATCTGAGATGTTGTTGTGGATGTGTAACTATGTCTCATTACCCAACTGGACTCTCCAAACCTACTTTAACAGCCAGCAACCACTCCAAGCAACAGAGATCTGTTCTACTGGCAATCAGGGCACTCCAGGATGATGTTTTCAGCCTCCCACCAGCAAGTTATGATGTGACAAAGAGTTGCAAGGGGGCCCTACTTCTGTGGGAGGTGGTTGGAAACATCATCCTACATTGCCTCCATCACCAGCAGAAAAGACATCTACTGTTTGGTGTAGCTGATGGCTCTTCAGGTAGGTTGGGGGGTGGCATTTTAAATTGTGGCAATAGTGCCACAATCGCAAACATGAATACCAATTATGAATACATATGTCAACCTTATGTGTTTATAACTATTTAGAGGGATGCCAGCCTACATTTATATCCAACCTTTACTCCAAGAAGCTCCAGGCTGTGTTCATGGTTCTCTTTCTTTGACTTTATCCTCACAAAAATCCTGCTCAGGCTCAGAGACAGAGAGGCCCAGTGGTTTTACCACTCAGTGGGGAACAGAATGTAGATTTCCCAAGTTCCTCTTGGCTGCACATCTCTCTTAATGTTTGAATTGAAGAACAACAGTGGACAATGGTGGAGAAAGCAATAAAAGGCCTCAAGTACAGTGGACTAAGGAAATGGAGAGGAAGAAGGTCAGGAATGCTAAAGTTAGAGTAAGGCCAAAATTCCAGCATTTGCTTTGGGGAGGAAAGGAAGCAAAGATTTGTCTAATCTTGGCACAGGTCATTGGCAGGTGGCAAGCACTCTTGACAGGGCAGGGCAAAGGCTGGCATATGGCAGTCATGATCCAATGGGAACAGGTCAGCCTTGTCTTTTCACATTACTGCATTCCAGTCCAAAATTCCTCCTTCTGTTCCAGATTAAAAACATACTAATCTGCTCTTCCACTGAATTGATATTCAATGCATTGGCACTGCAAGCCTTTCCAGGTTCCAAAACCGCAAGCCAAAACACATCATCATAACTCAGGAGATTAAAATAATGACACCTATATTTGATAATAACAACAGCAGCAGCATAAATTTTTAGTTTTATGTGTTCATCTTGTGAATTTGGTGATTAGGTCACTCCCAACGTGAGAAAGGAAGCGGCAAAGCATTTCAGGCTGGAGTGAAGTTCTGGCAACTTTGCTGGCTTCTCTTTTCCTCCATAAATGCTACAGCTAGCTTGGGGGAAAAAATTCACACGGACTGGAGAGTTGTGAAGCATTCAAGAAGCCAACAGAGACCTCTGTTTTTGCAGATGTGGGGCTTTGGTTGTTGCCAGCAGCCAGTTGGGTTGATCACTGGGTCTAAAGAATAATAGAAAAACCAGGCAGCTGTATTTGAAGAGATTTGGCTTCATTCTTTAAACAGAGAAACATTTGTGTAGTGGAAAGGTCATATCGAAAGCAGAGCTTAGGTATTGGGAATATCTTATTTTAGTTCCTCTCACAGTGCCTAAGACTGTTGACATTTTTTTTAACACAGTATACCCAAAAATGTAATGTGTACATAACATAAATACATATTTTGGAAATATGTGTGTTGTACAGATATATTCATCAAGGAGAAAAAGTTGGCTGTGACTGCCTGTGGAAATGTACTTGGATTTGTTGCTGCATATTATATGAAATGGTCCTAATTCTTCTATTTAAAAAAAAATCCATAGGTCATTCTTCTTTCTCTGCACTATAAACAAAGGCCATAAGTATGCAATCAGAAGCTATCCAATGTGCCTGGAAAACCAAAGCAACACTGGGAAGAAGTCATTTGGAGATGAGAAGTGGCAGGCAAGGTGCGTGTGGATGGGTGGGTGTTCATTCTTTCTCTCTGCATACAGCACCTTTCTTTTACTAGTACTTCTCTACCACCTCAAGTTCCAGATGTGTGAATGGACAGAAAGCTGTGCAAGATCTTCTGGTAGATCTCATGGGTGATTTGCAGCAAGGATTCCTGACTCTTAACAGATAATCGTAAAAACTATAAATCTTCTCTTCCTCACCAACCAAATTAGTTTGCTGAAAAAGAATACTTTGGGGAAAACTGGGTCAATTGTTTTTGAAGGGCCTTGTGGGCATCATTCTAGAACTCATCACAAATTTATGGTCTGAGTATGTGCTCAGAGACATCGTCTTTCTTCATTTTTCATCTATGACCTGCACCACTGTTTTGCATCTTGGCATTCATTAATGAACCTTGCAATTCTAATAAAAAAAGACTAAAAGTTGCTGGGTTTTTTTTAAAACTCCTTCCACTGGCAAGAAGAGATCTATTTATCTGCACAAGCATTTAGTGAATAACTCAGTATTCAAGAAGGTATTTTAGCATAGTGTCTGTGCTGTACTTTTGTTGTTATCGTCATGTTTTAAAAAGATTTTACATTGTTTTAAAGTACAGAGGTTTTAATATGGTAACCCATTCAACTGTTTTTAAAATGTTTTATTAGGGTTTCTGTAATAGTTAATTAATTAATTTATTAAATTTATATCCTGCCCATTATTTTAATTCATTACTTTGTTTTAATTCATGAGGAGAGCCACCTTGGGTCCCATGTCAGGAGAAAGGCAGGAGATATATCAACTAACTAAATAACTCCATACTCCTGAAGTTTGTTCAACCTTGCTCTATAAAAGGGGTGGAAATCTTTTGCATTACAGTTTCTGCAGTATTTTACTATTGACCACGTTGGCTCTGGCTTCCAGGCATTGAAGTCCAATACATCCAGAGGGTTGGTCATTCCCCAGAAGTTCTTGTGGTAAGTTTGCTGCATCAGGTTGGAGAAAGAGATATGTGAGCAGAAAGCATCTCTTCTGTTACATAGAAGTAAAAGCATAACCATTGTAAATGAAATAATTTAACAATTTGATGTCTTTGAATGACACCCTGAAATCTGCTGCCTGAGGCAGCTGCTGCATTCTGGCTAACGGTAAGGCTGGTTCTGCTCAGAAGTGAATTGCAGTAGTCCTCCATAACAAGAAAGACTGATCCCCCAAATCATGGCATTAGGTACTAATGGCAAATCTTCATCACATCCTAAATGCAGTCTCTGACCCACATCCAAGTTCTGCATAGATGTGGGTTGAACAGAACTTGGAAAACTTACTTTTACTTTTAATATGCCAAGCAATATGGCCTTCACCAAGCTCTGTCTTAGAACTTCTTAGACTTCTACCTCATATGGATCTTTGAAAGAGGACAATGCTCAGCACATTGGGTGGTTCAGTGGCTATCACCTACTAAAACTTTTCTATCCTTACTTTAACCTCTAACTACTATTTTAAGCTTTAGGTTTCATTTTGAGACAAGTAAGATGTTACAAATTATATGCCACAGCTTTCCTAAACATCTGAATTGGCTGGAATGTCTTCCACAGGCTTTGTTCCCCAATTTGTGAATGCAGGTATTTGAACTGAGATAATTAAACCAGCCCCAAAAGAGAAAGGCATCCCATATAATATGCTTCTTTGTCCTTGCTGATACTCACTATGGTATGCAATGTAAAGGGAGAGGAATTATATCAGCCCTCTGCATGAAAGATAGGACCCATCCTTCAGCTTGATACATCTTTTCTGGTGAGCAGTTTCCTTCTCTTATCAAGCAAAGTGAAATGATTAAAAGAAAATGACTGGAAGACCCTGCATCTCCATCAGAGATCAGGCTTGGTCATTTGGAAAATAAGTAATGAACACCATTTGTTAACGTCACCATTAAGTGATGAATTTTCTTATGCTTAACGTCCCAGAAATATGTCTTCTTTATTCCTAAGTTTGTTTTTGGATCTGTTAATTTAATTAAATCTCTACTACTGAGGCACCATAAAAGGTGACGAAGCATGAAAGGTGTCTGGTTTGTTGCGCTGGATAATTAAAAGAACGGGGTGGGGCAAGGTGGAGTGGAGGAAAGGGGAGGATGGAAAGTGTGTTTGATTTCTTCATTGCTGAAATTGACATGTTTTTAAACCATCACTCACAGGACTGGATCACAAAATACAGGTGCTGGTGAATGCCTGCTGACATTTCTTGGACTTTCTGTGTATAAATTATTTTGTGAGGGGGCCACCAGCTGTCGTACCTGGCTTTTTAAGGTACAATTGCATTAATGGTGCACAGAATATCTGGGTCCAAGTCAAGACCTCAACTTGAGCAACAGCACAGACACAGCAGATCAGGGGCAGCTGTATGGTTGGAAGAGGCACAAGGTCCAAACCTTGGCACAACTCCAAAGCTTGACAACCAGTAAATTTCTTCAAGCCTGACACCCCTCCAAGCCTATATTATCAGCCTCTGCAGTCCTTGGGCTAATTCTGATGGAAGGGTTAAAATCTTCTTCCCCAAGAACCCTCTTGCCAGAGGGGACAATGCTCCAAAGCAGGGAACTAGGAGGAGATTGGTCACGGGGTTACTCATCTTAAATTCTGCACGCCTTCTCAGAAATGCAGAGTTTGAGAAGTGTTGGTCAGGCCCAGGAAGTGCTAAAGGACTCAACTGAGACTGAGCTCTCTTGTTTGCTACCTGGGCTCTGTCCAGGGTCCTGAAAGCTTTGCCTCTAATGACCTTGTTTCCTGGAGTTCTGATCTAGGTAGGGTTCAGCCCTGTTTGTCTCACCCTGTTTCCCATTTGTACCTTCCCTCTGCTCCAGATCTCCTGTTAGACTGGCATCCTCCCACCCTATTTGCCAGTTACTCCATGTCAGAACTGGCTACTCAGTGGATGAGTGCTGAAAGATTTGTCCTCAGCAAAAACCGTGTTTTTTTGTTTTGTTTTGTGTTGCTTTGTTATGATTTTTATCAAGAAAGCCATTTTTTTTCTGGTCTAAAGACTCTTGGACCCACTTTGAATCAACAGTGTACTCTGGATGAATCTATCTTTATACAAGACCCTCTGTGCAAACCTGATGCTGGTGCCACCTGGCTGTAAAATGAAGTTTTTGTTTTAGACCTTTCTTGGCCTTCCATTCTTGGCCTTCATTTAGACCATTCTTGGCCTTCATCCAGGTTGCATGCACCTTCACATGTTCATGTGTATACACACATACAGAAACATGGATGGATGGATGGATGGATGGATGGATGGATGGCAAACAAAGGACAAGCCTGGATTCAGGGCCAGCCCAGGATGCTTTGTAGCCTGAAGGAACAGATAACATGGAACTCTGCCCCATCATTTTGTACAGACTGAATTGATTGACTTGGCAGTTGAAACTTTATTCAACATTGGCACTGGGAAAGGATCTCCATAATACCTGAGGGAAGTAGGCTAGCTTTTAAGAGTGACTTCCATGAGAGGAGAATGGCCAGGGAGCTGAGGAGGAACAGTTGTTGGTGGCCTATAACTTTTCCCCACCAGCATAGGGAATTGGAGGTATTTGTCTCACTCTGCCTAATGGTAGAATTGGCACTATATAGGGCAAGACTTGGAACACAGCCAACCACGCCAAATGTCAGAACCAGTAGTTACATCAGATAGTGAGAAGCATTGCCCTGTGAGGGACTACCTATAGAGAAAGGGGCCTAAATACCCTAAAGAGATCAGATTGCATCTGACCTTGAAAGCTATGCAGGTTAGTACTTGAATGGGAGACTGTCAATGATCACCAAGTGCTGTAAGCTGTATTTCAGAGGAAGGAACTGATAAAACCACCTCTGAGTATTCCTTGCCTAAGAAAACCCAATGAAATTCATGGGGTCACCATAAGTTGACAGGTAACTTGATGGCACATGCACATGCATTTAGAGATAGCACATGAGCCAGACCTCATTCTTGCCCTTCTTTGATCCAGCATCATCAACTTTGACATCATTGTGAACATGCTGTGCTGAGCAGACATTATTAGTGGCTGTCTGGGACTTGGTCCCACACATTGTATATAGTTTGATTTGTGAAGCTCTGGCTGGCACTGTTAGTGTGATAACCTTGGCTTCCCGGGAATTCTTAACAAGCTGAGAAAGTACAAAAACACACCAAGAATTCCAATCATAAGAGTTCAAAATAAAGTTGCATCATATCAGAAAAGGGAATCTTTACAAGTGATGCCAAAGATGCCTTTAGTCTACACATGTCACATCTGGATATTCATGTGAGACAGAAAGCAGAAGCAGAACCATTAAAAATGGAATGCATGTTGCAGTAAATTTGATCTGAGCTGCAGAAAAGGATAATACAACCAGCAATTTAAGCATCAGCTATGATGTCTCTGTCACTGAATGTGTTTGGACACTAAATCAGCAGCATGGAATAACTCATGACAAGTCCCTGTCATGTTTCCCCTGTCTTCTGCCAAAAAGAGGCATCTGTGAAATATGGAATGCACAAGTAAAAGAAATTAGCACAGGTGGTAGTTTATAACTAAGATATTAGGCCCTTGCTTCTAGCAGTGCTGTATTGTAATGGTCTTCTTTGTATGAACAGCTTTGGTCTCACTATGTCTTTTGATGTACTAAGAACACTCATATTCAGGTCCACATATTTAAGGTGGGAGTCTCAAGACACTGTTTACCTCATCTCATACCAAAGCAGATGTTCTCTGATTTGTATGATTCCCTTGGAATACTAAGTAATGGCCTAAATTCAATTGCTAGTTCCCGCTGCAATAGATCCATTGAATCAGTCCTTTTAATCATAAGTTGATACTGTGACCATTTCTGCACTACACTATTACAGTGCTATTATTCCACTTTCAACTTCCTGTGGAATTCTGGAGCTTGTAGTTTCCTGAGGCCCAAGAACTCTTTGGCTGAGAATTCTAAAGGCCCCTCCCTAAACTGCAAACCCCAGGATTCCATAGGATGTTAAAAGTGGAATAATGGCACTATAACTGTATAGTGCGGAAATGACCTATTTGAATCCCATTGATTTAGTTGGTCTGCTCTAGCTGGAAATAGGAATTGGATTTCGGCCAATATCTTTGGTATGTATAGCATATAGGTGTTCTTTCAAAACATTCCTTTTACTTTCCTAGCTGAGAACTACACAAGCAAATGAACAGCCCTGGAGACTGGTTTTGATGTACCCCAAGGCCACATCTACTCTGTTTGACACTTACTGATAGTACACAATAGTAGCGCAAGAGAATGTACTTTAAAAGATAGAAATTGCTTGGCTCTAGAAATGAAAACCTGGTTTCTCCTGTAGTGTCAACACTGCATGCATCTTGGCAGTAGTCATTCAGAGGACAATGCGATGGATACTGTTCAGCATTCAACATTCATTTAAGCTGAGGGAAGCAGTCAAGATTATGGAAGTCTATGCCAGACCATTCTTATTTCTTTTCCTCTCAACATTTCTGCTTCCAAAAGAGCTGTGCAATGTTGAATTAATTTACATAGGGGAGCATCTGCACAAACATATTCCAATCCCCTGTATATTATTGATCCACGTAGTATATCCTTCCTTCTGCTTTTTCACGTCCAGCAAAAAAAAAAAGTCTTGAAGTTAGATACAGAGAAACACACATTCTTTCTTTGCTAGCCACACTATTGATTTCTTCTCATGGCATGGGATATATGGTCATCCAGACAACAGCTAATCTAGCCCTGTGGAACAAAATCCTAATATTTTGACTGGCTGTAAGGGAGCAGGAGCTGGAAGTTCAAGATTTTCTGTCTGTCCCTGTTTTTATTAGCCAGCTAGAAAAGATTTCATTTTGTTGCTTCAAGTTATTTCCAACTTGTGGTGATTTAACATGAACCTATCATGGGGATTTCTTGGTAAAATTTCTTCTGGGAAGGTTTGCTTTTATCTCCCTCTGAAGATGTTAGAATGTGACTTTCCTAGGGTCACTCAATGGGTTTCCGTGGCTGAGTGAGGATTTGAACCCTGGTCTCTAGAGTCATAGCGCAATGCTCAGATCACTACACCATGCTGGATCACCAAAAGATTTCATTATCCACAGGGAAATGAAAAAAACAACAACTCCACAGCAGTTCCTTTAAATTTTAAAGAAGGATTCAGACCAGAACACTCAGGTAAAACATACCGCATCAGGAAGTTCTATCAGATGCTCATCTGACAATGTTAAGTATCATGATGGCTATTATTTGCTTCTATGGGTGATGTATTATGTGAATAGAGAGATGGAAGGGAGATGATGATGTTCAAAAATACTAATAATAAAAAACTTAGCATCCACCAAGTCTTATTGCATATTAGCTTGAAGATGTCAGTCTTTTCCCTGACTTCTGTTTTCCTTTCTCATAAATCATCCCAATCGGATTTAACCTTAATTTCCAAAGGTATTCCATTTGTACCACAATAAACAGAAGGGAATTGAGGCTGTGAAGCAATGGAATTTCCTTCTGAAAACCTTTTAGAAGACTGATCCATCTTTAAGACATTTCAACATTGTGGGCTCATTGGTTTCTGCAATCTCAACAGGGGGACTTTTATGGAGATTGTGATTGCATCCAGCTGACAGTGCTCTCTCTTGCAATGGTGTGTGTGTGTTTCCCTCTGATGCGCACAAACATTAGTGCCTAGAATCATGTTTTGATGGAAAATGTCTAAATTATTTAGCCATATTCCTTCCTTCATGGTGGGAAACAGGAGATAGGTGCAAAGTCAACCTCTTCTTTTGTCTCCCTGCCCTGTTTTAGAAGGGCAATTTATTGGCGATTTGAAGAGGAAGCAATATATCAAGTAAGAGTTGAATTCACGAGCATCTGGAAGATAAGGAAAGTTGGATCCAGATGTAGCCATGCTTAGAACAGACCCCTGCAATTAATGGGACTAACATTACTGACTTCTGATATATGTATTGTATTCCAATGGGTCAGTTTTAATCATGGCTAAGTCTGGATCCAAATCAAGGTATCTCTGTTTTCCTTTTAAACAAAAACAAGGGGGAGGCACAATTCTATCTGATGAGGCAGAGTTGTGTATCCTAATGGTTCATGAACCAGATGAGAATTAGGCCAGACATTGAACAAGCTTGGAAATGGAGCACTGGAGTTGGCAACAGCTATCTATTTCGTCCTACCTCTCACACTACTTTCTCCCAGTACCAACCCATGGATTGCACCTAATTATTGTTTTTGTTGCTTCTAACTTGTACACCATCGTCCACATGGTTTTGTTTAAAAGGAGGCATACAAATATTTGTCTGTCTGTCTGCCTGCCTGCCTATCTGTCAGTCAGTCAGTCAGTCAGTCTATCTATCTATCATCTATGAATCTATTGATTTATCTATCCACTGTGCCAGAATTTCATTTAAAGATATGGACACACACCAATGAAAGAAAGGCTTGTGACAGACTCAAAGCTGGCAATAGTGAAGTTTCCTCTGAGAAAAAAGAGAAATAAATCTAAGAGGGAAAGAAATGTAAATTGAGGGTTTAAAAATATCTGGAGTGTATGCAAGCTCCATCTGTAAAATGGGGAGGCCAGCTGCTGTTTCTCTGATCTTCAAACATGGAATAATACACACATGCATGAGCACGCGCGCACACATACACACACATACATACACATCCTTGCTTGTAAATGTTTGGAGAAAAACATTTGCAATGTTCTCTTCCAAGATCCGTTTTGTATCAGCTGGGTCCTTGACTGAGGGAAAAAAGGAAGGTTGTCAATAGCGTGCTTGGACCCCAGGTGAATTGAGCTTCAGGGTTTCCTAAACCTCAGCTTGTGTTTTCCTGATCAGACCGCAAACAAATGTGTGATCTTACATGGGATTCAAAGAATGTTAAACTACTGCCATGAATATTCACAGTAAACTATCTCCCTGCCCTTAATCCAGCATTTCTAATTGTTTGAATTATCTGCCTGTTAGATTATATGCTGCCACATGTATCCACTGAACGTATATGTAATCCTATGTACATGTAATCCCACTGAATGTACATGTAATCGCAGTGAGCTCCACTGAATAGAGATTCAGACATGGAAAGTATTGGAAAATACCTGCTTAACCATGGATGCCTTAGGTGAGTACAGAAACATTCTTCATCCATTTAAGAAAGGTTGTCAGCCAGTTCCTCTTTCTCTCTTTCAGGCCTTTCCTCTGCTCCTCTCTGCACCCATCCCTTAAATCAAGGTAGATATACTATAGAGTGGGATGCCTTCTAGATGCTTTTGCGCTGCATTCCTCATTGGCTATGTTGGCTATGGCCCAAATCCTTACTGTTAGTTCCAACTGGAGTAGACCCATTCATCAGTGGGAATTGACATGTTGAACAATCAATTCATTCAACATGTTCAACAATCGATTCTGTGGGTTTGTTCTGATTGGGACAAAGAGGATACATGTCTAGAGCTGATGGGACTTGCAGTTCAACAACAGCTGGAATGCTGTGTGAGTCCTACTCCTGTCTTATATAATATGCCCTTTAGCAGGATAAGCTGTATTCTTTTGCTGATATTACTATAACACACCAAATGCGTAGCTCAAACAACAGGTTTCCCAGCCATCTTTGCAGGATTATTGTAAGGACAGACAAAGCAAGTTTGTTTTCTTTTGCTCTAAACCCAGGAATAAAACTAGCCAGTGGAAATTACAGGAAAGTAATTTTCAGCAAAACTTGAGAACAAAATTCTTAGGAAGTGTTTGACATACAAATAGACTTCCTTGGGAAGTGATGTAATGGTGACCTTTCACCCCAAACATTTGGATCATCTCTCCCATAGAAGTTTGAAACCCTAAAGATCAAGTATGGAATGCAGTCCAAGTATGGAAGACAGTGGTCATGGAACAGAATGGGAAGCATCCTGAGCCAGCTTCTGTGAAAGCATCAGAGCCACCTTTATCTGCTTCCTCATCTCAGTCTGACAAGGTGTCCCGAAAGGATATCGTGCCAATGGTACTGAAAGGCACTGAGCACTTTAGAACAATCAAAAGGACTGCATTCCCTTCTCTATATCCCAGTGCAGGTCATCCAACAAGGTGGTTTCATCACATTCTGGTGTCCAGTGAAGAAGGAACAACATAATATCAAAAGACAGGACATGATACATTGGTATAAGGGAATGGAAATTTAATCCTTAGCAAAAAGACGGCCTTTTACTTTGGGATCTTGGACAAGATCCTGCACCCAGAGGTATAGCTATGGTGAGGTAGCCATAGTTATATCTCCTTACCTTTTAGGCTGCTCAACCCCTACAGCATGGCTATTTCCACACTGCTGGAGAGTGAGGAGGGATGAGTCATAATGCATCCAGCCCTCTTTCTGTAGCTGATCACACTGCAACAGTCTAGTGTGGGCTGAGTAGCTTAAAACTGGAGGCAGAGACTTTTGATAGTTGCATATGCAATGATCCATGTAAGTAAACTGTAATGTTATAAGGCTGACTTATGACATTGTAATTACTGGACCTTACTGATGCTAGCCCTTATTTTCGTGTGTTGAATTTTCTCAGTAAGTTTATGATATTACTAATGGATAACAGCAAAACCACCTCTTCCTTGTCTTTCCTTCCCTGCCTAAGAAAACGCTATGCAATTCATGGGGTCGCAGTAAGTTGACAGGCAACTTGAAAGTACATATGCACACGTCTAGAATTCGGAAATATTTTCCCCACTGTTTCAGCTATATTTACTAGCCGTTATGACCAAACACTGGGGGAAAAAGTTCATGTTGGATAGGATATTTTTCCATAAAAGTGGCTAGTTCCTGGTGTCACTTGGACACCCCCACCCTTTATTGCTGCAGCATGTTGCCAATATATGAATGTCACCTAGATTTACTCCTTGTTCTTCTACTCTCTGGGCCTTTCTGCACTATACTGTTATGGTGCTGTTATTCTACTTTCAACATCCTGTGGAATTCTGGGGTTTTGGGTTAACTGAAACCAAAGAACTCTCTGGCTGAGAATTCTAAATGCCTCTCCCTAAACTGCAAAGCCCAGGATTCCATAGGATTTTGAAAGTGGAATAATAGCACTAGAACAGTGTAGTGCAGAAAGGCCCTCTGTTACCTTGCAGCAGATAGAATACTGTTCCTCTATTCCTCCACAGGACTGATCTCTCAGTTCATGCTGTATAAAAGGGACTCATCTAGATGATCTTTGGGAGAACCAAAGCCCTGTGATTCTGCCATGGGAGTTGTCTTCTGGCTCAGAATAAACCAGGTCAATGGAGAAATGCAAAGCTTTTAACTGCCATTGGCATCCATGAGCTTTTTCTCTGTGGGTGGCCGCTGGGCTAGTGAAACACAGTATTGTTTGTGACCCTAAAAGCATGGCAGCTGGGTTGGGGTGTGGGGGAGGTTGGGCACCTGCCCTCCTGCTTTGCTGCCTACCCTTGTTGCTATGATATAACATGAAAAAGAGTCCACTCCCCATTCTATCCCTTTGTCTGGTCACAGTGACATCTCCATCTAATTCAGCAGTTTCTTCACCATATAATGCTGGTAAGTTGCCAGTGGATTATGCCTCCATTGGCAGATTGTCATTCTCAGGAAAACCAAGTCAATAATGAAGCCTGTTCACATTTCCTGGGACTCTGATTGTTCCAACCCCCACCTCAATTAGTGCTTTCCAAAGAAGAATGCAAATTATTTTGCTAATGGGGGAAGAAAAAGAAAAAGAGGGGAAGAGATGGAGGACAGTAGGGCAGAGACAGGAGTGGGGTTGGGAGGGGGACTATTCCTCCTACTTTCTCACTCACTGTTATTTGCTGTGTGGACCATAAAGCTCCTTAACGACAATGACAGGCAAGCTCTGACTGAGAATTAATAACCTTTTAACTCTGCTTCATTAATGAGGGCAGTTGTGGCAAATTTTAGTCCCTTTAAGTCACATTACAGTGGCATTCATTGGTCATTAACCAAATGGACTCCGAGGTGCTTTGTGAGTAGCAGCTTGTCCAGGATTGTGTCTCCAGTGTGTGTGTGTATATGTCTATGGGGGCTTGATAGCATACACCCCCTCCCATTCTTAATTGTCATTTGGGGACAATTAAGTGATGTCTCGTGGCCATCTCCTGCCCTCAATGTGTCAGTGAGGCAGCTGATGAGGCCTGCACAGATATGTCAGGGGATTACAATGACAGGAATTTCTTTCCATGCTGAGCACAATCATCAACTCAGTTCTAGGAAGACCAAGGTTCCTTTCCCCCTTTTATTGTGTCCATCCAGCTAGCCTTCCTAATGACTTGATTTTATCACAATGATTCATTAAATGGTGTGTAACAGCATGGCTTTATTACTGTCAGTAGATAGATTCTGTCCTCCCAGTCACCCATCTGAAGAAAAAAAAAGTAAAATAAAATACCTTAGCCTTCTGTTGTGATTCTTTCAGTCTAAACTAGGGCTGGGCAACATGTGGCCCTGCAGATGCTGGAGCACAGCTCTCATAACCCCTTGCCATAGGCTACGCTGGCTAGGGCTGATGGAAGCTGAAGTTCCGCAAGATCTGGAGATCCACATGTCCCCCACCATTACTCTAGACTGTCATATTCTTTTAAAATGCAATTTGGTTGTTAATTTTCCATTGAAATTGAAATATTCATGTCTGCTTATGAACCAAATCCTGGTAGGCCAAGACTGGTAGAGCATTGTAATATGCTAATAACGGTTTCATAAGTGACAGTTTACATAGTCACACAATTAGTAATGTAAAACCTTAGTCTTAATGGAATTAGGGGGCATCTTTAGCTGTAGGGCTCTGTCCAGATTTTGCCTTGCCCGAGTGAAAGAGCTCTGCCTTCAAAAAGTCTCTTTACTTGCTTTTGGAGACCAAAGAACATAACAGTCATATTGCATGAGACCAACATTCTGTTCCCACAGTGGCCAATCTGTTTTTGTTTGTTTAATTTATATCCTACTTTTCTCCCAAATGGGATTCCAAACAGCTTACAGTATGAATATAAATAAAGGAATTTAAAAAGTGGTTAAATGGCAGTACTGCAGCCACAACATTGTGAGTTCAATCCTGCAGGGCTCCAAGTTGACTCAGCCTTCCATCCTTCCATAGTCGGTACAATGAGTACCCAGCTTTTTGGAGGCAATTAGCTAAACACACTGTAAACCACTTAGGGAGTGCTTTGCACTGATAAGCATTACAGAAATGTAACTGCTAACTATGAAGTACAAAAGCTTAAAAAGCATTAAATAATACATTCAATTAAACCACTGTTTTTGAAACATTAAAATTTTAAATACACAATGCATATTAAAACAGCACACCCACTTACACATCATTCCATCCTGGTCAGCTAAGGCTAAAGGCCTGTTGAAATATAAAGATCTCTGCCTGGCAACAGAAAAAGGACAGACTGAACCTCCCTCAAGAGGGACTTCCAAAGCATACGAGCAGCCACTGAGAAGGCTCTCTTGTATCTCCTCCAGACAAATCTGGATGTGTGGTGGGGTGGAGAGAAAGCCCTCACCTGAAGATTCTGAGCCCATTTCTGCCCTACATAGTTACAATGCTATGATTCCACTTTCAACATCCTGTAGAATCCTGGGGTTTGCAGTTTAAGGAGGGGCATTTAGAATCCTCAGCCAGAGAGCTCTTTGGCCTCAGTAAACTACAAAGCCCTGGATTCCACAACATGTTGAAAGTGGAGTAATAGCACTATAAAGCTGTAGGGTGGAAATGGCCTAAGACTCAGGCAGGATAATATGGGGAACCTATGAGATGCCTTTCAGAGGGACATGAGTGCAGCTCTTGCTTTCACCAGCAATGGACCTACAATGGCTTATTGGCTTTCATAGTGGAGGAGATACACAGCCATTCTGATTAATAACCATTGATGGTTGCATCCTCCATTAATGTATCAAATTTCCCTTTTAAACCATCTATGTCAGCAGCCATCAGTAAATCTTGTAGCAACGAATCCTACATTTCAAAGAAGAACCAAGAAGTACTTTCTCTCTCTCTCTCTCTCTTTTTTTTTCCTTTTCCTTTTCTCCCCACCCCCACCCTCTTTGGTTCAGAATCTACAACCATCAGCTTCACTGGATAACCTGAATTTCATTGATGAGCAACTGATGATGATGATCATCACAACAACAGAAACAACAACTATATTTTGTTCTTAGACATTTTTTCTACAGTTAGCCCTCCACATTCACTAGGGTTTAGGGGCACAGGACTCTCACAAAAGTAGAAAACCCATGAAACTGATTTGTGTATCTGTGAGAAGGGGGCTGAGGCATGGGCGGGGGGAAGGGCACCAGGGCTCCAAAACAGATCAGGAAAAGGAGATGGAATCACTCAATCCCATCTCCTTTCTTGGGTGTGGAGGCATCATGAAAGGGTTTGTGGTTCTGAGAAATTGAGTTACAGGCTGTTCTTAGCTGGCCATGCAGTGGCTGGTGGAACAGGAGGAGGACTAAGGTTGGTTCTTAAAGGGCTGTGCAGCCTGATCAGAGCAGCCAAGAGGGACAGTTCCCCCAGGAAAGAAGGGCTTGAGGTGGGGCGGGGGGGGAGGGGAGGCAGAGGTTGGAGAAATTCACAAATAATCAAATCTGTGTATTTCTGTCTCGACTGGTCCCTAAAAAAAAAAAAAAAAGGAAAAACCCATTATCTGGCAACCAAAATTTTACAAAAAAAGCTAAGCAAGCTCTTCAATCTTCAGTCACACTTTCTACATTTGACTTTAGTAAAGATTTCAGTGTTCACTGGGGAGATGAGTCTGGTAAAACAGGAAGGCCCTTGATCTGGGAGTTCCCTAATGAGTCTATCCTACTTTACACGGTTACTGGGAGGAAGATATGAGCACAGCAAAATTTTCACCCAGTTTCAGATTGAGAAAAACAAAGTCTCATAAACATTTTAAAAACTGTTTGATACAAACAAACCTTATAAAATGAAAGTCCTACCACAGATAAAAGCAAAACCTTGCTGTCTTCCTCCTACTTTGAAACATTTTTGTTGTGCATGGCAGGAATGAAAAACTTTTGTATCCAGTGTAGGTCTGTAACTGTGCCATGAGGTTTGGTTTCAATCATCCAGAGGCACAAGCAACCCCTCCCCATGATTACCAGTGGGCCTCTCCACTGGCCCCTAACAGCATGCCTTGTCTCAAGTGTAATGCCTGACTGATGTATGGCAATACAGTAGCCCCGAGAGACAATGAAAAATAGTCCTATTATTCTTGGGCATGTTCCATAAACAGGATCCTCCTTTTCTTTTCTTTTCTTTTCTTTTCTTTTCTTTTCTTTTCTTTTCTTTTCCCTCTTTCTCTTTCTCTTCTCTTCTCTTCTCTTCTCTTCTCTTCTCTTCTCTTCTCTTCCCTTCTCTTCTCTATTCTTTAATGATTAGGTGAAATCTCTGTGCACAAGAAGTTTGGTTTAAATGAAGGCCATGGTCTGGCTCATTATCCTTTAATTACAAAACTGAGTGATTGAAGCAGAAGCAAGGATCTCCAAAACCACCACAACTTTCGCGATTATATCGCAGTTCATTAACAGTTTCAAGTTTCCTGATAGGGGCTGGAAGCTTTTCCAGCTTAATTCTTCTATGGTAGGAAAAAAAGCATTAAAAAACAGGGTATCACTTTTGACTCCAGCTTGAAATTTTAATTTTACTAGCTGTGTTAATGTGTCATTTTGGCATTCCTGTTGTATTAGGAGAAAGACAGCGTGAGAAGGAAATATATCAGCCTGTCTGTCATCCCAGTACACAAACGCAAAAGAGAAACGCCCACAAATGCACATAATACTATCTTTTGTCAATGTCATAAAACACTGTTGCCATTGAAATTAGATCATGACTACATACTTCCTAGAGTCCCATAATGAAAAGTTAGCTGCATCCAGTGGAATACGGCAACTGTCCTATCATGGCCATTACTCTTTCTCCATGCTGTGCCTGAAACCTCATGTCTCTGTTGTTTCTGGTATCCCTTTTGCTCAGCTGTATAATCATGTATATTATGTTTCTTCAACTGCCTCGCCTGCAGGCTGCTTTCACAAGCAACCCCTCCCCATGAAATATTTGCAGTTGACAGTCAATGACAGCCATATATTCAAACAACTTTAGTGAAATCTTGCTCAAAATTTCCTTATATTTGGCTGGATTGAAATACAGACCATTTCTGCACTACACTGTTATAGTGCTCTTATTCCACTTTCAACCTCCTGTGGAATCCTGGGGTTTGCAGTTTAGGGAGGGGCATTTAGAATTCTCAGCCAGAGAACTCTTTGGCCTTAGTAAACTACAAACCCCAGAATTCCACAGGATGTTGAAAGTGGAATAATAGCACTGTAATAGTGTAGTGCAGAAACGACCACAGTGTTGTTTCCCAACTTGAAGAGAATTAAAGTGTTGAATTTTCTCATCAGTATTAATTCCTTGAATGACATTTTAGCAGCAAGGATTCTTTAAAAAATTCAAAAGCCACAATTCAAAGGATTTTCCACAGCTACAACCATCAGCATTTTCTGAACTTTGAATGGTATTGTTTAAAAAAAAAAAGGCAAAAAGGAACCAAAAAACAGCCAAAGCAAAAATATCACTCAGGCTATCCAAGCTAACTGGTTAGCCTGAAGTCATTGTTTTGGATCCAAGCACCAGAAAGTAATAATATTTGATGTATAAAAAGCACTCTCTATCCTAGTGCTGAGCTATTAATGAACATTTGTGGTTTAATGACGTTCCAAATTAGTAACATATTCTGTCTCGATAACACTTCTGAACAGATAACATTCTTTTGTCAGAGACAAAGCACCCAGGTGGCAGTATCTTTCATCAGAGATCCGTACATCCAGTTTAAACAGTGTGAGAAACTCCAAGCTAAAAATAATTTTTAAAAGATGCCTTCTTTGTTGCAACAAAAGATGTCATGAACAATTAAACTTCTCTCAACAGAGAATCCGGCATACATTTGAATACATTGTAGGGAATGGCTTTTTGCCTGAGCAAAAAGGAGTAGGAGAGTAGCAGATGGTCCAATGCTGACATGCTAAAAACTTGGGAGAAACTACTTAAAGTAATTAATTCTTAATAACTAAGACATAAGCAGGTTTGAGGGCTGCTAAAAGCAGTCAGAAGTTACGAGTAATTAATTCCCAATAACTAAGGCATAACCAGGTTTTAGGTCTGCTAAAAATATAGTACTTACCAATTACAAGCAATTAATTTCCAGTTATTGAGACATAACCAGGGTTGAGGTCTATCAGAAGGGCTCTCCTCTGTGTCTCATGAGTAAGGCCAATATGCTGTGGGAGGAGGTAGAAATAGGCATTTTTTGCTGTGGCACCCCAGTTATGGAATAGCCCCCATTTAGAAGTCTAATTGGCACCTATATTGCTGTCATTTCAGTGTCAAAAGAAAACAAAGTTGTGTACCAAAGCATTTATGAACTAACTGGTTTTACAGACATGTGCATGGTTTTAAAATGATTTAAAGCATTTTAACTGGTTTTAATCTGTCTTTTCACTTTCTAAGTTGTTTAATATGTTTTAGTCTTTTAAAATAATTCCCACTATTTACATTGTATTTAATTGATCATGTTGATTTTTTTTTTGTATGCCACTCAGAGATTTTTCGACGGGGGTGGGATATGAATATTATAATCAATCAATCAATCAATCAATCAATCAATGATAACCACAGCAATGTTATTATGATGTTTTAGTTATTACAGTAACAACTATTTGGCCTCCAAAAGCAGTGAAGGTGGCATATCCCATGATTCAAGTGTTGGCTCACATTGTACTTTCTGTTTCTCCTTTCTCCTCCATCACAGGTGTTCAGGTGAAGAAAGGAAAATGAAGGATGTCAAATAAATAAGTAAGTAAGTAAGATGGGAGAAGAAAGTACTTTGTATCACAAACCGCCACCTGATAGCATTCAGATATTTTTACAATAAAAAAGTATCCTGTCTCCTGACATGGGAATCCAGGCCATTCAACAATTGCAACTAATTATAACCTGGATGTGGTATCCAAAGCCATTCAAAACTTATAACTATGATGGTAACTTGCAAGTTCTGTAGGTCTTAGAAGTGTGACCTTCTAAGCTTTGGACATTCCAACTTGCATCTTTGTAAGTCAAAGTTGCAGGACCATCTAGAATACCAAGCATACAGGACATGTGGATGATATGACTAAGACTGCAAAATTAATGCTCAGATGTGCCAAGAATGTCCAGTACTTGCCTCTGTGCAAATCTGTTGCCTGCAGAGGAAACTGATTTTTGCGAGGTGAAGGAGGTAAAGAAACTGTGGCTATATGTGCGCACACACACACAACATTACCATGTTGTGATACCATATTGGTACCAGAAGCAAAGCTGAGCAGGCTTTATAAGCCAGTTTCACCCTTTCCATAATGCCATACCCTGTCCTAGTTTGGCCGGGATAGTCATGAATAATCCTTTGCTATCCCACTTTTTTCAGCTGCTGTTAAAATGTCCCAGGCAATTTTCTCACTACACTGTTATAGTGCTATTATTCCCCTTTCAACATCCTATAGCATCCTAGGGTTTGCAGTTTAGGGAGGGGTATTTAGAATTTTCAGCCAGAGAGCTCTTTGGCCTCAGTAGACTGCAAACTCCAGAATTCCACAGGATTTCAAAAATGGAATAACAGCACTATAACGGTGTAGGGTGAAAATGGCCCCAGTTCCTCTCTCCTCCTCCCCTTTCCTCCTTTGAATTCAGTTTGCAGCAGCTGAAGACAAAGTGCAAAATTAGTTCTCACTAAATTAATTCAGTGAGCAAGGGAGAAGGAGACGAAGGCAGAGAGCCTTTCCTTTCTCAGTAGGCTCAGCAAATGCAAGCTGCTGCAGCCTCTCCTATCTTGTGTGTCCTTCCTCACTGACGACTTTTGCTATCTCGACCACATTCCATGTATTTGGCCAGATATATCCCATTATTTATTTGCAAAATGTTGGAGGATTTTTAATGCACTTGCCCTTTTGTGATATGATGCTTTGTGTTGATCACAGTAGAAACAGTAGAAATGAGCAGGATGTTCCCCATTTCCCAAATTAGTCTGGAAAGTTTTATCTTTTTTCAACTACTGAGTACTCAGTCACTTGGAATTGTTGATGTCTAGTTAGATGATGACTGACTTAAACAGGAGATTTCCCATAACTTGGACCTGAAAGTGTGAGTAGTGTCCGCAGAGCAATTTATCAGTGACCACCTGGAAGGACCAGGAGGCTGTAAACAGATTAATATTACTGGCTACCAAGAATCATGAGATGCCAGGTGTGGAAAAGAGCCCTGTTGAGATCTGAGTGGGCAACATGCACAATGTTCTTAGTTATTTTCTTCCACACTACGAATGGCATCCTTTTAGTGATGTGTGCATGTGTGGCTGTGGTTTTTACATGCCTATGACTCTTTTTCTCTAACAGGGTTAGTGCCCTGTCCAAAACCTTCCCCCTCAGCAATTGTCAAGCCCCAGAAAGTGTCACTGCTGCTGTTGCTGTTTGCTGGTGGGTTGGGAAAGGGAAAGAGGAAGCAATTCAGATGATGAAACTGTGGCTGGTTTGGGCTCTGAGGGAAATGAAAACCTTTGTTTCTTCCCCCCTCTGAGCCAAGAGCAGCTGCTTCTTCATCATCTGAATTGCCTTCTCATCCCACTCCTCACTGATAAGCAGCAGGAACAGAGGTAGGGCAACAGTGGTGGCCCCTTCTGGGTTTAACAGCTGCCATGCTATGTTATGTTATGCTATGACTTAAGAATCTCAGCCTATATAGTCTATTTGATAAGCATTAATCCATATAACTGTTAGAACCCATTGCCCCAAGAAGACAGTATGCCTCATGGCTATTTATTCATTTGTTTCTTTGTTGTCTTTGTATTCTGCCTTTCCTCCAAGGAGCTTAAGGCAGAACATGTAGTGCTCCTTCTCTTCACTGTATCCTTATGAAAACCTTGTGCAGGTTTTCATAATTTCAGGGTGACAGCAAGAAAGACCAGCCCAAAGTCATCCAGTGATTTTCACAGGTCCGTTGGGACTGTAGTTTATATCTCCCCACAAATAATCCAGCACTCTGACCACTATACCACACTTGCTAATGTGCATACATAGATAAATATATAAATATATAGGGCTGATGCACTGAGTCTCAGAAGAGAGAGCTGCATTCTGAGATTCACTGAAGTAAATTCCATAGGGTTTGGGTATTGTAGCATCCACAATATGCTTTGTGTGATGTTAGGATTTTTTTTTCTTCTTTTTCCAGGGCAGGTTGAGTTTTCATAGTTTTCTTCTGTGGCAACTGTTTTTCAGAAGTGTGAAAATAAAGAGCCCCACAGAACACCTGTCAGCCCCAGGCATAGGAAGAAATGCCTGATGGAACCATTTGACCTTGGGTAAAAAAATATTGGGGAAAGGGACTCCTTAAAGCTTTCAAACAATGTCAGCTTGTCACTTCTCACAGACTTTCTAATTCTTTCCAGCTGTAAATCAATCATCCCATTAACTCTTCTCTCATGGTCTCCCACTAAGTTATCTGGGGATTGGCTGATCCTTGCTGAGCCATTTTTGGCAGGACTCAGAGAATAACGTTGCCCTTGTACATGGTCTGTGATGTCATGCGCACTCACTTAAGGCTTTCAGCAAGCCCTCTTCACAAAGGAGCCCCTTCTTTTGCCCGCTGCAATTACCCAGCTATTAAAGTAAAATTACATTAGATTTCTTATATTTTTTAAGAGTGATATCACCTTTTGCTTTAATGTCCAGTCAGTGGACCAATTTGCACTCACTTCCTTTGACGCTGTGTTTGCTGACGGGACCTTTGGTGTATGTGGCTCAGGAGAAAGCAGCCAGTGAAGTGCCAAAGAGGAGGAGGGAGGGAGGGAAGGAGGGAGGGAAGCTACAACTGAGCTCAAAAATGAATATGGACAACGATTGTATACACAAAAATGAATATGGACAACGATTGAATACACATGTATTCATAATATTTGAAACAGCACCTACACAACACATCCACTAATGAGCAAGTTTACCTGGCCAGGTCTTACCATCATTTTTGTTTCACATGACTTACCTTTGACTTTTAATGAAGAAAATGGATTTATGGGCCACATTTGGACCCTGTCCCCCCTCCAAGAAGCTCCTGTTAGTGTACATGTAAGCTGCTCTTTCATTGTGGGTCCCTAGTCAGTAAATGCGCTAATCATTAAGTCAGTTAGATAGTGACATGGCCAAGCCCTTCTCATTTGGGCTCTTTTCTCCATCAAGAACCTGGGTTTGTATCATCTGATTAGAAGCATGGCAGAAAAGGTGTGATGAATCTCTCTAAGCCACCTGTGGCCTAGGGTTCCATGCCATTTCCATGTCTTTACTCTGTTCCTTCCAGGAATACCCTGATCTCCCACCTCTGCTGCTATTGAAGCCCCTGCATACTGGTTTTGTCACCAATAAAGTCACCCCAGTTCCTTCCATAGTGACCCTGATACAGAATGTGCTTTCTTCCCTGCTGCTAGCAGTATGGAAAAGCAATCTGTGGAGGTGGGGAGAGGAAGATTGCGTTACAGGTTATTTACCTGTAACCGAGTTTGCAAGAACTAAGCAGGGCTCTTGATGATGATAGGGTGATCTGGAGGTTTCCCATTTAGAGAGTCACCATAAGTCAAAGTTGACTTGATGGCAGTTGCCAACAACAAATCAGGACCAATGAAGTGTGTGCCCTCCCATATGTGCAGCCAAGTATGCATACGCATGTATGAAAGTTTAGTCTCCTGAACTCTGGATAGCATCATACATGGACCTCAGGGCTAAAGAGGTTGTGCGTACGCCTGAGAAAAGGTAATATCCCCAATCATGCAGAAAGTTTCCTATTTAAATTAAAGTTTGATTTTGGGGTTTGACTTTCTGAATCCAGCTTGTCTTCCATACTTATTACTATTCCCCATTTTTTCAGCTGTTGTGAAAGAGCAGAAAATATATTAAAACTACAGCAGTGTGAAAAGTTGTTGTGGGAGAATATTTGGCTTGAAACTGAGGGGTTGGGAGGCTCAAAAGTTAAACTAAAGCTATACTCTTATTCACCTTTGTTTTGTTCTTTTCTTCCACTAGTTTCAAGCAATTTTCCTAAAAGAGAGAAAATACTTGACAATCATCCTAAAGCTATTAAAGAAGGCTCTCTTTTCATTACTGTAATCTCACACCAGTATTAAAACTATTGAACTAAGAACTCAGGATGCCAGAAAGACCTACCACACTTTTGTTGTTCAGGTCCTGGTTTGGGGATCTGTGGTTATGTAGAACAAGGCTTATAAACTAATGGAATGAAACTGAAGAAACCTATACAGTACAACTGTTTCCTCTTGGAAAAGAAGTCACATGTTCCTTGACCTGGACCTCTTTGATTTTGAAATGACCTGAAATAAACAAGTGCTGCTCCTGAACAACAGGAGAGTATGGACAAACTATCAAATTGACCCCGCCCCCTTCTCTCTCTCTTTTGAATACTTTCAATGGATACTTCCAGAGTGTAACCAAGGCCCTTTCCACACCTTGCCTTTTCCTGGTGGCATCTGGTGGGAATCCCAGCAGCAGCTTAGGTGGGAGGGGAGCGCAACAGGAATCACCACTCCATACCACTGCCTCTGCAATGAAGGAAGCACTATGGCCCTGCCTCTTCCTTCTGCAGAACAGGCACGTACTTTCCCGGGCTGTGCTGGGGCAGAAAGAGCAGCCATTGTGCTTCCCGGGCTTCTACATGACAGGTAAGTCCATGATGACGGTGTGATTGCAGGTCATTGATGGAGAAAACTCATAAATGATTCACTCTGTGAATGTGCTGCCTGGGGACAGAAAAAGGACGAGACTGTGATGACGTCATGCAGAACTATCATTGTGGTCCCGTCCTTCTCCCATCCTTATGGCAGGTTGGGAGGGTAGTGCAGAAAGGGACTTGGAGTATGATCACCATTATTTGCTCTGTGACAAAGAGATGCTTTTTTTGAGCTGCAAGGAAATTGGTGTAATGAACTTTTTTATTCTCACTTGCCATCTAGTAATAGACAACTAAATTTCAATGAAAAGGGGGTAAAGGATCACTGAGAAAGCAGGAAAAGTTGTTTGTGTCAGTGGATCAAAAAGCAGCTGTATCCAAGACTTGAAGAACTGCTATGGTGTTGTAGTCTGAGCATTGGAATATGACTCTGGAGACCAGGGTCTGAATCCCCACTCAACCATGGAAACCCATTGAGTGACCTTGGACAGTCTAGTGCAGAAATGGCCATAGAGATGTTCACTTCCTTCTGTGTGCTTACAAATAAATGATGAGAGAGTCAACATGATGTACTGGTTTCAGGGACCGCATAATGCAATGGGAAACCAGGGTTCAAATTCCCATTTAGCCATGATAACCCACTGGGTGACCTTGGACAATTCATACTCTCTCAGCCTCAGGGGGAAGCAAGGGAAACCCTCTCTGAACAAATTCTGCCAAGAAAACCCTTTGATAGGTTCACCTTAGGGGCCCTTTTTGCATGGCATTTCCAAAGCGAAAGGGCCTCTTGAGCATTGCGTAAATGTGAGGAGCAGTCCACATGACACACTCACATTTGCACGACACTCAAGGGCTTAACGCGGACCACGCATGCATTTTTTTCATTTTCAGCTTAATGCAAAAAATGCTGTATGGTTGTGCATTGCTCCGGGGCCCTGCGCGCACTTACCTGGCGTGCAGAGCCTTGGGAGTCGGGTCGGTCGCACTTCCTGTGCAGGGCAGCCTGGGACCACTACAGAATGGAGAGGCAGGGTGCTCACGTGACCAGGAAGCAGCTGCAGAGCCAAAGCAGCGGGGACAAGAGAGCTTTCCTCCACAGGCTTCCCACACTAGCCCTGCACCCCAGCTCTGTGAAAGGATAAGGTGCGAAAAGGTCCAGGGTCACCATAAGCCAGAAATGACTTGAAGGCACACAACAAACAAACAACAACATTACCAACAGCATATGTATACTACTGATGGATGATTTCACCCCTTTGTGGTTTGGAATTGGTCATGTTTTCAAGCCCAGCCAAATGAAAACTCAAATGAGAGCTCACTTATAGTGTGCCTTTCAATTCATGCTGTCTTTATTTATTTAGAAATATACATGTGTCTTGAGGATGTGTTGTGTCTAGTTTGATTTTTCTATTCCACTCCTGTGCATCACAGTGTCATGTTTGGCTTTTGTTATGGTTTGTTATCGTTTGCTTACAAACCAAGGACATGGAGCCATGAACTGAGGCCATTTCCACACTAGCCTGGAAATGGTCTAAGATAGTGGCAAAAGCAAAAATAGTATCGTCACCTTTTCAGAGAATCCAACGGGATGCAGTAGGCATTTGCCTCCCTCAAGCCATCCTTACCAAAGCCTGCAGACAGTGCTGTGCCAACAAGAGGTAAGATTCACTCGTAATCAACTTTGCATTTCATGTTATATATTACTAGCGTATATACTTGGTGTTACCCACAATTTTATTTTCTCATAGGTAACACTTGTTAGAAATATCTTAGGAATTACCTTATCTTACCTTAGGAATTAGATGTGGTTGAAATACACAGATTTGAGATCCTGTGTCTCTAATTCCCCAAACTGTCTTGTCTGGTAGCTGTAACTTTTCCCCATATTCTCCAATCCAGTCTATATTGTTAACATACAGAGGCTTGGTTTCTGAGGACACTGTCCTCCTTCTTGCTTCTAGGCCTTGTTTCCATAGTAACCAGCCTATTCTCTGGCTGAGAATTCTAAAGGCCCCTCCCTAAACTGCCAACTCCAGGATTCCATGGAATCTTCACAGGCAGCCAGTCATATGATATCTTCTTGCCTGACACAGTCAATCATATGAGGCCTTCACCTGCCTGATGCAGACAAACTCACAAACTTTGACTTTTATATATTAAATTATCAATTTTGTACATGAGTATCAGGTCTCATTATCCATGCAGGTGATATTCTCAATACACATGCCTAGCTAAATGTCTACTGGCCATGCTAGTTGGGAGGTTCTGGAAACTGTATTTCAACAAAATGACTCCCAAGCTCTAATTCATATATCTATTTCTGTCATTTGGTATAATGGATGTTGTTAAGGGCCAATAGATCAGCTAGCTGGTAAAGAAGTTCTCACATGAACCTCTTTAAAGTTTGAGAAAGTAATTTTTTGGATGACAATTTCCAGAATCCCTCAGGCAGCACTGCGTGTTAGAGTCCTTTTTCTAAACTTTGATCAACCTATATGTATGCAGTACAGCTAAGTTTGCAAGGGAAAGAAATATGTCTTTGCCTTGCTGCTTTCGTGTTGCCTTCTCTTAGGAGCATAGGGTAGAAGACATGGTCCCCACATTTTACTTTCAAATGATCCATTATCTTCACAGCGAAGTTAGTGACTGATCACCCAGCAGGCTTTGTGTCTCAGCAGGTATTAAAACCTCATGTCCACCCATCTTAAATCCAACATGGCAATCCCTACTTCCACATTGGATCTCTGTTCAGAGGAAGGGAAGCCTTTCATTTTACATGTGACCAAAAGCAATCTTTACACAATAACTATACTGTTGCGCAATAAAATCATATAAATTAATAACATCAGTTAAACAATCATCATCATTATCTAAAATTCCACTCATTATGACTTTGTTTATTTATATCACTTCAAAAGCTAATTATTCAATTTAAACGCAGTCTCTCTCTCTTTTCTCTTTCACTCACTCACACACACACACACAAAATACACAGAAACACAAACATAGGGTGGGGGGATGTTATATTCTAGTCTAGGCAATAAATGTAGGTAAACTCAGCTTGAAATCTATCTATCTATCGTCTATCTATCTATCTATCTATCTATCCATCCATCCTACATTTATTTTATACCTCACCTTTCAACCCAAGGAGATGCTGAGTTAAAAATAATAAAATACAGGCTGAAAGCAAATTGTTATTACAGCACTATATAAAATATAAAACATTTATTGCAATGCCACAAAAAATACATAAAAATATGAAATATATAAGACCATGTAAATTGGAAACACAATCCTGGTTCAGCTATAAGGGCAATGGCAAACCACTGCAATACTGCAAAACCTATATTCCGTTCATTCCTTTCCTTTCTTTCACTAGTTCTTTGGTTGCTCATTTGAAGACAGCCAGAATTGTGCTGTGTGGGGACCATTCTGTTGGATGTGCAGCTGAGTGAGTATCTGCTAATAAATTCTGCAGTGCTGGAAAGCTTGGCAGGAGGTCCTTTTCTATCTAGGAACCATAAAGTGGTTAAGTAATTTGGATCAAGAACTGGGTCAACTTGAAGCCCTGTTCTGCAGAACATCCCTTTGACCTGTTTGCCAGTAGCAATCAGTTCCATTTTATACACAGTTTGGCAAGTGGGCATCTTGATGAATGTTGGCTTCCTAGGCAATTGAAAATGGACTTTGGCTTCATTTGCTGGCAGTCTGAAGCATTTTGAGGCACCATTTAGAATAGTAAGTGACTAATGAAAAGTCTTCCTGCACAATCTGAGTGGAGCAGCTCGTGGATAACATGCAAAAGTAATAATGGATGCTGAATATCCCTGAGGTCAAAAATTCCAGCAACATTGTGGTTAATGTACTGCAGAATTTGAGAATTTAATGCAAATTGTAAGGGCCTAGAGGGGTCATATTTACCTGGGGAGCCACCTGGACATTTGTCAGCTTCCTCTAGGGCAGAGCTGCACTCCTGGTGACTTCAATGAATATGAAAGCATACAGAAGCAGACAGTTGAGTTCCATTTCATTGCAAGCAAAACACTTAATCATCTTCAGATCCCATGAAGACCAAAGGCAAGTAGAGTTATGCGTCCTTTATTCTTATGTCTCAGTTCTTTCTATTCTTATGTCTCAGCTGAAATGAGAACATTTGAGGAAGTGTCTGGAAATGTTAACGGTTGACTCACTGTGTGTGTGTAGATCACCTGGTATTTCATCATTTGATTATTCAGTATTCTACTCCCAGTGGAAATGTGTGAATTGGTTCCAATGGAAAATATTTTCTTTGTGGTGATAGGTAAGCTTTGTGGTGATAGGTAAGGGTATTTGCTGGGAAACAGTACATTCATTTGGGATAAACATGCTCCCAAGATCCTTAGTGCTTTGGATGCTGCTCCTTCAGCATCTCACATTACACAGTTATAGCACAATGAGTCCACTTTAACTGCCATGGCTGTATATCCTATGGAATCCTGGGACCTGTAATTTGGTCAGAGGTTCCAGAGTTGCTCTCTATCTGATAATTTAAAGTCTCCTCCCTAAACTGCCAAACCAGAATTCAATGAGATGTTGCCCTGGCAGTTGAAGTGGAAAAATAGCGCTATACATTTTCCCTATACCTTGGCCCAAAATGGAGACTGTAATCAAGAAATCAGAAGAAGATTAATACTTGCAAGGGCAGGAATCAAGGAAGCAGATCAGATCCTCAAGTTCAAAGATATATCATTTAATACCAAAGTCAGAATTATCCAAGCCTGATTTCTCTGTAAGTGTATGAAAGCTGAACACTGAAGAAAACTGACAGGAAGAAAACATACTTGAAACGTGGTGCTGGAGGAGAGTTCCGCGGATACCCAAGACTGCCAAAAAGAAAAATAAACGGGTCTTAGACCAAATCAAGCATGAACACTAAATAGAAACTAAGATTACTAAATTGAGGCTGTTGTCGTTTGGACAAGTTGTGATAGAACAGCCCATTGGAAAACCGAATAATGCCCATCTGTCAGAAAAGAGGAAGACTGGACTACAGATGGATTGATTCAGTCTAGGAAGTCACAGCATTGCCTTGACATGACCTGAGCAGGGCTGTTGATGTTTGGAGCTCTTAGAGGTCCCTTATTGATAGGTTCACCATAACCTATCAGTGGCAACTAAATATGCCAAAGGCACCAGATCCCATCTGATCTTGGTAGCTAAGCTGGGTCCATCCTGGTTAGTATCTAGACTGCAGACCATAAATGAATACCAGGTGCTGTAGCTTATCTTTTAGAGTCAGGAACTGGTAAAACCACCTCTGGATATTCCTTGCCTAAGAAAACCCTATGAAATTCATGGGGTCACAATAAGACAACGGGCAACTTGAAGGCACATACAAGCACATGCACAATGGAGTTGTGTGTGTGTGTGCCTGTGCGGGGAGGTAAGCTGTGGGTGCAGAAGTTGGATCTGTTGCAGGCTCCATTACCTCTTGATTATTTTGATTCTAAGGGTCCATTCACTAAGTTATAGCACTATGGTTCCTTTAAGTGCCATGTCTGCATCATGTAGACTCCTGGAATTTGGAGTCTGGTGAAGCACTAAAGCTCTCTGGCTGAGAACTCTAAACATTCCTAAATATCCTTCCCTAAACAACAAATCCTAGGATTCCCCCAAAATTGTGTATGTATGTATTGATTGATTGATTGAATTTATATGCCGCCTTTTCTCCCAAAGTGGGACCCAAGGCAGCTTCCAAAAAGTTAAAGAACATTAAAAGCATTTAAACAATTAAAAACATTAACAAAATATAAAATTATAAAACTAACAATAAATTTTAAAAACAGAATTCTTGCAAAGAAGCTAGTAAGATGTGGGCTGGACAGGGCTACTGTTAGTTGGATTTGTAATTGGTTGACTGACCGAACCCAAAGGGTGATCACAAATGGCTGCTTTTCATCCTGGAGAGAAGTGACTAGTGGGGTGCCACAGGGTTCTGTCCTGGGTCCAGTGCTGTTCAATATTTTTATCAATGACTAGGATGAGGGAATAGAGGGCATGCTCACAAAATTTGCAGATGACACTAAATTGAGAGGGGTTGCTAATATGCCAGAGGACAGGATCAAAATTCAAAATGACCTGGATAGATTGGAGAGCTGGGCCAAGGCTAACAAAATGAAATTCAACAGAGAGAAGTGTAAGGTCCTACACTTAGGTAGAAAAAATGGAATACAGAAATATAGGATGGGGGACACGTGGCTGGATAGCAGTACGTGTGAAAGCGATCTAGGAGTCTTCATAGACCACAAGCTGAACACGAGTCAGCAGTGTGATGCGGCAGCCAAGAAAGCCAATGCAATTCTCGGCTGCATCAATAGGAGTATGGTGTCTAGATTGAGGGAGGTACTGGTACCACTCTACTCTGCTTTGGTTAGACCTCATCTTGAATACTGTGTCCAGTTCTGGGCACCCCAATTCAAGAAGGACGTGGTCAAGCTGGAGCAAGTCCAGAGGAGGGCGACCAAAATGGTGAGCCATGCCCTATGAAAATAGACTTAGAAAGCTGGGTATGTTTAGTCTGCAGAAGAGAAGGTTAAGAGAGGACATGATAGCCATGTTTAAATATTTGAAGGGATGCCACGTAGAGGAGGGAGAGGGCTTGTTTTCTGCTGCTCCAGAGACCAGGACAAGGAGCAATGGATTCAAGTTGCAGGAAAGGAGATTCCACCTGAACCTCAGGAAGAACTTCCTGACAGTCAGGGCTGTCTGGCAGTGGAATATGCTTCCTCGGAGTGTAGTGGAGTCTCCTTCTTTGGAGGTTTTTAAGCAGAGGCTAGATGACCATCTGTCGGGAGTGCTTTGAGGGTATTCCTGCATGGCAGGGGGTTGGACTGGATGGCCTGTGTGGTCTCTTCCAATTCTACATTTCTATGATTTCTGTGATTCTATGAAAACACTTTCCTGCTCACCCATTAAAGTCTTGCTTAAAAAGAAATGTCTTTATCTGCCTATGAAAGGAAAGCAAGCCTAGCCTCCTGCAGCAGAGCATTTCACAGAGTGGGAACAGCCACTGAAAAGGCTGTTCACATGTCCTCACCAAGCAAGCCTGAGATGGTAGCAGGACTGAGATAAAGCCTTCCCCTGCAGATCTTAGGGTGTAGTGGCTTGAGTGCTAAACTACAGCTTTGAAGAACAGAGTACAGATCTCTGCTCTGGCATGGATACTTACTGGGTGACCTTGAGCAAGTCACATTTTCTCAGCCTCAGAGGAAGGCAAAGGCAACCTCTCTCTGTACAAATCTTGCCAAGAAAACCCCGTGATAGCTTCACCTTGGGAATCACCATAAGTTGAAACAACTTGAAGGCAAACAACAACAACAACAACATTGCAAAACAGACAATTCCATAAGGTGTTTCCATGGTAGCTAAAGCAGAATCATAATGTTATCATTGTGTATGCTGAAAGGGCTCCAGATCCTAATGGCTAGAAAATATTAGAAAGAGGGATACCTTTCTTCTCATCCTAGTGATCCAATTGTTTCTGTGTTTAATTGTCTTTAGTCAGGGATTGAGATTGGGTGTGCTTTAACCCAGAAGGATCCTAGCAATACTGATCAAAGGATTTGGCCTATGTATTCTGTCTTACCCTTCTCTCTGCTGTTGTTTTACACCGTAGGACTGGGAACTGCAATTTTCCCACACTTAAACTGAAAAGGCTGAGAAAGGATAGATTATAGCCTAGTAAATTTGCTCTCTTTTTAGTTCTCCTTTTATCTGAAGCTAAGGGGTTATCCTACTGTTCCTCATAATAAATACCAAAACTGAATTCATGAAAAGTAATTCAGTGCTGAGGTATTGTGTGTTACAGGGAGCAAGGTTCATCAAACACAGAAATTTGTAATGGATTTGTAATAAGTTTCATCTAATGACTTTTTGTCAAGGTCAGTCATATTATTAACCTAGTCACCTAGCCAATGGAACCATGCTTTTCATTTAAAACAAACAAACAAAATAAGACAAAACAATTCACTGTGCCTGGACTAAGTAGTATTCTGTGTATTCTTCAGATTAGGTTAGTGAAAGATTGACATCTAATGACAAGTTCTCCACAGAAAGATAATATTTCATACTGGATGAGATTTCTTCATCTTTTAATTTATTACAGCAAAGTCAGTTATGATCTCAAGAGAAAGAAAACCTTAAGATGGTGACCGATTCACCAGACTGATCAAGATCTACATCATATTAAACCTGAAACAAATATGATTTGGAATTTTTCGGGAAGATCCTCATATCTCAATTTGTTTGAAATAATCTAAACATGTATTCCTATAATGTGTGATTTACAGCCTACTCATATAATATTGTTGGGGATATGTTTTGAGAGAGGGACGAAGACCATAAGATATGTTAAGTACTCAGTATGGCAAATTATTGTATAAGATTTACAATTTGATGGTTTCATGTGAAATTCTTAAACATTCAAAAGTCAAAAAAGTCAAATCTGAATGCTGGAATTTGGTCAGGTTTCAAAACTGGTGCAACATTTCATTTCAGTTTCCTTGTTCTTCTGATTCTGAAGAGGGTTTCAGATGTAGAATTGAATGTGGATGAGCATTTTGATTTCAATATTGACAGACCGACCTAACAGATTTAAAAATGAAGCCTGCAACAAAATCTTGCAGCCGGTTCTTCATTTGAGATTCCAGCTAACCTCTTTGTACTACAGTACTGTGTTCTGTTTTGGATCACCATAGTTTTTCAATTTCGCTACTATTGCTCAGCAGTATGTGACTACTAAACACATTCTTATTGGTTATCATCTGAGGGTGCAGAATTTAGACTTGTTAGATTTTTAACGCTTTTATTTGTGCAAATATTGAGGTTGAACGAAGCCTGCAGATACGTGCAATTTTGTTTTGAGAGTGTATCTTTCTGATGTGCCCTCATCACGTGTTCCCTATTTGAAAAAGTGATAAGACCACAGTCAACAGCGTCTCTCCCAACCTGGGGCTCTTCAGATGTTTTGTAACACAATTCCTCTCATTCAAAGGCCCTTTCTGCATGTTACGGGATCCTGGTAGCATCCTGCGGGGATCCTGTAGAGCCTCTCCTGGGAGGGGAGCATGACAGGAATGCTCCCCTCCACACCGGCTGACTGCGGGAATGGAGGAGGTGTGATGGCCATGCCTCTTCCTTCTGCAGCACAGCTGGGTACTGTCCTAGGCTGCACTGGGGCAGGAAGTGTGGCCATTGTGCTTCCTGACCCTCTGTAGCTCAGGTAAGTGCAGGAGAGCAGTGAGAGTGCAGCATGATTGCCAGTCATTGATGGGATTTGTAGCGTGTTTGCACCGCCTGGGCACAGGAGAACAATGGGACATGGACAATATCATGAGTAAGTGTTTTCTAGTCCTGTCCTTCTCCTGTCCCCAGTGAGGGATGAGGATGTCCTGCGGAAACAGCCATGGAGAGCCTGGTCATGTCTCTGCTGCATGGGGATACTGGTACTTTTACTCAAACTGATCAGAACTCATCAGGCCGCTGCTCTACAGCTTAACAGGAAATCCATTTGTTCTATATTCCAATCCTGGAAAATAAACTTATCTGCCATTTTGTCTCAGATGTTTTAGGTCAGTCCTTATGGTGTTAGATTCTCAACTTTCAGTTTCCTAATTTTGCCTTATTCCATCTGTTTAGCAAAGGACTGTTTCTTTACATCATTAGCCTGGAAAAAGAAAGCAGGGAGGGGAAAAGAGAGGATTAGAGAGAGAGTGAGTCTGGGAAATCACGGCAATGGAAAACATGCCAAACCAGGAACAAATAGGTTTTACAACACGAGTGGCTGCTTTACCCTCCAGTTTGAACCAAATAAATAAATAGATGATGCTATGGAACTGATCAAACACAAATGCTTTTAAAATGAATTTATTGGACTGATGTGATGTTTTAAAAAGACTCCCACATCTGTGAGGTTTGGCTGGCTCTGTTTTTTCAATTATGTAATATGTTATTAATAACTAAATAGAAAAATAATTTATACAAATGTTGCCCAGCTTTCTTTTCCATGTACTTGTGTGTGTGTGTGTGTGTGTGTGGAGAATTTCCCAACAGCGCTTACTCAATTCCATCTCTTTTAAGTCAGTGTGGTAAAACCTACACTGACTTCACTCGTCAGCAGTTCAGGAGAACCTCCAGCAAGACTTTCAAATACTGACATCCCATCCCCCAGCCTAATTAAAGGCCAGAGCTCCTGCTTCCAAGGAATTAAAATTCATGGGTGGCTTGAAGAAACATTTGCCCTGATCCAGCTGTACTAGACCAGGATGTGAGTGCACATTCCCTTGCACATCAAAAGACCCATCCAACCACTTCAGTGGGACATTATGATGCAGGTACTCATTAAACCCCATTTCTGTGGGAAGACTTTTCTTGCTCCACTGGGTTGACAGTAATTTAAAACAGATATATTGTGGTATGATGTATATATTTTAATTGGACCAACACATGGTGAAAATATGAAATATGTGGTCTTTCTCAGGTGTATTAAGCTCCATTTGGAGTAGGGTAGGAGCAATGTCCATTGCTGCTTTTTTTTCTTGGAGGAGCCAACTCTGCCTATGGTGGTGTTATGGTTAGATTAGACTACTGCCGAGGTCTCTCCATAGTGCAGCCCTTGTAGAGCCTCTGGGCAGGAGCTGGATTGGATCTGTGCAAGAGAAGTGGAATTTAACCTCTCTCCCCTTTTTCTCTGAGGGAGCTTTTGACTAGGAAAATATTTTAAAGGGGAAACTGTTTGCCCAACACTCCACATTGCTGAGATCAAAATCCACACACATATACAGAACTATTATTAGTCCTGACTAGAACAGATTCAGAGGGGTTTACTTGTGACTTGGTTCAGCACTGAACAAATGAATCAATGGGTCCACTCTATGTGGGACTAGCCAACAAGACTCAAGCCAATGTTTATTTTCAAAAAAATCATACGCAATCCTGACCATGGATTTTGCAGCATCACATTTTGAATTCAGACTGTGGAAGTTGGATGTGCTTTAGAACACAAAGAGGAAGTGCACCGCTTGTTGTGGTTGTGGTTGCAAATAAATTCATGCATAAATAAACAAATAAAGCCATAGATTTTTCTCTCCACACACACACACACACCCCTCCATTTTTTTACAGAAAGAACAGTGTATTTTTGCAGTGCTGGTTGCTTTTTGCACAAAATATCTCCGTTTTTTTTCCAGAAAAAAACAAATCTTGAAGGGTGAAAAATCATTTTTTAAAAATGAAAAAACTCTCACAGATTCACTGAGTGGTCAGAAAATATTTGAATTTGTTCTTGGTAGTTGGATGTAATGAGTAAAACACTGCAATTCCATTCCTCATATACACATGTATTTTAAGAGTGCACTTCTTATCTGTGAAGCAGCCCTGGGAGGTCCCAGTACAAATCCCACACTTGTATCTTATAGGCAAAGGGAACAAAATGGGCTGGGAAGCAACAGGATCAAATGCAGATTGGTCCCTTTGCTGGTTGATAGGCCCTGGGAAGCAGAGGCAGAGACAGGCTTTTCCGGCTACATCAGAAAAAGAAGGCATTTGACTCCTATTCTCTGGGTTTTATAGAGGTGTTTTCTCTTAAGTGAGCAGACCATTGTTTACTGAGTGTAACCTCTCTCTTCCCCTTGTAAGTGTTCTACCCACTTTAATTAAGAGGGATGAAAACTGAGTATTTTATCTTGCAGAAGAGGCAGGAGAGAACGCAGCTGGGGCCTCTTGCCTTAATACTGCACCACACAGCTTGTGATAATCAATTGCCATCATTCATCCTCACTTTACAGCATAATATCCCATAGACGGCTGGTGCACAGGCTAAAAATAGCTCAAAGATGACAATTATTATGAGGCCTGGTTCCTCTGTGCTGCACACAAACGGATCATCAAGCCAGGGCTAGTCTTCTGGATTTGGGATGACAAACCATCCATTCTGGCAAGCTCTCCCCGGAACACGAAATCCATTCGAAAAGCAGGAGCACAGAAGCAGACCAAATGAAATCAGGGGCTTCAGGAGGCCGTTGTGGGCCTTTGCTAAATGCCTAAATGGAGCAGTGTGAATTATGATGGCTGAGCAAATGACATTGATTGAAATTCAGCTACAAGAGTAACAAGCACAAGAGAGCCTGTGTGTGTGTATTCCCTTCCATTTATAACCTGCCCCTCCCCACCATATCCAGAGGGCTCAGGATGAATATAACTGCCTTTTTACAAGGTTGTTTCTGAAGGTGGCAGACTTTGAACAATGCACACAAATAAAGTGGTATCAATCATTAAACAGCATCAAACACCATGGGGCAGCATTCTCTCTATTCAGCCAAGGGCTCCCACCCATCTGTGTCATGTAAGTTATGATGCACATTTGCTGATGACTCCTGGCTCTATCTTTCTCTTTCAGCTCACACTTCGGAGGCAGTGGATGTCCTGAATCCTCCTCTGGATGCAGGCAAGAATTAATTGTGGGCTAGCAAGTCGAGGCTCAATCCTGTCGAGACAGAAGCCCTGACAGTAGACAGTTTGAACTCAGGATGGGACGAGCAGCTCATGCTGGACAGAGTTGGGCTTTGATTAAAGGACTGAATGTCTAGCAATTTGCAGGTGCTTTTGGTCCTAGAATGGCTCACAGATGTTCAAGTCACCCACTAATATCCCAAAATGTACAGTAGAAAGAATGGGAGAGTTTAGGCCAAGCTGACAATGGGAATTTCTAGCTGTGCTGCTGAATTCCCACCCTGTTTGCAAGGTCATAGAAACTATAAGAAGAATAAAATGTGACCAGAAATATCAACTGAAATGTTCATAAATTAGTTCAGTAGTTTTTAAAATACATATACAACCAAGGCAAAATATAAATTGAGAGTTCTTCACTTTTACAATTTAGCTGTTTTATACTCTGCTAGGGAAACAGGCAGGCAGGCAGGCAAGCAGGCAGGTAGAAATCTTTATATGCTATATCCATCTTCCATATAACAGAAATTACAAATATCTTCACTATCCTTTGTGTTTTCTCAAACAAAAACTGCTGCTACCAAACCCTTGCATATAACAAATCCTGTTTTAACTAGAATAGTTCACAGTCCTTCAGACCTGACATTTTTTATTCTTCTGTAGAGAAAGCTGGGTCTTGCCGCTTCACACCTGAATCCTAAGGGGGAGGCCTAAAAGTCCATAAATTCTTCAGTTCTTCCCAACTGCCCTGGCATAGTCTATGCTTCCCTAGACCCTTCCTCAGCTGCCTAAAATCTTGTAGAATCAATTGGCCCAGCTCTGGAATGCTATATACTAAACATGTTCCAAGAACCAACTTTAAGAAGATAAAAGATAGCTGCTATGAGACAGCCAGCATAATGTAGTGGTTTGAGCATTAGACTGAGACCCAATAAGAACCAATAGAACCAATAAGAACCAAGTGCAAGTGGAGGGGCTGGCCGGCCCCTCCCGAAACTGCAAACCCCAGGATTCCATAGGATGTTGCAAGTGGAATCATAGCGCTGTAACAGTCTCGTGCGGAAGCATCGTTAGAGTTGCCATAAGTAAGAAGCAACTTGAAGTCACACAACAACAACAACAACAGCAGCAGCAGCAGCAGCAACAACAACAACAGTTGCCACAAACAAGATTGATAACAACAAGCAAGCTGGTTTTCTTTTTAATACTAATATAGACAGTGACAGTCAGTGACATGGATTACATCTAGGTGGTGTCTGTATCCAGGATTGTCTTTAACCAGCTTTGTCTGGTGTGCCTTTGCCTTCCTGGTAAAAATAGATGTGGACATAGGGACACACCATCTTAGTCACTTCTTTTCAGGATAATTGCAACACCCTTGATGTTGGGACACTCTTGAAAAATATTCAGAAGCAAAATGCTACAAAGAGGTTGTTTTCTGGTTATACGTATTATAGATTATAATACATCAGCTTGCCTGGTTTCTTCCCAAGTCCAGTCCCAGCTATTGGTTCTTACTTATAAATCCCTAAAAGGCTTGGTCTCAAGGCGCTAGATGAAATCTCAGCAAGTTGCCATGTTTGCCTGGGTCCCTAGGCAGTTAGATGTGATATTTGATTTTTGTGCAAGTGATGATTGATCTTTATCTGTGTGGTGGTTTTGAAGCCTTAGACATTCATCTCGACCTATTCCCAGCTAGGGCCAGTGCTCCCAGATTCAGCAGGAGGAGTGTTTGTATGTGCGTTGTGCTGCCACACACACACACACACACACTAGTGCATCAAAACACCAAAGCTTGAAAGGACTGGCTATAAGCTGGGGAATGCATGTACTTGTGCCTGTTATAGGCTAAGCACTATATTTTGTGTAATTATTTATATGTTGTAGCTACAATCATGTAAATTAATGACCTAAAAGATTACAAAACTGTAAGCTTATTTCCCCATTTTAAGTATCCTGGAATTCCAGTGTTTAAGATTACTTAGTGGGAATGTTGATGCTGTTCAGTTTACCTAAATAATATTGCTGTTCACACATCAGAAGGCTGGGTAAGCAGGAGGTGACTAGAAGTAACTCCAGGTAGATTCATTTGTTAGCTGACAAATGGCAAAGAAACCACAACATCTCAGTTTACAGAGAACCATCTCTGTGTCTGGCCCATCAGAACATGTACAGCTAGGCATATTTGTCAAGACTTGTGAATAAGGTTGCCAGATCTCAGGCCCTGGCCTTGATTCTCCCATTTTCACGGGCCATCTCCAAATAGGACATGAGTGTGTAAATTCTTCAGTTTGGGTTAGCTCAGCTCTTGCCAAGAGGAAAAGACTGTGTGAAAATCTTGAGCTCATCTATTAAAGCAGTAGTTTGCTACAATTTGCAAGGGTTAATTGATCTGTTGCTGCTACTTGCAAAGAGTCTCCTGAGGGTCTCTGTACTTACTTGGTTAGCTTCCTCCTTCTCTCCCAGTTGTTGTAGCACCAGGGCTTACCCTGCACTCTGCTCTTCATCCAGCTCCTGGCTAGAAGCATATGGGCTAGATGATGTGTTCCCTATCCCATCTCCCTTAGCAAAAAGGAATAATCCCCTTTGCTCACCTTGCTCCCATTAACAAAGATTTCTGCCTTGATTTCCAAGCACATTGCCTATCTATGTGTGTAGGTGTGGGTGTGTATGAATGACAAGCTGTAAGCAACTGTGATTTGTACGTAATGCATCATGTTTAATGACATCACGCGGGGCCATCCTTAGATCTCAGGGTTTGACCTGGAAATCTTAGGATCTGGGATGGTCCTGAATTGGCAATATTGTTTGTGGACCTTCTTGTTACACACAAGATCAGGGACCAACTGGGCTTAGGGAGGGAATACTTTCTGTGGCTGGCACTAGTCCTTTCATAAGCATAGGGCACAGAAAGGCTCCTCAGGTGTTCATGATAACTCAGAACTCCCCACAGATAAATTGTTGTGCAAGTCAACTCCAACCAGTCGAAGGCTCCAATGTCATAAGCATGGGTAGAAGCCCAGCCCCTTATCTTTTGTTGTAGCCCTTTACCACTGCTTGTTGAAAGCCACAGGAAACATGATAGACTTAAATTTGGGGTGGAGTATGAATGCTTGGGAACTGTTTGCATTTCATCAAAGTCCTTCCCTCTACTTTTTTGCCATAATTAGAGAACTGTGCTCCCCATACTTATTCAGAGTGATTTATTCTGAAATCAGTGTGGTGTAGTGGTTTGAGCTTTGGACTGTGACTCTAGAGACCATGGAAATGGAAAAGGCCATGGAAACCCACTGGGTGACCTTGGGTGCATCACACACTCTCAGCTGCAGAAAACCTCATGATGGGTTTGCCTTAGGATCTCCATAAGTCAGAAATGACTCGAAGTTATACAACAACAACATGCAAATTCCAGGATACACGCTAGCATATATCAGAAGACTTAAGGAGGTAGGTGTTGGTTGGTCAGATCTTCCCTTTTTCCTTGCAAACCCTTGAAATGATGCAGATTCACAGACTTGAGACAAGGCTCAGTCAGCGTCAATGTTTTGACTCCCTCAGCTGCTATCGTTGTTGATATTAATTAATAAGTCTGCATGCCCAGCCATGGAGCGTCTCCCATCTGGATTTAAAACAAAAGCCAATCAGGGTGTGGCAAATGCCAGGATCCCTGAGGTCCAATTAGCTCAAGCTTGGGCAAGACTGAGCTCTTCCTGAAATGGCGCTGGCTTGAATTTCTGGCATACTTGCCTGAGTTTGTTGTTTGTTTCCAAACATCCATGTCAATGAGATGTGGGAGGACTTGCATGAAAATAGGTTGGTGTTGCTATTTACCCAGGCAGCAGGGTGTTGGGCACCCTTAGTTTGTGTGGCTGTATCTCTGCATCCAAATATACCTCTTCTCCCAGTTGGAATGCACACTTGGTACAAAGAACCCTCTCCCAGGGCTAAGGCCGGGCACAGCTTTCAGCAGCTGAAATAATATTTTCACCTGTGAAACACTGAGAACATGTCCAACTGTCTCTGTGGCAGCTCTTTAGAATATTTTCTTCCATGTCTTTCTAAACCTTGTGGTGAGGTGGGGTGAGGAATTATTAACCTAGGGTAAAAGTCAACCATCCCTCTGTCTGGGAATTATGATGACAGCATGTCGTGAATACTAATGTTTGGAATCTTTACTGGGTCGCTTGGAAACGGGAATTTCTAAAGAACCGATATGCCAGTTGGCTGCTTCACTTGGGAAGCTGAATGCCGCCCAAGTTGCAAGAAATGAGTAAAACATTGCACTTGGGGGATCTATCCAAAAATCCCTTGGAAGTTTGGGTGTATTTGAAACTAGCATTCTCCTTTTAAAAATGCTTTTAAAAAGGGCTGTTTCCTTCAGAGAGGACTCCACAAAGAAGAGCCAGCTAAAAAGTTATGTTTCTTGAGCATGCAAACAAGTCATCATGGTTGCCATCAGACACTTCCTGGCCCCATTAAAAGGCATAATGTGTGAACCAGCCAACTACAGTTTCTAGCTGTGAGCAATGTCCATGCTTTGATGCCATGGTATAAGTTAGGTTGGGGCAAGAGAAGCCCTGGCCACAACTCTACTACAGGTGTAATAGGCATGAGAGGCCATTGGTTGTTGTTGTTTGCCTCCAAATTGTTTCTGACATACCTATCATGAGATTTTCTGGAGGCTGAGACCATGTGATGCACCCTAGGTCAGTCAGTGAGTTTCCATGGCTGAGTAGGAAACTGAACTCTGATTTCCAAGGTCGTAGTGTAATGCTCAAACCACTACACCATGCCGGCTTTCATTATGAACATCCGATGGTGCCCTGTCTTCTATTCAATAGGGGGTAATTAGGCATATTTTCATAGAAGGATAACCTGGTAACAGCTTTTTTCAGAAGCTTAGGATCAAGCTAGAAGATACATTAAGGCTGCATTCCTATAGGCCCTGGGAAAGCATTCCAGAAGGTGATAGGTTAGTTTGCTTACTTGTTTGTTTGTTTGTTTTGGATATTTGTCTATGAGGACAGAGGGAAGGAGGTCCACATTCAGAAGTGAAGATCATGCTATGGACAACCTTACCCCAGAACTGCAGAAACATACAGTGATGTTAAAAAGATGTTAGAAAGAGGGAGATGTAATAAACCATGTATGTATGTATGTACGTATGTGTGTATGACAAGAATAGTATGGGGCTGGCGGCTGGTTGGACTCAAGTGGGACATAAAAATATGCACTGATGGCATGTTCTTATATCCTTCTCCATTGTTCACACCTCTGTAGACATGATCTCTCCTCTTCCCCATGTACGGTTCTTTGGAATGTCAAGGACTCAAAGCCTTTTGGAAAATTATGCCCTCAATGTGTGTATTGGGGAATTATGCGCACTTCTTTTAGCCATGGTCAACAGTCAGAAAGGAAAACAAAGAGACAAGACATAAGCAGTTGTGCTCAGCGGATGGAATCCAGGGAAAGCCTGATGCCTACGTGTTCAGAGGCAAGTTGGCTGTGAGGCACAGAATACTGCTTTTGATAGGGTTTTAATGGACACATTATGCAGGGACCTGGTGTAAATATTCTCTCTGCTGAAACCATTCCAACTCATCCCTAGCGCCACCTGTATTATTACCCTTTTGATTTACAGCTGTCTGGATTTCACTTGACATGACAGTATTTTATCAGCTCTGGGAACTTGTGTAGATAAATGGCTCAGCCTCTGAGAGGTAAACACACGTCAGCCCATGACAATTATTTCTTTCATTAAGGAGGAAGATGATGGATGTGGTCCCAATTGTTCAGCTTTGGGGGCAGGCACTAGTAATCCCATTATCACTTACATGGGGGGGAAACCAGCTCTGTGGAGGTGTTGAGATGGCTCTGTGCAGCAATACTAAAGCAGCAGGCCAAGTGTAGCAGGCCAAATGGAGAAGGGAGGATATGACTTGAACACGAGCAGTGAAACACCAAGTGAGTGGAGCTGAGAAAGAGGTGGGCTCCCAGTCCAAGACTGTCCCATCTGTGTTCCTAAAGTAACACACTCCCATATAAGATTAAAATTGGAACGACTGAAGGTCATACTTAAATAGATGATACTTATCTCAGGAGCGGACAACATATAGCCTTGTAAGCCACATTTTATGTCCTGCAGGCCTTCAGAAATTTTGGCAGCAAAATGGGGTCTAAGTCTATGTTTTAGTCTCAACTAGAGTCAGCTTGACAGCCAATGTGATGTAGTGGTTTAAATGTTGGACCAACACTCTGGAGACAAGGGTTGGATTTCCTATTTGGCTGTGGAAACCCACTAGGTGACCTTGAGTGCATCATACACTCTCAGCCCCCAGAAAACCCTGCAACAGTTCACCTTAGGGTCACCATAAGTCAGAAACAACTTGAAGGCACACAAAAACAGGAGTCAGTCCACTGAATCAATGTGAAGTTGGTAAGTCAACACTTACATAAGTTCTACCGTTCAAATAGGACTGGCACTAACAATTCAGTTTAATCTCTTCTCCAGTCCTCCCTCATCTCCTCTTAAATTCAGTAGAAGATCATACTCTATAACTGTCTTTCCTCCACCAAGTAGCAGCTTGGGGCTCCCATGTCATTGGGCTGGTATACTGGGCTTTAGTCCAACCTTTAAATGAGCTACTCAGAGTGCTGAACTCTACTCCCAAATACATGCAGCTCCTTGGAGAGCTTCCTTAAAGTTCATACTGAAACCTGGAGTAGATTCACTGTTCCACACATATGGAAACCACCAGCCACCACTGCCCCCTGGTTTAAAAGTAAGGCTGGTTGAAAATTTTGTTTCAGTTTGTTTTTCATTTTAAAATTACCCAAATTCTCAACTTTCTTCATAATGAGGATGCAAACAACACAAGGTTTCTGCTTTTTGTTTTGCTTTTGTTTTGTTTTTTTACTAAAGCAGAGAGATTCATCCATTCAGTCCCAGCCTTAGAATTCCTACTGTGCCTCTTCAAAGTCCAGAATGGAATTCCTGGATAGTCAACCATGATGGTGCTGAATTAGTGGTTGTCACTTTATTTTTTTGAAAGGATCCTTATCTTTTAAACTACATGGTAATCAGGTTCAACAACGTTCTTTCTACATTTGGAGTAACTGTACCTACTGAAGCTCTCTGTGTGTATCTACCTATAAATTGCTTGTCGACTTATGGTGACCCCATAATTTCATAAGGTTTTCTTAGACAACAAATATTCAGAGGTAGTTTGCCAATTCCTTCCTCCAAAACATAGCCTATGTACCAACTAGAGCTCACCCTATTTAGCTTCTAAGATCAAGTGAGATCTGGTGCTTAGCCAATGCAAATTTGGAGAGGGGGATTTCATTTCATTTTTTAAAAAGGGGATTTTATGAACATTTGCTGATTTCTTCATTTTTGGGATGGAAAGAACTTGGGATTTTAAAAAGTAAAGTTTTGGAGAAAATGAAATTCTCAAATTTTCCTATTTCTGTACAAAAGCCAGAATGGATGTTAGTCTGTTGGACAGAAGTATGCTAGAATCACATCACTGTCCTAAAACATGTGATGAGCAGCTCCGCTTATATATCTATAGTAGCAGTGTGTAAAACAGTAGGCTGTGCACATTCCTTCACATACATGGACACTGGAGACCATATGAATTCACAACCATACGCACATGCAATCAGAAATTTAACTTTGAGATGTCCTATGTCACAGCCAATTTCTGCATTATGTCAGTTTTAAGAAATCACTGCAACAAATCTTTTGAACCAGTGTCCTGTTTTGATCTTCTAACTAGAACATGAAGCCATTCAGTAAACCTGAATGTTGAAAGAGACTGGAGATGTACTTCTTCGCATAGTTCATGGTCAGATTGTACAGTTCACTACCACAAGATATAGCAGGAGCCATGAATTTGGATGGCCTTAAAAGAGAGGAGACTTTGGAGTACCAGTGGCTGTTAGAAGTGATGGCTATCAATTGCTTCCAGGATAAGAAACAGTAGACCTCTGAACACCAGCTGTAGGGAAACATGAATGGAAAGATGCTATTGCATTTATATCCTGTTTGGGCTTCCCACAGACACCTGGTTGGAAACTGTGAACAGAATGCTGGACTATGCAGGTCTTTGGATTGATTGTCTCTTCGTCTTTTCTTAAATGTCTTTCTGCAAATACACAGGATCAAACTAGACATTAAGGGGAACACATATTCCATGCGATAACACGCATTCTCATATAATGGGAAAATCAGACATGCTAATCAATCCACCATTTATCTTTTTGTGACAAATCAGAAAGCAGATTAGATACAAAATACATGGGTGAGGATAATTACATCTTGTGAAAAAGAGATGTCTTTGCCTCTTGAGGAAGCACCTTTTCTTTTCTTTTCTTTTCTTTTCTTTTTTTCTTTTTTCTTTTTTTAAAGTGCAGTAAGCATGTAACATGGCCCATATAGGAACACAGCATTTTTCCCTTAAAGAGTATTTATGAGTGGGGTTATCTCCCCCCATGGCAAAAACAATATGGAAAGGAAAGCAAAAAAGAAAAAAGGAATGATTCATATGGAATGTATTATCAAATCCACTCTTCCACATAGGCCCTTTCCACAACTCACCTTTTTGCAGAGCTGAGGTGCGGGGATTGCGTGAGCAGCCTCTTGCGAGAGGCTCTTGCATCCCTGTTGCTTCAGCTCAGCAGCTGCTGCCTGCTTGGGAGCAGGTAGCATGAGAGCCCCTCCTCTTCCTTCTGTGCTGGGGCAGGAAGGGCAAGTGCCATGGCTCTGGAGCTCCGCACGCGTGGCTCAAAGTCAAAAATGAAATAGTGTGCAATCGACGCCTGCTAGGCCCTGGATCGTCACGTGATTGCGAGTGCGTCATATGGACCACTCCTTGCAGTCGTGTGACACTCCAGGGACCCTTTCACATGGCAAATGCCATGCGAAAAGGGTCTTAGTGTTCCCACACAAGGGCACAGAGAGAAATGCCAGTCTTTTCTACCCTCCAGAACAACATACACCTCTTCGTGATGCACTGAATAGTCCCAAATTCTCACTTATTTCCATATGAAAATGCAAAAAGGTCTCATTTTGTTTATAGACAACCTCAATGCTTACACACATGCATGCAGAGAGAGAGAGAGAGAGAGAGAGAACTTAATGTTCATATGAGGAAAACAAAACCATCCTGTTCAGTTTCACAGGTCTCAATTATCTACTCAATATATTCTGGGGATTGACTCAACATGGCAGACAATTCATCAAATTTATATTGATAACTGGCATCTAAATCTCTCAAAACTTTCCTAAAAATGTATCTGGACTAGACAACATCTTTTTAAAAACAGATGCATTGTTAGATTGATTGATTGATTGATTGATTGATTGATTGATTGATAGACCGATGACAGATAGATAGACCAGATACAAATTATCTGGTTTTTAAAGACCTTCCTCAGGAATTTTCCTCCAAGAGTAAAGTTGTTAGATTTGTTCACAGGGAAGTATGTACAGAATGACAGCAAAATGTACTTCAATGGAAGAAACAGAAATTTTTAGTGTTGTTGTTTATGATTGCTAAAATATCAGCAATGTACTCATATAAATGTCAGATTTGAGAAGGTTCTCGCTCTGATTGGAAGGCAAGCGTTAGGATGTGTGGCTGTGGATAGAGGAATGGGGATGTCACATGTAAGTGTAACATTATCTACTATATAAAAGTCAAAGTTTGTGAGTGAGTTTATCTGTTTGTCTGTGTCAGGCAGGCAAAGAACTCATATGATTGGCTGTGTGAGGCGAGACCACATATTATTGGCTCACTGTGAAGAATCTATGGAGTCCTGGGGTTGGCAGTTCAGGGAGGGGCCTTTAGAATTCTCAGCCAGAGAGCTCTGAATAGGTTGGTTGCTATGGAGACAAGGCCTAGCAGCAAGGAGAATGCCAGTGTATTCCCTCAGGAACTCAAACTCTGTATGTTAATAATTCTGAGTACATAGGATTGGATTGGGGAACATGAGGAAAAGTCACACATACTGAACAAGACAGATTGGGGAATTAGAGACACAGGATCTCAAATCTGTGTATTGCAACTGCGTCTAATTCCTAAGGTAAGGTAAGGTAATTCCTAAGGTATCTCTAACAAGTATTACCTATGAGAAAATAAAATCCTGGGCAACCTGGGGTACATACACTAGTTTATAATATTTATAGACCACGCTTCTTCCAATAACTTTCAAGCATTTTAAATAGCTTTCTTCCTTGCTAACTTAAATCCCAAAGAGCCCTTTTTGGTAGGCCAGGCTGAAAGACCGTATAGAAAAGCTCATGACTCAATGAGAGATTAGAATCTGATCATTCAGGTCGCCCTCCTACCCGCTAACCACTATACCAGACTATGGCCCTTTCTGCACGTGGGAAAGGAACCGCGCAAAAACGGGACTCATTGGATTTCTTCAGCATCCGGGCAAGTCCGTCGGGACAAGGAGCAGTGCAAGCTCGTCGCTCCGCACTGCTCCAGCGTCCAAAATGCCAGCTTCCGGTTGGTGGAGGCTTTCCACCAACCAGAGAAACTCGCCAGCCTAAAGCCCGCCCCCGGCAGATCTGCAGGCACGCACTTGCACATGCCTACAAATCTGCACAAGAGCGCGGCAACAGAGCGACACGGAGTCGTGCACTCTGTGCTTTTTAAAAGAGGTTTTTAAAAAGCACACTGTGCGACCAGTTCCGGTCGCTCCGAACTGGACTGAGGTGTGGAACTACGAAAAGTAATCTGCCCCAGTCCACTCCACGGTGCAGACGACCTCCGTTGGAGATCGCTCTGCATCATTTTAAAAGCCCGGTGTGGAAAGGGCCTATGTCTTATTAATGTGGAGGCTCAGTGAGAGGCTCTCAGCCTCTCACCTCCAATTCTCATATTCGTGGATACACTCGAGTCCATCTAAGCTGCCTGAATTCCTCTTTCAATGTCTACTTTTCACCCAGAGTCATCGGTTGGTTATGCTTACAGAAAAGGAAGGGGATGTGTCTGTAAATCAAGACATTAAATAGGCTTTTTAAAATAAGAAAGTTATTCTTGACACTTGCAGTTGAAACTCCTGAGTCTACTAAATAGCATCTCGCCGGGGAACAGGTAAAGATGTTTGCAGAATTTGTGTTGCATTTCCTCATGTCTATTATGTTTGGATTTCTTAGTCTGAAATTAGGGTGAATCATCATTTCCTAAATCCTCTGCGTTTGTAATCTCAGTTTTGGTAATTACAGCATGCTGGCATTCATTGTCTATTATTCCTTCAAATAGTGCTGGGCTGTTTTCAGCTTCAACCACATGCTGACACAGTTTGTGATTTTCAATTTGCCTTGTGTTAGGGTTTATTTACTTAACAAAGAGCCTTAGCTATAGAATCCCTCTTTCTCTGTCTACTTCCTGACCTAAAATACAAACTGTAGCGGATGTAGAAAGGGAAGGGGGACATGTCAGGATAAGGCGTGAAGCTGCTAAGACTTGGCAGCCGCAGTTAGAAAGCTGTCTCCCCTGTCCAGAAAACAAATCAAGACATTCCTTTATGGCCTAACTTGGCTGGATTTTTTTTACAGTGAGAAACAATTGCAAGAGTTTCAGCATCCTAACAAAAGCCAAGCAGAATACAGGGAAATGTCAATCAGCACTCGAAGGCAGCCTGCAGACAGATAGGTCTCAGAAGTGGAGGGTGTTCACAGGGTCTTCCAAATACAGGCTTTTGAAGAGAGGGACACATCTGCTAGTTTATAATGGGCTTCCCTGGGAGAAGGAAATTCAGAGAAAGAGTGGGGGGGGGTTGTCACTAGAAATAATAATAATAATTATTATTGTTGTTGCTGTTGTTGTAGTAGTAGTAGTAGTAGTAGTAGTAGTAGTAGCAGCCCATGAGAAGAACTCCAAACAACTGACAAACCATCTGAATTAAGCAGCCATAGATAAGATCATAAGAGCACAATTACTGAAAGTGATACTAATTGGAACATACCACCTTATCTAACAATACTTGTCTTATTCCCAGAGTCTTGGATAGAATCTGAATTTTGGTGGCCCAAAACTCTGGTCAGAAGCGTGACAGACTGCTAAACAGAAACGTGATAATAGTTATTCTGAGAATTGTAGTCCCAAAAACTAACTAGCTCTCCAATTCCATCCAGTTTTTGCTTTAGCCTACCATTCACCACTAGCACACACAGCCCTGATAAATTTTCCTGGAAAAGATGGAGCTTTGGGGACCAGGAAAGAACCTCCCACCAGCCCTCCATCAAGAGCCCTGCTCTTCTTAAAATTGTGTCAGAAAAGGAATTTCAACAGAGCTAGATTCTCCTAGGGTATAGTAATAAATGCAGTATGCCCTGCATCATTCTTTTCTCCAGTTTCATATTTACTATTTATCTAATGTGGCTTTCCATATCCACCTTCCATGGATATCCATTAGTCCTCTATTGAAAAGACAACAAACTCTAGAGGGGAAATAGGGGAAATAATCTTTCCTATACAATTTGTCCCACTGCCTGCTTGGAAGGACTTTGTCTGCTGAAACATGGAGCCATTAAAAAAAAATCCTTCTCTCAGTAGCCTACTTAATCCATCATAGTCCTTCAAGCTATCTTTCACACATCAGCAACAGCAACATCAGCCAAGTAAGCTCCTCTGTTTTTCTGTCTTCTTAGCAGAATATGCCAAATATTTTTAATGTGGATGTTTCAGGATTTTGAGTATCTCTGATATTGACTTTGTATTGGTTAAAATTGGATGGCCCAAACCAAAAAGAGAACAAAAATTGCAGCTAAATTGGTGGTCAGATTGAACAAATGCCATGGCTTACTTGTGATTGTTCAAGCTTTAGTCTTTCAATACATGTTCCAAAAGCAGAGATAAGGGAAGAATATCTTGGCTGCCACAGGGATCCCTCTCCTGGGATCCTCTCTTGAGATGACATGCATTACACATCACCATTAGCATGATCTCCACCAATAAATAACACTCATGGCAGCTAAAGACATCATTAAAAACAATTTAAGCAGTAAGGCCATTAAAATCAATAAATATTGAAACAGTTCAAAAGACCAGTTAGAAGACTCTTCACACTCTTCTGAAAAAAGGAGAATAGGAACTTACCTGCAGCTTTGAGGAAAGTGTTACCTTCCAAAAATGTTGGAACACCAGGAGGAACATTCTCAAGATAACTACTCTTGAAGATCTCAGCAGCTGGGTAGGTTCATAATGGGGCAGGCATTTGTTCAGCCACCCAGGTTCCAAGCCAGCTATCATGGATTTAAAAGTTAAAACCAACACCCTGAATTGGACTTGAAAAACAGCTGGCAACTAGTTCAGGTCTTTTAATGTGTGTGGTAGTGATGGTGTAATACAGTTTCCTTATTGTGCACCAGTTAGCCAAGTGAAGCTTCTGGACAGTCTTCAAGGACAGTGAAATCTAGAATGCACTGCAGTAATCAAACTGTAATCCATCTAAGGTATAGATGATGATTGTGGAGGCAGGTTGACTCACGAAAGGTCACAGATGGTACACTGAATGGAATTGTGTGAAAGCACTTTTCACCGCTGCAGTAACCTGGGAAACTGCATGGGTTTAATATCTGCTCCTTCTCCCAGCATGCAGTCGACTCTAATCTTCTAGCCCCCTTCTAGAACAGGATGAATCCAAGTCCCAGGGCCTTTCTCTCTTATATCCAGCCCATTGTTGAAACAAGTTATAGTCGATGGAATTGACTAGTTCCTTGGTATTAGATGGCATGAGGTAATTGTTTTATTTTTATTTTTTTACAGATAATATTTGTGTATTTTATGAAGCATTGAGGATGGCTAGCAGAAATTAAAACCAATAATAAGATGAAGGAACATTCTAAAAGAGGGAAGGTGAAAGTCCTTTCTCACTACCCTGTGAACCATGCCTCCACCACAGTTGGGACCTAGGAAATGGACTTTTGATCAGGCAGAGTGATGTGGAAGGCAGAACTGGTATGGCGGGAAGCAGTCTCTGTGATCCTGGACTTGGGGCATTTAAGTCTTTGGCTATTTCCGCACTATGCTACTATAGTGCTATTATTCCATTTTCAGAATCCTGTGGAATTCTGGGGTTTGTAGTTTATTGAGATCAAAAAGTTCTCTGGCTAAGAAATGCCTCTCCCTAAACTGCAAGCCCCAGGATTCCATAGGATGTTGAAAGTGGAATAATAGCACTATAACAGTGTAGTGTGGAAATGGCCTTTAAAATACCATCAACAAATACTTTGAACTGTGCTCAGAAACAAACTGATAATCAGAGCAGCCTTTGCAGGAAAGAACCTGTCAATAATTCTGTCCATGGCTTCCCACACACATTATCATTATTGCATTCTGTACCCATTACCTTTTCTGAACACCCTTCAAAGGTAGGTTCTATGCATTGCAGTTAAACACTCTAGATGGAACAAAGTCAGATGATACTCTGGGGACATTTTCAGAATAGATATCAATGACAATTTTTCTGCAATAGTTCTGGAAGCAGTTTTCAAAGGGAGAGTCATGTCAGTCCATAGCAGCCAAAATCACAAAGAACAAATACCTTAGAAGCTGTGAAGACAGCTGCAATTATAAGTCAAAGTCAACTTGACAGCAGTTAACAACAACAAAACATATTAAACTATCTAACAAATTAAAACTGTTAAGCCCATGTACATGTACAAACAGGAAAAAAAAATTAGATGCCCCAAGGTTACTAAAAAGTCCTCGTTTAACTTAGCACATTATAACTGTGTTTTAAATTTAGTGTACTATAGCACAAAGCTCACACCATAATAAATCTGGCAGTCTTTGGGATGCCACAGAACTCTATTGTTTTTGGTAAGAAAATGTACCGTCAGTGGCATCTATAACACCATTTGAACTGCAGGCCAATCTTAATTTTGCTTTTTATACATGCCTGCATATAAAAATCATGCACATTTGAAGTTTGTACATGCTTCACTTCAGAGCTGGTCTTTTCAATATCCATGAACAGAAGCCTAATCCATCAGACAAACATTACCAGCATCTAAAGGACAGGCTTTTCCCCCCTTAAGACTGCCATACAATGTACCTTTTATATCTGCCTTTTTGTATATTCACCTTTTTGTATATGTTCAGGTGCATACATGAGCAACAAGGAGGGAGGGAGAGAGGGAAGAAATGGTCCTGAGATCAGATTTTGGCTGTCCTATTATATGATGCTGTGTCTGTTGCCTCAGGCTAAATGATAGATACAACCTTAATGGTTTTGTTTTCCCTCTTGCAACTTCCAGTAATGAGGATATATTAGCTCAAGTGGTTTACAATAAGGCATTGCTCTTGTTCTCATTAAAGTCAACAGAAGTTTGCACTGGATGTTAATGGGGATTGAGGGGGCTGGAATCCCCAGGCACCCCTTATTGAAGCTTTGGTGCTCAGCGTTTGGTAGGCCTACATGGATTGAAGCCCAGAAAAGGGGGGCTGTAGCACAAATGGACTGAGAAGAGGCCCAGCTGCTATGTATGTGCCATTGTCCCTGGATAGGACCTTGGAACTGGGTGTTTCTCCCTCAAGCAAACTGACAGGTGGGTTGCACCATCCCTACCTCTTTGAACTGGCACAGGGGCACATCAGATGTAAGAAAGAGCCAGGCCATCCATTCCCCTCCTCCTGAATCCTTTCACTAATGAAGCCACCCACATGCCCTTCTTTTCCAGAGCTGGGACACCTCTGCCGAAGGAAGCATTCACATGAAAGAGAGAGCTCTTTCTTTTGTACCAGGCAAAGCAGCGATGATTAATGCACCAGTGGTAATGAATCTGCACGGAAGGATTAACTGCTGCAGAAGCTGGAGCTGATAGGACAGCTGGCGAGAGGGGACACCAAATTCAATTTGCTCCTCATTTGCATACATATGACAACCATCTGTGCTAATAGCACTGCAATGTCTCCATTAGGCTACCTTCAAGTGTACTGAGCTCCACTACACTCCAATTAGGCTTTTAAGTGGGAAAGCTTAGCACATAAATATTTGCGGAGAGGAGAGGATGGCTCACTGAGCTGTGGCTTCTTTTTGCCTTTCCCTTCCCGTCAAAGGTTGAATCTCATCTAGGCTGAGAATGGAGGGAAGCTGCTCTGTTAACAGCCTCTCATTGGCTCATCCTTTGCATTACAACCAACATGGCTTTTGAATCCAAGATTTCTTGACATGGTCAGCTTGTATCACCTAAAACCAGTTTAAACCAGTTTAATCTTTGGTTAAAAAGACTTCTCGAGGTAGGGGCTATAGCCTGATGCACATCTCCCATCCCACTCGGAAGAGAGTTCCTCATTGACTCTATGTCTATATCGAGGATCCTTGTAATGTGGTCATAGAATCATAGAATCATAGAAATGTAGAGTTGGAAGAGACCACACGGGCCATCCAGTCCAACTCCCTGTCATGCAGGAACACCCTCAAAGCACTCCCGACAGATGGCCATCAAGCCTCTGCTTAAAAACCTCCAAGGTAGGAGACTCCACTACTCTCCGAGGCAGCAGATTCCACTGCCGGACAGCCCTGACTGTCAGGAAGTTCTTCCTGAGGTTCAGGTGGAATCTCCTTTCCTGCAGCTTGAATCCATTGCTCCTTGTCCTGGTTTCTGGAGCAGCAGAAAACAAGCCCCCTCCTTCCTCTACATGGCATCCCTTCAAATATTTATTAATATTTATTAATATTTATTATTGCTATCCAACTTGTCCTTCAGAAGTTCATCTGGTTTGAACGTTGGGAAGCATAAACTGCTCCAGTATGCTACATGCCATTGTTACTTCAGTAGCCAAAATTAAAAAAAAGTGAGAGAGACAGGTGTGTGTGTGTGTGTGTCATCATACCATGTTCAGAATGGGACTTGTTTGGAGTATTTAGACATGTCATGTCATTGCAATGAAGATGGTGATCCTGGTGGCAATCCTGATGTATCACTTTTATCACTTTCCACTCTAAGGAAATAACTAAAAGATCTGGATCATTTTTACATGACAGAGGATGGCTGTAGCACACTTTTTATTTCCTTTTTTCCTGATAGGAGGTTGGCTGTGATTGCATCTTAAGAAGCTACTGTACTATCAGTCAGCAATCCCTTCTACACCACTATGAAGAATGTATGAATCTACCAACATTTCAGCCTTTTCATTTCCATGAGCTCAAGCTTCCATCAACTTGGATCTTTAGTCCATGAAGTCCAGCCCAACCTCTCTAGAGTATGTGGGAAAAGGGAATTGGATCACATTATAAATTCTAGCAATAATACTTTCCACAGAGAGATAACTAAAAGGCTCATGAGGGAAACAAGAGGCACTTTAGTTGGGCTGCAGTTCCCATTGACCTAGCCTGTTGTAAGGGATCATGGGAGTTTTAGTGCAACAACACCCAAAATAATGATTGTTCCCCACTTCGGGTATGAGGGAAGGTGCTCTGAGAGTCTTAGGGTGGTCTTGCTCCAGATTAAGGTATCATGGGATATATAGTTTGAGGTGGAGAAATACCCAGCACACAGGTAAGATGTCTTTTCTTCTGTCCCCCCCCCGCCCCCGCATTTGAAATAAACATCAGTCACCAATGCATACTTTACTTCTGATTGTGCATTCGTAGAACGTTACTGGACAAGGAGCTTGTCTTGATATGTCCTTTGCTGGAAGTTGTCCTGAGAATGTGAAATTCACAACCCCTCTCACTATCCATACAGGGTAGAAAAGATGTGGTCGTCCATGTGCTTTTGGATGGCAACTCTCATAATTCTACACTGTTGGCAATGCTAACTATATCTGATGAGAGTTATGGGCCAAAGCCCTCAGGAGGTTGCCCACCCCTGCTATATGACATAGGTTTTGAGTACAGGGTGGTTACAAAAGCAGCAGTGTGCTCCAGTGGTTCATGCCGTCCAAAATTCAGGTCAAATGAACATCTGAAGCTGGACAACTGAACTGCATGCAAGACTCCCTGATATGCTCATGAATTAATTGGCTTAAAAACATGAACTGTTTCTTAAAATCTTGTACTTAAGGTTGGATTAAAGATTTGAGGGCCTTATTATTTGGACCATCTCTGCCAAACTACAGGTTGTCCTCATTTTCACAGGCCTATGGAACAAATGTGGCTAGAAGTTTCAGATGAGTTGCTAGCAATTGTTCAAGCAAAGGGTCTTGATTTATTCAACAAAAGAATCCCAGCAAACCTAACTCAACGTACATCACAGTAAATGCTGGCAGGGTGTTTGTCTGGATAAAATGAAGCAAGACAGTGTAATTACACCTAGAATCAGAATGTTCATCAATATTAAGAATGAAAAACTGGACTGGGAAGCATGGTCTGTTGTTTTTTGCTAGAATACTGTTGGTACATTTCACTGCCAGAAATATATTGGCACAGAAAAAGGGCCACAGGTACAATGGTCATTAAGGAAGAAGAGTGTTAGAGAAATAGTCTGCTTGGAGCTGGCAGATTTTGTCAGCTTTCCCTCCCCACATGGGCTATTGATTGGCCACTATGGGAACAGAATTTTGGACCAGATAGGTCTTTATTCTGATCCAGTGTGGGACACTTTTTACGTTATTTTATGATGCTCTTAGGCCATTAAGCCTGCAGTCCTAATAAAGCTAACTTGTATCAGTAACTTGACTGAACTCAGTAGGTATTACGTTAAACACACATTGTACTGTGCTGCAAATATACAATTTTTTGATGAACTGTTGGTGAGATATTCTTGTATGGGTTTTCTTGAGCAATCATGCTAGGTTGCTAAGGGAGCATCTTGGACTTGTGAAAAACATCTGGGGGAAAATGTAACTGCATTTAGGAGCAGGTGGGCTGTAATGTTTCTACCCTTGTGGATATATCTAGAGCTGAGAAAGGTTTGTGCATGAGCAGACATTGAAACTGAATAGCAGTGACTGTTAGATATGACAGCTAAATGGAAGCATCACTCAGTGAGCTGGTTCACCTAGAACTTGGAAAAGTTAGGTTTGCAGACTGCAATTCCCAGTATCTCCCATTCTGAAGGATTTTGTGAGTTGTTGGCCATTTCCACACTCTAGTCTTATAGTGTGATTATTCCACTTTCAACATCCTACAGAATCCTGGGGTTTGAACTTTAGGGAGGGGATTCAGAGGCTCCTCCCTAAACTGCAAACCCCAGGATTCCATAGGATGTTGAAAGTGGAATAATCATGCTATAAGAGTGTAGTGTGGAAATGATCGTTGTCCCAAAACTTAGGCCATTTCTGCACTACACTGTTATGGTGCTATTATTCTTCTTTCAACTTCTTGTTGAATTCTGGGGTTTGTAATGGTGCTGTTACTGAGTTTGTTTCGTTAGAATGAGATTCCCCTGCATTCTCCAAGTAAACGGAGGGCCTTTCCATCCTACACTGTTATAGGGCTATTATTCTGCTTGCAACATCCTGTGGAATTCTGGGGTTTGTAGTTTACCGAGGCCAAAGAGCTCTCTGGCTGGGAATTCTAAAGGCCCCTCCCTCAACTGTAAACCCCAGGATTCCACAGGATGTGAAAAGTGGAATAATAGCACTATAACAGTGTAGTGTGGAAATGGCCTTAATTTCTCCAAACTCTGGTGTGTCAGTGCTGAACAAAGATAGCTGGTAGTAAACAACAAGGATACCATTATTATTGTGTCCTGCTTGTAACGACCCTGAGTCCTATGATCAGACACTCCTGACAACAGACGTTCTACAAATTGGTCCTTTGAGCCAGCAAGGCCATTCTGGTGGTCTTATATACTGGGATTCAGAGGCAGCTGAAGACAATTTTGGCTCTCACCTCTGAGCTCTTTTGGCTCTTTGGCCATCACAGTCTGGTTTGCTTCTTCCTTGTGCATTTCTTTCTGTAATGGCTGTATTCTTGTAAGGCTCCAGCTCTGATTAACACATTGGTCCTGCACTTTGCTTCTAGTAGGTTCGCTGACACGGGGCATTAGGTGGCCAGTTACTTCTCACAGCCCCAGGGGAGAAATTAGGTTTGCTGTCAGAAATGTCTTTAGTACCAAATTATTTTTGCTTGTGTTTTTGAGTTTGTGCTGATGGAGAAATACATTTCCCTTGTGGGTTTCCATGGGTTTAAGGTTAAAGGCCAGCCCATTAATCTACCCACTTTGCCTGTCTTTTTTTTAACCCACGTGCTCATGCATTGCTAAGGTAATTTGGAAGAATGGGGTGGGGGAAAGTGGGCTTTTTTCCTCAGAGGACAGAAGCAAAGGAGGTACTTCATCACCTGAGAAGGAGGTGATCATGATGACTCCACAAAGAATGATTTTTACAAAACCAAAGAATGATGAACTTGGGTTCACTCCCTTTGTTTTATGAAATGAATGGGAAGTTAAATCAGGGACAGCTTGTCATTGTCAGGTTGTTGGTTTTTTTAAAAAAAAAATTGGTATGCTGTGTTGAAATTTTTGATAAAAGAGTCACGCTTTCAATCCGTGTGCACTTTCTTCTTGGTACTGTGTGTCTTCTAGTCACTTCTGACTTATGGCAACCCTAATGTGATCCTGTCATGCATTTTTCTGGAGCTGAGAGTGTGTGATGCAACCAAGGTCAACCAGTGTGCTTACACGGCTGAGCAGGAATTGAACACTGGTTTCCAGGGTTGTAGTCCAATGCTCAAACCATTATACCACACTGGCTCTCCCTGCTTAAAACTCACAGGCTTTCTCTATCCCATGTCCTTCAGACAATAATTTGCTTTCTGTGTTGGTCAACCATTTGAATAAAGAATTGGACAATTTCTGACAATTGCCCCTTCCCTTACTCTTCAGCTGTCCCAATTTGGCTGGGATACTCTTCATTAACCCTCTCTCAGTCCACTTTTTCAGCAGCTTCTAAAGTGTCCTGGTTTCTCTCTTTTCCTTCTATTTTCCCTCTTTTGGACCCCAAACTGAAGCCCTTTCTGCTCGAGGCGAGTGAATCGCTCCATGCCATTACTTACCGGTTCTTCTGGGTCCGAAGTAACGCAGACTTTCCCTTAAGCCAGTGGTTCTCAACCTGGGGGTCGGGACCCCTTTGGGGGTCGCACGACCCTTTCACAGGGGTCGCCTAAGACCTCGCTTCAAGCCCTTCTCAGGTTGAGCTTCTGACACTATGATAATGGTTGGGGGTCACCACAACAGGAGAAACTGTATTAAAGGGTCACGGCATTAGGAAGATTGAGAACCACTGCCTTAAGCCCTTCTGCAGGGCTCCTCCATTAGTCCAGGGCGAATCGGAGCAGTGTGAGGTTTTAGATCCGCACTGCTCTGGCTGAAAATGGTGGCTTCCTGTTTCTTCGTGGGTCTGGACCTACTGCTGATGCTGGCCATGCCCACAGCCCACCCTCTACTGATTGCAGGCTCGCATTGGTGTGAGCCTGTGCATCTGCACAAGTCAGCAGGAACGCAATGGGACGCTCCAGAAGATTGAAAGACTGAATTTTTCCGGTCTTCACTTAGTGTGCTGGAGGACCACCTGGGAGCATTTTGGATCAGACTAAGGTGAGGAACTAAGGTAAGTAGTCCAGATCTAGTCTGATCCAAGGTATGGGCGACCTCTGTGCCTTGGCCTGTTTTAACTTTCTCATGTGGAAAGGCCCTGAGTTTAAAAAGCAAAAGGAGTTTGCACTTAGTTAACTCAGCAGCGGGAGACAAGAAGAAGGGAAGAATCTTGCCCTTCCCAGTAAACTTAGACAAAAGCAAATTCCTGCAGCTTCTCTATGCTTGTGTGTTTTTCCTCATTAATAACTCTTGCCACCTTGACTACACTCTGACGGTGCTTGGCAACATGTGTTCCAGTTTTCCTCTGTGAAGTGTTAGAGGGTGTGCCTTCCATCTGTGTATTTTTGCACCATACCAACTGTCATTTCCCAAGGCCTTTCTCATTTGTGATATACCTCTTCATCTAGATTGTCCTCCCAGGTGAGGATTCCTATGACTTTCTCCCTGCTGTGGGAGAGAACAAAGATTTCTGTGTGGAGTTTCTACATTTATTATTTATTTTATTTACATCCTACCTTTCTCTCAACATGGGACCCAAGGCAGCTTACATCAAGGCATTCACACCTTGTAAAGTGTGCCAGAGAATTATTCTGCACAGATATATTTGTGAGGTTTTGTTTTCTTTTTACACAAAGCACAGTTGAGCTTGAGAGGGTTGTTTTGATTTTTTGATTTTTCTGCACAGGAAAGAGAAAAAAATGCATCATTGGGAGACCCTTTTCTCTTCAGGAAAACAAATAAAAATGAATATTCATCCCATCCCTACTCCATAATGGTAGTGAGAAAGGGGTGTTCCAGGAAAACCCAGTACAATAAATCTGTGCTCAGTCCAAGTCTACACATGTACTGTTCCTTTCTATTTCAACCTATGTTGGATTTAGTACGCCAAGAAGATCTTGGATGCAAAACTTTTTCAGTTTCATTTCCAGTGCATTTTCTCATCCTGCCCCAATTCCATATTGGACTGCAAGACTTCCACACCCACTTTTTACACAAAAAAATGTCATTTTGGTGCACATTTTCCCCTCTTTGGAATGTATCACTGGCCTCGGTAATGAATGGACCTCTAAGACCAGCTGCCGCTGGTGTCATTGCCAATCTCTGGAGCTGGCAAATGCATTTTTTTTAGGGTTATGCAAAACCCACCACCACCACCACCACCACAACATTCTATCCTTATCCTTGATCTGAGATTAAAATTGGAAGTCTGTTTCTAAAATGAATGCAATGGATGAAAGAAACAGAAATTAATTTGGACCACATTTGAAATGCCTTCTGAATGAAGATTCCAAACCATGGGGGGATATAGAGAAAGACAGTGTTCTGATCATATATTCATGTGCCTGACTTTTGCAAGGTGTGGTGAGAATCAAGTGGGTATTAGCTCAAAGTGCAAAACTTTATCAAGTGCAAAACAGAAAGCTTAATTCACCAACCAGATAAAGCAACTTTGCAAGAAATAGAATCTGACAAAGATGAACAAGTTGGATTTTTTATTCCTACCCGTTTATGAATTCACGTCATTTAAAACACTGGGAGTGTATTTGCCTTGCTGCAGCTTTCTCTTTTTCTTTTATTTCTTTTATTTTTGACAAAATACATTTTGGAGCATATAATAAACAGCTGGTCATGGGCTACTTTCTAAGTCCTGCCTTAGTGTCCCAGTTCCATAAGTGGTTCAGGGAGAGTGAGCCATTCAGTTCTGTGTAATGACTCTAGCAATGTTTGGACAGGAATAGAAGTGAGTACTAACTATTCCTCCCCCTTTTTTTTTCCCAATGACACAGTACTGCACTTATTTGTGAATAAATTTACTCAGGAGTAGGTGTTGGAAAACTGCTCACAAACCACTCAAGGGAAAAAATTGCTGCTTGAAAACCACTCGCTCCCCACCCCCCAGCTATTTTTAAGTCTGTTTTTTAAGCACAGCTGTCTGTGTTCATATTCAGCCCAAGTTTGAAAAGAACAAAGAAATCAAAAGATATTGAGATCCAGAGAGCAAGGATTCTCAGTCCAAAGTACCTGCTCCCTGGGAACAGTATATTCTCAGTTATTCGTAGACCTGATGCTGAATTAGACCATTGACCCACCTCACCCAATTATTATTGTCCACAGTAATTTTAGACAGCAGTCTTTCCCAGCTCTGTGTGGAGATGTTGGAGACTGAATCTGGGGCCTTCTGCATGCCAAGTGTATGTTCTTTTGCTGACATATGGCCCTGCCCTTCATGTATTTCCCCTCAACGTTCTTCTTTTCTTAATAGTCATTTGTACTCTTGCTGAGCTGCTTCTCTACCTCAAGATGAAATGCAACCTTAAAACAACAACAACAAGACAATCATCCTCCGTTGTTCATATGGCATAGGTAGAACTGTCTTCTGCCTCTCAAATGAGACCTCTATTCTTGATTTTTCAAATTGTGTTGAAACTTTTTGTCTTGATGTTCTTTGTCTAACATGAAAACATAAATGAAGCCTTGCTGGATAATTGCTGCTGTTGTTAAGTGTTACCAGCTTACAATGAATATATCCTACGGCTTTCTTAGAAAAATTTATTTAGACAATATTTGCCATTGCTTTCCTCTGAGGCTGAGAGTGTGGCCTTCCCAAGGTGCTTTTCCATGCCTGAGCAGGGATTTGAACCCTAGTCTCCTGGATACTTTGTCCAACACTCAAACCACTGTACCATTCTAGTTCTTCTATCTAACATCTTCCTTCCCCCAAGGTAGCCCAAGGTCCAGCTGGATGATTATGGGGAATCCAAAAAAGGCTGATGTAAAGGTAATTGTTGTCTCTAATTTTTGCTTATCTTCCCCATCAAGAGGAAATGAAGAGTTTTTACCCTATACAAATGTATTTTGAAGTATCTGCTCCACAGGGCATCTCTGCCATATATTCCAACTTAGCTGGCATGGAAAACATGGCAGAACATAGGAAATGAACCAGCTCTACAAATGGACTCCTAATTTTTTTGGAAAACTAATCAATTGACTTGCAAAATTGTGCTCATTGAATGAGCATCTGGCCAGTCAGGTCTTGGTTTGTGACTAAATCTGTCTTTGCTTGCCTCTACAAAATATCAGGCTTAGTACCTACTCTGAGCACGCTGTGGGGAAGGCGAGTGGGGGGGCAGGGAGATCGAGAGAGACAGAGAAAGAGAGAAAGAGAAAGCATGCAAGACGTCAGTTGCCCTGACATCTAAAGCTTGGATTAATTAGGTTGTTTAATGGGGTCTGACAACATCTGAAGCAGCACAAATTTCCCTGAAAGGAGGAAAGATGGAGATGTGGGATTGTTCTCCTCCATGCCTTCAATGTGCTGTGCCAGTCAGGAAGCATAGATTCTCTGATCTTGTTCTGCATGCTAGGAGGAAATCATTAGTGAAACAAGCCAGGCAGTACCCTGTTAGCCAGCTCATGTACTGCACGAGGTCCACAATTAATCACTTGTCTCTGTGGGAAAGGATGGAGCACCTGTGTAGCCATGCTGCTGGCAGAACCTGTGTCTGTTGTCCTGTCATAAGGCTACTCCCGGCAATCATGGCATGTGAAGGGCCAACAAATCCCACAGCTGACCCATTACTCTGGATTTTACATTGGTATAAGACATACTTATTTCTACAGTGTGTTGGTGGCCAGAGTATTTGGTCCTGAACTTCTGAAGGGGATCCATGATTTCAGTGGGTGACCCCTGATGAAAAGATTTTCTGAATCTATTCCATCTTTTACTTCTTAATGGGCAGCTGTAAGAAAGGGACAGATGAGGCAGGCAGAAAAACACATGTGAGTTACCAGTTGAAGAAGATACCCCTGTAAAAAGTCCATTTTTGAGGCAAGGCTATTATGTGAGAGTGTCAAAAAATGAATACTATACTTCCTTAAGGAGGGATAGGAAGATGCTTGGTGAGAGAACGCTTCTCTCTGAACTGCCCAGGTCATAAATACATATGAATCTTCTTGTACCAGAGTGCAAAGCCTGGGAACCTTCAAATGTTTGTGGACTTCACCTTCCTTCAGCCCTTGACAGCAGAGTCAATAGTGAGAGGATGATGGGAACTGTAGTACAACATTCCATACCCACTAATATAGATCTATTACAGGCAGATATGATGGGAAAGGTTGAGCCATTAGAATGTAACAGGTACCCTTCCCCATTTCCTTCCTTCCTTCCTTCCTTCCTTCCTTCCTTCCTTCCTTCCTTCCTTCCTTCCTTCCTTCCTTCCTTTATTTTTATCAGGTTGATATTGCACCGTTTTTCCTAAAAACTGGATTCAAGGCAACTCATAGTGTTATTGGACTAAAAGAAAACAAGTTCCAAAAGTGAAACGGAATTAAATGAAAGGCACAGTTGAAAATAATTCACCACATGATTTAAAAACACATCACTAAAACAAATACAGCACAAGCCCCAGGTCGCAAGCCCCAGGTGGCAACAGGCAGAGCAAGGCTACCTGAGATATGTATGAGGAGGTGTTCTGCCACAACTCTCTGAAGAGCTCAATGCTACCTTCCTTGAGTAGAAACAGCTTGTACAGAACACTGAGGTTTTTAAGGAATGTCCTAAGGGAATCAACAACAACTGCCTTGTTTCAGCAGTCAAATGGAGTGAAGCATGGCAAGTATAATGGTTAGATCTTTTTTATTATTTACAAGTCTCAAACGACATCATCAGGAATGTAGCCCACTCCATCCCATCTCAATGCCTTCAAAATAAAGCATATTTGTTGATGAATTGTTCTGCCCGCCTCCTCCCTTATTCCTTCTGAAGCTCATCACTGACAAACTGGGAAACATAGCTGGAGTTTGACAGAAAGAGTTAGATTAATGACTGGTTTTGCTTTGCTCCCTTTCTGAAGGGGAGCAAGGAAGAGGAGGAGGGGGGAAATGACAACAGCTCTCTCTGGGTCTCATCTGGTGCAATAATAAAGGATATAACCTTGCCCTGAGGTCTCTGATATGATGCAGGGCAGCTGGTTGCTGGCAGGGTGCATTGGATAGTGAGCTGGGCAGCAGGTGGAGACCATCCACAAGATGATTATTTAACACTCCAGAACAGAAGCACAGGTCAACCAGGAGCGTCAGAGGAATCTTGGAAACAGGGCATTGGCCCAATTTCCTACACATTACAACCCATGCCTTTGCTCCCATTGACATCTTCAAATACCTGTCATCACTGAAAACAAAACTGGGCTACTTAATCTGTCTGGGCTAGGGCATTTTAATGAGCATTTAGTTTGAAAATAAGAAATCACTTTGATCAGAGTAAACATGAACTGTTGTGCATGAACTGAAACAAAATTGGGCAAGTGTGAGACCAAAGGAGGTAGGAACAGAGTGACAGATCAAGAGAAGCTCCTCTTCTCATTTCTCTGTCCCCCAAAGTCCCAAAAGGCCTAACGTCAATCCTGACATTCCCACAGAGGGGTGTGATTGTTGCAAGGAATTGCTTTCACATGGGCAGGGATCCTGAAGCTAAACCGCTCCATCTCCTAAGAATGTGAGACTGCCAGATCATACAATAATCATGCAGTTTCCTATGAGATGGTACACATTAGAGGGACAGCTCAAGATCCTTTTCTGCCTGGGACAGGAGAGAAAATGCTCCCCTCCCCCTCCAGTCAAAGTGGGAGACACTGTTGTGGGTGCAGAGAATCCAGAGAACACAAAGAGAAAACGTGGGATAAACATGGTGGGAGCCATTCTTGGCAGTGAGCAGTGCCACCTTAGAAAACATTCCAAGTGATCCTGGCATGGATAAAGCTGACGAGGAGGGCAACATAAGCAATGGAGAATGCACGGGAGGCAACAGAGGAGTTAAACTTAGGTTTTCTTAGACTTGGAGTGGCTAATTTTGCCTGTCCTGAGCAAATTGTAGGTGATAGACTTAGGCCAATCTGCTCTTCCATTTAACTTGCAAGCAGACGTCCTTTAAAAGGTGATCCCTGCAGATGGGAAGGAAAGAGGGACGCAATAAATAATGCAGCCTGCTCAGTGCCACTTCTGAATTATACAGGGCAGCTCTCTCATTTGAGGTAGCAACATACTAATTACCCTTTGCTGGCAAGAACCCCTTATTCCACCATCCATTCACAATCCTGACAGCATTAAGTATCTCCTTTTACATGGCTTTAATCACTGACGCAGGGTTTGAGCAGCGTTTGCTCTCTCCCTAATGACTCCATGGAACTGATGTTGACAAAATATGCCTTGACATTCACATTGGGAACAGAAGAGTTGTTTTCTTTCCTCATTCAGAGACACAAATGCTCTCTAATATAGAGGGACAAAATGCAGAGCTGAGTCAATGTCAAAAATGTTACTGGTTATCATCAGATTGGAACAAGGAATTGCTCATGTTGGAGTGTTTGACTGCACCCTCTACTGGGCAAGGATGGCAGGATAATGATTGGCAATATATACGGTATGTATCTGTATGTATGTATATGTGTGTGTATATATAGGCATGCAGTGTGGAGCTGTACATTTCTAACGAGAGCCGTGGATGGTGTTGCAGTGTTTTAAAGCCATTTGGGCCATTTCCACAAGTGACTATTAAGTGGCTGTTTGTGTTTTTCTGCATTTGTAAATTGAAGGCGTAAATGGCATCGGTTCAAATTTACAATTGCTTTTAGAATGCCTCTCTTCTGATGCCTCTGATGACTTTCGTTTTTCACGGCAGCATTTACAAATGAAAAGTTTCACCCTAAAAAGCATCTTTTGCAGAATGATCCTAAGCATATTTACTCAGGAAAAAAAAATCCCTCTGAGTTCCATTAGATCTGCTTCAAAGTAAGGGTTTACAGGAAGTTGATTAACCAGTCTTACCCTGTGATCTAGTTCACATGATCACTATTGCACCATATCATAAACTGGATGCTGTGCTCCCCTTCCAACAAAGCCAAAAGCATAATAATATCTCAAGGCGAGGTAGAGAAGAAATTAACCAAGCAGCTGTGAGAGCCAGGGGCACAGCACCGTGGCAACTATGCCACAACCTACCGATCCCAGAGTTGTTTCCTCACAATCTTTGCACATGGGTCATGCCTTGGTGACAAGACAAGAAAGAGGAGGTAGTATCACAAATCCCACTCTAGTCCCTCTTCTACATGCAGTGAGAAATAGGCCACCCTTCCAATGCGAGGACTCCATGGTCAGGAGACTTGCACGTAGGATCCCAGAACTTAGGAAAGTTTTTCTTTTGAATTGCAACTCCTATCATCTGAGAGCTGACTTGCATAGCACTTCTCAGTTTATATATGTAGGCTTCATGAGAGAAGGCAGAGAAAGAAAAGGGGGCAAGGCCTAAATGGAAGGAATAAAATGTACCACCAGCCAGAAAATGGGCCGTTTCCACACTAGACTGTTACAGTGCTATTATTCCACTTTCAACATCCTATGGAATCCTGGCATTTGCAGTTTAGGGAGGGACCTTTAGTATTCTCAACCAGAGAGCTCTTTGGCCTCAGTAAATGACAAAGCCTAGAATTCCACAGGATGTTGAAAGTGGAATGATGGCACTATAACAGTGTAGTGTGCAAATGGCCACTGTCACCAGGACTCCTGAAAGCAGGTTCAGGCCTAGTGAAAATATTTTGTGAATGGGGGGGGGTCCCAGCTAGAGTTGCAAGTTTTTTTCAAACAGTAATACAGAGAAGTCCTTTCTGTTGCCAGGCCAGTTCAATATTGGCCGGTACTCATGTGGTAGGTCTATAGGAAGCCCACCTTAAGTCTCATAACACTTTCTAGGTTCCCATGAGAATCGAGATCTCACCAGAGTCTAGAACTCTAGCAAGAGGCCCTCCTTCACAAAACTGGAGGCAAGCTTTCTATAGCCTGACTCATGTGCTACTCACCCCAGTTGTCTGAACTTTTAGAAGTGAAGGTAAGAAGAGTGGGGGCCAGTTGTTCCCATAGATCACTACAAAATTTGATATGAGTTTGAGGCCATTTTGCTGTGCAGCAAATACTTAGGGTCAGTCTATTGTGAATATAGCTATTCCTACTCTCACTGAATTAAAAATAAAATGGGATTTGGGGCTGCTGTGCTCCAAAGATGAAATGTTATGCACACAGACATCCCAGTTTTCATCTGTGAGAAGTTGGAAGGTATGCATTTTGCACAGGCATAATCCTTTATTTTCTAAATGGTGAGGCCTATTAAGTCCTCACTCACAGTAATCCCTGCGTACTACAGGCCCCAGAAACTTAAAAAAGGGAGCTTGAGTTGCCCTTTCTTACAGGGAAAAAAATAGTCCTTTCTTTTTAAGGACAAATTTTGCATGCAAAATAAATTTCCTTTTTAAAATACAGTATCTTATTATGAGTGATACTACTATTTCATTGTTATTGGGCATTGTTGTTTTGCAGAGATGGGGTAGTGGCAGCTGGTGGCTTCCATGTCAGTGGAGTGGTGAATCCCCTTTGGATTTTAGTCTGAACTTAAAAGGAGCTATTCAAACCCTTCTTATCTGGGAAACAGTTCAGCACCTTGGATAGCTCCTTCAAAATTCAGACTAAAACCAGAGTAAAGTAAACTCTTTGTCTCCCTAACATGGGGAGATCTGTCATTGGATGGGGTAAGATTATCAGGGGTCATCACTTTGAAACAGTGCAGAATTCTGCCACTCAAGGTTTGGACAACAAAAAACAACATAAAGTGTATTTTTTAAAAAAACAAAACAGATTTGCTTATGTTTCACCTCCAACCTTCCTGCTTGCCCGTTGCCTTCTGTGAGTCAGCATATTTATCCTTTGTTGCCTTATCATTAGTAACCAGAATCAGTAAACATTTCCCCAATCATTTCAAGCCTCTAAGATGGAAATTAGTCAATATCAACATGGCAGAAGGGCAAAGCCTGTAGCTCAGCACTGAGAATGGGATGGCTTTCATATTGCTCTACAAAAGCAAGCAAAAATATTCATATTTGGTAAAGCAAAGTCTTTAAAGAGTCTCATGATACTGATTGAGCTAAAGCATGAGAGAGAGTGTTATGATCTCTTTGGGTTATACTCAGTTAAAATGACAAACAACAAATTTTACAGACCTTTGTCTGCAGTGAAGCCTTCTGCAAACAAGCGGTTCTTTAAAATCCATTTTAGTTCCAGTCATTTCAGCATTGCATTTATGATCTTTGATTAGAGTGGTGAGCAGGTAGGGTTCATGCAGCATTCTGGATGTGGTTGAACTCCCATCATTCCTCAAAATAGACTATGATGGCTGTAGGTGATGGGAGCTGCAGCTCAGAACATCTGGAGGGGTGTATGATTCTCATGCCTCAATCAGAAGTTACATTCAAATGATAGTGCTTATATCCATTTTTTTTTTTGGTCAGAGTTTTGCTATTATGAGATGATATCATTTGTTTCGCTTCCTGAAATTTTTGTCATCATGTACTATGCAGTCTCTGTAACAGGTAGGTACAGAAGGCAAAGAGAGGCAAGAGCATATTGGTAGCATGCCATGATCATTTTGCAGTGGTAGATACCAATGGTAAGTACCAGCCAATGGTAAACACACCAATTTCCAGCTTTACCATTGGATGGAACTAGCAGGAAGGATGCAGTCACAATAGATTTCCTTCATCATCTGAGGAAGTTAGATTATCAGATTATCTTTGAGGCCCCTCCCAGCTCTGTGATTCTATGGCTATCTCACCAAACCTGTTTTGATGGATCTCTACAATTCTGTTAAACTCAGATGCTCAATGCTTTGCTGAAAACTTTCTCTTCTGATCCCAAGAGATTAGACCCACAAAAAGCACCACTAGAACTCCAGCACCAGAATCCAAAGCAACCATTAATTAATTAATTAATTATATTTATATACTGCCCTTCTCCTGGAATGGAACTCAAGGCAGCTTCCAACAATAAATTAAAATATAAAAACATTTGAAACAATTAAAAACATTAAAAGCATATAAAACCATAAAACACCTTAAACAATATTCAGTTTCAAACAGGTTGGTAAATAAAGCTCCCTGGCTTACATAGAAACCTGTTTAAAAAGAAAAGTTTCCAAGGAGAGCAGGGCCCACCGAGCCTTCTGTGGAAGAGTATTCCAAAGGGAGGGAGCAGCCACTGAGAAGGCTTTCTTCCACGTCCTCACCAGGCAAACCTGGGCTGAGAGAAAGCCTTCCCCAGCAGATCTTAAGGGTCTAGCCAGTTTGTACAGGAAGATACAGTCTTTCAGATAGCTTGGACCTAAGCCATATAGGGCTTTATAGGTCATAACCAGTACTTTGAATTCTGCCCAGAAACAAACAGGTAACCAGTGGAGCTGTTTTAACAAGGGAGTTCTGTGCTTTCTGTAATGGCCCTGGGCAGTGTTCCGGCTGCCACGTTTTGAAACCGCTGAAGTTTCCTACAAACTATTTTGTTTCCATTATGAGGCAGTTCATTTCTAAATGGGGTGCTGGGGGGAGACAGTCTCCTAGAGAGAAAATTTGCTTTTAGCTCATTGATTTGCCATCCCAGTCTGAAATGTCATAAAGACGGAAGAACTGCTTCTGAGACCCTGGACAGAAACAATATTTCCCCAAATACCTCCTTACTACCAAGAGGACACAGATCTCTTTTCATTCTTTTGCCTCAATCTTCCTCCTCTTTTTTTTTTATTTCAAGACCTATCAAATATCAGCCATCTCTTGGCATTTAGCTTTTATTGTTATAATAAATTAATCTGCAATACTATTTCCAAGCTTTTTATTGTTTTCAGATTACATGATGTTCCATCTCTTCCCCAAGCCCCTTACGAGGGTCTTCCCTGAAATTTATCTCATTTGTCTGCAGACCTTCTGCCCTAATGAAGCAATTTTGTGTCCACGCACGTGTGTGTGTGTGTGTGTGTGTGTGTGTGTGTGCATGTGTGCGAGAGAGGGTGCTTTATGACTTTTTCAATTTGGTAAAACATTAGTGAGGGAGGCTGGAGTACAGCTTGTCCGCTATCCAAGCCAAGTAATAAATCTGTTTGGGGAATGTGAAAAGCTGCTTCAATGAACCTGCTGAGCTGTTTGGGGAGCAACCAACCCATTGTTTCCACTACAGTGCAGCCATGGTGCCAGAATGACTGGATCCAATATGAAATCTATTTTAAATTCCATTTCTTTTCAATAGAATTGCAATATAAAAGAATACCGTTTAATATTAAAATGCTAAGCACAGATCATCTACCAGTTTTATTTATTTATTTATTTATTTATTTATTTACTTACTTACTTACTTACTTACTTATTTCTCTCCTTGATACTATTTTTTCTATTGTATTGCTCTTCTTGGCTTATTAAAAGAAAACCAGAGGAGGATCATCTGGAAGTGTAGAAAGCATGGTTAACACCACTCTTTCATCATGGCTAAGGAGACAGTTATAAGACGATTGTGGAAAAAGCTTTCCCTGGATCCCATTGTATTGGACAACTATGTCCCCATTTCCAGGCTTCCATCTCTGGGCAAGGTACTGGAGCATGTGGTGGCCTCCCAGCTCCAAAGGTTCCTGGATGAAATGGATCATTGAAGTCCATTTCAATCTATCTTCAGGACTGGCTATGAGAATGAGATAGCTTTGGTCACCTTGATGAATAACCTACACTGGGAACTGGACAAGCGGAATGTCTCCCTGTTTGTTCTGTTGGATCTCTCAGCAGCTTTTGATGCCATCCCCCATGCTATATTTCTGGGCCTCCTTGGTGGGCTGGGACTTGGAGGCACTGTTTTAAAATGACTCCATTCCTTCTTGGTGTGGTAAACCAGAAGGTGGCATTGGGTGGCTCCTGTTCAACCCTTCAGTTGTTGGTCTGTGGGGTGCCTCTGGGCCTGGTTTTATCCCTCATGCTGTCTACTATATAAAAGTCAAAGTTTGTCTAAGAGTTTGTTTATCTGTGTCATAGGATTGGCTAGCTGTGAAGATTCTATGGAATCCTGGGGTTGGCAATTCAGAGAGGGGCCTTTAGAATTCTCAGCCAGAGAGATAAGGCCAGTTGCTATGGAGATGAGGCTTAGCAGCAAGAGGGAGGGCAGTGTACTCCATCAGAAAATGAACTCTATATGTTAATAACTCTGAATACAGTTTGGATTGGGGAATATGGGGAAAAGTTACAGGTACTGGGCAAGACAGATTGGGGAATTAGAGACCCAGGATCTTAAATCTGTGTATTTCAATCGCATCTAATTCCTAAGGTAAGGTAAGGTAAAGTAATTCCTATGGTATTTCTAACAAGTATTACCTATGAGAACATAAAATCCTGACCAACACTGGGGTAAATGCGCTAGTTTAACATATACATGAAATGCGCTAGTTTAACATATACATGAAACCACTGAAACAATTTATCCAGAGTTTAGTGGTCTAGTGCCATCAATATGCTGATGATACCCAGCTCTGTCTCTCCTTTGCACCTCAAACCAAGGAAGCTGCTTCAGTTGTAAACCAGTGCCTATCATCGGTAACAGACTGAATGAAAGCAAACCCCCCCGTAAAACTTAGTTCAGACAAGATGGAGGCATTCCTGGTCAGTCAAAAGGTAGAACAGGGAAAGGGCATTCAGGCTGTGCTTGATGGACTTACGCTTCCCCTAAAGTCATAGGCTTGCAGTTTGGGTGTACTCCTGGATTCAACCCTGAGCCTAGAAACCCAAATTTGTAAGTTTATCAGCTATGCCCATTGCTAGGGATGCTGAATCTGGCCACAATGACACAAACCTTAATTACACCTCTCTTGAATTATTGCAATGTGCTCTGCATGGAGCTGTCTTTGAATAATGTTTGGAAATGTTAGGTGGTCCAAAGCACTTTAGCCAGATTGTTAACTGGGACTTGATGCAGAAAGCATGCACCTTCCTTGCCACAAAAGCTCCACTGGCTGCTGGTCCACTTCTGGGCAAAATTCAAATTGCTGGCTATGATCTATATTGGTTTGTATAGAATAGAATCATAGAATCATAGAGTTGGAAGAGACCAGAGGGGTCATCCAGTACAATCCCCTCCTATGCAGGAACACACATCAAAGCACTCCCAACAGATGGCTATCCGGACTGATTAAAAACTTTCAAAGAAGGAGACTCCACCACACTCTGAGGCAGCATATATTTCACTGCCAGATAGCTCTGACCATTAGGAAGTTCTTCCTAAGGTTCAGGTGGAATCTCTTTTCCTGTAACTTGACTCTATTGCTCCTTGTTCTAGTTTCTGGAGTTGTGGAAAACAAGCCTGTTCCCTCTTCTCTGTATGACATCTTTTCAAATATTTGAACATGGCTATCATGTCCCTTCTTAACCTTCTCTTCTGCAGACTAAACATAGCTCCCTAAGCTGCTCTTCATAGGACATGGCTTCCAGGCCCTCCACAATTTTGATCGCTCTCCTTTGGACATATTCCAGCTTGTCAATATCTTTCTTGAAATGAGGTACCCAAAACTGGACACAGTATTCCAGATGAGGTCTGACCAAAGCAGAATAGAGCGGTACTATTACTTTCCTCCGCCTAGACACCATACTCCTATTGATGCAACCAAGAATTGCATTGGTTTTCTTGACTGCTGCATCACACTACTGAGTCATGTTCAACTTGTGATATAGGTTAGGTCCATGCCACCTGATGGACCATATATGCACATGAGCCTCCCTATACTTTGACTTCCTCTGAGGAGGCCCTTCTCTGTCCAACCCATGGCACTGATACCATTTGTGGGAACATAGGAAAATACTGCAGCTCCCTATCCCTGGAACTCTCTTTCAAGGGAAGTTAGAATATCATTCCATAGAAAGGTGAAGACTTTTTTCTTTCAGGAAGTCTTTGAGGATCTATTGCTCTTGAGGAAAGGGCCTTTCATAGCGTGCTGCATTCTTTCTAATGGACATGCTGTTAGTTGCTTTTAATTTGATTGATAGTTCAATTATATTTTAACTTGTGCATGATATAGACTTTTAGCTGTATCAGTTTTAACTTCTGTAAACTGGCTTAGGTGCTAGGGCTGAGGAAAAGGATATAAATACTTAATATAACATATGGAATAATAATAATATCCCATAGAAATTTATATCTTAGGGCTCTGCAGCATGGACTCTGCCTTAACACTTGGGTGAGAAAGTTGAGCTCCAGCTCAGGATGAGACTACAGGGCAAATTAAGAGTGATGGGAATGGTAGGTCTCGGTTAATGAATCATGAAGTTCTCAAGATATTTTTAGATGGCAGCTCACAGCTTTCCTCACCACTGGCTATACTGGCTAAGATTGATGGGAATTGCAGTCCATCAATAACTCGGGGGCTCCAGAATTCTCCCCCCTGACAACTACTTAGCTGAGAAGCCCAGCTACCAACAGAAAGGGTGGGAGGCTGTTTCATGTGATTCCATCTCCCTTCTGCAGATGCTGGCTGGCTTCCCGTTAGTGAGTTACATAGACGTACATCCAACCTTTCTCTGTATAGCTCACTTTTTAGGTCAGTCCAGATATTGGAATCCTCTACCTCCCACAGGTGTTGAGCAACCCCCGATAAACCTACCTTTTTTCATTTTGCTTGCCCCCAACATGGCAATGTAGTAGCCAGTGGAAAGTGGAGGACATCTGAGAAGCGTCTGGCCATGTCCCTGTAGGCTGACTTACTGAATGCAGCTGGCAGTTTCCACGACAGTGGTGTGATGAATTTGCTCCAGCCTTTTTGTCCTAACTTTGAAGGAGCTTCCCAAGGTACCAGAGCTATGGGGATGGGTGGTAAGATTCAGTAACTTGGATGTGTGAAATTTATATATGAATTTCCACGTGTTTTTATAGGAGTTTCTCCTCATCCCACAAACAAGTGCTAAACTGTTTCTTTCTTATGCTGGATTAATTAAAAGAGAGAGTAATGAACAGAGACAGTTGATTAAGGCCAAGCAGCAGAGATTAGATTGACTCCACTGCTTAAATTGTGAGTTAAGCAGCCTGCTCAGTACCACATGCCACAGGGATGGAATGCCAAGAGCAACTTATATCCTATGATTGTAGTTTTTATGTCTAGTGTGACCTCCTGTGGAGCTGAGATGGACAGAAAGGGAAGCTATATATTTAGAAAACTAAACAGAATAAAAAGTCATTTGCATGCATACTTTATGAGCATCTGTTGCATGTCATCAGCTACATTGTCAAGCTATAACAAGTAGACATGTTGCCGCTGTTTAGTGGTATTCTTATTCTAAAATTCCAAACTCCTAAATGTGCCAAACAGCTATTTGGCAGTGTGTATGTGTTGGGGGAAGGATGTGACACTGGTGAGGATCTCTCAGAGATAACAGCTGTGGCACTGTAGCTACCATTTGTTAGTACAGCACCAAAGGTGGTAAGGTAAAACCCCCTTGAATGCCTTTTACCACAAAAACCCAACAGTGAGACAACCCAAAATGAAACAAGACGTAGTGCCAGAAGATGACACTGCCAGATTGGAAGGTATTTGACAAGCTACTGGGATAATGTAGAGGACAACTATAAGTTGCACTGTAGCTAATGATGCAAGTGGTCTCAAGCTGAAAGGACATTCAGCTGTTGATGTACTCAGAGGTGAAAGGAAAGTCCAAAGCTTCACAACACATTTTATAGGAACATGGAATGTGAGAAGCATCAATTGGGAAAGCAAGACATAGAGTAAAAGATGACAGAAATAGACTCAGAATCCTGAATGCAACTACTTATTGAGAAATAGAAAATAACAAAAGAGGAAGAAGAAGAGGAAGAGGAAGAGGGGGAAGAATCAAAACAGGAGACCTATTCCACAAGATCAAAGGAAAATTTAAACCAAGAGTGAAGATGCTTTAAGACCAGCAGGGGAACACATTACATGCCTAAGTAGAAATTAAAAGGCAATGGAAACAATACACACTGAAGAACTATATAATGAAGATGAAATGATGACAGATTAATTCAAAGAAGAATCATTTGAAAATGAGTTTACAGTTTTAGAAAGTAAAGTGGAGGCTGCACTCAGAGCACTTGGGAGAAATAAATCACCAGGAACAGATGGCGTACCAATAGAACTGCTTCAAGCTACAGAGACACAATAAATATGGAAAACAAAACAATGGCCCACAGATTACAATATACCTTACAGTCTTCAGGAGGACACCAGACTTTGCAGTAACCACAGGACCATTGAATTAATTTCCAATGAAAAGAAAGTTATGCTCCAAATTCTACAACAAAGACTTTTACCATACATAGAGTGAGAAACGCTAGATGTCCAAGCAGGTTTCCGAGAAGGAAGAGGCAGTAGAGATCGTATTGCAAACATATATTGGATAATGAAGTGCACCAAAAAAAATTAAAAAGAAAATCAGCCTGTGTTTTATAGATTATAGCAAAGCCTTTGATTGTCTAGATCACAAGAGACTGTGGATCACTTTTAAAGAAATGGGTACTCAGGACAAAAGACTACTGTCAGCACAGTATACAGGGATACAGAATGTTTTCTATTTGGCAAGAGGTCAGGCAAGGCTGCATTTTGTCACCCTATGTGCTTAACTTGTATGCTTAACATACGATATGTAAAGCAGGATTAGACTTGCAGGAAGGAGCCATGAAAATCGGAAGAAGGAACATCAACAGTTTAAGTTATGCAGATGACAAGATACCACTAGAAGAAAATAGCGAAGACTTGGAATGATTACTGAAGAAAGTCAGGGAGAAAGTGCAAAGGCAGGTTTACAGTGGAACATTAAGAAAACAAAAATAATAACCACAGATTATTTATTTACATAACCTTAAAGTAGTTGCTGATGATATTGAAATAGCAATGAGAATGGAAACTGCCGTCAAATAATCAGAAGAAGACCAGGATTTGGAAGGGCAGCTATGAAAGAGCTAGGGCAATAAAGCTGGGATTGTCCATGCCACAGTTATTACCGATCGAACAACTCAATCAAGAAAGCCCCGTACCTAGATCTGCAAGACCTCAGCAGGGTGGTTGGAAACAGAATGACTAGAGCCATTTCCGCACTAGACTTTTATAGTGCTATTATTCCACTTTCAACATCCTATGGAATCCTGGGGCTTGCAGTTTAGGGAGGGGTCACTTGGCCCCTCTGTAAACCACAAACCCCAGGATTCCATAGGATGTTGAAACTATAACAGTCTAGTGCGGAAATGGCCTAAGAGGTTTCTCATTCGTAGGGTCACAAAAAGTCAAAGTTGACTTGGTGGTGGTTAACAAGTGCAAGAAGTTAAATTTTAAAATTAAAGCTTTCATCCTTTTTCTTCTGATTTTTTTTTTTAAAAGCCAGTAAGAATTTAGTATTTCATTTGCAGAAAGCAGAGGACTAAACACATATTTCTTAGAGTTAAGAGAGAGAAGCAGATTTATAGGGCTAAGTTTATCAAACCCAGAGAATTGCCACGTGAGAAGTTTAGCCATCCCATATGGCAGATCAGATGTCTCACAGTTTTGGACCTCCATGGAAGAGCTGATTCTTTATGCTTTATCACTCCTTAAGCATATCAGCTGTATCACTACAAGAATAAGTACTTGGTTCCTGAAGCTGAAGCTCAGTGGCAGAAAACATACCTATATGTTGGCGTATAAGACTCGCTTTTTTCCTTGAAAAATACTGTTTGAAAATGTGGAGTGTCTTATACACCAGGGCATCTTATATGCTGGCAAACAATATTTGCCAGCACATAAGTGAGATGTGTCTTATATGCTGGTGCGTCTTATATGCCATTAAATATGATATTATGGACAAGTAGCCTGAATCCTATTGCTAGTCCCAAACAGACTAGCAATAGGATTATGGTGAGTCAATGCTTACACAAATCCCATTGATTCAGTGAATCAGCTTTAATTGGGCACTACAAATAAGATTCAGACCTGAAGGTTTCAAGTTCAGTGCCTCTCATCTTCTAGTAAGAATCTATGGAGAACGCCTGCTATTCTGGATAGGTAATACTAAATTTGATCAGTCTGAATTGGTATAAGCCAGGTGCATAGGAAGCTGCCAAATCAGATGAATTGGGTTCATCTAGATCTTTCTTGGAGACCCAGAATGATGTAGTGGTTTGAGTATTGGACTACAACTCTGGAGACTAGGGTTCAATGTCCTGCTCAGTCATGGAAACCCACTGGATGACCTTGGATGCATCGTACACTCTCAGTTCCAGAAATCCCCATGCTAGGTTCATCTTAGGGTCACCATAAGTTGGAAATAAAGGCACAAAACAACAACAACAAGGTCCTTCTTGTCTACACTGAATGCCAGGAACTCCCTTGAGATTTTTTCAGACAGATGTCTTTCACCAAGATGCTGAGTATTAAATGTTCACCCTTTTGCCTGAGAAGAATGTAGTCTACTGGCTGTGAAAAATGTTCAGTTAACACTTGTATTTCAAAACACATTGGATACCTACTGTGTAGTTCAGAGCTATTAAATGAATAACCTTCTAGATGATGTTGATCTTCCATTCTCATTAGTCTTCACCAGCTTGGCCAGAAGTGAGGCACCATGGAAGTAGTAGCTCACCTCCCAGAGGAAAGCCAAAGTTTACCCACTCATGGCATAGGCAGTGGGTCTTTATTTTTAGAGGGATTGGTATGAAACTGATTTTATGTCCAAGGCCTTCTGTACCTTACTGTGCCTTCAGTCAAGCTGCCTGGAAATCCCATACAAAAGTGAAGCATTTGAAAAGTATAAGAGGTTACTTTTATTACTGGTGCAATTTTCTTCCAAAGAGATGAACTAATGCTAAATACCTCTTAAATTCATTTGGATGATCTTTCCTGAAAGTGTCATCATCTTCTTGTTTTCTGGCAAGGTAGAGTGTTATGATGGTAAGATGAATACCCACAGGGAGGAGAGTCTTTTAATATCTCTCCTTTGAATAAAGCAGGTTCCAAGAGGTTATTGTACTTAGGTGAAAAAGGTTAATGCCTCTCTTATTTCACATGCACTGCAGAGATTCTAGCTCAAGGTGCATAATAAAGACCAGTTCTTGAAGAAAGGAAAAGAGTTGTTCCATTGCCTGAGGCAAAGCTCTGAGAAGCATCAACATTTTTAGATGGATACAAACATGGCTTTACCATAGTAGACTTGCAAAACACTCCATGCGAACTTCACAATAATAATGGACACCAGAGTATTATCATCTGTACTCCACGTGTGTGCCATCATAACACTGAGAACAAAGCACTGTGTGATGATTACTTTCGAGGTAAGGCAGTCTTCCCCAGATTTGTGCCTTCCAGATGTTTTTCACTATAAGTTCAATTAGCCCCAGTCAGCATGGCTAATAATCAGGGATGATGGGAGCTACAGTCTCATATGTCTGCAAAGTTCCAGGTAGGAGAGAGAAAGACTAAGTCTCACTGGTCAGCTTATCCAGAGGAACTGATCATATTAAGAGCTTTATGAGATTACTAAAAATGACGTTTATGCATTGAGATTATAAATAACCAGCTTAAAAGGAGTTTATGATTTGCATAAGAAAAATAAAAGAAGAAATAGTAGAAGGTGTTTCAAATATGTGTATTGCATTTTTCCCTTATTATTTATTTATTTAGCACAGGGCACAGCTAGTACCAGACATCTGTTCCATAAAATGGAGTCACTAAGATTGCATGATGACTGCAAACTATCAGCTAGTTTAAGTGGGAACTGGTGTGCTAGTAACTTCAAGGAACTTGATACAGGCCAGTTGATGTGGGCACTTGTTGTACACCTGGGTGGTTTTAGGAGCCCTGTGCATGCTTACTTGGAAATAAGTCTCTTTGATTCCAGTCTCATTTGCTCCTAAATAAGCCTCCATAGGATTTCAGTCTTCATTTCATTTTGTTGTTGTAAATTGAATCCAATTTATGGAAAGTTTATTATGGATTTTTCTCAGCAAGATTAATTCAGGGGAGGTCTACAATTGCTTTCCTCTTAGGTTGCCAGGAAGTGACTTGCCTAAGATATGTTTCTATGGCTGACCAGGAATTTGACCCCTGGTCTCCTAGACTCATAGTCCAAAACTCAAGCTTGCTCTACTGTGCTGGCTACCCTCCATATGAGAAGGCCATATTAAAAAAAGAGGTCAAGGCTTCTATACCTTTAATAGTTGTGTAGAAAGAGAAATGAAGCCAGCCAACCTTTATTCTGTAGAAATTTCTTCTTCCATCCAACTATTGAAGGCAGAGGAGCCCCATCTTCTTTCTTGTGCAGCTCAACTCATTTTCATTGGGGTAATAAAGCATGTTACACAAGAATCACCAGAAATATGGGAAAGGCCCAATGAGACAGAGGAGTGTGAGAGACAAGAGGAGGCAGGGACATTTAAATTTAGGTTACAATTTGCTTTATAGAGGGTCCACCAAAATCACTTTCAAGCCAGACACCTCTTGTCTGCCTCCTGGGAAGAAAGATCAAAGAAAATCAAATTAGATTTTATACACAGCTTGTCCCCACCCAGTGCTGGTCATGCAAGATAGTGATTTTAGAGGTCCTGATTGACTCCATATCTTGTATGGGAGTATTAGTTTATTATAGGAGAAAAAAAATCTTCATACCCTTAACAAGAACTGTCATTCTTTCTATGAACAAATCCAGTCTCCGTTTTTGCTTTGACACCTTTCAGTTTAAGTGGCTTGGCCACTGGTTCAATAGCAGCACTGATAACTCTGCATTAGTCCTGACGGTTATGTATTGAAGATTATTAAATTGGCTGGCAGGTGTATAAATCTATAAGACAGTGCCTCCTCCTTCCAATATACCCTTCACATACATCTCTCTCTCTCTCTCTCTCTCTCTCTCATCTCTCCCTCCCTCCCTCCTTCCCTGAACTAGGATACCACATTAAGGAAGTGGGGCATGCAAAGATGTAGAGCTGAAAGGCTAGGAACAAATGCAAGATGAATACATTTTGGTCAATAGTTGAGTGAAATGAAACATTTGCAATGAAACAAATGTAGTCCAGTAGAAGGGGAGATCTTAGGAAAGACGATAAACAAAAGACATCATCCAGATAACTGAAAAATCCAAACAGCTGTTATATAGAAAGATGAGGGAAAGTAGAATCCAAGGAGAAGTCCAATACCAGACTCTTTAAATTTTGGGCACATTTTATTTTTTACATGGACAAAGGATAAGTTATGAGAGAGTGTTAGAACGTCACTGATCTCATGATTTTCCCTATCTGGTGAGCTGGCCTAGTCAGAGCTCATTGTTTAAACTGCAACAGCTGGACATGCTGGCTGAAGGATTCCAGGAGTAATAATGTTTCCAGTTTTTTGGCCTGCACAACTGTGCCATACATACCTCTTAGGATGTTAGCATATTCCAGAGCTCTTACCCTTGCACTGATAAATTTAGGTAAGATCGGTAGATTCAGTATATTTTTTTCCTGTCCCTTGTAATTAGAACCCAAAGCCACTCACCAGAGCTGAACAGTCCAAGATTCAGGAAGAACAAAGTACTTCTTCAACAAATGCATACTTAAACTGTGGAATTCACTGCTACAAGATCTCATGATGGACACCAACCTGGATGGTTTTAAAAGATAAATTCATGGAGGATACCACATCCTAATCAGCATGTGGCTATCTATTACCCCCAGTGTAAGACATAGGCCATTTCTGCACTAGCCTGTTATAGTGTGATGTTTCCATTTTCAACATCCTCTGGAATCTTGGGGTTTGCAGTTTTGGGAGGGGCCAGCTGGCCCCTCCCGAAACTGCAAACCCCAGGATTCCAGAGGATGTTGAAAGTGGAATCATCGCGCTATAACAGGCTAGTGCGGAAATGGCCATAGTTTGCTTCTATAGGCCTTTCACACCACACAGTTACAGCACTATGATTTCACTTTAACTGCGGTATCAACATCTGATGGAATTCTGTGGTCTGTGGTTTGGTAACAGGCACCAGAGAAGTGGTGCCTCTTGGTCCTCCCTCAGTTCCTACTCCCAGGATTTCATAAGATGTTGCAATGGCAGTTAAAGTGCTATCATAGTGTTATATAATTGTGTAGTGTGAAAGGGCCCTATGTATCAGTTGCTCAGAAATGTGAGGAAAGTGCTGTTGTGTTTGTGTCCTTCTGGCAGGCTTAATATAGAAAACTAGTTAACTACTGGGTCAACAGAATGTTGGACTAAGCAAGGATTCACTCTGTCCATTTCTGCACTAGCCTGTTATAGCACTATGATTCCACTTTGAACATCTTATGGAATCCTGGGGTTTGCAGTTTCAGGAGGGGCTGGTTGGCCCCTCCCAAAACTGCAAACCCCAGGATTCCATAGGATATTGAAAGTGGAATCACAGCGCTATAACAGGCTAGTGTGGAAATGGCCTCTGATCCGCCATGGCTCTTCTTAGGTTCTTAAGACTCTTCCATTACTAGACGTCTAGGTGTCTTTTTGCTTTTCATCACCTACACAGAACAAGAATAATGGCCTAAATGTGTCGTTTTCACCTAGCATTGGATTGTTCTCTGAAGGAACCACTTGCTGGTCCATGTTCTTCTCTGATGGACTGATCAGATCATTTGTGGCTGTTCAAGTACAGTGAGATCCAAATAAGTGGAAATCCATTTAGTCATGATTAACTTAAGACCTATTCATTTCAGTCAATGAAATCTAAAGAAGCAGGGGAAGTGGGGAAAGAAATGGAGTGAGGGTTGGTATATTTTAAAATTTTCAAGTAAAGCTTACAGTGTGTGTGTGTGTGTCGTGGAATGGAAAAACTTTGAGACTCATCAGCCTGAGATTAGATTTCTCCCGGCAAGCAAAAGGTTTATTGATGGATGGATGATAGGATTTATAACTAACCTGCTGGGAATGGCAGAGTCAGTTACAGAATATGGTTTATGATCTGCTATCCCAGTCTGTTATGGAGCTCACATGTGATTTAATTTCAGCTTTATCTATAACTGCGCAGTATGCTTTTCCCTGCCTGTGCTAAGAGGATGCTCCTATAAGTTTGTGGCTATCCAAAGGTCATAGGGCTTCTGATCATGGGGGTGGGGGCAGAGATGGTTGAGAATCCTGATTTTAGGGCATGGGCAATTTCTGGGTGCTAAGAATAGATCAACTAGCATTTGCGAATGATTTCTGCATGCATGTGGGACAATTTGTACAACTATTTTTCCAAGCCATAGAGCATTCCCTTTGTCCTGACTGTCATTACCTCCCTGAGACTACTTCTCTTTATTATAGAACTGTTCCTTGTTGAGGAAGGCAGCAACCTGTCCCTGTCCCTAGTATGTACTTCAAATGGTAATATATGGTCATCTTTAAAATATTCAGCACCCTCTTCTTTATCATATGCTCCTTTACACAACAGTAGTACTATGGTTCTAGTTTAACTTCCATGGAAACATCCTGTGGAATCCTAGGGTTTGTAGAGGCATTAGAACTCTCTGGCTGAGAATAGAAACTCCTCTTCCTACACTGAAAATCCCAGAATTCCACAGGATGTTGCCATGGCAGTTAAACTGGAATCATAGTGTTATAATTGCAAAGTGTGAAAAGGCTTGGTTTTGCTTACTTTATTATTTTTGGATTTCCGTTGTGAGGACTGCTACACATCAGAGCTTTTGTGCTGAGATTTTTTTTTAAAAAAAGGCTTACATACAAGAGGTACATAGGAACTATGTGTACTATGTGAATTCATGTACAGGTTGACATGTTTCTCTTTAAGGTACCTAAGAGTGGCAGTCTTACCTTCGCCTAGCCAATGCTTGCAAGTATTCTTGTATTCCTAATAACACATGACTGAGTCATTCACAATCAAAAAAGTAACTGTGGGTCTTGTATTTGGGTACCTGAACCCAAGAAGACATATGGAAAACATCTCTTCTGTGCATCATTTTTATTTCTGTGCTGATATTCTTCCCAGACAAAGCTTGGGAAAAAATCACTTTTTTTGAACTACACTTTTCCAGAATTTCTCAGCCAATGGGGTCATTAGGAGTTGTGACAAAAAATAAACCCTAACTTTTCCAGGCTTTGTTCATAACAACAAGATTCACACTTCACTTCAAGGAAAGGAAGAGGGAAGCATCTATTGCTGAATCTCCTAGCCACTGCAAAAAAAAAAAAAAAGAGAGAGAGAGAGAGAGAACCAGTGATCAAGATCAGGGCCATTGTGTTGATATTAATTCATTGCATTGTCTTTTTTAAAAAATTAAAAAAAATTAAAATAAAGTATATTACAAAAATTTAAAATAAAGTAAAATATTTTCCCCTACTGGAATTCAATGCAATTGAGGGCGTTTTTCCAGGCATGATATAGAGTGAGGGGAAACAGCATTTTTGGCTACATAGATCCTTTGCTCAACTTCCCTGCTCTCCTCACCAAAGTTCACTCTATGCTGAGTGGCAGTGGGTGCTGTAATGATCAAAATTATTATTAAAAATACTATTGACCCAGTTAAGAAATCCTGCCTTCATGTGAGGATGTACGTAATCATTTATTTTTCAATACCCACTGCAAATTTATATAGGAATCCTTATTTTAAGGACAACTAGGGGCCTTTCCACACTACACCGTTATAGTGCCATTATTCCACTTTTAATATCCTATGGGATCTTGGGGTTTGTAGTTTAGGGAGGGGCATTTAGAATTCTCAGCCAGAGAGCTCTTTGGCCTCAGTAAACTACAAATCCCAGAATTCCACAGAATGTTGAAAGTGGAATAATAGCACTATTAACAGTGTAGTGCAGAAATGATTTATCATTATGATTTTTAGAAACAAATGGATCTAAATGGTAAATAAACTCATTTGTATTCTTCCATGTACTGCTGTGCTGCTGCTGTTCCAGATGTCAAGTAGGAGTTTGAGAGATTACCCTCCATTCACTCTTGGGCTGAATAACATGGTGTGAATGTGAAACATGGATAATCTTTATAACCGGAAAGGCAAAGACCTGCAAGTGAAGTGCTCCACCCAATCTAAGGAGTAACATTTTAAGCCAGTCAGTATTGCCCAGTCTTCTCTATATTGAGTTTGGTTTTCTTATAAAAAGAATAAATTTCATGTTTTGGACGGGTTGATGTGAGTGAGACGAACTTTTCCTTCCCCCATTGCTTTAGGATTTCTTTCTCTTTCTGTTACCTTTCATAAAGTACATCCTGAGAAATGGAAAGAAAATTGATTTGAAATTCCAAAATGAAATTCAACAGAGAAAAATGCGTAATATTTAGGCCACAAAAACCAAATGCACAGGTACAAGATGGGGAATATTTGGCTCAGCAGTACTACATTTGGAAAGGACCTTGGAATTATTATTGATGTTAAGCAGAACATGAGCCAGAAGTGTGAAGTCTCCACTAAGCATTGTTCTTTCAAACTGGAAGAGGCTCCCACGCTCTTTAAACTGAGTTGATCAAACAGCAGCACCAACTTCTGTACTGCTGAGGGCCATGAGGCTTCAGGTGTAGTCAGCTCTTCATCAATTCCCAGCCTCAGCCAGGAGAGGTGCTCAACTCCTTCTATGGTGGAGAAGCCTTCTGCTGGGGTCATAATTGTGGGAGTCTGAGAAAGGCTACAGAGTTGCTAGATTTTCTGTACTGGCTGAGAACACTTTAGTTTTTAGGTGCACAGAACTCTTAGAGAGCCAGCATGTTGTAGTGGTTTGAGCGTTGGAATATGACCCTGGAGACCAAGGTTCGATTCTCCTCTCAGCCATGGAAACCCACTGGGTGGCCTTGGGTACATTACACACTCTCAGCACCAGGAAACTCCATGATAGGTTCACCTTATGGTTACCATAAGTTGGAAATGGCACAAAGACACACAACAAGAAAGAGCAAGAATGACAACAACAGCAACACAGAACTCCTAGGAAATCAACACAAGCATTCTGGTGTTACCCTGTTTACTGGGGGTCTCAAAATATCAAAAGTTGGGGAAATTAGCAAGAGCTGCGAGAGGCAGGGCAACGGAGTGGAATCTTTTACCCAATGTCTACGGGGTCAGGCCAAGTCAAGGAGCAAACAGGATTGAAATAATAAATGTGATCTTTATTAAAATACAATCAAACAGTGTATGCAGCACACTCACACAGATAACTATGGAAAATAAAGTTGGGAGTGAGACAGAGGGATTTTTGAAAGGGATTGTAGATTCGGGTGATACTACACCTGTCCTGAAGCCCTGGTATTTCACTGCGGAAGTTCGGAGGTGCGTAGTCTCAGTACGTGGGACTGAGGGGAAGGCTTGCCAAGCACAGCGGCAGCAAGGCTGGATGGAAATCAGGAGCGACCCGAGTGATCCGAAGAAGGTCTCAGAATCAGGGGTTTTTATAGGGAAAAATGTGGCTACAGGCTATTCCGTACTTGGGGAAAACAATGAGTTTCGGGCTGGAGACAAAGCCTCTGAAAGGTCAGAATTTAGCATGATTGAGTTAGTTCCGAATTGACAAAGGAGTAGACAGTATGCAAACGCAGAGTGCTCAACAGATGAGGATTCTCATAATCAAGCCTCCTGCTTGGGGCAGGGAGTTCTTTGTAAGTAGCGTGCATACATAATGGAGTGCTTGCCAGGAGGTCTCCTAAAGCGGCGATCTGGCTATTTCTGGCCTGCCTGGGTGGGAAATGGAATGTCCAGCGATTAGTGGCCGTGCCTAGTTTCGTGCTTGTCTGAAGGTCTCACAAACGCGTGGAGAGGAATGGTAGAAGATATCATTGATTATTATTGATATCAAAGTGATATCTAATGTCACCCCAAGTGCGGCTTAGGAATTGCAGTAACACTGGGCATGCTCTTAAATTGATTAAAACTTTTCTGTTGTTCATGATTCTGTTCCTGAAAATGCCACTATTTGCATTTAACTGCTTTGTACTGTTTTTGCTGTTTCTATGTGCCTCAAAGTCAGCTCTGACTTATGGAGATCTTATCATAGAGGTTTCTTGGCAAGATTTGCTTAGATGATGTTTGCCTTCCTTTGAGGCCAAGAGAGAGAGAGAGTGGCTTACCCAGTGTCACCCAGTGAGTTTCCATGGCTGAGCAGGGATCCAAGTCCTGGCCTCCCAAAGTCCTAGTCCCATACTCAAAGCTCTATACCACAATAGCTCCATATTTAACTGCCACATTTATTTAACAGCATTTTCCCTGTTAATCTTGATGAGATTTTCAGATAATAACATTTTGTCCCATCTTGTAAGAAAAGGAAAATGATATATTCCTTTGGAAGATCATACTCAACATATTGCTGGGGTTGAGAAGCATTTACAGCACCATGATGTATGGCTGAATGTACTCTCCCCATGGAAAGGATTTCCATTGGAAGTCCAACTGGACTCAGTTTTTAATGCATTTTCAATGAGTGGTTAGCAAATGTGTTGTGCAAACCAATTACAAAAATTCTTGCCGCTGACCCCATTTTTACTCCTTGCCCTTTGCCCCTTAGACACACCTGCTTTGGCAGGCATCTAACAGAGACTCCTCTTGCTAGCTTGAGGCACCTGTAGGACCCCAATATGGCTTCAAGGGCTTGAGCTGTGGAACAGGCAGCATGCTGAGCAGCTGTGGAGGTGTGAAATGCTGACACACCAGCTGCCACGACCATTTATATCTTGGAGATTGCTCTCTCAGGACAATAATGGATGTTGCACAAATGATGATAGGGAGCTAAAAGTGCTATTACTCATTATTGAAACTTTGCATTGCTCTCTGGCCAGTGCTAAAACCATAAAGTCAGCAGCCAATGGGCAAGGCTCCCGTTAACCTCTGCCACAGAACTAAAAGCTTTCGGAAGGCAAACAGAAGTGCTATCAATCTTGAGGGGCTGACAGTCAACATTTGTCACAGAAACATTTAAGGCTTGGTTTTAATCTCTTCCTTTCAGAGAGTTCATCATAACAAAAAAACTGGGTGGCTTAACCTTGCCCAGCAGATCTCCCTTTCCCATTCCAGCTGGAAAAAGAGAATTGCCTTCGATTAGGGCTGGGGGTGGCTAACCCGCCATGCTTTTGCACTGTGTGGTCCTCCTGGAGACAATCCTAAATGAATCCTGAGTGTGCTAATGTTTATGTGTCCTGACTATTATTGCGATAATGCCTAGGCCCACACATTTTAAGATGTTGCCTGCATGTGTGCAGTGCCATCTATTAATCTTCCTCCAGATGGGGGAGCAAAGAAAATTATTTACATTGGGGATGTTAAACGGGATTGTTCTTGCATTAGCACTTCATTTGGGAGTGTTAAATCTGTCCATCAGAGTGAATTAGTGATCTGAGTTGCAGGATAACTTGCCCTGTGATAGCTTCTATCCAAGGAGCTCATCCATGAATAAATAATTCTTCTAGCCACAATAGCCTTCTATATCTACTGAGACGGGAAGCAGAGCCCAAAGTATCCGTCCAGATGCATGCGATGTCAGAAAATAAACAACTTGTACAATTGCAACCAAACATTTCATCCACAACATGCTGACTTACAGAGTGTGATTGTAACTTTCCTGCAGGCTGTAAGGAATGTCACAAGAAATAAGAACAGCCTAGCTCAGGGGGAAACTAGTTGGTGCCCTCCAGCTATGTGAACTACAGTTCCCATATGTCCTGACCAGTATGACTATTGTCAAGGATTATGGGAGTTACAGTTCAAAACATCTGGAAGTCAGAAAGTTGCCTACCCCTAGACCCAGCTGCAAAACTCTGAGTCCTAGTTACTTGGAATGAGGTAGCCAAATTAGAAGCAAAATGAACAAAGAGTTTGTAGTGTTTTAAAAACTAGAAAATTTTATTTAACATATGCATTTGTGGGCTGCAACCCTCTTCATCAGATGGTGTCCCCAAAAGCTTTTGCCAAATAAAACTTGCTAGTTTTTAAGGCCTCACACAACTCTCTCATATATGAGCCCTTTGTGAGTATTCCTTATAAACAGTTCAACCATAGTCCGTTCAAGCTACAACAGTGAGAGGCTAAAACTGAATTTAGATGGAGAACATAATGTGGTGATTTGGGTTTTATGAATGTAAGAAGCCAACAATGAGACAGGCTGAAGGAAATAAGCTTTTTAGTTCCATGTTTTTTCAGACCAATAGGCTGAAATGTCTGTACCACTGTTGAGCAGCATATACTCTGGATCAAGCTTTGCTCTTCTGCAGCAGCCATCTGAAAAAACAGCCATTGGAATCAAGTACAAAACTGTGTACACATATTTCTGTGCATGACCGTAAGCAGTTCTGCAGCTGCTTCTCCCTCTGTCAGGATGCCTAAAAGCCCTTGATGACTAAAAAGCAGGGCTTGGAAATGTCTCTGTTTGGCAAAGCCTGAAGGTTCTGGGATTTGTCCTCCAAAAAAAGAAACTTTTCCAAATATTGCTGTAAAAATACTAGTACTATGATATCTGATTATCATTTGAACATAAAAACCGTCACAAAGATGAGATATCTCACCAAAGGTAGTAGGATATTGTCCTTCCCCACATCTGAGAGATAAGACTAGTTTAAGAGGGGTAGAACAGGTTCTGGGGCATTTATAGCTTTTACTTCCAACCAAGGAATTCAAGAGAAACAGCTAGGGAGCCGGTGCCTTCTTTCTGACGAATGTAAATCTGTCCCACTGAAATCAAAGGATTTGGAAATGCTTAACTTTGGTTGGACCATGCTAGACAAAACAAATACAAATGGTGAATCTAGCCAGTATATTTAGATTTTTCTTATAGCTATCTGTTGCGCAGTGTTTCTTCATGTGCAGTTGCCCTTCCCATTTTCTTAAATTCCCATAACTCTTCGTGAAAACATTTAACAGTTTGTATAATCCAGACTTCTTCCACCAAGGAAATCAAATGTTCTATATAGCCAGGTGATTCAGTTCTATGCACTACTGCATGAATTTTTGTTTTGTTTCAGTTATGGGTGTATACCTGATAACACTGATCAAACATGTAACTATCAGGAGAAAGGAGAAACAGTCCAATACACCACTATGGAAGGGTAAGTATCACTGAAATGTCTGGGGTTTAAGCACAAACACTGTTTCTGCAGTGGTCGTAGAAACAGGGGCAGCTAAAACCAAATAAAAGTGGTTTGCCAACAAAGGCCGTTTCTGCACTACACTATTATACCACTATTATTTCACCTCCTGTGGGATTTTGGGGTTTGTAGTTTGCTGAGGCCCAAGAGCTCTCTGGCTGAGAATTCTAAATGCCCCTCCCTAAACTGCAGCCCCAGGTTCTGAGGGATGTTGAAAGCGAAATAATAATAGCACTATAACGGTACAGGGCTGAAATGGCCAAAGACTAGCTTTTTGGCAAATGTACCACAGCTCACATCCCAAAGCACGAAACCATATTATTTTACTGCACTAAATGCTCCAGGAGAGAAAACTGTTTGCCCCCTCCAGATGCATAAAATATTTGGTTTACAGATTCTACAGTTCCTGACAGCTGGCTTTGCTGGATGGAGGTTTTGCAGGTGAAAGCAACAGCATCTGGTGGGGCCAAAGGTTCTCCTTTGACCCTTTTGTGCCATGGTATGGTTTTGATTCTAGTCTCTGGAAAAGTTTGGACCTTACTCTGTGCTATAACAATTGTTGTTGTCGTGTGCCTTCAAGTCATGTCCAAATAAAGGCAACCTTAAGGCAACCTATCATGAGGTTTTCTGGGGCTGAAAGTGAGTGACACACTCAAGATCACTCAGTAGATTTCCATGGCCAGGAAGTGAATGGAACCCTGGTCTCTATGTAACAATATCTGTTGGTTATTCTACTCCTTTTTAGGGTGTTTCCAAGTAATACTGCCTGTGTCATTTCCAACCCATGGTGTAAACCAGGAGGAAAGAGGGGCTATGGTCTTTAAAATGAAATTGGGCTGCATCTTCCATAGTTCCTCACTAATGACTATACAGCCTAAGGCTACTAGGATTGGTAGGATAAAAACATCTGAAAGCTCACAGTTGTGCACCCCTGGTGCCTATTCTAACATGTTTCTACAATGAGCAAGGCTCAGCCATACCTGTCTAAGGGGGACAACATTGTAAGGTGCATTTGGGTAAAAATGGTGTCAGGATAGGTTCAGAGTCTTTAAGAACCACACCTTTCTCACCAGTACATGTGTGACATTTGTGAGATTTAACAGAGCAGGTTCTCTTAAATCTGAAATTGGTGCCTGTGCTGTATTCTCCGGAGAGCAACCATTTGTGGAATGTATTGGAAAAACAAAAGGGCTGAGGTGAGGAGAGCCAAGTTGAGGGATCTGACCAGAGAAGATGAGTCTGTTAATGGAAATATTGATTGTCTCTGAGGTTCAGTGCTGCCAACCGTCATGCACATATGGTCCCGGTTTTATTGATATATGAATAAGATTAAACATGACACCTGTGTCAAGCGAATCCCTAGGTACCATTTAACTAACACTTAAAGCAGCTGCTTTTGAAGGATTACCTTCAGGCATAGGCCACCCAAGCAGAACAATATCATCACCCTAAGTACTTTCCCAGTTGTCGACAAATGGGAATTCTTGCCTTATAGCAGTAATAATCACACTGTATTAGGAAAAGCCAAACACAGGGGCAGTTCGTGACTGGATTCTTTCCCTTCCCATGTAAAGGCTAGAGAGAAAGAGAGTGGAATGGCTATTTGTTCAGCAGGATGGCTAGGAACAGAAATGCTGAAGAGCTGTTTCCCTTTACTGCTGTGATCTGTACCACTGGGGCAGTAATTCTTTTTATGGGTATTATGAGAAGAAGCATGCTCACGCTTTGAGAGGATCCAGCACTATGGTAATAAACTTGAGCTCTACAGCAGCCAGAGGACTAGTTTGCTTTTGCTGTAGTCTGATTTGGCATTTCTGTATTAACTCAAAATGGGGTGGGCAGTTTTTGAGGCCCTTTAAGAAAACTGGAGCAAAATATGTACCAGGTACCATTTTTAACAACACTGCAAACAGCAATGAAATTTTAAGCTAAAGAATGTGTGTGAGAGAGAGACAGAGACTAAAATCAGGTGGGGATGATCACATTATATGTTTAAACCAGTTTTCAAACAGGTTAATTTCTCAAAGCTGACAGTCAAGGTTCACTTGTTTCACAAAACTGCAATTGCTCAAATTCATTGGGGAAACTCTTGACCTTTAAACCAAATGAAAAACTATATTGTATGTATGTTTTTGTACGTGGGGAATGAAAATAAACCTGTTATTTAAAACTATCAACATTTTCATCTCTGGACAGTATTTACAGATACTGCCCAGATATTCTATGTCTTCTTGACTATTGGACAAATGTTTGATCCAATATTTGATATGTATGGGCTCATCCAGAGTGGTGATTTGCAGGGACTGATGCTATACCATTTCATGTTGCTTCTTGTCCCTTCCTCATTCAAATGTTTCCTGAGTTTCAAAAACTTAAATCAAAAAGTATATGGAAGAAGACAATGGAATAGATCTAGTCTTGGAACTTACAGCAGAAGAGGATGGGAAATCATTTTAATATATCTGTACTACTGTTTTTCTACTTATATTGATTTTAGTAATATGGGGGTGGGGGGATGGGACCAGTAGTAATTCTTTTTTTATACCCCCATAATCTATTTACATGGTAAAGATAACTAAGTGTTTTCTTTTCTTCCTTTTTTTCTTTTGTTTGTGTAATTGTCTGGGTTTTTTTTTCCCTTTCCTTTTTTTTCTTTTTCTCCTTAGAGTTGTTTCTGCTTGTCTCCAGGATGCTTTTTAAGAGGGTTTTTTTTTAATTTGTTGTATAGATTTTTATTTTTGTTTGCCTTTCTTAAAATATTAACTAATAAAGATTATTCTTTTTTTAAAAGAAAAACCTTAAATAAAAAAGGTGACATATTTGGATCATTTGTGAGCATCTTGCTTGTGTGTTGGTTAGTGACGTTTGACAGAGGGGCGTCCAGCTCCCTTCCTAGAGTTATGTTCAGCTGTGTTCCAGTCCCTAAGTGGTTCTCCTGTTTTCCCCCAAAGCTTCTTTACCATTTATATTTTAAATAGGTTATATTCAGATACACATACACACATAGATATAGATACAGATGTAGGTGTAGGTGTAGGTATAGATGTAGATATAGATAGATTGAGAGCAAACTGTAATGTTGCTATTGCTTTGTAAGCTTTTGTCGTTGTTGTCATTGTTGCCAGATCACTTATATCCACTTACACACTCCCACTTCTCTGTGCTCACCCTGCTCTGGTGTCTCAGTTCACATGGGGAGTGCAGGGGGATCTCATTGTAAGGAAACAAACTCAACAAAACAGCATTACAGCATTTACCATTTCAACACTCTAGATTTTTTCTTTATTTATTTTGTTTTAATTGTAAGGAGAAGATCTGGAGGAAAAACAGAAGAAAGCAATTTGAGGATTGCAAGTGGAAAGACAAGATGGGGAAGGAGCAGATGATTGAACATAGCAGAGATAGGCCTCTTTCACACTACAGAGTTGTAGCACTATGATTCCATTTTAACTGCCATGCTAATAATCTATGGAATCTGGGGATTAGAGCTTGGTCAGAGAGACCAGAGGAAGAGCCTATTCACAGTACAGAATTACAGCACTATTTTGCCACTTCAACTGGCATGGTAACATTGCTGCCCAACCCATGAAATGAAGAGACCACACACAGGGCTTGGAGAACTAGGGCAATTTATTAATGTATGCCTAATTAACACGAAGCTAGTAGTGAACTTGACCTTGAACTTAGATTTCCTAAAGTTAGTGAAATCCCTAGCGGCCTTATTGTAGCTCTTTCTGGTGCTGGGTGCTATTGACATACCGATAATCTGTGCTACCTCCCCCCTCCAAGCTTCCACAGGTCGAAGGGCATCAGTTCCAGGAGGACTGCCGCGTCTGGTGCCAGCTCTCTGAAATACTCCATCTGGATACAAGAAAGAGCATCAGCCAGGGAATTATCCACACCAGCAATGTGCACAGCTGTGAAGATTATGTTAAAATGGAGACATTGAAGTGTGAAAGCCCACACCAAGTGCTTGACGTGCTGCGACCTAGAGGAAAGAGAGTTAATCACCTTGACCATGGACAAGTTGTTGCACCAAAAGTGGACTGAGGCATTGCCTAACTCATGTGCCCAGATGTGTACTGCCACTAATATTGGAAAAAACTCCAAAAATGTAAGGTCGGCTGTGAGGCCTGCATCTGCCCAACTCTCGGGCCATCTCTGTGCACACCACTTGCCCCTGAAAAAGACACCAAAACCGATGGATCCTGCTGCATCAGATGATATTTTCAGTGCATGTCTGACCTTGATCTCATTGCGCCAAAAAGAGACACCGTTGAAGTCAGCCAGGAACTCCTGCCACACCCTCAAGTCCAATTTAATCCCTCTGGTGATCCTAATTCTGTGATATGGCTTTGTGATGCCCTTCATGGCGTCACACAGGCGCAGAAGGAATCCCCTGCCAGGTGCAACCACCCGGCAAGCAAAATTCAGGTGCCCCACCAGCTCCTGAAATTTCTTAAGGGTAGCCTTGTGCCTGCCCATGAAGGAAACCACCCTTGACCTAAGATCCTGAACCTTTGCTGGTGGTAGTTTACAAGTTTGGTTGACTGTATCTAACTCAATGCCCAGAAATGTAAGCTGCTGTGTGGGGCCCTCAGTTTTCTCATGTGCCAAGGGCATGCCTAACTCCCCCATGAGAGATGCAAATTCTGCCAAGAGAAATGCGCACTGCCCAGAACCATAGCATCTCATGAATAAGAAATCATCCAAATAATGCACAATGCCCTTAAGGCCCAACTTACATTTGATGGCCCATTCTAAAGAGGTACTGAACATCTCGAAGGCAGAGCGAGATAGAGAACATCCCATCAGGAGGGAGCGATCGATGTTGAATTTACCCTCAAAGGTGAATCCCAAAAGCTCAAAGTCACATGGATGTACAGGCAGCAGGCGGAAAGCTGACTTGATATCAGACTTGGCCAGTTTCGCCCAATGCTGTGTCTGTCAATGTCAAGGTGGCAGCTAAGCAGACACGGAGGCAGTAGCGGGATTTTATAGCTTTTGTAATAATAAATCAAGAGGTTACTTCACCAAATGTCAGCATAAACAAACAGCAAATTCCCAGGAACGGCAAACTCAAAGCAGCAAGGTCAGATGGGAACAAAGAGCCCACAACACAGGATGCAGATTCACGGTTGGTAGATGGTTGTTGTCCTGTGCCCAACCCCAACAGCATCTGACTTAAATAATCAGTCTTAGCCCAGCTGAGGTTGATCAAATGTCCGTTGGCCCAGTTCACAACTGGAGCCTCTGAAGCCTTCAGGGCCAAGTCATCAATCGCTTCTCCTGCAGTCACTGAGACCTCCGGACCGCCCCCTTCTCCAGTTGCATCTGGAGGAACATGGGGGGAGGGTCTGCTGCAAACTCCGGACTGGAGTCAGAAACACCGGCCTCTGCCTCTGGAGCACAAACGTCTGCTGCAGGTGCTGGCCCAGGCTCCGCGCCAGGGACAGCTGTGGGGTCGCAGGCAGACTCCTCCCTAGGGTCTGAAGGAGACCCCTCTCCTGAAGGCCCCTCCAAGGGATCCTTCCCAGGCTTGGAGTTCAAGTCTGAATCAGAACTGAGATCAGCCTGGTTCATGACAGTGTCTGCGCACCACCCGTACAGCTGCATCAAACAAAGTATATTTAACAGAACATAACTCAGCTGGAATGGCATCATTAACAGATTCACCCTGGGGTAAGATAAATGGTGGATTAACCTGAATTCACCCAGAGTGTTCTTAGGGATGATCCCTAGTTGGGAAACTCTAATGTTGGGAGTGGGAGGCTGGTCAAATGGGCCTAAATGGGCCTAATACCCTGCCTTCAGCAACCTCCTTCCTAATTTTCTCCCTTACCACGTGTTCTTTGCCTATTACTGATTTCAGGTTATTAGCCATAAAAAACTGCTGAGGTCCCACACTCGGGATCCTGAACCCCCAAGTAAATCCCTCCCCCAGATATAGAGCTGCAGCCTGGTCCGGGTAAAAGTGGAGCCAAGCCAGCAACCTCTCATTGTTAATTGGACTGGGCCCCTTTGTGAAGTTGTGGCTGATTTCCTGGCCCCCGCTTGCCACCTCCATCCCTCAGGCCTGTCCCTCTCCCTCTTCCCTTGGTGCAGTTGTGAATGGAGTGAGAACCCCAGCAGATCCCACATATGTGCTTGTATTTGCAAGGGCAAAACCCTTGCATCCCAAACTCCCAGCAGAGCTGGATCTGCTGCTGCTCCTGTGGATTCTGAGTGTGAGGAGGCCCCCCAGACTTATTGAACTACACCAGAAGACTGGAATGGGACCTGTCACCAAAAATGGGCCCAGAAGGGGTCAATGTCTGCATCCACTATTCGGGCTAGATGCTGTCCCAGAGCAGGCTTGGCTGCTTTGCTGCCCTCATCCTAAACTTCTCATCGTAGGTTGGCCAACCAGTCCCAGTGAAATCTGCATAAGCCCTGAAAATCATGTTTAAATACACCACCAGGGAGTGCGCTCTTGATAGCTGGGCCCTAACTATCACATCCATGTAAATAACCTATAAACCAATTAGTTCAGTTCTTGTCAATCCTGCATTTTTTCAATTTTTCCCCCTCACCTGCATCCAAATCTTCCTTCTCTTTCTTATCAAGCTCCCGATACAAAAGGGAGAATATGTATTCACCTTTCAAAATCCTTTCAATAGTGGCTGGGGTCAGGTGATCACCCAATACCCCTGACTGCTCACCTGCCTTATCCTCAAGGCCTGAATCGTTGCTTGACTCCAGTGACCTCGAGGCCCCACCGTGAGTGGGTCCAGGGACATCCTGGGAATGCGGTGTTTCCCCTGATCGCAGCTGAGAGGGTGACAGTCGCTCCTCGGGGGAAGCAGGTGAAGAAGAAAATGACAGCTCTGGGGAACGTGCTGATGGGGCCCATATCATATTCTTTGGGGGGGTATTGAAACTCCAGGGCCATGCTACAGACACAGGGCCTGCCTCATGAACAAAAAACTCACCCAGTGCTGCTCCCACCGCTTCTGACTCTCATGACAGCGCGGCCTCCCAATTGTCATGCTATGATGAGGATGCTTGTTCCTGCCTCCCTGAAGGTGATTCGCTCCGCTTCTCACCCGATCCATCCTTCTCAATAGTGTCTAGCCATGCCAAAATCTGGTTAATAATGCTTACAGACATGGAGACTCTCTGTTCCTCCCTCCTTCTGTTCTGCCCCGCAGACCATTCGCCACTCTTAATGGCCTGAAGCTTAGCAAAAATGGCAGCTGCAGTATTTGCTCCCCCTCCTCATCCGAATATGAGGTCACTGACATCAGGGTAGCTAAGGGTTTGGCTGGCATGGCCTTTTTGGCTGGCGTGGTCTTCTTAGCAGGCAGCTTACCCTTCGATGCTGATGAAACCCATTTGGAAGCCATTAGCACTGCTGGCAAATAAGGCAGACCAATCTCCCAGCCAAAACCCCAAGGAGAGAATGAATTGCACTCTCCAGCTACCACAAAAGGAATCCAGACACCCCACCCTCAGTGGACTGGGAAGGCCAAAACCCACTTTCTCAGCCCAAGTAGCACAACCAGTTATACTCCCCAGCCCACCAGCAGGGAATCACACCACTAAGAAAGTGCCTCCAAATTCTCCCAACTCAATCAGCACAACTCATCACACTCTCTCAGCTCTGAGGTCAGGAAGCATGTAAATGAGTAAGTCCTTTCACATTATCTCAGCCCGAAACATGGAACAATATCTCCCTCCTGACCCAAATGCAATAAACCCTAAAACTCCCTTAGTAAAACAAAACAAAACAACAAACAAACAAAGTAATCACACTCTCTCAGCCCACCAAGACAAACTGGACACACTCTCACAGCCCAGATGCAGCAAAACCACCCAAAAGAGCACACACACCCCAAAAGAGAGGTGCAGAGAGAGAGAGAGAGAGAGAGAGGAAAAAAAGAGTGGAAGAACGGAGGAAGAAGGGGGAAAGGCACATTCAGCCCACAAAGACAACTAGGATACACTTTCACAGCCCAGAGGCAACAAAACTGACCTAAAGAGCAAGCACACATCCCCGAAGAAAGAGGGGGAGGAGCAGGAAGGGAAAAAGAAAGGGAAAAAAGGGGGGAGCCACAACAACTGCCCTCCCCAACAGGCTCCTAAACACCTAAGGGACTCCCCAATGGGCTGCTGCCCCCAGCCAGGCCACCCAAACCCAGTGGTTACCTCTCCAGTGCTCTAAAATTAAAACCTGTGTGCCGGCCACAACCCTTCCCCAACCTGGCATCCACAGGCCGGCCAGCCCCTCCCTAAACTGCAAATCCCAGGATTCCATAGGAGGTTGAAAGAAGAATCATTGCGCTATAACAGTCTAGTGCAGAAATGGCCATAGTACTGAAAGTGAATAAGAACCTAATATTCTAGAGAGCTTTTTAAAAATAAAATAATAAAAAAAAATCTCTCTGTGGAAAGAGAGAGAGATTTCCCTGGAAACGTATTGCTTAAGGGAGGATATCAAGCATGGAGAAATGAGGTGGGCTGCAAAAGCATTTCTTGGTATTTCTTTGAAATCAAAAACAGAAAGTACAACATGTAATTGTTTTCCTGTTCTGATTGATGGCTGCCCCCTTGTACTTCCATTTGCATTTCTTATAAAAGGAATAGCTATAGGTAACAGGTTTTGCCAACTCTCTCCACACCCAGGAAAGACTCCCAAGTATCTTTACACACATGCCTATGAACACAATTCTCAAATGGAGCACAAAATTTGGGTTATAGGCAGAGCATGAAAAATTAACCCCCCTGCCGAGCCCACAGCACACAGAAAGTACTGCCAAACAGGAAATGAACTGCAACAATAGGGAAATGTGTGGATTTGGAATTGCATTTTCTCTCACCCTCTTCTCTGTATTGCTGTTAGAGCAATTGGGGAGTTTAGATGGTATAGGGCCCCCTGCATGCCTTTTACTCATCCTGAGTTCTTAAGCTCAGATTTCTCTGTTGCTCTTCTATCTGTTCTAATGCATGGTCATAAACACTGTGTGCATCCAAGCACCCAGTCCATGTGACCCCAGAAATTTCTAGGGTTGGTGGTCATATAAAAACTCCCTGTGCTCTATCAGCTTCCCCTTTGCCTCTCTCTCCTTTCTTTGCTCTCAGCTTTGAGAGGTTGAGTTAAAGTTGAAAGCTCACTGAAGTTCTTCCATTTACCTTATCTTCTCATTAGTTAGTTAGAATGTGGGTACTTCAAGTGCATGTGCATTCTAAATACAATTAGTAAAGTTCTTTAGTTTTTAACCTAATGCTGCTTCTTTTCTTTTCTTTTCTTTTCTTTTTTTTTCTTTCATTTTGTTTTACTTAAGTCAGTCTCAACCAGGGAGGTACTGAAGACTGATGCCATTTCCTCACTACACTCTTATAGCGCGATTATTCCACTTTCAACATCCTATGGAATCCTGGAGTTTGCAGTTTAGGGAGGGGCCAGCTGGCCGTCGTGCTATAAGCGTGTAGTGCGGAAATGACCAGAGGCACATTACTTCTGCTAAACTCTGCTGAGAGAGTCTGCTTCCTTAACAAATCCGGTCTTTGTATTTTTTTCCAAAAGGGCTAGCACCCTGGGATATAGTCCTTTTTCTCACAAAAATGTACAAGGACAAGAGAAAGTACTGCATTGGTAGTTTTGCTGAGAACCTCTGCACATCTGCCATGGGCCACCTTGCATGCTACAAAAGATTCTGAGGCATATATGTACAGAGTTCACCTCAGACACTTCTAGGTCACACTATCACTACTGTAAAAGAAAGTATGTCCTAGAAACACCAAATGCTTCCTGTTGGGTGACCGTAAACTGCATTAGATCAATGAAGGGTGAGCTGCCCTATGAAGAAGTTTATCTGTCATGATTGATCTTTTAATAACTTCTGATAAACTTCCAAAGAAACCAGGATTCTCTAGGAAACAGTGTAAAAGCCATTTTATAAATAATATGCAGCTGTATTTGAAAAACCATGAAACCATCATATTTAATATTTGACGGGTAGGACAGGTGATATGAAATCTACACAGAATCAAATGATGTCTGAAGATCACAAAGAGACAACTCTGTCACCTCACTTTTTCAGGAAATGGATGTCTTGGTTTTTCTTGGTATGACAGTCATTGGTTTTCTTCAACTCTATTGTTCTTCTGGGAAAGCTCTCCCTGACAGAGCCCCAGTACCCCTCATGTGTGGAAGCCAGTCCCATTTATGAAAAGAAGGATATCAATGTATAACATGTTTAGGACAGAAGTGTCCAGTATGCTAGAAACGTCTTTTCAGCTCCTTCATGAAAGCATATCAACAAAACTCCTTCTCACAAAGAGGAGGGTGAATTATCTTAGACTCTGTATTTCGTGAAATGCTGTGGCTGAGATCTAATGGGCATATTTTCATATTCAATACAAGCAGAATTGTTATTTTCTCCCTTTCCTATTGCAGCCTTTCTTGGTGCAAAAAGGCCCCCCAAACCCCACTCTGAAAGGGTTTCTAGTCATCTGTAGCAGGTTTTTAGAATGCATTGTGATGGGCTGGAGAAGGTGGGGGGGTGATAATTCTGGAGGGTCATACAGGTTCCAACAGCACACCAATGTCTGTTTCTGTAGCTTATTGTAAAACTGAATCCATGTCTATTACCCATTAATAAGGTCTAAAATTGCTGATTGACAGAAACCATCTAGAAAGGTGAATTGGGAGTCATAGTATAAAATTTGCTAACATGTGCACCAGTGCAACAATGCAAAGTTTGTACTTGACATAAGGAAGAATTATTCCTGGATTTTTACAAAATGAGTATCGTAATATCAAACTTGGTATGGGCATCAAGTTGGCATGCTGTGTGTGTTTCTCTGTGCAGATGAGATTGTTCTACCTCATATTTGACATCAGAGATGGAAAAGGGGGAACAATAAGCAGAAAAGGGGTTGGAGTACCATAAATGAAAGACTTAAAATGTTTCACCTTTCTAGAGCAGAAAAGAAAATCTGAGGGGCAAAGAGGGTAAAGATTTGAGAAATATAGGGGCAGGAGTTAGCAAGCAAATTATTCATTGCAAAAATATCAGAACAGTTGTTCCCCAACTTGGGTCCCTAAACAGTGAAGCCCAGCTTCTGGAAGCCCCAGTCACCTAAGCAAAGAAGTCAATCTAGTGCTTTGGGAGTTGCAGTTCCAATAGGTTCACCAAGCCTCCCTTATGATAAGGAGGCGATACCTCTCTCCTTTAACTCAGGCCCCAATCCTCCCTCAAGCCCAAAACATACGTACAGATCACATGGAGCTTTCTGACTCTTGAGTCATTATCTTATTTCACTGAGTTTTGATCAGCTCCTCCAAAAAGGATACAACAGAACCCTTTGCAAAACAACCCAGGAATCTCAAAATTGACTCAGTAATTGAGAATCATTCAGTGAATACTAAACAGATTGTGTCCATTTTTTTTCTTTTCATTTTTAGAGAGCTAGACTTCTGATAGTGAATGTGTGAATGAGAGCCTCTGATTACCTGAAGGCCATTTTTAGTCGCAATCAGATGATCTATTAATGAAGATTTGGAATAAGTCATAATAACTAAGGAATAGAACCTCCATGTCTAGAGGTATTATGCTTTTAATTATCAAATTCTGGTCTCAATCAATCAATCAAATAAACAAAGGTTTGCAGATACTCTTTTGTAATTCTTTCTTCTTCTTCTTCTTCTTCTTCTTCTTCTTCTTCTTCTTCTTCTTCTTCTTTTGCAACACATCCCACTTTTGAGTTCTAAGCTTGTCAGCTATGAGATATTTCATATTCCTTTGGGGGACAATTATGAATGATAAATAACGAAGTGGTTCCTCTTGTTCTTGTACTCCTACTGCCAGGCTCTTCCTCCTACCACAGGCCAGTACAACAGAAACTGCCATTTCAACTGCCCCCTAATCCAAAGCCAGATGCTGCCTCTCATTGTCAAAGCAGGGCTCAACACTCCAGATGGTTAGACTGAAACCCCCAGTGTTCCCTCCCCACTGACTTGGATGGCCAGGGTAGATGAAGTTGCAGTTCAGAGCTATGTGATTCCTACCACTGCTATCAGTCTCCAAGACTCCAGGCCTTAAGTCACCCCAACCCATCAAGCCCCAACTCCTCTTTGGTAAACTATTCTTTTGGTTCCTTTTTCAGACAGCCAAAGCCCAGCTGTCAATGATACGTGGAAAGAATCTAGGAGTCTTAGTAGACCACAAGTGAAACACGAGTCAGTGTGACGCACTGGCCAAAAAAGCCAATTCAAGTATAAGCTATATCAACAGAAGTATAGTGTTCACATCAAGGGAAGTAATAGCCCCACTCTATTCTGCTTTGTTCAGACCTCACCTTCAAAACTGTATCCAATTTTAGGAGCCACAATTCAAGGAGGATATTGACAAGCTTGAATGTGTCCAGAGGAGGCTGACCAAAATGCTAGAAGGCCTGGGAACCATGCCCTGTGAAGAGTGGCTTAGGGAGCTGGGTATGTTTAGCTAAGAGGTGAGATAATTAAGAGTTGATATGACAGCCATATTTAATATCTGAAGGGATGCTGTGTAGATGATGGAGTGAGGTGCTCCAGGGACTAGCGTACAAACCAAATGGATTCAAATTGCAAGAGAAGACAGTCTACCTAAATATTAGAAGGAATGTCTTGATGGTAAGAGCGGTTTGAAAGTAAGCTGACTGCCTCAGAGGGTGGTGTTCTCTCATTCTTTGGAAGTTTCCAAGCAAAGGTTGGATGGACGTTTTTGGGAGTGCTATGGTTGCATATTCCTCCATGGCAGAGGGTTGGACTAAGTGGCCATTGTGATCAGTTCCAGCTCTATGAGCCATTTCCACCCCACATTGTTCTGCCCTACATTGTGCTCTTACTTTCAACACTTTCAACACCCCGTGGAATCCTGGGGCTTGCAAGTTTAGGGAAGGGCCTTTAGAATTCTCAGCCAGAGAGCTCTTTGGCCTCAGCAAACTACAAACCCCAGAATTCCACAGCAGGTTAAAAATGGAATAATAACACTATAACAGTGTAGGGTGGAAAGTCCCTAAGATTCCTTGACTGGGTCCTGAAGCACAGATTGCAAATAAATCAGGAGCAGGAATTGTATGACCCTGAAGATGTTGCTAGATTGCTGTTTCCAACATTGTTCCCCATGCACTGTGCTCTTTAAAAGGGGCCCTGAACTGTAATTCAGCAACGTTTGGGGGAATCCCATGACTTAAAGTAAAATATTGACCTGTGATGATTATGGGGAGTCAGGAGATGACAGTACAAAACAGCACACTTACTGCTTCAGGCAGGTGCCTCCCCCCCAAAAAACCCTGTTACCACTCTCCAGGCCCAACAACCAAGAAATTCTGTCTATAAAGGAACAGCGACCCCATTTAACAGAACTATTCCATGCACCGTGCATCTAAGCAGACATTACTGGCAGGCCAGGCAACTACTCTACATGTATTTTTAATTTGATCCAGCCAGTAATTGTTGTTATGGTAAAACATAGTCTTTGTTGCCTGAATTTTAGCTTCTTCATACATTTGAGTTTCCTTAACTTAAGTCAATAGAAAATTAAAGAGAGGGGTATTTACAGGACAGAGGATCTTTTTATCTAGGAACCATTTCAGCATTATGTGTAAAAACTCACCTGCTAAAATTGCCAGTTGTGCAGCCCTTAAGTGCAATGTTGTGCCAGCTATATATTGGCTTCTAATTAAGGGTTGTTATTGTTGTTTAATCCAAGGCCCCGTTTCCTCTTCCCATGCTATAATTTTATAGGTTAGAAAATCTCCCCAATTCTCAGTTAAAAATGTACCTTAGGAATGGCTTTCAGATCATTTATAGGGAAGATGTCTGTTATTAACTTCCTAGGATGATTAATTAAAGAGGCAGTGGGAAAATAAGTACCATGCTTTTCAACTCATGTGTTGTTTAATCTTTTTGTGTTGTGTGTGCTGTTAAATCTTTTTAATCAATGCCCAAATTAAGAAACAACATAGTAAACAACCCCCTGAAGAGACCACACATCTAAGCCATATGATGGCTGCCTTACAATTTGGAAAAGTTACATTTTTTTTTAGACTAGAACTCTGAGATTCTTCCATGTTAAAATGCAATTTCTTCAAGCTCTGCTTCCAATGAGTTCCAGATTGACCTAGGGTCCATCTTAGGAAATTTATTAAAAGTTCCTCATTTGAAGAATCACAAATAAAAGGCAAGCTTTCTCAAAGGACACTTTGGTTACCACTTGTAATACTTCTGGTATAACTCCCAGTTAGCAGCGCTGTCAAGACAGGTTTTCAGTGCTGAAGTTTAGGCCCTTGCATAGCTGACTGAATAGCATGACATCCAAATGAGAAAACACAATGAATATCGACGTATTGAGATACCCTGTCAAAAAGACAATCAACCTCTCATGGGATTCTTTTTTGCATTTTAGGTTTCTTTTTGGTAAAAATTTCATTTGGGCAAAACCTGTCCTTTCCCACACACAAAAAATTTTTTTGCATAGAAATTAAAGTTTTTCCCTTAAAAATGCATTGTTTTATTAAAGCAAAAGTGTTGCTTTCTGTATTAAAAATAATTGGCTTTGGCACAAATGTAGTTTTACATGCAAATTCCAAAACTACAAACAAATAAATAAATGTGCACACTTTTGAACTCTCATCGAATAGAGACAACGTTTTTGAAATCCTTCATCTTTGCATGTGGAAATGAAATAAATGAAGATTTACATCCCAGCTCCAAACTCAGCAAGACCCACTTTCCATATTTTGAAGTTAAATCAGAGGCCATTTCCACACGGGATGAGGGAATCGCCCCGTGCCGGTACTCACCGGACCTGTGTGCTCCACCTGCGGGTCCAGGCTGGTCCAGAGCAGTCTGTGGCTACCGCTTTGCACTGCTCCGGGGATGAAAATGGTGGCTTCCGGTTGGTGGAGGCTCTCCGCCAACCAGTGAAGCTCACCAGCCTAAAGCCCGCCCCCGGCAGATCTGCAGGCTCGCACTGGTGCGAGCCTGCAAATCTCCACCAGACCGTGGCCATGGAGTGGCGTGCTCCATGCTTTTGAAAGACCTGTTTTAAGCGGTCTTTCAAAAGCACGCTGAACGACCACTTTGGGTTGTTCCAGAGCGGGCTGAGGTCTGGAGCTACACAAAGCAGTCCAGACCCAGTCCGTTCCCAGGTGCAGTTGTCCTCCCTGGACGCTCTGCACTGTTTTAAAAGCCCCGTGTGGAAAAGGCCAGAGATATAAAGATGAGGGCCCCTCTAAGACCATTACGTGTAGACTCTGAACTTATCTAATTGCCACAATACTTTAGGGAAGTGTTGTAGGTTCCATGCTCTTTTCAGAGACTTTTCAGGGAATGATAAGAAGGCTTAAAGGCAAGATCAGACCCAGACCCTGGGCAACATAAGTTTCTGTCCAGAACATATCCCCCAGAAACATCAGCAGCATAATGTGGAATAATGTGGTTCTGTGGAAGGTATCTATAGCAATGTGGAAAAGTTTTCCCATTGGAAGTAGAAAGGCCATTTCCGCACTAGACTGTTATAGTGCTATTATTCCACTTTCAACTTCCAATGGAATCCTGGGGTTGGTAGTTTAGGGGGGGTCTCAAAGGCAAAGGCTTCAAAGGCCCCTCTAAATTGCAAACCCCAGGATTCCATAGGATGTTGAAAGTAGAATAATAGCACTGTAACAGTCTAGTGTGGAAATGGCCAAAGCTGAAAAAAACTGATGGAAGATGATTTTGTTCCTCTTGAAAGTTTTATGCAGTCAACTCCCTCTAACACCAACAGAAGAAAAATGAATGTACTATGAATGGAGATAGATCCAAGGATATTAATGAAGTTTGTCATAGAAAGAAATCAGTAACACCAACCCTGGACAACAGTATCTGTCATCCACTAGGCTCATTCTGGTGGCTGTGGTAGAATGCATATATGCACTGTTCCCAGCTGGAAAGGTGGGAATCTTCTTCTAATTTTTGAGGTGAAAGTATTTTGTGACTCTTCCTTCTTCCCTACTTTAACCTGTCATTGATATGGAAGAGAAAGAAAACACCCAGGGCCAACCCTGTACCTATGCAGGTTTTGCAGTAATGTTGTTCTCTCCCAGAGCTCATTAATCCCTCATGAGGCACTGTTATGCAAGGCTTATATGACCTGATATGGTCTGGTTTTGTTCTATGCTCGCTTTGAGGGTCGTAAAATATATATATTGAGGAACAGCCGCAAAGCTGTGAGAGTTTAATTTCCTTGCTACGACAGGTGGAAATACAAGCAAGACTTACAGGCCTCTTTTCCTAAGAGAAGAACACCCCCTCTCCAGTATTATGCTCTCCATTGATCTCCATTGCCTTTGACTGTTACACAGGCTTTGAAGAAACGTTCAGAATCCCCCCATGGCTGTTCAGGATGTGGCTCCTTCAGGCGACTCATTCTCAATATGCATCTTAGATCCCTTTTCATTAAATCAGATGGATGACACTTCTCCTTTCCTCCTCATGATTCTTTCAAATTCATAGAATCGTGATCAAAGTGCTGGAAATTAAGGTGTTGACTTGGGATAATTAGCTCCTTTCTCAGTGCATGACTCCAAAAAGATCTGGGGATCTCCTCTATGCTCTGTGAAGACACACTCTGCTTTAGCAGAACTGTTCAACGCATCTGAGGTCTTTAGATATAATCTCTCCTGGCTCTTAACATCAGAAGCATTCCTCTCTGTAGTAGTCAGAAACAAGAGGTGTCAGGAGGTGGTGAATGACACCCCTTGACTTTTACAAGCTTGGATAATTCAGGTGCAGAGATAATAATAATAAAAACTAAAAAAAAAATAATAGTAATAATAAAGTGCCAGCAGCCCGGGAACAGTGCCTGATGTGTTTGTTGAACAGCTAAAGTTCCAACAGTGGTGGCTAGGTAGGTAATGTCAAAGAGAAAATTATCATGTCACACTTCATGATTATTATACTGCTGTGTTCTTTCACTGCTGTTTTTCATGCTGGGTCATATTAATGCCTTTTAGGTAAAGGGATGCAACTGAGAAAATTAAAAGAAGGAAAGAGCTTTGAAAGAACCCTGGCAGAGGTATAAAAGTGTCCATTAAGGATGTCATTTCTTTAAAAAAAAATTACAAATGTGATGCAAGGGATATGGAACACCAGTCCTTTCTCCCATCTGAAAAATGAGAATATATTTTCTCTTCTCCTCTGTGTGAGATGAACAGGAGGTTAGGATAATACACTTGGTCTTGAGAAACTAAAATCCATGACAGGTAACTGTATGATGCTGAAAGAAACCATCACACCAGGGCGTTACAAGGACCTGGATTCACTTCATGGAAATGGATCAGAATTCAAAGCTCAGCTGAATCCTGAGGCTCCAAGGCAGGTATGGACACCATCTGGATCACTGGTTGGCAGTATCAAAAGCGGGTTCATCTCTAATCCATCAATAAAGTATTTATAAACAAGTAAAATACGTCGCAGGTACCTGGATCTGATCCAGATCTGGACCATCTACAACCACACAAGGGTTCCAGTCCTGGCCAGTCCTCTGCACTTTCTATAGATTCAACAGGGGGAGAGGCCTAGCTCAAGGATGTGAAGCTGTTGACTTTCCAGATGAGTTGGACTTAAACTCCCAGAAGCTGCAGTCAACATGACTAATGGTAAAGGACTGTGGGAGTTATAGTTCAAAACATCTGGATTTTCTAACCCCAGCACAGCTTCTAGGCATATCTTTAATATAATGTTCTCCTTTGGTCTTTGGAAGAGACTACAGATCAATTAGCGGGCCATCTGCACTGTGCTTGCAGATGAGTGTCAAGCCAGGCATAAAGGATCATTCTAGGACATACCAGATGGAGAAAAGTTAGGTTATAACTTAATTTGTTAAAAAGTAGGAAGGCAGGGCATACAGAAAAAGCCTGAGTTTTTGGCCTGAGGTGAGTGGTCTGAGCTAAATGGCAGTACACAAGCTCAAACTTCACCTGACATCTTTCAGGTCCCAAGTTATACATCTGCTAAATGCTCAGGTCCTGCCAACTACGCTAGAAGAGCATACAACTTCTATTCATTTAAAGCAGCGTAATGGGGATTATGTGTGGCCCTATAGTCCCTGCCATTCCTCACCACTGACTATGCTGGCTAGGGCTACTGGGAATTATAGTCCAACCATATCTAAAGGGCCACACAATTTCTCTCATCAGTTCCTCTGATTTTAAAGGCATTTCTGTGTTTGATATTCCTGGTGAATTGTGCCTGTTGTGTGTCTCTCCAGTGTACAGCCTCTGAATTTAATCACCTAAAAAACACAGCAAAGACAAGAAATATAATTGTCTCTGCTGTGAATGCAATAAACAGACACTAGCTTCCTCATGCCTTGCCTTCAGGTAGGATAAAAATTACATTTTGCTGACTTAGGCTGCAGCTCTCTACTGCTTTACCTGGGAATAAACCCCATTGAACTCAGAGGTACTGGCATCACTTGCTGAGGAAACATGTACAAGTGTGCATGTCTGAGTAGACATGACGCTGCTGTCACATGCTAAGCCGGACTTTCAGTGTAAGAATTTCATCCCTGTTTGAAGGATTGGCTCTCTGTTTCTTTAAGTTGGTAGAGAAAAAGATTAGCATTCCACAAATCCCAAAACCTGTGATATTATTAATTATATTGTTACAAGCGTGTTTTACCCTTTTCTATTATACTACCGTCTTTATAGGGGTTCAAGCACAGCCAACTACAGGAAAGCAGGCCTGATTTGCATGGATTACACTGTTGCCTAGAGGCTCCCTGAGGAATCATCCATCTTCTTGGCAGAGTTATGTGCAATCTCCCCACCACTCACTGGACTACATCAGGGAACGACTGTTGGGAAACTCCATCATTTACTCAGCCTCAAGTGAGCTCATTACATGCACGGTGGTCGTTTCAGTTCAGTCCACACACTCTAGGTTTGCCACTGTTTGAGTCTGTCTAATGTGCCTCTCTTTATTGCCATCAGCCAGGACTGCAAGCAGCAAGATGCATGGGGCAGGCAGGCAGGGCTTCGCAGAACAGGCAGTTATTCCCTTTCTGCCATTTTTACACCCCTCTTCAGATTCAGACAAAAGCAGAGAGCAGCTGTTTGCCAATTAGTTACTGCAGATCAAACCAGCACTTTGATGACAAGATAGTTCTTTCTTTGGCCATTTCTGCACTACACTGTTATAGTGCTATTATTCCACTTTTAACATCCTGTGGAATTCTGGGGTTTGTAGTTTACTGAGGCCAAAGAGCTCTCTGGTTGAGAATTCTGAAGGATCCTTCCTAAACTACAAACCCCAGGATTCCATAGGAGGTTGAAAGTGGAATAATAGTGTAGTGTGGAAGTGGCCTAAGACAGGCATGGGGAAAGTATGGCCCACACATAATCCCCCAAAGTCATTTTGAGGCCCCAAGAGCACCTCACAGCACTTTAAAAAAATGAAAAATTCTTTTTGAAATTATTTTTACTACAGATGCACTCTATACCACTGGCTTACTTCCTGGATTAAATCAGTTTGTTGTTCTTGTGTGCCTTCAAGTCATTTCCCAACATATGGCAACTCTAAGGTGATCCTATATCCAGAGTCCAGATCCTTGCCCTCCTCTGAGACTGAGACAGTGTGACTTGCCCATTGGGTTTTCAAGGTTGAGTGGAGATTTGAACCCTGGTCTCCTGAAGTCCTAATCCAACACTGTACCACACTGGCTCTTACACTGGCTTGTTGTTGTTGTTGTTGTTGTGTGCCTTCAAGTCATTTCTGACTTATGGCAACCCTGTCATGCCCTGCTTTCAGGACATAGAAATGGACTGTGACTCAAAGACTAAAACAGTGGACATGCCAGGACATGCTGAACAGGAGGAGGTTACAGTACCACCAATCCCAAAGACAGAACAAGGGGCAGTGCCAGCTCCAGCAGAGAGCCCTGACCCTTTTGACATAGAAGATAACTCACCTATACCCACCTCTGCTAAGCATAGACATCAGAAGAAAAGCATACACAGATCTCAACGAATTTATAGGAAACAATAGCTAATAAGGCAGCAGCTGGGTAAAGCTGTTGACCTATATAAACTCAGCCATTCCCCTCCAGGACTTGTCAGTGATTAACTGACTGTCTCTCCTACAATGTTTATAAACTTTGATTTAGGATTGTATTGACTGCTACTTGAGATTTTGTTGCACTCCATTTTTGTCTCTGATCTGTTTGCTTACTAGATAAAAAAAAGAAACAAGAAACACGTCTTGAACTATTTGCTCATGGTTTGCCTTATCAGCTGAGTGGTGTTGGCTGACTGAGAGAGGACAGACCCTAAGGCAAGCCTATCATGGGATTTTCTGGATCTGAAAACATGTGATGCACCCAAGGTCACCCAGTGGGTATCCATGGCCAAGTAGGTCATAGTCCAGTGCTCAAACCACTACACCCTGCTGGCTCTCGATACAGTATGCCCTCTTCTGGCATGACCTCCACTTACATGAGTGTGAGGTCATGCAAAGCGTCATATCCTACTATAGTTAATGGACGTCGCAGGCGTGCTTCTGCACTGTTGCAGGCACTCGCACATTTCATCCATTGACTGTAATGAGTCACAATGCTCACTTTTTTGTTTTGTTTTACGTAGTGGTCCCTAGAATAGAACCCAGGCATTTACGATGGGCACACTGTATTGGCTTACTTCCTGTATTTTTTTAAAAAAGGTCTCTCCTGGGCCTAAAACAGCAAAGGGTAGTGGAAATGTGGAGAAATTACCAGAGTACAGAAGTGTCAGAATTTACTTTTTTTCAAAAAAAAATTAAAAAATTGTATACGTTACACTAGGGAGGGAGTTGTGGCCTGCTAAGGTCACATTGGGAAGAGTAAAGGTTGCTCCAGAACCCTGGCAATTGTCTATTCCTGCCGTAAGAGCTTGGAAGAAGAAAGTGGCTCAGGACACTTTCATGGATTTTAATGCATAAATGAAACTGAACGGACTAAGAGGTGAACAGATGCAAAAGTGACCCAGACCCAAAACAGTGTGACTCATCACTTCCTGGAACCTTCTTGAATACACTTCCAGCATGTGCATTTTGGTGTTAATTTCATTCTATACATGGCAAAATCCTGTAAACCGAACCAGCAATTCATTGCATTTATTCAGCATAAAGAATTTAGGTACCATGCACAATTATTTGATCCCAGGCCTCATGCAGCAGCTTCTGTCCATATTTCACTGCTGCAGGCCTTTAATTCCCATGAGACACAGCAGAATAGCGTTGCACAAGAACCAGTGTGCATCTATAAGTCTGACCCTACCATTGGGCAGAGTGAAGCACCTGCCTCAAGCAACAGACATTGAAGGACACAGAATCAAGAGAACTATATGTCCAGATGAACTGGCCTGTGCCCTCCTTTCCCTGCAGCAGGTCTGTTGCCCTAAGGTGCAGTGGAGAGCATTCTAGGTCCATCAGACAGTCCAGTTTCTTTTGTAAGTGGAATAGGGGGAGACTGGATGGGAGGTGTTCATCTTGTTCTTTGTCTCAGGCAAAAAATGCTTTGTGTCAGCCCTGTGCAGTAGTAAGCTGGACACCAGGAAAGAGAGAAAGCCAAGGGCTCTTCCTGTGTGGTGTTCTACAAGGTTCCCCCCACCAGCTAATTGATACCAGGGGTCCATTCCTACTACAGAATCATTGCCTAGTTATTCCACTTTAACTACGGTGGTCCTGTCCTGTAGAATCCTGGGACTGGCAGTTGAGGAGGAGGACTTTATCATTCTGAGCCAGGGAGCTTCCTTGGGGGCCCTTTCTGCACTTCATTTGCCATGTGAAAGGGTCCCTGGAATGTCATGCAACTACAAGGAGCGGTCCACATGACGCACTCACAGTCGCGTGACACTCCAGGGTCTGGCAGGTGCTGATCATGCACTATTTCATTTTTGGCTGTGAGCCAAAAATGGTGCACTATCATGCATCACTCCAAGGCCTCGCATGCACTTGCCGTGCGTGCGGAGCTCCTGAGCCGCAGCGCTTGCGCTTCCTGCCCCAGCACAGCTTGGGAAAATCCCAGGCTGCACTGTGGTAGGAAGAGGAGGGGCTCTCACACTAGTAGGCAGCAGTTGCAGAGCTTGAAGGAACCTGGACGCGAGAGCCTCTTGCTAGACGCTGCTCGCGCGATCTCCGCAACCCCAGCTCTGCAAAAAGGTGAGTTGCAGAAAGGGCCGGAGCCTCTGAGCAAATTACAAATCTCAGGATTCCATAACAGACTGCTATAGCAATTAAATTGGAATAATAGTGCTATAATTGTGCAGTGTGAATCGGTCTCTGCACAAATGTGCATCGTCAGCTGGCATCCTGCTATGAAAGTGTAAGTTCAGTTTACAGCAGTGTAGCTCACATTTTGGGTCTGTGAGGAGGTCAAGTTTACATAATGACTCAAGCACCACTCAACTCAACTTAGAAGCTGCCGTAGCCCCCCTCCCCCACACCTCCATTTACTGACCAATGGAGAGTAGCAGAGGGAATGGCAGAGCAACATCAGACTATTATTCTATAGGAGAATGCTGACGAGCACCATCATCCTCCAGGATCTCTGGAGGACCCTTGGGAGGTCCTGGAGGATGCCTGTTATTCTTTGCTGCCTCCCCCACCCCACCCCCAGCCAGTTGTGGGGATTAAAACAAGAGTTGGAGGTAAAGGAGAGATGTGTCAAAGGCCATTTCTACACGGGCTAATAGAAACAGTGCAGAGTGTCCTCCAGGGAGGACGTCTGCACCTGGGAGCGGACTGGGTCGGACCTACTTAACACAGATCCGCACCTCAGCCTGCCCCAGAACGGCCCCAAGTGGTCATTAAGCGTGCTTCTGAAAGACCGCTTAAAACAGGTCTTTCAAAAGCACAGAGTGCGCCATTCCATCCCCGCTCTCCAGTGCAGATTTGCAGGCTCGCACCAGTGCGAGCCTGCGATCTGCAGGGGGCGGGCTTTAGGCTGGTGAGTTTCAGCAGTTGGTCAAGACCCTTGACCAACTGGAAGCTGCCATTTTCATCCCCGGAGCAGTGCGGAGTGACGAGCACGCACTGCTCCGGAGCAGCACAGACTGGACCAGGGAGCCAAGAAGTCCGGTTAGTAGCGGCACAGGGCGATTCCCTCGCCTCATGCGGAAATGGCCATAGTTTCAGCTGTGCAGAACTTTATGATACATCTCCCAATCCAGGAACTCAGACCTCAATTTCCACTGGTTTTCAACTTGTTGTTTTAAAAGATTATCTTGGATAGCAGGTCAGATTGCTCCCATTCTGTTACAGCCTTTTATGTCTTTATTGAGGCTTCACCTTTATGTCATTGTTGGGGAGCAAGACTAAGGGGAATGTTCCCAAGACGCCTGTAACAGTGGCCTTCCTGAATGCCAAGATCTTCCAAAGCTAACTAACAGTAAGTTTCTTTCAGCAAATATTTCCAGCAAAAATTAATTCAAAGTTTCCTCCTTGTAGATTCAGCTTGTTTTGTTGCTTCCTGATGAGCAGGATGTATAGCCTCTTAATTGCCCTCTGAATAGCCTTCCTTAATTTTCCTAATCTCTGTTCCTGTGGAGAAGCTTTAATTACTGATTTCCTCTTATTTGATATCTTTCCCCTCACTCTTCCAGCTTTTTTAGCAAAATAGAGCTGCATCATCCTCAAGTGCTGTGTTGGCCCAAGACATTCTTCTGCTTTAGGCAGAACATCAAATAATCCTCTCTGTACTTCAAAAATCAAGGTCTATAGCAATAACCTGGGACAGTCAAATTATTTTGGAAATGGAGGCAGAATATCTTGCAAATTCATTTCCTACTTCCTAGCACGAAAAATGCAACGATTAAAAACATAATAACTAAGGATGTGCAACGCTTGCATGGCACACAAAATCTGCTGCCTGAAGCAGCCACCTCAGTCTCCCTAATGGTAGAACTGGGCCAGTTTCTAGAGGATTTTTCCTCTAGAAAGGGCTAGTGTTGACATTTCAGCAGACCTTGTGACAAGAAGTCTGGGAAAGGATTCTAGTTTGCAAGACTGATTTATGTGCCGGGGAAGTAGGCATGGATATAGATATTTCCAGGTGTTACCAGTCATTCAGTCAATTATGTGATCTATAACAGGACTGAAAATCATGTGGCTCTCCAGATGTTGTTGGACTGTAACTCTCAGCATTCCTCTTCATTGGCTGTGCTAGATAGGACTTATGGAAGTCACAATCAAACAACTTCTGGATGGCCAAATGATTCCTTGGTCTATAACCATAAGTTATTGCAAATGTTACCAAAGCAGTTTTTAAAAAATAAATGAAACATATTAATCAGAACATTTCATCACATGTACTTGGATGGGAGATTGCCAATGAATACCAGGTGCTATAGGCTGTATTTCAGAGGAAGGAACTGGTAAAACCACCTCTGCGTATTCCCTGCCTAAGAAAACCCTATGAAATTCATGGGGTCACCATAAGTTGACAGGCAAGTTGAAGGCACACACTCACACATACATACAACTTACAGCAAAAATCTTTCAAAATCTGTTTTTTGTTTTTGTCACAGGCCACAACAAGTAAAGCTACTTGATCCCTGGTCTCCAGAACTTAAAGATCCATATCCATTGGTGATTTACACATTGTTTCAGCCAAAGACAAATTACATATTTCCTCCAACAGTGATGTAAAAAAATATTGTCTTGGGACCAGCACACAAATTGGAGAAGAATGTATAATGAAAAACATCTCCTACTGGTGGTGTCCTTGTATATCTATATGTTAATGGGAATATTTGCCTTTTCCCAGTCCAAATAGAGAGAAGTCATGGTCTGAAAGGGTAATTCTGTGATGCCTTCTTCAATCCAGAATGTGTTCAGACACTAAAATAAGAAATAAGGAGGGAGGGAGGGAGGGAGGGAGGGGATGGTACTACCTAAGGAGGTGGCAGTGGTGGTGGTGGTTGCGTGACTTCAAGTCAGCTCTGAGTTATGGCAATTCTGTCAGAGTGTTTTCTTGGCAAGATTTTTTTTCTAAGTAGGTTTGCTTTTCCTTTCTTCTGAGGCTGAGAGAGTATGACTTGCCCAAGCTGACCCAGAGGTTTCCAGAGTCTTAGTCCAACATTAAAAACACTGCACTGTGTAGACATTTTAGAAGAAGATGATACAGACTAAGACATCCTCTTTGTTGAACTATTTTCACTTCTTTAGCATCCTCTGCGTATAACCAACCTCTAAATCTGGTCTTTAATTCACTGAAATGAAAAGAATAGGGAGAGGTCTTTCAGAACAACCAGACCTTTAGAATAGGTGTAACCCCAGTCACCCATGGTCTTTTGCCAAATGTGCCAAGTTGCCAGTTAAAGGTATGTCCATCTATTCTTTCTCCTCCTCCTCCTGGACAAATATTCTGCACTTAAAAGAAAAGATAGAAGCAATAGTGAAGAAACACCAGAGTGTCATGAAATGGAAGATGGCAATGCCTACATTGTGGAATTCCTGAATGAGGCACGACAATTGCATAATAAAAGCCTCATCCAGGAGCAGCCTTGCTGTTGTTGTTGTTGTTGTGTCATTTCCAACTTATGACAACACTAAGGCAAACCTACTGTGGGATTTTCTTGGCAACATTTGTTCAAGGGGAGCTTGCCTTTAGCCATTTCCGCACTAGAGTGTTATAGCGCTCTGATTCCACTTTCACCATGTTGTGGAATCCTGGGATTTGCAGTTTCGAGAGGAGCTGGTGGCCCCTCCCAAAACTGCAAACCCCAGGATTCCACAGGATGGTGAAAGTGGAATCAGAGCACTATAACAGTCTAGTGTGGAAATGGCCTTTGCCTCCCTCTGAGGCTAAGAGAGCGTGTCTTTCCCACAGTTACCCAATGGGTTTCCATAGCCAAACAGGGATTTGAACCCTGGTCTCCAGAACTGTAGCAAACCATTCCACCACTCTGACTCTCCAATTGAGCAGCCTTGCTTATCTTTTGTGCTTCTGCACATAATTCTGCACATAATAAATCATAGATTTGGTGATGACCATAATTACACTTCTGGATAGTGGGAATGGGCTGAGAGCTTTCTTCCAATGCATATTGGCTGGCATGATAAATTTTTGATCTTTTCGACTGTCATGCAGTATCCTTAAACCATCTTCTCATTTGTTAACATAAAAATCTTTTAGTGTCCTGTCATTCATGGTTCAGTCTAGGAACCTCTCTCTCATAGATTCCAATTGGATGTCAGTGAAATATTGGGAAATAACATCAGCATTCCAGGCCTAAGCATGTCTGCTTGAAGGCAGGTTTCCCATTATCAGAGCACTTAGAATTACAGACTAGAAGCGTCAGCCCTCATAATTTAACATCCTGATGCTATGACATTAAGATACCAGCTAAGGCCTTCTTCTCCCAGCGGCCATCATAATATGTTGTTTTTATTATCAGTTTTATTGCTGACATTGTAATATTATGATATATAATATTGAAATTGTCTGTATTATTGGTTTGGTTGGTCTAATAGCAAGAGAGTAGATTTCAATTGAATATTAGAAAGAATTTCTTGATAGTAAAAGTGGTTCAGCAATGGAACCAATTGCTTTGAGAGACAGTGGGGTCTCCTTCTTTGAATATCTTCATAAAGAGGCTGGACAGCTACTTGCTGGGGATGCTTTAGCTGGAGATCCTTCACCGAGCAGGAAGTTGAACATGATGACTTCTGAGGGCCCGTCCAACTCTATGGCCATTTCCACACTCCACTGTTATAGTGCTATTATTCCACTTTCAATATCCTGTGGAATTCTGGGGTTTGTGGTTTGCTGAGGCCAAAGAGCTCTCTGGTTAAGAATTCTGAAGACCCCTCCCTCAACTGCAAACCCCAGGATTCCATTGGATGTTGAAAGTGAAATAATAGCACTATAACAGTGTAGTGCAGAAAGGCCCTATGATTCTATGATTCTTGGGTTTAAAATTGTCTTGTGATGTGAGAGAGAGAGCAAGAGAGAGAGAGAGAGAGAAAGAAGGGGGGCAAGCAGGTAGGCAATAAGACAAACAGATTGAGATTACTGATTTAATGATATGCTATACAAACACTACCATTACTTAGAACTAGAGGAATGACAAGTTTATTCAAGTTCAATAATGCTTTTTTGAAGACTTTTCTTAAAATATAAAATAATAAAAAAATATTTAAACTAATACCAAATAAATTTATATATTTATAAATTAAAATAGATAAATATGTATTATCTAAAAATATACAATGTAAAAAAATTATCTGGGATCTCCTCTCAAATAAACAGGAGTGCAACCTTATTTACTGAAATTAAGCACATTTTCTCAGAGATTTGTATCCACCAATAAACTGGATTTTAAGCACCTTCATTCCTGCCTGTAATCAAACTGAACATCTGAAATCAATATTTTCTTAGGACTTGACATTTCCAAAGCAATGATCTATTGGTAGACAGCTCTGTAGATGCTAGCTGGTTCCCAATAGGAAAACTCACTGGCTTGATCACTCTTTAATTAATCTCCTTGGTTGGCAACAATGAACTTTTGTTAAGTTCATGAGGCAGTAATGTAGGTGTAAAACCACACCATCAAAATGCAGATCGATTGCTTGATTGCAGATGGGCAGGAGATTGATACAGAGGAGATATTTGTGCACAAAAGACTCTTAACGGTTTATCACTTCTCTCTCCCTTGCCACCGCCCATCAGACACACTAATAGGTCATAATGCTGCAGGAGTAACGCAGTTATCACTCCCCTAGGAACAGGCTGCGGTGTGGGGAATGGCACTCAGTGACCCCTTAGCGTTAAGTCAGAGTGTGCAGTAGCTGGTCTGAAGGAGAGAAATGGTCCACTATCATAAGTTTATTTTTAATAACCATTTATTAAAGATTGAAGGCATCTAGAATCACATTACTGAAACTGTTATGCATTGTTATCTTTTTAAGGGTAAAAAGGACAAACTATCACAGTGCTCTGAAAGGAAACTGCTTATTTGCAAACTATAGGCCAAAGCCAGGTATATCTATGTTATTGCTTAGCTCCATTTGGAACCCACCTATTGCAGGTCACACCGTGTTCATTATGCCGCTGAATCCTCCTCTGCCCCTAGACATTTAAAGACAATTTGAATAAGAGATGTTATACTTCCTCTAAAAGACATATATAGGTTTGCATCTGGGTGTGCCTCTAAAGGTATAGGATCCAAGTTCAGGAGCAGCAACTGAGAATGCTTTTCTGTGTACTACACCATTGCAGACCTGACGGTACTCTATAGATCATCTAAGGTTTTGACAATCCGGCATTTTATAATATGGAGATAAATGTACTCAGCTCTGTTTGCAGACTGCACTGTAATAGGCTGCTTTCTTGTAAGGATTTCTGTTTTACCATTTTTATCAAAATGAAGGATAGCATTTAATCATATGAGAGTACTTGATCTGCATTCTGATATATATAGGGCAAGACAGTAGAAATATCTGCATGTGCTGTTATGCACTGATCCTTGCACTGAATGGCAACATTGCACAGCTCAACCAAGACACCAAATGTACAGTTGAATGCACAACCAAATGTGAATGTGCATCCACACACAATGCATATCCTTCTAACATGTGCATCTGCATGCATCATAGCACCACATACACAATTCTACTTCCACAACCTTAAACTGAATGCAGATGTTCTGTATGGGACAAAAACTGTTTCGCAGAGGAGCTTATACTTGTCTGACAAGCCAACAGAATTTCAGCCAAGGGCTTTGATATATTTTGTATATGCATACATGCATATATCTATAAATTGAAGAATTTTGAGAACAAAAAGGAGTCATCTTGATTACCTCAAAGCTTGCAGTGGCACCCAAGCAAGAAGCAGAGCAGCTTCTCAGTAAGGTCTGGGCTGTGCTTCTTTATCCTGCAAATAAAGGCAGAAACTATGCCACTGTCTGGAAGGTAGGCTAGTCACAGCTATTTGGAGTTTCATAGTTACTCCTTGAATTCACTTCATATGATAACAGGAAGTTAGTTCAGACAGAAGCTTAGTGCAGACAGAAATACAGTGGTGACATTGGTGTGGGATGTCTCAGGGGAAATGTCAGTGGCACCATAGCTAACATTTATTATTACAGTGCAGAAGGAGGCATAGGAAGACCCTTTTGAAAATCTTTTACCATGAAAGCACAATCCAAAATGAAACAAGAGAGTGTGCCCAGAAGATGAGACCCCCAGCTCCAAAGGCAGTCAACAAGCTCCTGGGGTACAGCAGAAAACAACTACAAGCAGCAAGGTGGTTAATGACACAACTGAACTCAAGCCAAAACAGTGTTCAGCTCTTGATGTGTTCACAGGTGAAAAGAAAGTCTGAAGCTGTACAACACATAGGAACATGGAATGTATGAAGCGTGTATCAGAGGAAGCTAGACACAGTAAAACAAGAATAGAATATATAAACAAGAATCCAGAAGAACACTGGACTGAAGCCAGGGACATTGTCAAGAAGGAATGCAAAAAGATGCTACCTGTAGCCAAAAAGAAAGAGAAGCCTCAATGGATGACAGATGAATCTCTTCAAGCAGTTAAAGAAAGAAAAGAAGCAAAAATAACAAGTGACAGAAATAGAGTCATAACTCTTAATGCAACTGTTCAGCAACTTTTAGGCAGGAACAAAGAGAACTACTATAATAATCAATGCAGAGAAAGAAAAGATGAGAATGAAAAAGGAAGAACAAGAGACCTCTTCCATAAGATCTTAGAAATCAAAAGGAAATTTAAACCAAAAGTAATAAAGTAATAACCAGCAGGGGAACACATTACATGATTAAATACAAATAAAAAGATGATGGAAACAATACACTGTGAAGAACTGTGTAAAAGAGATGAAATGATGACAAATTCATTCAAGGGAAGAACCATTTGAAGATGAACCTCCAATTTTAGAAGGTGAAGTGGAAGCTGTACTTGGGAGAAATAGATCATCAGAAACAGATGGCATACCAATAGAACTGCTTCAAGCTACAGAGGCAGAATCTACTCTAGTTCTAACTAAAATCTGTCAACAAATATGGAATACAAAAGAATGGCCCACATATTGGAAACACTCAGTATACATTCCAGTCTCCAAGAGGAACACCAGAGTTTGAATTAACCACAGAACCACTGCATTAATTTCCCATGCAAGTAAAGTGATGCTCAAAATTCTACAACAAAGACTTCTATCTTATATGTAGCAAGAAAGATGACCAAGTTGCATTCAGGAAAGGAAGAGACACTAAGGATCATATTGCAAACATACCTTGGCTAATGGAGCACATTAAAGAGTTTCAGAAGAAAATCAACCTGTGATTATTGATTGTGTAGCTCATGGAAAAACTATAGATCATTGTTAAAGAAATGGATGTGACACAACATTTGTTTGTCCTGATGTGTAACCTGTATTCAGGATAAGAAACTACCATCAGAACAGAATACAGGAATACAGAATGGTTTCCATTTGGCAAGGGGGTCAAAGAAGTCTGCTACTTATCACCCTACCTGCTTAACTTGTAAAGTAGGATTAGACTTGCAGGAAGGAGGTGTGAAAACTGAGCAAAGGAACATCAATTTAAGTTATGCAGATGACACAATACTACTAGCAGAAAATACCAAGGACCTAGACCAAGGACCTTTTCGTCCTGGAGAGAAGTGACTAGTGGGGTGCCACAGGGTTCTGTCATGGGCCCAATGCTATTCAACATCTTTATCAATGACTTGGATGAAGGAGTAGAGGGCATGCTGATCAAATTTGCAGATGACGCCAAATTGGGAGGGGTTGCTAATATTCCAGAGGACAGGATCAAATTTCAAAATGTCCTTGACAGATTGGAGAGCTGGGCCAAAGCTGACAAAATGAATTTCAACAGAGAGAAATGTACGGTCCTACACTTAGGCAGAAAAAGTAGAATGCACAAATATAGGATGGGGGATGCATGGTTGGATAGCAGTACATGTGAAAGGGTTCTAGGAGTCTTGGTAGATCACAAGCTGAACATGAGTCAGCAGTGAGATGCAGCAGCTGAGAAAGCCAATGAGATTCTAGGTTGCATCAATAGCAGTATGGTGTCTAGATTAAGGGACGTAACAGTACCACTCTATTCTGCATTGGTTAGGTCTCATTTGGAATACTGTATCCAGTTCTGGGCACCCCAATTTAAGAAGGATATCAACAAGCTGGAATGTGTCCAGAGGAGAGCGACCAAAATGGTGAAGGGTCTGCAGTAATCCACTACAGTAATCCATGCAGTAATCCACTACAGCATTCCTGAAAACTACTCACCCAGCCACTGTTTAAAGACCACAGCTCTTATTGCACTACAGCACCATCCCGGCATGGGAACATGTTGCTGCCTGTCCGTGAGACATGCCATCGCAGAGTATCATTGCAGTCCTGCTGCTATTGCATTGCCAGCCATAGTGATCATGCCGTATACTATTACTGGAAAAAATCCAGTAATGTCCTCCCACTGTGAAATGATCCTGTCAGTTGCAGACATGAGGGAAGGGTGGAAGTGCTATCAAGAGCTTCCTTCCGCAGTACAGCCCAGGAAGAGGCTGGCTGTACTGCGGAAAAAAGAAGCGTGTCCTGAATGCTACCCATCCGCCAGCAGCCAACCAGTGCAGTGGGGTGCAGTCAGGTCCTGATCTCAACTGAGCAATGGCATTGCCAGTTTCATGACAGTATGACGCGGAATTGCAGCATAGTGTGGTAAGGGTCTTCTAAAGAATAAGAGTCAACCACCCTCATTCCACTGTCAAACATTTCTCTCTGTAAATAAGTTCTCCTCTTCTTCCTCCTCTGTTTATTTACATTGCACCATCACTGTACATGGTGCTTTACAAGAAAAATAAGAAGAAAAAACCCAGTTGTTTATGTTTAGGTAGAATCTCTTGACTTGTAACCTGAATCCATTGGTTCATGTCCAGAGGAGGCCAACCAAAATGGTGAAGAGTCTGGAGGCCATGCCCTATGAGGAGCGGCTTAGGGAGCTGGGGATGTTTAGTCTGCAGAAGAGAAGGTTAAGAGAGGACATGATAGCCATGTTTAAATATTTGAAGAGATGTCATGTCGAGGAGGGAGTGGACTTGTTTTCCGTTGCTGCAGAGACTAGGACAAGGAGCAATGGATTCAAGCTGTAGGAAAGGAGATTCCACCTGAGCCCAGGAAGAACTTCCTGATGGTCAGAGCTGTTTAGTAGTGGAATATGATACCTGGGAGTGTGGTGTAGTCTCCTTCTTTGGAGGTTTTTAAGTAGAGGCTGGATGGCCATCTGTTGGGAGTGCTTTGATGTGTGTTCCTGCATGGCAGGGGGTTGGACTGGATGGCCCCTGTGGTCTCTTCCAACTCTATGATTCTATGATTCTATGATTGGTTGACTAAAGAAAGTAAAGGAAGAAAGTACAAAGGTAGGTTGGCAGTCAAACACTAAGAAAACAAAAATAATTAGCACTGATTATTTAAATAATTCTAACATCGATGATGAAGACATTGAAACAGCTAAACATTTTCCATACCTTGGTACAGTTATTAATCAGAATGGAGATCTCAGTCAAGAAATAATCAGAAGACTAAGACTTGGAAGGACAGCTATGAAGGAGCTAGACATGATCCGGGAGTGTAAAGATATATCATTGAACATTATAGTCAGGATTGTCCACATTGTGGTGTTTCCAGTTTCTATGTGTGGTTGTGAAAGCTGGACAGTGAAGAAAGCAAATAGGAAGAAAAACAACTCATTCCAAATGTGGTGCTAGAGAAGGGTTCTACGGATACCCTGGACTGCTAAAAAGACCAATAAATGGGTCCTGGAGCAAATCAAGCCTGAACTCTCCCTAGAAGCCAAGATGAATAAGCCGAGATCATCGTATTTTGGCCATATCATGAGGAGACATGACTCACTATAAAAGACAACAATGGTAAAGCAGTAGGAGAAGAGGAAGACCACATTGCAGGCAGACAGACTTAATCAAGGAGGACATAGCCCTGAATCTGCAAGATCTGAGCAGGACAGTTGATGATTAGGGTGATATGGATTTCTCTCATCCAGAGGGTTGCTGTAAATCAAAATTGACTTGATCCCAATTAATAACAGCAAAGACAACTAACATCGGTGGTTGCAGTATATGATTTCTGGTACAGGCTGCAGGAATGAGAGAAAGAATCTAACATGTTAACAAAACAAATTGTATCCCCTCCCCATAAAAACTGGTTCAGAAGAATATATCTTTAAAACCTTTTCTTCTTATTTCATCAGGAATTTTGGGTGCCAAAAGCATGCAGAGAAAAGCAATGGCTCTTTGAACTGAAATCAAGACAAGGCAACAAAACTATCTCCAAAAATCCTGAGCCCATTCACACTATACTCAGCCTTCCACATTTGTGGGGTTTGATTTTCATGGATTTGATCATTTGTGAGTTTCTTAAACCCCTGGGGCCCCCCACCTCGGGTACTTCTTTTCAGGGGGAGCCTTTCTTCTCAGTGGCTTTGTTCAGGCTGTGCAGCTCTTTAGAAACCTGCCTCTGGTCCTCTTTCTCCTCCATCAGTTGCCGCCTGGCCTGCTGAGGATGCCTCACAGCTCAGTTTCTCAGCCTCGCAACCCTCTCCTGATATTGCCCACACCTAAGGAAGGACATGTGAAACAGAGGGGAAGTATAGGGCCACCACACTGTCCCACTGCCCCTTCCCTCTCTTTTCCTGACCTGGTTTGGACCCTGCATGCCTCTTCCCCCCCACCGTGCCCAGATTCCCTTTCCACAGACACACATACACATTTTGATATTTGTGATTATTCCACTTTTATGAGGATTCTGAGACCCTAACCCTAGTAGATGTATAGATAATTATAGCACAATTATTACACTTTAACTATCATGGTTTCGCTGTATGAAATCTTTGGATTTGTCATTTGGGGAAGCATTAGAGGAGCTCTCTAGCTGGGAATTCTAAGCACCTCTCTCTAAACTGCAGATCCCGGGACTCCATAGGATGTTGCTATGGCAGTTAAAGTGGAATCATAGTGCTATAATTGTGTCTAATATAAAATGGCCCCAATAAAAAGAGAAACTGAGGAATGTAACATTTTGCTCTTGTTTCTCTGCAGCAGTACACCGGGTATTAAGAAATGGAAACTCTGCAGTGCAGAGACAAAAGTGACACAGGGTTCACCTTTTGCTTTCAGTTTTCTAGTTCAATTTCAGCACTTAATTAACTATTTGCTGACAAATGGATTGAGATCACCAATCTGTTTACAGAAGCTTAATATGATGCAATTTAAGAAAAAAGATAGAAAAAATGTGACTAATACACTGGCCATTCACACATTTATTTGGAAGAATAAGGCCCCATTGATCTTAGTGGAACTTAATTCAAAGGAAAACAAGTTTATGATCACAACAATCCTTGAAGGACTAAAAGGTGAAGCTAGCACCACAAAGGGTGATACATCTCATCTGGCACCAGTAGGATAAAGAATTCACAAAAATGTTTGCTCTTTTAGATATTTTGTCTATTTCATAAAACTCTGGCTCTGTTTTATGGCACAATCAGCCCAAACAATCAAACCAAGCTTCCCTCCCCTTCCATCTTTGATTATATATATATTTTTAACTTCCAATAAATTAATGTCATACCTAGCAGGCTGTCTCCTTTGAGACTAACCAGGGCTTTGAACTGCTGCTTCTACAGTACTGTGCTGATGTTCAGAGGCATCCCTTTGAGCCTGTAGCCTCTTATCTCAGGCTTTGACACCGTAGGCAGCTTGTCACTGTCCGCGCCTGCCACTCTTTTGAGCTTATGTGTATGTGCATGTGTGGTGGGAGTAAGAGCGGCAGCTTCTCGGAGATTAAATGCCTCTATGCTCACCTTAAGGAATGCCAATCATGCTGTGTTGTTCTCCGTGATATGCTTGTCACTAAATCTGGAAAAAAAAGTGTTCTGCTCTCTGTAGCAGTGCTGTTTCTATCTGTGTAGGCATACACACACACACATTTTAAAAAAGAGAAAAAGGCCCAGTCAGGAAAATACACATGGAAGAAGAGGAATGAGCTTTCCAGAATGGAAAATATTCACCTCTCTTTCTGCATACCTCTTGGTATTTGGAAAACTGCAAGCAATAGGCTTTCATATGCAGGCCCAAGGAAGATTTCATACATTAAAATAATGATGGCTGCACAGGTTTAGGTCTCTAAGGAACAATCTATCCACATTAAATGAAAAATTGACCTCTTTATATCTTGGGCTAGGCTGCTTCCAGACAGGTGGCTCTGAGCACAAATAAATCATGGCTCTTCTGCAAACTGCAAGCAGAACTACAATCAGTTTCCCAACTATTGGGGCTATCACATTTTCTTCTATGTGTTTATCTTACTGTGTTATCTGCTCATACCAGTGGACATGGCACCATGGCTGTGACTGAGGAAGGGAAAAGTCTGCTATACTTGAGCATCTGGGGTGGAAGAATCTGACTCTGAACTACCCTTGAAAATATTATTTATTTCAAAGTGTTTATTTATTTGAGTGTGTCTGCTTATTAGCACTCATTAATGTCAAGTTGCTAAATGGGTTAATATTTGTTTTGAATCAGAATCGAAGACAGGAAATGGTATTTAGGGAAGAAGTACTTTGACAAAATGACAGTGACATCTTCTTCAGAATGCTATGCAGACCACTGCAGCATCCCAACACACTGGCCCACAGAGGTACCAGTGCCTTAATGTGAGCTTCTTTTCAATTCATCTGTACTTTCAGTGGCAGACTAAATAGTCAATAGGAGCAGCACTGCCCTCATCATTTTCAAAAGTGTTGTGAGGGTAGCATCACTCCTACTTTTTCAGCAAATTTCTTCCATGCTTCTGATTTTGCACTCATTTGCCAAACCGGAAGTCCAGGCTGAAGATCTCTGCAAGTTCCTACAGATTCAACCTACCACTGCTCAGTTATGGATGGCTTCAATGTCTCAGTAGGGTTATTCTTTTTAAAAGGAGCTTTCCAAGGTCTGGTTTAGGATGTCCCCCACCCTATCATGCTTCATACAGACATACATCCATAAACCTGGACAGGACCTCAGTACACTTTCTGGTTGTCACAAATGTAAGAAATGATGCAGAGCGCTCATGAAGTGATGAGAGATTTATTACACCCCTGTGCCCATTATCTCTGGCTCTAGACATTGCTATTAGACAAGCATTCTATGAATAGTAAATCTATCCACACATTTTAAAGCAAAAGATACCAAACAGGTCTCCATTTTCATTTTTTGTGAGCCCTCCTGCATTTGATCAGAATGACTGAGCAGCCAAAATGGTGACCTATTTTTGCATTCATGGTCCCGAGTTTTGTCTTAGATCCTCACAACAGGAAGAGGCAGGGAGTATGTGGCCTGATGGTCCCCACATGAAATTGTGCAGTGAGAAGTCAGGTCTGGAACACTTGGGGATGCATAGTTCTAGAAACCTAACACTGAGCCACAGGGGTGGTTGTTGGCTTTGCTGTCGGCAGGGCAGTGAAACTGCTCTGCTTTTTAGTCCGAACTTGAATAGCACTAGCCAAGATTCAGCATTAAGAATATTATTAATGTTCAGACAAATGCCACTGCAGTGGACTGACAGGTAATGCTGGTGTTCTTACTAAGGTACCACTAGTGTACTGATATTGGTTGTAGAGGAAAATAATAGATAATGGCTGTAACACCAGGAGACCATGGAAGGGGCCAGTAGCACCATATTAGTACATGTAGGGCACAACCCTTTATTAGATTTACACCAATTGAGGGTTGAAGCCCAGGCAAGTATCAAACATATCAGAGGAGCCTGGGAGGATCGAATTCTGTTCTGACTTCTCCCTTTCTCCAGATATACCACAGGAAAATATTGCAGTGATAAAGGCAAAGTGGGATGTAGTTATTCATGTGCAAAAGAGGGAGATGCATATTTCCCCCATATCCTAAATTCCTCTTCTAATCCACAGCCATGTCCTGGGGTTGATGGCCAAATTTTCCACCACTTCTGGACCCAGGATTGGATTAGCAGCTGACTGCTTGCTGCAATTACTCTTGGGCCCTCACTGGCTAGGAGGCCCATATGAAGGGTAACAGTGTAGCTTGCTTTTCCCTCTTGCCCCATCACTTCCTGAATTTCCCCATGTTCCTGTTGTTGTTCCATTCTATTACTGCAGGTTTTTCTTTGGTAAATGAACACAAATGCACAGGATCGGGCTGTTCATCTCACTGAAACTGCAGAACTGAAACTGAGTTCATGCATGCAGATTTTAATGTTGCTATCTGTCATGCTTTATATTATTTATTCATACATTTTTTAAATTAATTTCTGTATCACCCCTTCTTGAGTAGCTCTCACATGTGCACAAAGGGGCATTTTTTTGGAGCAGCTTTGGATCCCAGCCACTCTCATCCAATCTTCTAGTACAGAGAATTCCTTGCCTACCCATTGACTCTTCCTGTCCATGGCAACTGGTTGGACCATGAAGGGTTAGAGCAGCTAAGCACTGTGGGCATGTCACAAGTAGTCACAAAAGACAAGATTTTTAACTGTACACTGCAAAATGCTTCTAGCATTTTGCTTCCAGGCAAACACATTTAGGATCAGGGCCTAGAAGCTGCAAACAGTTTCTTACCTGCCCTCAAAGGGGAGTAAGGCATAATTGCATCACATTTAGAAGCAGCTGTTTAGATGGCTGGAGTTAAAGCAGGGAGAAAATGTGGTAGCAATTTATGCTGGGTAATAACAGCAGACTGCTATTTTAGCTTCATAAAAATGTAGTTACAAAATATTGTAACGCACAGGCTGCAACAACTTTTACAGTACCTCGTAAAAATAATACTGCCGCATTTTGTCGTGATCAGCAACCAGTGCCTTCTCCCAAAGGCATTGGGACAGAGGAAAGAATCCCTGGCTTTGTTTGTTCCACCGGAAGAAGGCATCCCGACCCACCAAGCAGCCTCAAATTACAGGCTATGCTCTCCCTAATTGCAGGACAGGTCACCTTTAATGTCCTGCCAGAAGACAAATTGGGACATCCCGAGGTGGAACTCCCAGCAAGCCTGGAAAGAGGTTTGAAGTTCTGCACCACATCAAACAGCAGCAAAAAAAATGCAGATGAGATGGGTGAATTCCCCAGCTTCTCGCTAACTGGTTTTGGAGGACCACAGATGTGTTGCATGGTGCTACACAAAGGAAGCCATCAAGGCAGCTGCCAAAGAGAAAACCTCCTTTGAACTACATTACACACACACACACATACACACACACACATAATATATTATGGTATTTCAGGGCAGCATATAAGTAAAACCCATGTAAAGCAATGTATAACTTAAAACAATAGACCAACTAAAAACATACTATACAATTTAAAAAGTTAAAACTGGTTAAAATATTAAAATAGTATTTAAAACAATGTACATTTTAAAAAGAAATCAATTAGGCCCAGAGGCTTTAATAAAAAAAAATAGCACCAGAGTGAACCCAGTGTAGATACCAAATAGGCCTCGGGGCAGGGGGCATTTTATAACAACAGAGAAGACCAGCTCCCACATCTTCACACAGTATATTCTCTCCATTGGTGAAAAAAATGGAAGGACATCTCCAACAGATCTCATTCCTCAGGTAGGTAGGTAGGTAGTGCCTTTGTTATGTGCTGTCTGTACTGAGTTCTGGTCAGCAATCTTGTTGCTTCATTTTGCACTGCCCGTGGCTTCTATGCCCTTAATGGCAGCTCTAAGTAGAGTGTCTTAAACTAGTCTAATTGGGAAGTGATTAGCATATGGTCACTAGGAGCCCAGGAAAGACTGGCCCCAGCCAAAATCAAAAACTGGCCCCATGCATTCCGACCTAGGGAGTCACCTGGGCCTCCAGTGATAGAGATGAATCTACCAGTTCTCTCAAGCTATGCACCCACTTCCTTATGGGGGAATGCAATCCAATTCAGAGCAGATTGCTTACTATTCCCAGATGCAGAAACTACCAAATCACAGATCAGGACCATTTCCGCAACTCACCCATTTTCAGTTCTGGGGTGCAGTGCTAGCGCAAGCAGCCTCCGGAAAGAGGCTCTCACATCTCGGGTCCTTCAGCTCTACATGAGCTTCCTGCTTGTACAAGAGCCCCGTCTCTTCCTTTCGCAGTGCAGCCTGGGACAGGAAGCGTGACTGGCCCAGCTCCCAAGGCTCCGCACGCCAGGTAAGCGCGTGCAGGACCCCAGAGCGATGCGTGACCGCACAGCATTTTTGGCTTCAAGCCAAAAATGAAAAAATGTGTGTGCTGTCTGTGTCAGACCCTGGAGTGTCGCACAAATGTGAGTGCATCGTGTGGACCGCTCCGCACATTTGTGCAATGCTCAAGGGGCCCTTTCGCATCAGAAATGCCATGCGAAAAGAGCCCAGGATTCAACTTTACCTCATTGTTCCCCAGTCCTGCCCCGGCCCCATGCACAGGGTAAGAAAAAGCTGAGTGTCCTCATCATACTGATGCTGTCTAGACCCCAAACTCCTAATGACCTCACCCAGGCCTTTTTTGCACAGCATTTCTGATGCGAAGGGGCCCCTTGCATGCAGAGCCTCGGGAGCCAAGCCGGTCGCACTTCCTGTCTCAGTGCAGCCTGGGAAGGTCCCAGGCTGCACTGCGAAAGGGAGAGGCAGGGCTCTCATGTGAGCAGGAAGCTCATGTGGAGCTGAAGGACCTCAGACGTGAGAGCTTCTCTCTGGAGGCTGCTCACGCGAGCACCAAACCCGAGTGCCGAAAATGGGTGAGTTGTGGAAAGGGTCCCAGTGGCTTCATGTAGATACTCAAGAACATAGCAGATAGGACCCTACAGCATCTCATTGCTTAATAGCCAAGAGGCAGAACAGGAATAACCCCAATTATATTCTCTGGTGCAATCCCTGCAGAATAATAATAATAATAATAATAATAATAATAATAATAATAATAATTTTTATTTGTTACCTGACTCTCCTCAAAGCTTGAGAAATACAGATAGGAGAAGTACCTTCTGTTCCACAAAGCCAATCCAGAAAGATAAATGGCATCAAAAGCTGCTACAGGATTTAGTAAGATTGATAGCATTTCCGCTGTTTCACCCGAACAGGTAATCAGACAGGGCAACTGTGGCACTTTTAGTACCACACCCTGGCCTGAAACCAGACAGAACTGGGTATGGATAATCTGTTTCCCCAAGGATCTCGCATGCTGCCCAGCTACCACATGACTGTGTGTGTATACCCCTGACATACTAGAAAACACCTTGCCTTGATTATAAAGCTTGGAGCTTCTACTCCAAGTTTAAACATCTTTGCTTATTGTGAGAAGAAATTTAGTGGCAAGAGAAAATTTCAGCATAAAGCAGTGGTCTGTGCAGATGTGATCTGGGAGGAGACCACAGGAGGGCAACACAGTGTTATTTTGAGGTGAAGTTTTTGTATACATTTCTCACACAATGTTGAGCACTTTTTTAAAACCACATGCTTGCCAGTCTTCTGGGCCAAGGTGCACCTTGTTCACTCCTCCTTGATGTGACAAGCTGCAGAGGAATATCTACACAATACAGTTATATCAAACTGATACCACTTTAACTGCCACGGTTTCACCTTACAGAATCCTGGGGGTTGTAGCTTGGTAATACATTTAAATTTCTTTGCCAAAGAAGCCTTGCACTGTAGTTCAGGGAAGTCCCCTACAGCTCCCTAAACAAAGAATTCTATAAAGTTCAATAAACATGAGATCCTAGGATTCCACAGGACTCCCCAAGTGAGTTAAAATGGTATAATTGTATACTCTAAATACACTTTTAGGGTGCCCTTAGATGAGGAGAAAGTCTCTGGAAGTCCCAGGTTTTGCTCCTGTATAAAGCAGATTTATTTTGGAGACCCACATCGTGTTTCCTTAATCCCAAAATATTTCCTGGGGGCTTCCAACACTACCGTGGACTTTTCATATGTACTCCCCAGTTTAATTAACCCAATACTGGTGAAAATGAAAAGCATGGGTAATTGCCAGCGTTTTTCTAAATTTTCAGAACTAGCTAAAATGGCTGCCAACAGTAAGCACAGCTGTTGTTTCCAGGACACAGATTCAACTGAGATTAAGAGAGAAGAAGAAAAATACTAGCACACACACAGACACACACACAGCATTCCTGCTTACCCATACAATATTGCTAAAACACATTAGCACTTTGACTAAGACCCTTTCCGCAACTCACCTTTTCTCAGCGCTGGGGTGCAGTGCTCGCATGAGCAGCATCTTATGAGAGGCTCTCACATCCAGGTTTCTTCAGCTCCGCACGAGCTTCCTGCTTGCGTGAAAGCCCTGCCTCTTCCTTTCACAGTGCAGCCTGGGACCTTCCCAGGCTGCACTGAGACAGGAAGCACGACCAGCCCGGCTCCCGAGGCTCTGCACACATGGTAAGTGCATGTGGGGCCCCAGAACGATGCACAACTGTGCACCATTTTCGGCTTAAAGCCGAAAATGAAAAAGTGCGTGAACGGTGCCTGCCAGGCCCTGGAGTGTCGCACAAATGTGAGTGCATCATGTGGACCGCTCCTCACATTTGTGCGATGCTTGAGGGGCCCTTTCGCATGGAAAATATCATGTGAAAAGGGCCTATAACTGCTGAATACTAATTTAAAAAGTTCAGTGGAAAATGGCAAAAATCAGTTTCTAAAACGTTGCCTGAGAATGGAAATTACTGGTGGGAGGGAGAAGGGAGGGAGGGAAAGTTGGTGTATTTCAAGAAAGAGAATAGATTTGACTCATGAATAAGCAAGTATAATCAAAATAGGAAAAAAATGAGAAACTCAAGAATTCAATAATTCTTTTCCCTACTGGGGATACCCTAAGATAACCTAAATGCACATACCTATGGAATCTCTTTCTTTAATATAGAATGGGGAAAGTATGGCCACAGTCCATTTTTGTGCATCCCCAGTCCCTGCCCTCAGTTTTCTTTAATCTACTCAAACTGGCTGCCAGATAGTTAGGCACACAAATAAACATCTCTCCACTATGCCCACCAAACCAGTGGGATCTAGGGTACATCATGATTTATAGGTTTGATAGGTAGTGCAGGGTGAGTTTGGCTTCTTTAGGAAAGAGGTGCACAGGAGATGTATGAAATGTTGTGCTATTTGGTTTATGCGCAAGCCTACCAACAAAGGAGTGGTATAGACATGCAGCATCTGAACTCCTACTATGCTACCTCAAATCAGCTCTCCAAAGTGGACCACCATGTACCTCACAAGGACCCTTCCCGCATGGCATTTGCCATGCAAAAGGGCGCCTGGAGCGTTGCGCAATTGTGAGGAGCAATCTGCACGACACACTCACAATTGTGTGACGCTCCAGGGGACAGCAGCCATCGATCACGCACCTTTTCATTTTCGGCTAGAAGCCAAAAATGGTGCATGATCGCGCATTGCTTCCGAGCCCCACGTGCATTTACCTGGCATGCAGAGCTCTGGAGCCGCACCGGTTACGGTTCCTGCCCCAACGCAGCCTGGGAAATCCCCAGGCTTCATTGCAGAAGGAAGAGGCAGGGCTCTCGGGCAAGCAGGCAGCTCGTGCAGAGCTGAAGCAGCAGGGATGCGAAAGCCTCTTGCTGGAGGCTGCTCAGGCGATCCCTGCATCCCAGAGCCGGAAAAAGGTAAGGTGCGGAAAGGGCCAAGGTAATTCCATAAATCAGCTCACAGCATTCTTGTTTCCTCTCTGCTTCTTGGTCACTGACATCTCTCTTCCAGAACACCACCTTTTCTTCAGTCTCACACATGCACATGTATATGTGTGTATTCCCCTAACCACACAAGTAGCATACCATCTGTCTGACAAAAGTGATGGTCCATTGGTATCTATAGTAATATGTTCCACTCAGCCTAGTGGAATTCTTCTAATAAATATGCTTTGAAAGCAGAGTTAATTTAGAGCAGGAGTAGCAAATTGACATGCACTACATGTTGATGGACTGCAATTCCTATTATCCCTGCAAGGCTGGCTGTTACTCACTGTTGACTTTGGACCTGGACAAATACCTTCTGGAATCTGACTTCCATCAATGCCCCCAAACCTCTCTTCCATCCATTTTTTTCCTCTCTTGGCTTGTTAAGGGTACTTTTGCTGTACTGCTCTAGCTTAGAGGTTGCCAATAAATCCCACTTTCATTTAGCTTGTATAAGCAATATGGAGCAAGATTTATCATCACCTTAACCCTTCACTAACATTATCCTGAGACTCTGAGGCTAACCAGAAATGCTATGACAACTTCAGCTCAGGCAGTAATTAAACACTTTTTAAAGATGTGTCACAGCCACCCGAGGGGAAACGATTTGGCATCCTGCCATCTATCAGCATTAGTATGTTGTCAACAGCAATACTTTCTCTCCTGGGAAACCTTTGCCTCTGTGGTCCCTGCTAACTACTGTCCCTTTATTAATAAATACTGACTCAGGGACTTGGAAGCAACTAGATACTAATTACTAGTTACAAACTACTAATTACTTGTAGGCAGACCTCTGTCCCAATACTGAACATATAACTGGGAACTGTTGTTGTTGTTGCCGCTGCTGCTGTTCTTCAGCAACGTCAACATACATGGCACTGTACAAAAATAAAACAATAAAACACACAGCCTCACCATGGACATACAATCTAATCTTTTTTGCAGGAAAAGGAACACAACAGAAGGAAGAGACTGAGGGCCGTTTCCGTACTACACTGTTATAGTGCTATTATCCCACTTTCAACATCCTGTGGAATCCTGGGGTTTGCATTTTAGGGAGGGGCCTCTAGAATTCCCAGTCAGAGAGCTCTTTGGCCTCAGTAAACTGCAAACCCCAGAATTCCACAGAATGTTGAAAGTGGAATGATAGCACTATAATAACATGGGGTGGAAAGACCTTAAAACTAGGGATGGAACGAATCCAGAATTTTCTGAATCCGAATCCCTGGAAAGTTCTGGAAATCCACAAATCTCACAAATCTTGAATCTTTTGAATCCTTTTTTTAAAAAAGGGTTTAAAAAGCAAGGGAAAGAAGGATAATCTTGGGCAAGACATGCTCTCTCAGCCATAGCAAAAGCCTAGGCAAAGGCAAACCTCCTTCTGAAGAAATCTGCCAGGACAATTGTCCTGGTTTTGCCTCAGGACCTCCCCAGACTGAAAATGTCATGAAGGCCCTTTGTACACAGGCAGGAAAATGTGGATTAATCCCACATTTTGCTGCCTGTGTAAACAGGACCACTGCAGTCCAGAGATAATCCAGATCAAAACTAGTTTTTCTTTGCATAGCTCCTTCTGACATCCTGGGGTTTGTAGTTTGCTGATGCACCAGCACACTTTGGCAGAGAAGGCTGTGACACCTTGTAAAACTAGAAACCTCAGAATTGTGTCTGAAAGAGCTTTGCAAGGGAGCTATGAAAAGGAATGTTTCAGCTGTCCTATCAAGCCTGTAGCTTCCAGTCAAGTGCTGAACTTAAATATGAAATGTTCAATTTAAATATCTTAGAATACAACCCTAGATGTAATTTGTGAAATTGTTAGCAAAGGCCATTATTAGTCCAAGGGAAAAATTCACCTACTTGCTATCTTCCCTTATGTGTCTAGTCTCCCAGGTTTTCAGGCGTCCCGGTCTCCAACATACTGTTTGGGTGGCGGATTTGAAAGATTCAGTTTGCCTATTTTGGCACAGGAATTCGGATTCCCAAATCTCAAATCCCTGCCAAGGATTCAAGGATTCGGTTGGCCCATCCCTACTTAAAACAAATACAAAAACTGAAAGAGTACAATTACAAAAGATAAAGACTGATGTCTGACTGCCTGTCCATAATAAGTGTGACTTGATGACCTCACAGATTCTCCACTGTATTTCTCATTCCCACTGTAACTACAAGAAGTTACTTTCATAGTTTTGTCAAATATAGCATTAATAGATATAGGGGAGAAATCTCACATGGCTCTTTATGTTGGCTTGTATTGTGGTTCATGTTCAGGTATAAAAGTCAATGTAACAAAAAGTGACTATGAGAAGGGTATGCCTTTTACCATAGTCCAGTGGAATGATGCATTCTGGTTTTTAAAGTAAATAAAAGTTATTTTTCTATTTACTTTTGAGAAATGGAAAAATAAACCTACATAAAATGGTAGACACCTGAGGGATAGGGACCTCAAAACTATAGCCATAACAAATGACTTTTTAACAATAAAAACAACAGTCCAAGATGCAGTTTTCTCAGCCCTTGGGGAAAATGGTCTGCTCAGAGCTGTATAATACGAAGATGAAAAAGCTGTTGATAGCTTGAACATATTTTAAAGGGTTTGTGTGGAAGTTCTAATCAACCATGGTTTCTGGAAACTTCTGAATCATGACTGAAGGAAATTTATTTGTGATCACCCCTGGACAAAATGCGAGTTCATTTTTATTAATTAATAACACAAGGAGCAGTAAAGGTAGAGCAGAGACACAGAAAAAATCACCCAAATGTAAAACAGAACATTACTATGGAGACATGTGAAGGTCTGCTATTATTAGGGTTTGGAGTTTGATAGGATGTGAACATTTTAATTTTAACATCATATTTTAAACATTGAATTAATCTTTTATTCATTTTTTTTATTTATCGCTTTAATTGCATTTTCATTCTAGCACCATTTTATTCTGAAACCAAGCCTTATGACAAACCAAGCCTTATGACAAACAATTAAGGGGGCTGTGTATGTTTAGCTTGGAGAAGAGGTGACATGGGAGATGTCTTTAAATATCTGAAGGGATGTCACGTAGAAGATGGAGGAAGCTTGTTTTCTGCTGCTTCAGGAACTGGAACATAGAGTCATAGAGTCATAGAGTTGGAAGAGATCACAGGGGCCCTCCAGTCCAACCCCCTGCGATGTAGAAGCACACATCAAAGCACTCCTGACAGATGGCCATCCTGGCCCTGTTTAAAAACGTACAAAGAAGGAGACTCCACCACACTTCAAGGCAGCATATTCAACTGCCAAGCAGCTCTGACCTTCAGGAAGTTCTTCCTTAAGTTTAGATGGAATCGCTTTTCCTGTGATTTAAATCCATTGCTCCTTGTCCTAGTCTCTGGAGAAGCGGAAAACAAGCTCCCTCCCTCCTTGACATTACATCCCTTCAGATATTTAAACATGGCTATCATCTCCTCTTCTAACCTTCTCTTCCGCAGACTAAACATACCCAGCTCCTAAGCTGCTCCTCATAAGGCATGGCTTTCAAGCCCTTCACCATTATGGTCACTCTCCTCTGGACATGAACCAATGGATTCAGATTACGAGTCAAGAGATTCTACCTAAACATAAACAACTGTTGTTTTTTCTTCTTATACAGTAATGGTGTTATATAAATAAATGGAGGAGGAAGAAGGAGGAGGGAGGAGGAGGAAGGAGGAGGAGGAGGAGGAGGAGGAGGAGGAGGAGGAGGAGGAGGAGGAGGACTTATTTATAGAGAAAAATGTTTGACAGTGGAATGAGGGTGGTTGACTCTTATTCTTTAGAGGGCCCTTACCACACTATGCTGCAATCCCACATTATCCTGTCATAAACCTGGCAATGCCATTGCTGCATTGAGATCAGGACCTGAATGCTCCCCACTGCACTGGTTGGCTGTTGGCGGATGGGTAGCATTCAGGACACGCTCCTTCCTTCTGCAGTACAGCCAGCCTCTTCTTGGGCTTTACTGCGGAAGGAAGCCCTTGATAGCACTTACACTCTTCCCACACGCCCGCAACCAACAGGAGGACATTAATGGATTTTTTCCAGTAATAGTATACAGCATGATCACGACAGCTGGCGATGCAATAGCAGCAAGACTGCAATGATGCTCTGAGATGGCATGTCTCATGGACAGGCAGCAACATGTACCCATGCCAGGATGGTGCTGTAATGCAATAAGAGCTGTGGTCTTTAAACAGTGGCTGGGTGAGCACTTTTCAGGAATGCTGTAGTGGATTACTGCATGGCAGGAGGATGGACTAGATGTTCTTTCTGGTCCCTTCCAACTTTAAGATCCTATGATTCTATTACTATTTTAACTCTATATCATTCAAGTATGGAGGATCAGATCTTGTAGATAATCTTGTAGATGAAAGTAGTAGAATAAGTAGAATAGTAGCCTAGCATCCCTTTGTGATGCTCAGCTCTACTCCTTCCAACAATCAGTGAGCCCATTGTCAGAACATTTTCTATCTGGCTAAGGGAAAAAATACCAATTTGGTTATTTGAAAACAATTAAACTGTATTTTTATCCTGTCTTTATTCCAGGCTCTGAAGACAATGTACACACCCTTCTTCACCTATTACTTTATTCTTAAAACAACCCTGTGAATTAGGTCAGGCTGTCAGAGAATGACTATCTGAAACTCATCCGGTGAGTTTTATGACACAGTTAGAACTGGAACCTGGATTTTTCATGCCAATGCTAATGTCAATGTCCTCCTCCCCCTCCTCCTCCTCCTCCTCCTCCTCCTCCTCCTCCTCCATTTATATAATGCCTTCTATGTACCTGGTGCTTTATAAGTAAAGCAATTTAAAACAGTGGGTCCTGCCAAAGGTGTACAATCTAAAATATGTATGTTTTTGTGTGCCTTCAAGAAATTTCCAACTTATGGCAACTCTAAGGTGAACCTATCATGGGGTTTTCAGGGGCTGAGGGTGTATGACACGCTCAAGTTAACCCAGTGGGCTTCCATGGCTGAGCGAGGAACTGAACCCTGGTCTCTAGGCTTGTAGTCCAACACTCAAGCCACAACACCTAACTTACTCAAAATACGTGTATACACACACAAACATTAAGGGAAGGAAGGAATAATAAAACTATATCATACAATTGCAAAACAATTTATCCTGATAAAATACCAAAAATCCAATATAATGTAAAATAAACCGACAAGTACATGTAATCAAACTATGTTCTCGTTATTGTTGAGTTCCTTCAAGTTGTTTCTGACTTACAGTGATCCTAAAGTGGTTCTCATGGCCGAGTGGGGGATCCAACCCTGGTGTCCAGGGTCGTAGTGCAATGCTCAAACCACTACACCACCATGGCTCTCAAACTGTACAACATGATAAAACAATATTAAACTAAACTCCAAAAGTTTTTGAAAACTAGAAGAGTTTTAACTGAGATTTAAAAATAATGAGGGGACGAGCAGTTCCCAGATGTTCAAGGAAGCAATCCCAAGAGTATGGAGCAGCAAGTGAGACAGTACAAAGCTGAGCCAAAGCAAAGGAAACCCTCAGTTCAGTGAGGACCCTAGAGTTCCTAAAACACAGATCTTGAGCGGGTCAGTAAAAAGAAATAAGGGCTAAAAGATAGACATGAACTAGGTTGTATAGGTCTTTGAATGTTAGAAGCTTATATTAAATCCTAAAAGGGATTCACAACCAATAAACATATGAACAAGGAACATTTAGGAACATAGAAGCTGCCTCACACTGAATCATACCATGATGGCTTTAATTCTGAACTGTCTACACTAACTGATTCTTTATTAGTCTTACATGTTAGAGTTTATACCTGGGGACTTTGGCATTCAGAGCTATGGCCCTTCTCTTACATACAACTTAATTTCTTAATTTTGTGCAACAGTGGTGTGTGTGTGCCTTCAAGTTGCCTTTGAACCTATGGAGAACTCATGAATGTCATAGAGTTTTCTTAGGCAAGAAATACTCAAAGATGGTTTTGTCATTTTTTTCCTCTGAAATATAGCCTACAGTATGTGGCATTTGTTGGTGATCTTCTGTCCAAGTACTAATCAAGGCTGACTCCAAGGTCAGACAGGATCTGATGCCGTTAGTGTAATTAGGCTGTGCTACAGCAGACCCACCCAAAATGATACCTGCATCCCAAATTTGTCCTCAGGTTTATTCTTGGGCCCGGGGGACATTCTCCATAGGACTACCTCTGTAGGTAATAGTATTTCCTCTCAAGAATTGGCAGGCTGATTGACAAACATGGGATAAGGCATTTTGTCTAAACCTTAAAACATACCATAGCTTCCAGACCATGAGAGAGAAGGCAGGCAAACAAACTAGTTTCAGCCTGCAAACGCATAATAAACCTGGAAGGACATGAAAGAGATCTCTGTATATTAGATGTTATCTCACCTTCAGTGACTTCTAATGGTCTGCCTGGACAGTTACAGAGCATACAATCATGTGAGACCCCATCTGCAAGCTGAACTGCTACAGCCTGGACACAGATGTCCTCCTGCTATGTTGGGAAGTAGATCTCACAGACACCACAGCATCCAGCCAGCTAGAGTTTTATGTGTTGCGTTGGTGCTCAGATTGGGATTCATTTTATTAAAACAAAATGGAACGCCAACAGCAAAAGAGGTGGCTCAGCAATAAAGGCCAACTGCAAATTGTTCCAATCTGCTCGACTTAAATAAGCAAGCACAACTTGGCAAGGACACATAATTGAAAACAATTGTGAGAGGGTTTGCTTTGGAGTGCTGTGCCATCCTTGATTAAATAACACATTTCTCGGTACGTGCTGCATACAAGCGAGGGAAACAATTGTTGGCTCAAAGGCGTGTGCAAACAGTTGCTTGCCACAGTGCATGTAATTCTGTGGTTTTATCTCAATGTTTCTGAGTGCTGTGTTAATTCCTGAGAATGAAAGAAACAAGCCAAGCAAAGTGGTGGATCAACTTCTGTTGATGGAGGGGGATCAAACCTTTTTGTTTTTTAAATCATTTCACAGATCTCTTTTCTGCTGTGAGATGAGATTGGTATGATACAGAAATTTACTTCCAGTCGACATTTGCTTTTCAAATCAGTTTTCCCATTAAACAGTCCGAGAGAGTCTGCCGTTCTAGCAGTGGCCCATTCTACCAGGGGAGAGTCTGCTGTTCTATCAGTTGGTATGAGCAGAAAACCAAACATAGGTGGAGTTGTAGAGAGATTTGCACGCACAACATTCTCTCCCTCCAGCTTGTACACAATTTACTGCAAGAGTAGGTAGAGGACAAAGGAACAGAGATTAAATATTAGTAACTCTGGCTGGAAGACAAGACACATGGCCAGAGAAAGCCAGCAGGTTTTCACCTTTTAGCTGGCTATTGATATTTGACGTATTTAAAAAATTTTTTCAAATGTAGCTTCCAATAAAAATGCAGTGCCTTAAACACACTAATTCACAAAATGTATCAGAGAAAATGTGTAATAAATATCAGCCAAAAGAAAGCAAAGAAAACAATTCTTAATATGTATTATGAAGGGGCGGGGGACAAACTGAAGGTCTTTTGTTTAACAATCCAAGGAATCTCCTACTGCTACAAGCTTCTTCTGCAGGCCTGAACCCTTCTCTCTCCTGCATTATACAAGAGCTCCTACCTCTTATCTCTGGTTGGAAATAAGAGTGAGAAAGTCGAAGGCTTGCATTTTAAAAGTCTGTGATTTACTTCTGGGCACGCATGCATAGAGCTGATCTCTGTATTCCTGAAAGTTGTTGTACTGGGACTTAGCTGCACTTTGTATGTCTGAAAGTTGTTTTGAGTTAGTTGTCTATAGAATTTAACTGTGCTTCCCATGCACAGCAGGGTAAGGTCCACATTAGTAAGAATTATATCTGACCCAACTCACTTTCATCTACCCCACTCTATCTTTGTCCCTAACCCCTGCTCAACTCAACCTGTGGAATGTGAGGAATCCAATAGAGAAGAATCAGACAAAGAAAAGCCATTGGCTTTAAATGAGAACCCCTTTTCTGAATCAGAGCAACTAGTGCCAGCTAGAGCTGATGAGGACCTCCAGCAAGATGGGTCTCCATCTCAATCAGAATTGATAGATGCCAAAGAAATATTCTCATCATTTGTGGTGTGTTGACACGACAAAGAGCCACATCAAAAGGTAAAACACCTCTTGCAGAAGCTTAAACAGGAACTTTCTAAGCAATTAACCACCTGGTTTCTCAGGGTTAGGTACCGTAACCGCAAATCGCCCAGCAGCTGCTGAGAGTTTTTCTTGCTCACAATGATTTGTTCTACCTGAATTTCAGTCCTCTTAGTGGTTATGGATTCATTTGGCTTCTTGATTTTTGGATTGGCATAAATTTCCTCCTGCTCCTTTCCCTGCAGTAGTGATGACACCAGTACCTGCCTGCTCACCTGCCTTCTGTTTAAAGCAGGACTGGCAGCTTTGAGTAGATGCTGCTTCTTTATAGGGCAAACAGGCAGCAGCATAAAGGAGGAGGGTTAGATGAGCAGTTGCAAGGGAGGCAAATAGGGCATTGGGCAAGGTGAAGCAAGGTGGGGAAAGGAAGGAGGTGCAAACATTCTGAGAAGAGAGATGTGACAGCAGGAGATGAGGGAAAAGAGAAGAGAAGGAGAAAAGGGATAGCGAGACCTAAAAGTACAAGAAGCAAGGAATAGAGGCATAATGAAGGTGTGAGGCCATGGAGGGAAGGCAAAGTAAGACGTGCTGTGTCAGGGTTCAAAGATGAAGAAAAGTGGGCATAAAGTGATGGAAAGTGAAAGACAAGGAGCATGGGTGAAGCAAGGAGGCCAGTCCCATAGGGACAGGGAGGTGATGGTAGCAATTTTTTGGGGGCGTCACCCCTGGTAGCAATTTTTTTGGGGCGTCTTGGCTCCTAACCGCACCCCCACACACTGTGGACCACACCCTGCACAGTTCAGCCACGCCTCATGCACCATGGTCACACCCCCATGCACCACAGTCACACCCCCATGCACTGTGGCCATTCTCCTCTGCCGTAGCCCTGCCCCCTCCTGCCCCCCACACACACTCCAAGCTCTGCCCATGAAGGAGGCAGTGTGGAGTATGAACAGCAGAGAACAAGAAACAAGAGAGGGGACTCTGGAAAATGAGCACATTAAGGCAAGGAAGCGAGAGGTGCAGCTGTTGAGTAAGGGAGGGAGCATAGTAGAGGCATAAGATAAGGTCAAAAGAGGAAGGGTGGTGCAGTGAGAGGATCCAAGGAGGCAGAGAAGTAGGTACAAAGAGGAAGGAGGCATGGTTTGTAAATCTAGCCCTACTTGCCTCTGTATTTTTCAGAGTGAATCAATTCAGTTCAGTTCAGTTTTATTTCATTAACACCAAACCCTAGCAAAGAACAAAATATAACATGCTTGTGTACAATATATTAAAACAACAGCAAAAGACAAAGTAAGAAAATACATCCTTGCGAATCAGATGGAAGTCACTTTCAGGGACTTCCTATGATATTTTCATATACACTGATTTCTCATTGGTAAACAGACTGGTGGGAAAAAAGAGCACTGCTGGAGTGATCAGACTAGCATCAAAAGTATCTCTGTTGTTGTGCAAAGAATGTACAGAGCCACTTTACATAGATCTTCTCTTGCTGTTAATCCCCACAACAATTCTGTAAGATACATTGTCTGAGAGGCAGTGATGGCCCAAGTTCATGTGGTAAATTCCATGACCAAGAAGAGATGTGAACCTAAATCTCTCTGTTCCAAGTCAAGCAATTTAAAAATGACTCTACACTTGTTCTTTCAGAATAGTAGTTATTATAAAAAATAGTATGAAGGCTGAAACAGTGGTAGAAAAAAAAGGCAATGATTAATATACTGAATTTGCATAATTAGAATGCAAATTAACAATATGAATAATTATAATTATTTGCAATACTAATATGCAAAGCAGATGCCTGAATCTGAGGGGCTGGAATATGGCAATACTACACAGTTCTGATTTCCAGAACTGAGCAAGGGCCTGGGGTTCACAAGGAACAGCCGAAGGATAGCGTCGCTGACCACTAGCATCTCCCACCTGTGGCTGTTGCCTCATTCTTCATAATGGTAGGACCAGCTCTGACTCTTGGCTGCTTCCATTTTTTGCCCCAGATGAAAGGAGTAAAAACATGCAAGCTCACATGTGTGCTTGCTGTCCCAAACTGGACTGCAAACTCCTGACCCAAAGGGAGTTGGGGATCTTGCTTCTAAACTGGAACAACATTGAGAAATTGACTTGCATGTAGGTTATTCTCAAAACTATAGCTGTGTATAGCAATGATAAGCAAAGCTTGTGCATGAATAAAAAGTATAGGGTGGTATGTGAGTGTGTGTGCCTTCAAGTTGCCTGTTGACTTATGATGATCCCACAAATTTCCTTGGGTCTTCTTAGGCAGGGACTACTCTGAAGTGGTTTTGTCAGTTCCTTCCTCTAAAATATGGGGTACAGCATCTGGTATACATTGGCTTAGTTTCTAAGATCAGAGGGAATCTGGTGCCTTTAGGGTATTACATGTGGCCTAATGATGACTGTCTATTCATACCAAAGGGGAACAAAAATCCATCAAAATGATGTAGGAGCATTCTCTGTGTATTCTGTGTATGAAATGCATGCCCCAGTATTTCTTCAAATTACATTTTATTATGGGATTTTCAAGTCTTTCTCTGTGCTTCACTTCAGATCCAAATTACTGAGACAGTTCTGTATCTTTTTTTTGAAAAAAGTTGCATGTTCAGGACAGTAAGGTATTTGATAGTGATTCCCCCAGAAGACCGAACATCCCTTCCAAAAGACACTTAGGCCCTTTTGCCATGCAAAAGAGCCTCTGGACCATCGCGTGATTGCAAGGAGCATTTCAGACAACATCCTTGCAATCACACGATGCTGCCGGGGCCCACAGGCACCCATCGCGCACAATTTCATTTTCAGCTTGTAGCCAAAAATGATGCGTGATTGTGCATTGCTCCAGGGCCCTGCACACACTTACCGTGCATGCAGAGCCTCCAGAGCTGTGGCACCCATGCTTCCTCCCCCAGTGCAGCCTGGGAAAATACCCAGCTGCACTGTGGAAAGAAGAGGCTGAGCCCTTATGTTACCTGCCAGCCAGCAGGCAACAGCTGCAGAGCTGAAGCAGCCGGGACACGAGATCGTGTCGCAAGAGGCTGCTTGCATGATCCCCGCACCCCAGTGCTGAGAAAAGTTGCAGAAAGACCCTCAGATGTAATCATGTATGTTTTTATGAGCTGGCCCCTCTGCTCTAGGTTGAAGCTACACTCCAGTTTAAATAAGCTCACAGCCTTTTTTGACTAAGTTTTCCTTCCTTGCATATTTCCACAACTCAAACAGAATATTTATTATTTCTTTTAATCATGGATAGTGCTGTGTCAGGTATTCCTTTATCCCTCTAGAACTGGACAGATCATCTCCTTGATCTTTTAAAAGTTAAGCTTCAGTCACTACATGGAATTAATTTTCTTCCAAGAGCTGAAAATTAGGGTTGCGGACATAACTGTACCTACAGTGAAAATTAATACTTGCCTAAAAACAGAGTATCTGGTAGATTTAATTCATTTGTTCTGAATACATTTGTAAACTGGAGGTTATCAAAAAGGCAAACTTAACCTTCATGGTGATTGGGAAGTGAACAAAGTAGAAAAATGCTACTTTATTGCAGAACGTTCCACTTGTTTACTAGACTTGTACAGAACCACTTCAACAGCAAGAGGGGAAAGTGCTAGGCAATTTTTAAAGAACCTTATGACCTTTCACCTGGGGGAAAGACCTATCCCAATCCCTCCCCCAGGAAGTACAGTATGAAAAGCACAACTAAACTATGCAAGCTCAACAGCATAAGCCTGCATGTATTGGTACAATGAGCAATCAGAAAAACAATGCTCTACCTCTTCTCATGCTCATTTACAAGTCTGATGTGCAAGTGGGTGCCATAGTTGTTCTGACTGACAATTCATCATGTTTCCAGCAAAGAAATAGTTTTTCTTCTTTTTCTATGGGCTAGACTCCATGCTGTGTTAAATATGTAGCTTAATATTTAAAGTCAAGAAAGATAGAGAGGGAGAGACTTTATGCTACAAGGAGTATGCACAGCTTCAGTTCACACCGCAACCATCACATGTGAGAAAGGAAGTTTACAGCTTCTCCCATTCTCTGTGTGTGTGTTTTAGCTGAATATCTCTTCCACCGCACTAAAAGTAGAAAAGCACATCTAGTGCCATCAAAGGTTCTTTTCAGAAGGAGGTACGTATCCCTAAGCTGACATGACTCTCTATATTTCCTAGCAAGAGGGGCACCATTCCAACTGTCTTTCCTTTTGGGTTCCTCCACACTCAGACCTTGGACAAAGTATGGCAAGTGAGTTGCATGTGGGACCCCAAGCCCTTTTTGAGTTCCCCCTCTGCCTCACAAAACTGTGATTTTTCTGCAAAGAGTACTGAGAATCTTGATGAGTTGTCTGTAACCAACTCTTTATTGTCAACACAGTTTGGCCTCTTGTGTTGTGCCTTATCATTTGCTGCCAGTAGCTGGCTGGGTTCCCTCAAACCTTGGCTGTCAGCCAGTGGACAGTCATCTTTGCTAGAAACGACAGTATTATAAGATTTTGGTAGCTATCAGCATTCTGAAAGAAATGTAGAAAAAAGCATCCCCACAAAGAGAATCCCTAGACATTCAGCAATAATACCAAGGATAGGAGAGGACAGAATTTATTTATTTATTTATTTATTTACTTACTTACTTACTTAATCTTTCATATCAATATAACTAAAGTTCAATTTGAACCAAAAGCAAAACGTGAACAAGTTCAATGGATCAAAGAGTGTTCAAATTATATCCCCAGTGTGATAGGCTGCTTTGTCAGATATTTTGCCTCAGAGAGGGTTATCAAGTTTCAGAGTGTTGTGTCTGTTGAATGTTTTCTGATCAAATAATAACAAAGACCTAGCTTTGCTCTCGAGAACATAACACTCTTACATGAAGAAGAAAGATTAAAATTCAATTAAAGAAAGTACCAAAAAAGAGAGAGAGAGAAGGGGACAGGATTTTGTGTGAGCTTGTGTGTGTGGGAGAGAGAGACATACACAGAGAGACAGAGTCAATTTTCCCAGTTAGTGTTTCCTCATGTAGCTGCTGATGCGCTCAAATGATGGAAATGGCGTTTGATTCCAGCGATGTTCAGAAATCCTTTTCCAAGTGGTTGGCTGTGATCTTTCTGCAGATGACTGAAACACTTTTCATAGCTATGAATCTGGAAACGAACCGTGCAAAAAGAGATTACTGCTTCAGGATTCATCACATGGGATGGATGAAAAACGAGAAGACTGTGCATGCTGGAATGAAGCAAGCAAGGAGGGGGAGATCAGGAAATGTAGACTTGGGGAGCCACTATTTTGCTGGAGGGAGAAGATGCCATATCCAGATGCCAGCCCGGGATGCTGGGTAAAGTTACCAAACAGCCAAAGCGAGAAGGCTCCCGAGCTTAATACTCCTTAGTCACAGTCCTTGCCCTGCATTTGACTGTATCATTTTCTTGATGCTGATCTCACTGGCTACATTTCTGGGCTTGTGTAAAAGATCACTAACATCGGTCACTCTCTCAAATCTTAACGCTCTTGATATCACATAATTTTTTCTCTGCATTGAACACTGACTAAAATCTTTAATTACGATAAAACCCAGTCTTAAATAAACTGGGATATGCCTGTGCTTATCCACTTAATACTGGCATAAATGTAAATGTGTTAACTCAGTGTTACTTAACCCCTCTTTTGGAACCCCAGTTTTGGAAGTTTAGGCTATCTGTGTGGTTGCAGGGACATAGAAATGTACCCAGGACCCATCAAAGATGCCCATTAGAACTCATTGACTTCACTACTCTGTTGCTTTACATTTTGCAACTTTGAAGTTCTCACTTTCTGATCACCTGAAGCATAAACAGGACTTTCATTGAACTGATGGACAATTTCAGTCATCATGATTCCCCCAAGACCAAAAAGTGTATGGCCATTGTGACCCCTGTGGATTCCCTGGTAATCTGCCTGGAAGACCAAGGTAGCCATGGGAGGACTTTGGAATTAACGCAAGTATCCCCATCCATAAGAACAAGCACCATCAGGTACAAATGACCAGAATTTTGTTTTGTTTTGTTTTGTTTTGTTCTGTTCTGTTTTGTTGGAATGATTTCCTACCTCTCTTTGTGATTTCTTCACTCTGCCTGACTTCTTGAATCAAGCTTATTTCTATTTTCTTTCACTTGAAACTGCCTTGTTTTCTCCCTCTGGGAGGAAGAAAGGATGATTCCCTTTTCCCACCAACTCCTAGTATTCCTGAACCACTTATCTGCAGTTTTCCTAAGGAAGATTGTGCTTGGCAATAGTTACCACTGAGAATTAAGGAACTCCAACAATTCAGCTCATTCCACTCCCTCCTCCAACCACAGTATACTAAAGACCTAGCATCTAGGTATTCTAGTGGTCATATGATTAGAAGAGTGTGAGGGGAAAACAAGGATGTGTCCTCTGGCCACTTCCACCCCGTTACAGCCCTGTCCTGTGGCTCCACTGCTTTCCATACATTGGAGGGAGAAGGTCTGCGCAAAGGCTACTTGTGATTACATAGAGAGCTGCCTATGTAGGCTTCCTATGGCACCACAAGTAGTCTTTCTGTATGGAGGAGGCTCCTCACTTCAGACCTTCACCTTCCAAGCCATGGAGAGTGGTGAGTCTGGGTGGTTAGGATGCAATGGAAGAGGTGGTGCCAAAGACCACAGCAATCTCTTTCCTCCATCTCACGAGGGCAAAAACACATGGGCATTCCTATAGGGCAGAATAAGCACTTTTTAAAATTCTTTAGGTAGATATTCTAATCATGTAGGATGGCAGCACTGGTGTACTTGCCGTTTAAATCTGGGTTCTTCTTGAATGCCAATTTTAAAAATATAAATTGATCCTAATAGGAATTCATGTTCCAAACAGGCAAGGATATTTTGTTCTCATTTAATCAGAAGCTTCTATAGATGCTTTACTAACTTCCTTGTAAATATTTTAGTACACAGATTTACAACTGTCAAGTGGAAATAATCTTGTTAGAATGAATATGCAGTATTAGAGCCAGCCCAGCTTTATAGTCAGAAGAGAAATTTTAATTTATTGCCCTCTGTTAAGTAGCTTGCGATGGCATATGTGGTCCTTAGTTTACAACCCTGTGAGGCAAAATTTCAACATGAGGTAACAAAGGTGTTAACAAAAAAAAATGAAAAAAAAAATTAAAAATTAAACAATAATACCATTAAAATAACCATAATCAAAAATATTACAAATCATTGCAATAAGCATCAAACAGTTTAAAAGGCCAGACTGAAAAAAATGTGAATCTGGGACCACACATGAGAAAACTGTCTCCAATGGAGCTCCAAAGATGATGGAATGCTCAAAAAGTTCTTAGCCTTAGGACAGAATCACAATGAGAGAGGTGGAACCATAGATGGTCATTCCCCAAACCTTTTAAAATGAATGGTGTCTATCTACTGCAGGCCATTCTGACATCTGCTCCTCCAAGACAAATAGACAGGGAGTTGTCCCTGTGGAGGAGGTAAATATAGTTGCTGTTACATTTTCATGGGAACCTTGGTGGTGTGGTGGTTCTTCATCAATTAACTTACAATGATTCTATGAATGAGAGACTGTCCAAAGTCCTGCCCCAATTACTATATGGAGTAGAGCTATGGGGACAGGCCCATGTTTCAGTAGCTGAAACCATACAGAACAGATTCTTGAAAGAACTAGTAGCTTTGCCCCCAGAAGTACCCTCTCCATTGCTAAGGCTGGAAGTGGATCTCCCTTCTATCAAGGCTAGAATCCACAAAGCAGTTATACTTTGTGGGAAAAGACTGATGAGCTTGGATGATTGCAATCTAGCAAAACAATGTTTTACTGAGCAACTTGCTACGGGAGGATGGGCCCTCTCTTGGACAACACTGTGTTACCGCAGTTCCTAGCCCAGACTTGAGGGATATTAGATATCACTTTGATATCAATAATTTGGCCTTCTTTACCTATTCCTTTCCATGTGCTGTGAGGTCCCCTGGGCAAGCTTGCAGACAGGCATGGCCGCTAATCGCTGTAATATTCCAAACAAATACAGGCAGGCCAGAAATAGCCGTCCCGCTGCTTCAGGAAACCTCAAAGGCAAGTACTCCATTATGTATGCACGCTACATACAAAGAATTTCCTGCCTCGAGCAGGCAGCTTGATTAGACGAATTCTCATCTGTCAAGCACTCTGCATTTGCATACTGTCTACTCGATTGATAATTCGGACTTAACTCAATCATGCTAAATTCTGACCTTTCAGAGGCTTTGTCTCCAGCCCGAAACTCATTGTTTTCCCCAAGTACGGACTAGCCTACGGCCACATTTTCCCCTATAAGAACCCCTGACTTTGAGGGCTCCTTTGGATCGCTCCCGACTTCCATCCCACCTTACTGCCGCTTTGCTTGGTGAGCCTTCCCCTCAGTCCCACGTACTGAGAACTCCATACCTCCAAACCTCTGCTGTAGACTACCCAGGCTTCAGGACAGGTGTAGTATTGCCCAAACCAACAACTCCTCTAAAAATCCCTTTATCCCACTCCAACCTTTATTTCTATAGTTATCTGAGTGAGTGTCCTGCATACATTGTTTGACTGTATTTTAATAAAAACAATTATTAATATTTCACATCTGTTTGCTCCTTGACTCGGCCTGACACCGTAGACATTGGGTAAAAGATCTCGCTCCTTTGCCCTGCGTCTCATATTGTTAGCTTGTGCTCTTTGACTAATTTCCCCAACTTGTATAATTTGGAGTGCATTTAGGTGTCCCTCACAGGACCCCCAGAAATCAGGGTAACAACTGTCCCATTCCTATTTTGAAAATGTCCAGACTTCTATCATTCATAAGGACAAAAACTCTATTAGAGATAAGATTTTTAAGTTGGATTACTTTGAAAATATGCTTGCTAGTCAACAGCAAGTGTTCTCTCCATGGTACAGCCTTATAAAGAAGGAACAATATTTCCAACAGTATTTTCAAGACTTAACTTTCGTTGCTCTGAGAAAAGCCTTTACCACCCTCCGCTTCCAGACAATGCCTTCAGCGTATTTAATCATTCTTTCATTTTATAAATATATAAGAAACAGAAAACAAAGAAATATATACCATCAAATTTATATACCTATATACCTATAAATGTATATACCTATCCAACATCTAATTCTATTTCTGTTTCTTCTTCCTCTATTGATCTTCTATCTTAATCTACATAAATAGATAGCTCTATATCTTTTTCATGTTTCTTTCTGAATCGCCCATTTTCGTTGTATGTATTCTTTGATTGGTTTCAATTCTTCCCTATTTTTCCCTCTTGTTTCACCCTTAATTGCCATTGTTAAATCATCCATTATTATCATTTCTGATAGTTTAACATCCCATTCCTTGATATCATGTATATGTTCACACTTCCAGTACTTTGCATAAGTAATCCTTGCATTTGATACCATATACAGAATTATTCTCCAATATCTAATATGCTCTTTTTCTATTTGATGTAACATATTCAGGGTGCAAAGGGATATTAATTTGTAATCTCCTTCAGCGTATTTAGAGGGATAGTATAAAGGGATCCCTTATACACTGCATTTGTGTATTTGTGGTTCTGGGGAGATAGAAGACCTAGCACATTATCTTTTACACCGCCCACTGTACAGGGACCCCAGGAATCATTTCCTGGGAGACCTTTTGAAAGCGAGGGCAGGTTGGACGCTGCCTGATATTATTTATGATCTATTGGCAGACCACTCCAAATCTATTACACTTAAGGTGGCCACTTTTGCAGTAGCAGCCCAAAAGATCCACTGCAAATTTCTGAAAACATCAGCAGTGGGTTGCAAAGGGGACCAGTTGTTGTAGTTTTATTGTTGCCCTGGCATTTTCCCCTGTAATTTTAATTGATTTTATTCCTGTATTTCCTCCATATTTTGTTGATTCCTTTTGGTAAGCATGCTGGCTGCATTATTATAATTTTCCTGCTGTGCTTTCATAATATTTTGTAATGAACATTGTTCCACAGACAAATAAACTTGATGATGATGAATGGGAGACTTCCATAAACCTTAGTCATCAATAGCCCTGCTTAGGTCTTGCAAACTCAGAACCATGGCTTCTTTGACTGAATCAATCCATGCTGTTCTCCTCTTTTCCTACTGCTTTCAACTTTACTGAGCATTATTGGCTTTTCCAATAAGTCATGTCATCTCATGATGTGTCCCAGAGTTCAGGTGTGATTTGTCTAGCTGGTTGTCTATAGCGTCCATAGAACTCTCCTCCAGCACCACATGTCAAATAAGCTAATCTTCTTCCTGTTAGGTTTCCTCACTGACTAGGTTTCATAACCATACCCAGAAATCAGAAATGCTGTGGCATAGATTCTGACTTTAATGATACAACTTTATACACAAAGATCTCACCTAGTTCCTTTATAGCTGCCCTTCCAAATCTTAAGCTTCTTCTGCTTGGATGCTTGACTCTTGTCTTTTCAATGTAATGTGAGAAAAAGTCATCTAAAATATAACATCTCCCTCTCCCTGAAAAAAGGGGCATATTCCAAACAAATTTAAGTACTTTTGGATACCATTCATTTCAACTGGAAAGTTAAGCACGAGAATCAACACCTCTTCTTTATACCCTCCAAACCAGTGGAACTTACTGTGTAATTTACAGAACAACACACATCTAATCAGAAGTATGTCCCATTGATTCCAATGGGCATTGGATTACAACTTTAGACTGGCTCTTGGCTTACCTTCAGGGCATCTTGCAGTTTACCACTCATTCAGTACTAGTTCTCATTGGCTAGCTTCCGGGGGGGGGGAGACACAGAACCTATCTTTTTGGAGTAGTTGATGAATCTGTGTAGGAGTTAGATTCCTGTGGTTTTAACTGTTTGAGGTTTTAGTCTTCCCTTTCATTCTCTATTTGAGTTAATCATTTGCTGTTTCAATTATTTACATATCTCCAAAAGCTGAAGCTGCCTAGGGAGCCTGCACATTTTTTAAGAAATAACACTTTCGGCTCTTCTCTCATCTCTGATGACCACCAGAAATAACATGGGGACATACAATTATACATATTATTAATGCAATAATGGATTGTTAGAATCAGCATGGAATGCTATGGAAGATTTGAAAAGAATGCTTATATAACAAGGGAAAGTAGTGCTCCTTCCAGCACCAGATACACCTGATTTAGCTTTTGAGAGAAGAAGAAAAATACCCAAGACATTAAACCTCTTATCCTCCTCCTGATAGAGCAATATTGGAAAAACCTGTTATTTGGCAGCAAATGGGTTTATTAACTTCTAAAGGAGACCATGTGTTTGAATGTGATAGGGAAAGAAGCATTCGTCAGAGTGCTCATTGGATCAAAAGATGAATTAATCCTTTGAAGAAACCCAGCATTTCAAATCTGCAACTTTAAACAATCTACCAGGCTACAGATAGAGCCACGGAAATGCTGCCTAATCCCTTTCATCACACTGAAACTTGATCTCCTGCTTTCAGTTTCAGACCAAGAAAGTTGATCTGCTACTCCTGTCTTGGGGAAATAAGTGCAATCCGGGACTCTTTGTAGATGGAAATATAACTGACTCAAAGATAGCAGACATCTGGCTGTGTGTGGCAGAGGGAAGAGGCAATGTGTTATGATGATGAAATAAATCAAAACACAAGCTTCGCGAATCGGTACATTAATAAGGATGCTGGAGGAATTTGATCGCTGTGAATTCCAGCGTGAATTGACTAGATCCATACCTCACGGACTAATGTACAGACCAGGACATAATTATCTTTCAGATTTCTCCTCATTTATCTATTTCATGCTGCAAGCTGAAAAAATATGCTTTTAAAATGTGTATTTTAGGATAAGCTAGGTTTATAACTGGGTATATTTATATAAATCTGTTTAGATATGTATGAGAAAAGATATTAAAATATATAAATGCATATTTATTTTTAAAATGTGTGTGTGTGTGTTTGTGTGTGTATAGTATAGTGGAAACAGGTTAGAATGTATTCACAGATCACCACATGCAAAAACTGACACAGCCCGCATCCCCACATTTCTGGGTTATCTATAAAGTACCAAGTATGTTCCTGTTTCAGACCTTTTGAGTTCTATCCTCCTATAAAAATCAACCACAGATCATCTGGAACAGGCATGCCGCACTGGAAGTTGCATTTGAAGTTCTGCGCTCTTTACATTATGTGAGTGAAATGGAGGACCAGACACCTTTAGTACCTTACTTAGGTGTATTTATTTATTTAATGCATCTGTATTCCCAGTTTTCAACAGAAGTCCTCAAACTGGTTCTCAGTGTTAAGGAAATGCAGTAGGTTGGATCTAGGCTAACTGAGTTCATTGCAATTTGTTCCTGCTAAAATCAACTTGGGTCACTTCCAGATGGGTAAAAATCTCTGGAAGTCTCAGGTTTCCTTCCTATGCAAACCAAATTTATTTTGGAGATCTATATGACATTTTCCCGATCTTGTGGTATCTCCTGGGAGCAACCAGCATTCCTACAGACTTTTTAAATACCTATTCCCTTGACCAGTTTAAATTAACCCATTATTTTCCCAAAATGAAATGTATATGTACTTTTCTGTATGTTTGTATTGTCTCAGACCCAGTGAAGATGGCCATCAAATAAACACAGCTATTGTTTCCAAGACGCTGATTTTAAAGAGATCAAGTGAAGGAATATTACTACTAGGAATATTACTACTAAAGCAAAATAATCCTAATATTTAACCGGTATATTTTTGCTAAAGCACTTTAGCACTTCAACTATAATTCCCAAATATTAATAAAAAAAAGAGGCTGAGTGAAAACTGTTGAAAGTCAATTTCTGAAATGTTGCATGAAACTGGAAGTGACATGTGATCAGTGGGAGAAAATGGGGGAAGGAAACAAAGGACAGAGGAAGGGAGGGAAAGCAACATATTTCAAAAGAGGACTAGATGCAAACCTGTGAATATGCAGGTACAGTCAGAAAAAAAAATTGGAAAATCTTGATACTTTGAGGCTATCTAGTTAAGCCCCATAGGCACAGCTACTTTTTCACCTTGATGTAATTCATTCTAGATTGAAAATGATAAGCAGCACACTTTAAAAAAATCCTCATAGAAGGTGTAAACTGAGGCTGTTATTGTCTGCTTGCTGTCACCCCCTCCACAATGTTATTTTGGGCAACAATTCCCAGAAATCTGTGGTTATCATGGCCAGTGCTCCTGCTGCTTGGGGAATATTGGGACCTATAAAGGTAAATTTGCAAAACTCCACCCCCTCAGTTTTCAGTTGGTGGTAAGTCCTAGAAGAGAAGGCAAGGCCCTCTAGCTGGAATTGGACAACAATCAGATGCTTGATGTTAATTTGAGCTGCCATCATCTCCCTTGTGTTCCTTCCTGCAAAGAAGAATACGTTGGCTTTATGGAGACAAGGGAGAGTGGGCATTTCTTCATTGTGTTTAGTTCTGTTACATGCACATTCAATCACACTGAGGAAACAACCAAATGAAAAGGGTGAGGCATAGGCAAGAGACAGCATAATTGTGTCCCTGTGTACTTGGGCAAACCATTCATTCAAATACATTTAAATGGCAGCATGCTTAAGATTACAGCAGAACTATGGCTATTAATAATGCCCATTCTTAATGGATTTGCTGTACTAGATGATCAATCTGGAAGAGCCAATGTTTCAGCAGGGCATCAGCTGTCAGCCAATACTACCGCTCTTCCTTTGCAGAACTTTGCTATCTCTCTCCCCCTTGATGTGAGATCTACTTTATGAATGACCCCTTTCATATCTCACTTAAGCCACATTTACCACTCTGTTGTCTGCAGCCACATTTATCACTCTATTGTCTAATTCAAAGGAAGTAGCACAGCTGAACAACATGTACACAGGCTAATGAATTCAAAGCTTGTGACTTGCTCACATACTCTATCTCAGTCAAGAGGCTCTTGGGCCTTCAGCACCCATGCAGGCAACCAAAGCGGTATGGCCTGTCAAGCCTTCTCCCCCATTCCCACTTCAAGGGCCAGCATCCACTGCAAACACACAAAAGCAGCCTCATATACCACTTTGGTGAGAGAATGGGCATTACAAGGCTCCATTGTTGCTTGCTGCTTTTTTGTCTCTGGAGGACAAGAATGAGTGAACCTTGGGGATTTGGTGGTCCAGATGCCACTGCATTGTTTTCTGGAGGGCAGATTAGATATTATCAGAAGGTAGCAGCAAAGAATTATTTGTGATCCTGGCTGGATCAATGCCACTGCTGTTTATAGCCTGCGGGCAGTCAATCCTCTTAAGTCTTTGATCCCCACGGCTTCATTTCATTGCACTTGTCCTGAGAAGAGGCCATAGGAAACATAACCTTCCCGCCTCCCAGACAGACAGCTGTCACTCTACCCAGCCAATTCTGCAACACTCTGCAGAGAAGGATTTCTTCCAGTGAGATTACCCTCATGAACAATGAGCTAGCCAAAACCAACCACATATTTTTAATCCTAAAAAAAGGGAGAAATTCCTTCACTTCCTCATTCCTGAGACAGTTATTTTGAGCCCAAGAGGCCACATGTCACTTTTTAGCTTTCTCACCCTGTCCTTTTGTCTCTCCATACCGGCTTCAGTAAAAGAAAGCTGCTAGAGAGGGATGCACCATCATGCACCAGATGTATAGGAATTGCTTTGGGAGATAATGGGATAGTGGATTCCAAACTCAATGTATATCTTTTTTTTTCTGTTTTGGCTCATGAGAATGTAGCTTTAGGTGTTCTGGATACACGTGCATGTCAGTGCCTGTGTGTTTGTGTGTACATCAGAGTATTGTACAGAGATCCTCAAGAACAGAGATGTGGGAATTCCATAAGTCAGGATAGATGTGATGAGATAGTTGAGAGAGAAGAGAGAGAGAGAGAGAGAGAGAGAGAGAGAGAGAAGGTTACCATGGGGATGGTATATACTGGAAGAAGAACTTCTGGATACCACTCCCAACAATCTTGGGTTGGCCCTGTCACATAGCAGGGTGAACAGAAGTTCCTAGTTAGACTCCCCTCAAAAAGAAAGGGTTCGATCCTGCTTTAAGAGAAACTTGGAGCATCACAATGTTGCCTGATTTTGATATGGCCACTACTTTGCAGAAGAGACACATGTTCGTTTTCTGCAAGTTCTAACAGCCAAGAGCATGAAGCTACCCTCCCATCCTATTTCTATAAATCAATCATCTCTCAGGATACTCAGAGGAGACTCAAACCCACCAGGAGAGCAACAGCCTTGCAGTTTTATCTCTAGTACCATTGCATGACCACAAGGAATAGGCTAACTTCCCTTGTCAACCCATTTAGCAAACTCTCTCCTCTACCCTCTCAAACCTTTGAGGCTCAGCAATTTGTGGCAACCTTTCAAGACAGCAGAGGGTAACTCTCTAATTAAATATGAACTCTCCCTGTCTTGGCTGGGTGCAGGAACTTTAATTCATTATGTTCCACAGTTTGTACAATGATACTGCATGATGCATCTGTGATGGAATTCTTGCTGTAATGAAATTCTTTCTGTGTTCCAAACAGAGGCAAGTAGGAGCTGCTTATCTGCAACAGCTGCCTTATCGGCCCTCAAAGTAGCACAAAGCAAAAGAATGGCATTGGCTTGGATTAATTAAGGTTTGACAGAGGAAAATGAGGAAAGAAAGAGATCTCCAGGAAAGGCAGAAGTAGGAGGCTTCTGAAGTGTCTAGTATAAAGGATGGGTAGTTCTTAAAACTTCCAATCAACAGCATCAAAAATGTTAATAAGAGTGTACCAGTTGCCCCATGATGTGGATATTTAATGCAGTCACATTGATGTTGAGAAGCAGCAGGTAGAAGTAATATCTAGTCTTCCAAATTCAACATGTTCTGGTAACCTGGTTGCCATATGTCTAGCAAATCTGACCAAGGGCCTTTGCTGTGCTTATAAAGACAGAAAGGCTACTGACAGCTGAGAATCAACCACTAAGAGTTTGATCTGGTTGTCTACAATGAGATGACAACAATTTATCCCTGTGGAGGCAGTAGGTCTCAGTTATATGAAACACACATTAAGCGCTTCAGCTCTTTTAGAACTGACCCACTTTAAGCTGTGGGAAATAAAATCACATTATTTTGTGTTTTCCCTTTTTTAAAGCAAACCATGTAGAGAATATGAAAAGTTGTGGGGAAACATCTTTTGCCTAATCTCTGTTATGAGCTTTCTGACAATAGGAATTTGAACAAGGTAGAACAGAGGGAGAAGGAGTAAACAAGGATAAGTATACAACATAATTTGCCAACCTCCATCACATCACCGAGGTGGTACAGTTCAGGAACATTTCATGGCCTCATCTTTTGTTTGTGACGAGCAGGCCATTGTTGTGCATATCAATAAAAGGGTGTAGTGTCAAGGACAGGATGCATTATCCAATCAAGTCTGAAGACCCTTCCCCATAAAAACATAAAGCTAGACTAATCCATGTCCTAACAATGAGCTTTAATTCCAACATGAGAGAGAGAGAGAGAGGAGAGGGAGAGAGGAGAGAGAGAGAGAGAGAGAGAGAGACTCACCTCTGACTTGTCAGGTTCCACCCTAGCTCTAACCATCTCCACATGCAAGGGTAGGAGAGATTTTTAAAACTGAGATGTGACAGTGTCTCAATTCTTCTGAAAACTTTATGTGAGTTATTCAATTACATAGAAGCATCCTGAGTTAGAAGGACAGGGAACTGCTGCTGCAGTATTACCAAATTTGGACACTGCACAGGAAGGAGAGATGTTTGAAACTCACCTCCTCAAGCTGAATGGTCCAGTAAGGAAGTGGTGCAAGGATGCAAGGTTCCTTAAAATGCCAAAAGATCATGTGCTTAAAACCAGTGAGTAAGGTGTGTTGGAGGGTATTACATCCCTACACAAAGAATAAACATATTATGACAGAAGGAGAAGGCTAGGCTAGAACTCCTAGTGACTGAAGAAGTGAGGGAGTATATGAAACATTCAGTCATATGACTGGATGCAGGCTGATGTAGTACAGTCCTTAGGTCCTTTCAAACTATAAAAATATAGCATTATTATTCCACTTTAACTGTCATAGGAACATCCTATGGAATGCTGAGATTTATAGTTTGGTCAGAGGCACTAGTTCTCTCTGGCTGAAAATTCTAAGTACTCCTTACCAAACAACTGTTTCCAGGATTCCATAGAACAAAGTGATGGAAGATAAAGTGGAATCATAGTGCTACAATAGTGTGGTGTGAAAGGGCCATGGTTTAGACATGGTTTGTTTGTTTTGGTGATGGCTAACAATGTACATTTTGTTTGCAACCCTCTTATTTCTCTCTATGTATACCTTACAGAGAGTCTAGAAAATGTTTCACTTTTTTTGTGGTTGTTTTGTACCTTCAAGTAATTTCCAGCTTATGGTGACCTTATGGAAAACCTATCATGGGGTTTTCTGGGGAGTATGGCCATTTCCACACTAGACAGGTATAGTGCTATTATTCCACTTTCAACATCCTATGGAATCCTGGGGTTTGCAGTTTAGGGAGGGACCTCAAAGACCCTATATGACGTGCCCAAGGTCACCGAGTGGGTTTTCATGGCCGAGTGGGAATTGAACCGTGATCTCCAGGACCATAGTTCAATGCTCAAGCCATAATATCACACTCGCTCTTGTTTTTAGCTCTGAACTCTTTATCAGTTTACCACCTAGGCTAAGAAAAAAACAACCTCTCTGTCAACCCTGAAAATCTGAGCAGCAAGAAAAAAAGTTTCATTTTTAAGAACAATTATGCTTTCCTTGGGAGCTAGCATGAAGTAGTGGTCTAAGCATTGGACTAGGATTCTGGAGAACAGGGTTCAAATCCCTATTTAACCATGGAAACACACTGGGTGACCTGGGGCACCTCACACTCTCTCCACCTCAGAGGAAGGTAAAGACAACTCCTCTCTGAACAAATCTTGCCAAGAAAACCTTATGATAGGTTGACCTTAGCATTACTCTGGCCCTTTCCACACCTTACTGTTTTCCGGCGCTGGAGTAAGGGGATCATGTAAGCAGCCTCCAGCGAGAGGCTCTCACGTCCAAGGTCTTTCGGCTTTGCACAAGCTGCTTGCTCACGTGAGAGCCCTGCCTCTTCCTTCTGTAGTGCAGCCTGGGACTTTCCCAGGCTGTGCTGGGGCAGGAAGCGCAACCAGCACTGCTCTGGAAGTTCCGCACACCAAGTAAATGTGCGCAGGGCCCGGGAGCAATGCGCAATAGTGCACCATTTTTGGCTTCTAGTCGAAAGTGAAAAGGTGTGCGATCAGCACCTGCCAGCCCCTGGAGCGTTGTGCAATTGTGAGTGCATTGTGCAGATCGCTCCTCACAATCGCACAATGCCTCAGGCTCTCTTTCACATGGAACATGCCGTGTGAAAAGGGCCTCTGTCACCATAAGTTTGAAATGACTTGAAAGCACACAACAAAGTTTTACTTACTGCTTTTAATCCTGATGACCTACCTTAAGTATGGGACACTGTTGGAAGCAAGGCTTTTTGTGAACAAGGTCTGTTGCTTCTGTGACAGAAGCTAAACCGACCAAGGGGAATGTGGTCTCTTTTTTCTCTCCTTATAAAGATATCAGAGGAGAGAGACAGGCTGAGCAACAAGCACGCCTGGACGGGAAATACACCCTAACAGATGTGTAATATCATTAAAGCTGGCTCTAATATAATCTAAGCCACAGTTTGGTGTATTAATGCTTTGTTTATCTTGAAGCACAGATGGATATTTTTATTAGCATTACTCTGTTGATGCAGCGTCAGGAAAGGTTAGTCCAGAGGGCAGATGTCTATGTTATGAGAGAACATTCATTCTGAAGCTGACTAGTAGGAAAGGTGAAGCCTTTCCATGAAAATGTCAATTAGAGAATTAAACCTTGTAGACGTTGGCAGCCGGGAATGACAGCACAGGCCTTAGAAGCAATTAAACCCAACAATTCTATGTATCTGTGTATCTATCTATATCCAGCCAGCCAGCCATTCTCTTTTTGCTTCTGTTCACTCCCATTCCAGGAAACTTTTTTATCTGCATTTTTTTCAGAGATAGCAATGAAAGCCTCCTCTTTCACTAAGATTAATAAGTGTATTATTATTAATTTTTTTTATCGTGCTAAAGGGTCAATGGAAAATATGCAGGTTTATTAGGATGCTTTGGAGTGAAGAAAGGCATAGGAGGTGTTGAGTCTGAGGCTATGATTCAAGTCCCTGGGCGATGGAAGGGGTGCCTGGGTGCAGTCTTTCTTTTTCCCTTTTAAGGACCACTGATGTTATACAGGGATAAGTGTTAAGTCCACATTTAATGCAGGAACAAAATTTATTCAGGGAGTGGCATTCCATGGGGCTTAAGGATATTATGAAATGATTAGCCTAGGAAAGAGTGAGTCAATCTGTGCCTATATCCAAATTAAAAACCCTGAAGATATTTAAGGTTCTGGCTTTGGTATTTTGACAGAGATCAGCAGTTTTCCCTGCAGGTTCAGAATGATGGCTTTGGAATCAGAAGGCTAGATCCTGGCTTACTTGTGCTTAAAGGAGACCCATTCAGACCCATTCAGAGCAATGAGACTTGGGGTTTTAGCCAACCTTTAACTTAGCTTGCTCTGTTGAACATGCTAACATAACAGAGGGCCTACTCAGAACATGACTTAGCTGACTTTGTTAATGGCGTTGATGGATCCAGTAGTTTTCTTTTGAATGTCTGGCTTTTCATTTCTTTTCTTCTTTTTTTTCCAGCTACCTGAAACAAACAATTATTTTTAAAAGATTTTTTTTGAGAATATATATATATATACACACACACACAGAGAGAGAGAGAGAGAGAGAGTCCTCCCTCCACATTCACAAGGGTTTGGGGCGTAGAACCCTCATGAAAGTGGAACAGTCATGAATAACTCCCTCATCTGCTCCCCCTCCCATTCCCTGCTGGGGCTGCCCACCTTCTCATTCCCATGCAAAACAGAAGAAAATGGGGAGGGGGCAATCTCCCAAGCGCCCTCTTTCCTCCTTCAGAGTTCCCCCTTCCTCCTTCCCATGCATCTTGTCCCAGTGCAGAGACAATGGATGGGAATGGGAGGGGGGAACCTTTGGACGAAGAAAGGAAGGCTCTTGGAAGGCTATCCCCCATTCCCTTCTGTTTTGTCTCAATGGGAGTTCTCCACTCTGGGGCAAAATGCATGGGAAGGGGAGGGAGAAAATCCAGGGAAGGAAAGGAATGGGGAAAGTTACCATACAAATGGAATTGTTACTCTTCCTTCCTTGCTCCATTAAAGCACCTCAAAATGCCATCCAAGCATTTTACTCCTGAAAAGCAATCAGAGAAAGTAACAAGTAAGAGTTATACAAAAAGTTACATTACCAATAATCAGCTCACTTTGTTAGAGTAATGTTGCACCCTTATTTCCATCCACCCTTCATCCTTCCCAACACGTTAAAGTCATTTCTTATAATGCATTATTTCCAACTTTTGCTTCTCACCTTATGGGACACTTAAGAAGTATATTTTCCATATGATCCAAAGACTTCTTTTACTATCCCATTCATCAGACAAATAATCATTTGGGGCAAATAAATCATCCTACCTTTTCTACTAATTGATATCAATGGGAACCTTTTCAGTGATAAAATGGATGAGATTCAGGGCTAATTTTCCTGATGTCTCTGAAGCAGTGGTTTCCAGATTTTGGTATTTAGGCCACAGATGGCCTAGGAGGTTACGATAAGTAGGGATGAGCTAAGCTGGCCCATCTGGCCCCTGACAGAGAAGGCTGAGACAGTGGAATAGCTGTTGAGGAGGCTGGTGGACTCTTTTTCCTTGGAGGTTTTTAAGTAGAGGTTGGATGGCTGCCTCTCAGAGATGCTTCAGCAGTGGATTCCTGCACAGCACTGCTACACTGGAGGGAGTTGAACTAGATGGCCTTTGAAGTCTCTTCCATATCTATGATGCTGTGGATAATTTTTTTTTTCAAAGATGACACAAGGGGATCTGAGTTCATATTAGCATTTAAATTCTAACTTAGGCCCAAAGAAGTGGAAGAGCCCCACTGTGTACTTACAGTTATGCAGGGAGGGTTGGAATTAGCTAGGTTTGGTTTGACAAAAAAGAGACTAGAGAAGTCCCTTAGCACTGGCATGTTTGGCCATTTCCTCACTACATTGTTATAGTGCTATTATTCCACTTTCAACATCCTGTGAAATTCTGGGGTCTGTAGTTTACTGAGGCCAAAATGCTCTCTGGCTGAGAATTCTAAAGGTCCCTCCCTAAACTGCAAACCCCAGGATTCTTCAGGATGTTGAATGAAGAATAATAGCACTATAACAGGGTAGGGCGGAAATGGCCTTTGACTCTCTGTACTGGCCAATATAAATAGTGGAGATCAGGTTACCATGTATAAGAAATATTGACTGAAATTCTGTAGAGCACAGCATGGTGTAAGAGTTCTGTATGCAGGACTCCTATCTCCTCCAAACAACCCCCAGGCTGTCTGTTTAGCCACTACACCCCTCCCCAGCACTTCCAAGGTGGGACGGGGTGATCAGAAATGTATTGGGATATGCCACCGAAGCACAAGGAAATCCATCACTGTCCCCTGAATACTGCATCTGGATACACGGACATACCCAGATGCTTCTGTGATCCCCACCCCACACTCCACCAGCCACAGAATGGCCATGGAAGGGGCTGCTGTGACCGAATAGTGAGTTTGGGGGAAAGGACTTTGGTTGTTATAGTAGGTGGAAGAGAATACCAATCTCTACAAGAACCAAAAACAAAACAAAAAAACATATGCAGGTGTAAAGTAGACTGTGTACCTCACTAACAAAACGCCAACTACTAGATGTTTATTGTGCAGAGCAGCACGTTGGTTAATTAACGTAGAAATCAGGAATCTATTGATTAGGGTTATTCATCATCATCTGTCCTTACAATTTATATATGTTTAAAACACAGGGGAAGCATACAAAAGTAAAATGAGCATGTTTATAGCCCTAAAATTAGGAAAATGATAAAATAGAATGAAAGGTCAGGGAGAAAAAAACTGCTTTCTCTTTCTCCGTATAGTTTTGATTTCAGTGGTCAAACAGTTTTGATATCAGCTGCAGTGCATTTACAGTATTAAATAAGATCTTTCACCATGTGTTAGAAACCAGATTTTAAATATAAAACTATGGACAACCTAACTGAATTACTGGAAAACAAATGAACAAATGGTGAAATATAACAGGAATGTTAAAAACTAATGAATGGGACAGAAAATTAACACTTTCATGGACACTTTCAATTTTTTTAAAAAATGGATGAAAATTTAAAATTCAGACTAATCAATGTGAAATCATGACATATATGAAAATATTCCATTCTTTGCAATCTGTATTGCAAAGTGCAAGGCGGATTAAATGAAGGGACAACAAAAATGTAGTCCTGTGATGTGGCTTCAGTTTTTCTTCTAATATAGACACACTAGATGAATACCAAGCAACTCACTTCATTGGTTCAAAACCCAGCCATAGAAACAGCAACCATAGGAGGAATTCCAGAAGAACTGTAATCTTCAGAACCACTTTTTTTTCTTTGTACAATACATTTCTGCTGTCCTCCTCCTCCAATCCATGTCTCTTTTTATTAATAGTTGGAGATTAGAATTAGTTTTACTCATATGCTTTGTATCAGTTTGGATCATCTACTTCAAAGCTATTACAAATGAGTATGTCATCCTTTGGTGACACTTTTTGTAATTAATGGCATAAATGGGAAGCCGCAGATTCCTTAATCTGAATAATGTGTTTGCAAACATCTGTTATGCTGAGAGGAGAAACGGTGGGTGGGAGTAAGGGAAAGAACCCTCAGTCATGAAACAGTTTTGGAAATGTTTAGAAAGTCATCATCAAATGGAAGGATAAGAGACAAAAAATTATTCTGTAGAATGCTTCTGGAGGAATCTGTGAGATAAAACGTTCCTCTTGCCTTTTTTTACAGCGCTCTCGTCAGATGATTGCTAATTATATTTGCACCCTGATAGAATTTGCTAGTTGTATGTGGATAGGTGAAGTCTGTGCTTCGTCATCTTGGCATTTTTTTCCCCCGAAGATGAATGAAAAATCATCAGGTGCATAGAGCCAGGAGCAAGTAAGATAAATAACGCCAGGAAACTGATCGCTGCCCGTCTGTCATAAAATTTCATTAGTTCTGACAGCCTGTACAACATAAGCAATGAATGAATACTAACTATACTTCCTCTCTGTCTCCTTCCATATTTCACTCATATCGCTTTGCCCACAGAAAGCACCAAGCTAGACCGGCCTGGGAGGAAAAAGCTGCCAGAGCATTCACACACTAAATTATAGTCAAACCCATTAGAATTATCTCTGAAGCAGGTAGGAAAGGGGGTGTCAGTGGCTAAATTTAATATACAGTATTTCTCCAAGTCTACACTTGATGAGCACTGCCACGAAAAACAAATGGGACAATGAAATATTGCAAGATAGTCTGTCTACCTGCATAATCTGTGAAGATTTCACATTCATATGAGGAAAAGAAATAAGCTTACCATGAAACACAGTAAAATCTTTGCTGATGTGTCACTCAGTGTCAGAAATCAATTAATACCCACTCTGCCAAGATTGTTGTTCAAGTTCTGAGATTGTTTTCTAGACCTTGGACAAATACTGAAATTAAAAGTCCAAAAGCCCTGATGGGAAAGAGGAGAGATTGTTCTGAAGCAAATGGAGTGGAGAAACTGTAGCTCAAGGCAGGATTAAGCATAGCTACACACATCTCCCCTCCAAAATTGTCACTTCCTGCTTTTCCCTAAAGGTAGAAGCCATTAGAGTCTTCTGTCTGCTTGCACTGCTCCATTTTCTTCTCAGACACTGTTTTTACAGAATACAATTTAGCTGGATCGAAACTGCTTACAAAACACTAGCCCAACTCCTCATAATAAGAGCTAGTATTAACGCCAAGAATCATTTCTGTTAAGAGTCTACAATCCACTCAGGGTTCTTGCAACAACATTTATGTTTGGATGTACACCCTCTGGGGCTGCTCATCCCTGCTTCTATGTTTTAAGTAATGAGGATGAACGACATGATGTCTGTAATCACCCACACAAGATGAGATGCTGTATGAGGGTATTAATTGCTCAAGCTGCTGCTGCTGCCGCCGCTGCTGCTGCTGCTTTGGAGAAACACAAACTCACATTTTCTCAATGCACATTCTGTGTGCTTCCTCTAAATTTAAGCATACATAACCTTTGCAAGCGTAAATCAAGGCCTGGCAGACAACTGAATGTACTGCAACAGATAGGGAGAAACTATTCATTCCTGTATGAAACTTTATATTTTCCCTCATCTAAAGCTCTTCTTCAAGAGTGTCATCCACACTATGACTCACGGCATATGGCATCTTGGAGTTTGCAGCAACAGCAAAAGCAGCAATAACAATAGCAATAATAAGCTCATTTGAACCAGCAGCTATTTTTGAAGGCATTTAAAAAAAAAAACATGCATAGAGATTTATGCACATATTAAAGAAGGCTGGATTGCAGCAGCAGCCTTGATGTTCTCAATTCTTTACAATCTTTATCTTATTTACACTCACAATAGTCCTCTGCAGATATACAGAAAAACGACTCATAGCAACATCGTATAGTATTGGGAAAGAGCATTTGCATTGAACGGTACAAAGCAAGAGCCAATCACATGTCTTTCCTGCTTAATCAGTTTGGGAACACATTGTGATGTAGTCCACTACACTGCAGTGCAGTGCCTTCCACTTTCACTAGGATTAGGGGCACAAAGTGGAAAAACCACAAATATCAAAATGTGTGTGTTTGTTTCTGTAGGAAGCGGGATGAGGCACGGTGGGGAGAGCTGGCATCCAGGTCAGGAAAAGAAGAGGGAAAGGGGATGGGTCGGTATGGTGGTCCTATACTTCTTCTCTCTTGCCCATCTCCTTCCTTGGATGTGTGTGGACCACTGGGGAAGGGTTTGTGGAGCTGAGAAGTTGGGCTGTGAGACATCCTTAGCTGGCAAGGCAGCAGATGGTGGAGAAGGGAGAGGGTTTTTAAAATTGCTGCATAGCCTGACTGGACCTGCTGAGAGGGAAGGTTCCTCCAGAAAAGCAGCACTTGCTGTGGTGGGGTGTGTGTATGTGTGGAGAAACTCATAAACAGTCAAATCTATGAAAGGGAAACCCACAAATGTGGAAGGCTGACTGTATTTCCTTTGACCTATGGCGTCCTTTTCTTCCAAGAAGTCTCTGGCAAAGCAGAGGAGCTGTCCAGCAGGACAAGGAGCAAGGTTTAGGGTTTGGCAAGGTTTAGATTGCTCAAGCATCAACAGAGCTGTCTAGCTAAGTTACCAGGGCAGGAATCTCAAGCCAAGGAACTAGTTCAAAGAAAGTGTTGCAGTAGCTGGGCAACAACTGAGCAACCATTTCCTTGAGCAACAGGCAGGTCCTGATTCAGAGCAGGCATGCATCAGCTCATCATTCTTCTTTCCAAACAGGTCTCATGGATGGTAGACCTTAGGCTGAGAAATTTGAGCTCCTTTAGTAAGGGTTCACTTCCAGCTGAGGCCAGGATTCTATTGTGTCAAACCAATCCCATCAAAGACCATAGTGTGAGCAATTTGACAGTTTTGCTGCTCATGAATTGGGCCATATGCACAAGAATTTGCTATGTTGCCCCCCATGGCAACTGCCACATGCACAACAGTAAGCAGTGGTGACCTCGTACTCCTATGTTGTTGAGGCTTTCCATTATACTGCTCTCATGTAGACTCCTAGCCTCTGTTCTTAGAGTCTCAAAGATGGCAGTTAAAGTGGAATAGCAGTGCTATAATTGTATAGTTTGAAAGGGCCCAGGGACTATACTACATCTATACTATACTTGCAGGCAGTCATATGACTGAATGTTTCATACATTCACTCACAAACTCATCCCCTCTCCCCAAGAGAAGAGTTCTAGCCTAGCCCTCTCCTTCTGTCATTATACATTTGTTCTCTATGTAGGGATGTGTCCCTCTCCCATTCACTTCAGTGACAGTTTTAGGCACATAACCTGTTGGCATTTTAAGGAACTTCGCATCCTAGCATCACTTTCTTGCTGGACCATTTAGCATAAGGATGTGAGTTTCACACATATTTCCTTCCAGTGTCCAAATTAGGTAGTACTGGAGCTGCCATTTCCTGCCCTTCTAACTCAGGACACTTCCATGTAATTTTAACATCTCACATAAAGTTTTCAGAAGAGTTGAGACATTGTCACAACTCAGTTTTAAAAATCCCACCTACCCTTGCATGTGGAGATGGTTAGAGCCAGGGTGGAACTTGTCACAGAAGCTCTGTAGCTGGCTTCAAGGCGGCTTAGGAGGCAAGAGGTGCTCCTGTATGTGGAGCACTGAGTTTCAAAAGGAGATTCAGCTCTTAGAAACAAACAATTAATTTTATTTCTCAAGTGTAAGGGTGTATCATTGAATGCCAAAGTCAGGATTGTCCATGCCATCATATTTCCAGTTTCTATGTATGACTGTAAAAGTTGGACAGTGAAGAAAACTCATAGGAAGAAAATCAATTCACTGAAATGTGATGCTGGAGGAGAATACTATGGATACTGTAGACTGCCAAAAAGACAGGTAAATGGTTCCTAGAGCAAACTAAGCCTGAACTCCCTCTAGAAGTCAAGACAACTAATCTGAGACGGTTGTACTTTGGACATATCCTAAGAAGACACAACTAATAAGAAAAGATAATGGAAGGAGGCAGTAGGAAAAGAGGAAGACCACACTGCAAGTGGATAGACTCAATTACAACCCTGAGTCTGCAAGACCTCAGCAGGGCAGCTGATGATTGGGGATCTTGGAGGTCTCCTATTCATAGGATCTCCTAAGTCAAAATTAACTAGATGGTAATTGTTATTGCAAATGGTCCTGCTCTTGACTCACATGTAGGACCCCATCCCATTTTCTCTAGGCCTTTTCCTGATCTCACCCTGTTAGCATTCATCGTTGGGTTAATTTCTGCTTGCTTAAGTATGTGTGAAACTAAAGCAGCATCCTGACACTAGCTTCTAAGGTTTTGCTTACAGAATCAGCAGGAGCCATCATGGTGTAGTGGTTTGATCACTGGACCATGACTGGAGAACAGGGTTCAAATCACTGTCAGACCATGGAAACCCACTGGATGACCTTGGGCAACTCATACACTCTCAGTCTCAGAGGAAAGCAAAAGCAAGCCCCCTATGAACAAATCTTGCCAGGAAAAATTCTGTGATAGGTTTGCCTTAGGGTCATCATAAGTCAGAAATTACTTGAAGAGACACAAAAGCAACAATCTACAGAAATGAAAAAGAACTATTTCCTGTAGTCACTGTGAGATAACTCTGTGTTGCTATATGGGGAGGATAGCATGTGAAGAGCTAGTGGGTCTGTTGGGGTTTCTGGAGCGGAACCTAAGCTGGCCTTCATTGTCACTATCTAGGCCTATTTTTAAGCAGTACGCCTTAAGGCAATTGCAGCTATTTTGTTCCATTGTTTTCAATGGCAGTTTCTCATGACTTACTTTGCCTGTGTCTTAATATGCAGATAGTATCTTAATAGTCTGAAAAATTGCTGATTCATGGTGGAGCCACCAAAAAATATCTAATGAAGGGAAGCAGCCATGCAGTTTTGAGTGGATTTAATCAAAATCCATTATGATCTTGAAAAAGTTAAGAGTTACTAATAAGGCGATATGGTCTGAAGAACAGATAAGAAGCAGGGTTCCGTGCTGCTGTAAAAGGCCCCATTCAGTGTGGACATGCATTTAATTAATAAAGTTCATTTTCACCTACCTTTCAATCTGGTTCTGTCTCCAGTGTGTATTAGTTCAAATAGTTCGTTCTGTTTTATTATTTTTATTAAGTACATGGTGTTTATTAGCATAGTTATTAGATATGTTTCTACAGCCTTTCACTGGGATTTTCATCTACTTGAAACAGAGATTGCTCTTGTGAGTCCCCACACAGTGAATTGCTTTAGAGAAGGAACCTGATGCAACAGACTCGCCTTTGCAACACACACCAATCCAAAACAAACCTTCAACAAACACTCCCCCCTCCAGGGTTTCTGGCCAACCCGTCAGGAATCTCACAAATAAATAGAGTTGTGGCTCCATGGGCGAGCTGAGAATAAATTTGTTTCACCCGAAATGAGATGGAAAGTAGAGGTCAAGCTTGCTTAGTGAATTGGTGGCCAAATGCCAAAACCAGTCACCCAAGGGCAGCATAAAATAATTCTTTGTTAGCTTGACCCAACAAATCTTGAAGAATAAGCTGGTCCACCTCTCTTTGGAACTTTGGCTTGAATTTCTAAATCCATCCATGTGTCCTTTGAAATATTAACATTTTCAATATATGATGATAGTTATCATAACTTTAGAATGCAAAACACTATTCTGTTCAGACTCATTTATGCTTAGAACAATATTATTAGGTCCTTATCAGAGCCATTCATACTCTAAGAATTAGCATTCTGCCAAAGAGTTTAGCTTCAAAGAAACTTGAAATTTCCACAAAACACAAACAGATCTGTAGCCCTTATATGATTGTTGTCAAAAATTAGGAAGCTTTTGTGACATTGAGTTCTGATTGCTTTGAATGTCTCCTTAAACTGTTTCTAGGACTAAACAGTTTCCTAAAATCTTTCTATTTAGCTATATGTTCTCTCATACTCTTCTACATGGTTATTGAAAATGTATTGTAAATTATCCAGAATTTGAAATATGAATTCTGAATTTCTTATACCAGCTGAATACAAAGGGCCTTTCCACAGGAGGCTCTGGTCCCGGCATGGGATAGGAGAGGAGGGGGACCACAACAATGCTTCCACAAGACGTTGTCATGGTCCTGTCCTTCTCCCGTCACCAACTGGCACAATAGTGGGGTAAATCACTGCTCAGTTTTCCCCATCAATGACCCCGATCATGCAACAATCCCATACTTACCTGCCCTGCAGAAGGCCCAAAAGTGTGATGGAGTTGTTTCCTGCCCCAGTGCAGCATGGGATAGTGCCTGGCTGCGCTGCGGAAGGAAGAGATGTGTCCATCACTCTCCCTTCCACAGGGAGCCAGTCCTATATGGAGGGGAGCATTTCTGTTGGACTCCCTTCCTGGCAGAAGCACTGCTGGGATCACGACTGGACGCAAGAAGGTAAGGTGTGGAAAGTTGTATATGATCATAGTGTACATTTTGTGTTCTAGAGACTGAGTGTTCTGTTTGTTGAGTTTGCATCCATTTTATGGATAAAATGCTAAAAATAAAAAACATTCCATTGAGTAAAGCATCCTAGAGCATACAGCCTGATTTTGTGCAGGCTTACTTGGAAACAAGTCCCACTGTGTGGAGTGAAGCTGATTTCCAAGACTGGGGTCCAGACTGACCAGCATTCAAAAGAGGCCTTGAACTTGTTGTCAGTAACTTTCTGAAAGCATCTACTCAATGAACTGCAACTATTTTTTTAAAGATAAATGTTGTATAAATAAACGATGTGTCCACAGCTCACATACTGTTTACAGATTTGATAATCCCATCTCAGAAAGGATGGAGTAATACTGGAAAAATACAGTGTATAGCAAGAAAAATAATCAGAGGTACTGAGCACCTTCCGTAAACAGGAAGAAGAAACAGCAGGGGACATGATCAATGTTAGTAAAATTATGGACAGAAAATCAGCAAAAGTAAGCCAGAAAGAATTACTTATCCTTTTGGCATTAGCTACAATGAGAAGGCCATCCATCAAGCTACCACACAGCAGGTTTAAAATGAAGTATTTTAAATCATTGTGTTTTGAAACTTCCTTGTAAAAAAAGTAGTAATAAGTGGCAATACACAGCTGAATTTCAAAACTGGACAAACTTAAAGGACAGAGAGATAGTCATTATCAGTAGTTGGGTAGAATATTGAAAACATGCTATTTCATGCTTAAAACAGTTCTCAAATGGCTAGGCAGTGGTTGTAGAATACAGAAAATTGATAGGAAATATACTTGCTCCAAAATCCAGATTTGCTTACCTTTGATGTATGAATACTGAGGACTCAACAGGCAGTACAAACAACTATGGTGCAAGCCATTTGTCTGGACTGTCTGTGCACACCATAGGGAGAACTTTACTGCATCTTATATAACAGTAATGCAGGGAAATGAGGTATGGTGATTAAATTCTCCCTGCCATGTGGACTTGTGATTTATTTTGCAAGTATTTGGATCATCCTTTCCACTCAATAAAAATATGAGGCAATGCACAGGTAAAATAAAAGTCAAAAAATTCTTATCAGGACTGATTCCCACCAGTGTAAGAGCAAATGTCACATAATGTAGCCAGCCTTAACCTGTACAAAATGTCATTTTATGTTCACTCAAGAATAGAATACCACTTTGAACGGGCCCCTAAGAATTTTTCCATGATGCTGGTGCAAAGCTTCTATTTGAACCTCTGACTAGCCCTATGTAGACAGTCCACAATGAGCTTCAATGAAAGCATGGTGATCAAATTGTCTTGTTGGTTTCACGTTCCTCCCACCTTTGTACATTGATCCTGTTAGCAGCTGTAAATCCCCGTGTTTGATATGGTTTAACTGGCATACATTTAAATTGATATAAAATATAAAATGTACCCTGCTATGGCTGTATAGCCAGGCTGGCCAAGAGGCTGGCCAAACACTGTGTTATGAAATTAGGCCAGAAAACACCTCCTAGGCATGGTAAGGTCATAATCAGGAAATCACCAGGAAACTCCAGAGATAAGGCTGCTGCTAGCCTTAACAAAGCTAGTTTCTTAAACAATAGCAACTGGGAGATTCTCACCAGACTGCTGATTGTCTCAAGCCCTCTTCCCCTGGAATCTATCCCATTATCCTCAGACTTGTCTGCAAACACTGAGCTATTAGACAACCATTAGCCCGTTTGTCACCTAATGCTAAAACCATCAGCTCATCCGGACCTGTCCTATCTCTGTCCCAGCACAGCTGACAAACAAAACAAACTGAATATTTCCCAGCTTGTCATTTACTTTCAGGCAGTAAGCAAGGAGTCATAAATAAAGTCCAACATAAACAAATTCCAACAGGGTTTCATAGCGAGGGAGTGTCCAAGGTCAATCCAAGCATTTGTCAAGGCATCCAACAATGTAGCAGGTCAGATAAGCTCTGACAACTCCTGGAGGGGAAGGATGCCAGCTAAATAGACCCAAAGCCTAGCACAGCTGTGTCTTGATTGATTGTTGCCAGTTATAAATTCTGAGAGAGCGACGCTGGGTCTCTCTTTGCTGCATGAAGCTGGGTCTAGGTAAGTGTTCTTCTGTATCTGAAAAGGCAGGACTGTCTGTTGAAGCCGGCACTGCCATCTGTTCTGTTTCTGGCACTGTAGCCTCTCTCTGTACAGCAGGTCCTGGCATGCCCCCTGTTTCAGTCTCTGGTGTGCCCTCTGCTTCAGGCTCTGATTCAGAGTCCATGCTCTGGAAGCAGGGCATGACAGGACCTCATTATCCACTCTGTGAACTTCATTGTTTACTTGGCCAGAGAGTCATTTGTACCCATGCCTTCCAGGCAGAAATCATGTATAAAAATCCCCAGTTTTGAGCTAGCTCGCAGTACATTTGTTGCTAAATGTCATTCTGTCACTCTGACTTCCAATTGTACTGCCCTTAGATAGAAGTCTAACCCACATTGCTGCTTCTTTTCTGCTCTTCAGGATTGGTAAATATTGCCCACTTCCTGAAGCCTCTCTATCAAACTTTCCTCCATTTTCCTTTTATTAGCCTTGTGTTAAGTACATTACTGTTTGGATCTTGTGTGACTGAATTTCCCTCAATAAAACACATTTTAGTTTATTTTTTAATCTCTAGCTGGTTCTTCCCTTCAAGAGACCCCGTAAACATTGGTGTCAAAGATCTCTTTAGCCCTTCCCCCACAGGCCCCCTAATAATGTCCCACCTTTGAATGGAGTCACTGGCACCATGAGTGGACCTCTGAGTCACCCACATTTTGAGGTAACAATCCAACCTTGCAAGCAGAGACTACATGCATGCAGCAATCTGTGAGCAGGCTCTATCCATGCAATTTGTGCACTCAAAATGCAGAGGATAGATTTGGAGAGAGAATCTATATCAATAGACTCTGCACACAAGGTCTGATCCACACACATAGGCAGAATGAAGGGGTGCAGGACCATTGCCACAATCCCAAATCTCTACTCCCATCACTGGTTGTATCTAGGGTTATAATTTCTGGACAGGTCTAATGTTTTAGTTTTTATATTTTGACACATCAGACCTTATATTTTAAGACTGGATACAAGTCTGCTTTTGTGCTTCTTACATGCTGACAAAGACAGAAGTTGCTTATCTTCCCACCCACCATATCTACACAGGCTTATTCATTTGCAGTCTGACAGTTTTTCAGCCCATTATTCATGAATTTTTTATATTTGCATATTTTTCTTTTCAGCACAACTAATGTACTGATTGCTTCTCTCTCTCTCTCTCCTCCGTGCAAGTCACCACCATGAAGGTGTATCTGGAGTAGAATACCAGTCTCTCCTGTAACAGAGGGCCCATTAACAGCTGCTCACAAACAGCAAATGGGCTGTCATAAAGCAAGCATGGGGAGAAAATTACTTGCAAAATCGCATGCCAAAATATTTCAAATTCGGTCATTGAAAAAACGACCACATACACAAACACTAGGATGCCATCTCTGTCGGTAATTACTCTTATAGCATTGTCCTTGGGAGAGAACATCTGTTGCCTCTTTGCCAACCGTCTTCTCATAGCTCTTGATGCCCTCCTGAGTATCTGCGTTTGTGTAGCAGCAGCCACTTCTGTTGTCCTCTGTGATTCATTGCTAATTGCTGAGGCTTGTCAGATGTGGCTGAAATCCTTTGCTCTCCATAATGGGCCCCTTCAGCCTACAGTTCTTTGCCACTCAAGAGTAATCTGTTTGTTCAGTACCAAGGATAAGCAAGGATTTACAGGAAGGAAAAAACATGATCTCTGCACATGCCTCCTGTGACATTCTGTTGAGAAAACAAAATATTACTATGCTGGCAGATAATATTCTTTGTTGTTTTTGCTGTGTGCCTTCAAGTAATTTCTGACTTGGGGGGGGTGGCAATATTTGTTGGAGGAGGTTTGCTGTTGCCTTCATAGAATCATAGAATCATAGAAATGTAGAGTTGGAAGAGACCACACAGGCAATCTAGTCCAACCCCCTGCCATGCAGGAATACCCTCAAAGCACTCCTGACAGATGGCCATCCAGCCTTTGCTTAAAAATCTCCAAAGAAGGAGACTCCACTACACTCCGAGGCAGCATATTCCACTGCCAGAAAGCTCTGATCATCAGAACTTCTTCCTGAGGTTCAGGTGGAATCTCCTTTCCTGCAGCTTGAATCCATTGTTCCTTGTCCTGGTCTCTGGAGCAGCAGAAAACAAGCCCTCTCCTTCCTCTACGTGGCATCCCTTCAAATATTTAAACATGGTTGTCATGTCCCCTATTAACCTTCTCTTCTGCAGACTAAACATACCCAGCTCTCTAAGTCTATCCTCATAGGGCATGGCTTCCAGGCCCCTCACCATTTTGGTCGCCTTCCTCTGGACTTGCTCCAGCTTGACCATGTCCTTCTTGAATTGGGGTGCCCAGAACTGGACACAGTATTCAAGATGAGGTCTAACCAAAGCAGAGTAGAGTGGTACCAGTACCTCCCTCGATCTAGACACCATACTCCTATTGATGCAGCCAAGAATTGCATTGGCTTTCTTGGCTGCCGCATCACACTGCTGACTCACATTCAGCTTGTGGTCTATGAAGACTCCTAGATCCCTTTCACACGTACTGCTATCCAGCCACGTGTCCCCCACCCTATATTTCTGTATTCCATTTTTTCTACCTAAGTGTAGGACCTTACACTTCCTCTGAGGCTGAGACAGTGCCACTGCTGGGGTTTCTGTGGCCAAGTGGAAATTCCAGCCCTGGTCACCAGAGTCATAGGCCAACTTTCAAACCACTGCACTATGCTGGCTGATCTAATCACAAAAAGGAATTATGCAACACATGGAAATGTTACAAGAGGCAGTTTCAGACACTTGGTATGATATGTTCATCTCTCCCTAGAGTAGTGGGTCTTCTTCCTCTCCAGAGCTAGGGCATGCTTTTAGCCCTACAGGGCATCATTAAATCCACTTCCACTAGTGTGACCCACATGAAATCAGACCATGCCTAGTTTCCGAAATTACTAGCTAAATATCAACAGCTTCCTGAAAGGGATGTTCATTTTTCCCCTATTCATTGATTGTCTCTCTGTAGATATGATATGTAGGGCTTTAAAAGGATAAAAAACCTATTTGACTAGAGATTGTAGTAGAACATATATATGCATATCTATGTTCATACACAACAATAGATCTATACTTACATTGCAGTGTGGAAAAACTACATGCTGGACAGATAGGAATGTAAGTATAAAAATAAAACAAACAACTAAATATTGTCTTTAAGACTGTTTCATTCAGAAAGACTATGAACATTTATTGGTATTTGGTGGCTATGATGGTATCAGTTTGTTTACTGTCTGAAAGACTAGATATTGTAGATACAGAAAAGCCAAATTAGCAAAAACACCCTAAGGTAGATTGACTATCTCATCTAAATGTGAATTTAGTACTGTCCAGGAAACTCTTTTCAGCTCATCTAAGACAAACAGCTAAGGAAACCTGAGGATGTCTAAAAAGCTAAGATAAAAATGTGGTTATAGAATAAGAAGAGGAAGAAGAAGAAGAAAAGGAGGAAGAACAAATTTAAATAGTATATATTTCATGGCTATGTTCATCATTAACACCATCAAAATTAAAAGTGGAAGAGAGTAGACTGTAAATAGAAATAACAAGGGGGAGTAAATTATTTGAGTACAGAACGCTGTCTGTTCAAGGGATAATGTATTCTTTGCATATTCACACTACATAGGTATGTCAACTTAACACCACTTTAAAACTCTCATGACTCAATTTTGTAGAATCATGGGGTGTGTAGTTTTGTGAGGGACTTAGTATATTCTCAACAGAAATTGCTTTAGTGCTATAGTTCAGGGGAGAGGGCTAGAGCTCTCAAGGGAAGAGGTTTATGTGCCTTACCAATCTACAGATCCTAGGATTGTATACAATGAGGCCATTACAGTTAAATTGATATCAAAGTGACATCAAAATCCTTCTGGATTTTAGGAATGACAAAGGCTTTCCAGTGGATCCAGAGTAATGGGAAAATCTGCATTAGAAATTCACTGGCAGAAGAAAGACCAATTGCTCTAAAGTTCAAAGCTGCTTACAGAGTTCCAAAGACTGAGCTACGAAAGTACAATGTGAAAAGAATTGGAAGGTTCTGTATGAAACAAAGCAAGCAACCAGAACTCATGGGCCAGTTTATATCAACAGTGGGATCATAAGCTCAATCATTTTCTGTAACACTTCAGATGCAAGTTAGGGGTTGATATGCATATTCACCTCTTTTGAAATGTTACTTAAAATGTTCAAGAAAACATATGGAGGTGTTAGAACACCAACTAGATTCTCCCATAGGTAGGAAACTATTGTGTGACTGATGTACATCATGTATCTTGTACAACATTTTTGCACAGTCCACCAATATGCCTAGACTGCTAATACAGAAGAAGAAAGAGACAGCAAATTGAAAGCTACATTTTGGTGCAGTATTAAAACTGCTATTTATTTTGATTGATTGATTGATTGACTTTAGATCCTGCCTTTCTTCCAAAATGGGACTGCCTTGGATGTCTTTGCTATTGCTATTTAGAAGGCTCCATATTGCCAGTGTTCTTTCAGTCATCTTCTCAAATGGATAGGGAGAAGATGAATACAAACACTGTCAAAGAACAATCCCAGGAAAGGAGACAATCATGCCATAATCATGGTGGCCAGAACGGTGTTCCCACCCAAGAAGAAAGGCTGCCCCAGTTCTACTATCTATGGCCTGGCTTCACTGTGAATGATATTTACAAGCAGCAAAGCAGTGGAACTACCTTTCCAAGCCACAGATTGTGAAATATCATGCCATTGGTGAATGTGATGTCATAGTTTGCAGAAGAAGGTACTAAAAATGATTTGTTTGCCTTTGCGAACAGTGGTAAGAGGGGAAAATGGCTGCAAAAAAGGATCATAATAGCTCAGCCTTACTACCTCTCATGCTTTGTAATCAGTGGAAAGATGTACCTTTGTATCTTTTTGTACCGTTTCATCTGGGTTTTTTTTCTTTTTCTTTTGCTTTAGAACAATGTTTGTTTTCTCCCTCAGAGCTCTTCAGCAGAGTTTTGCTGCTTCTTGAGCTTTAGATGACTGCTTTTTCATCCTCAGACATTCCAGTTCTCCTTCCTCTGCTTTGCTGCTTCTTCTGCTCCTGCTTCCTTTTTTCCAGTCTGGGACACAAGGTAGATTAGAACATGTAAAAGAAGCATAGTTGAAAAATGTAGCAAAATATTCTCTAAACTGCCACAGGGAGCCTCATAGTACACATGGATAGCACATAACTCTTGGAGTGACCACTCAAAGGAAATTCAATGCATAAGGGAATCATAATGGAACAGCCTAGCTACTAGTGATACAGGCACACAGTAGTACTTTACAGCTCTTAAAAAAATGAAAAGGAAAGGGTGGGGGGAAGAACCCAGACGACCTCATGCCCATCTGTAGACATCATGGCACCTCAGCTCCTTTATGGACCAGTTTCAAAACTGACCTCAGCATCACATCACCCTGTAGACCCCTTCCAGCTGACATCCCAGACCTGGAATATAATTCTCAATTATGTCTCAAGCTGCCTTAACCCATTCCAAAGCTCAGGGGTGGGGGCAAGATGTAATCAACAGCTCCCCAAAGGGGAATAGAAGAGTCCTGAAAACATATAGCAATGCAGTCATTCAGTGGGCGATTTATTTCACTTCTTTGACTGCAGATGAAAGCAGCAATATTAAAGCAGCTCTTCAGATAAAAGTAGCTTTTTAGATAGAAGTTGACAACGTAGTAAAACTAGTAACTTATATTAATGTCAGATTGCTAGATTAGACTAAAGTAGTGGGGGAGCTGTTGGAGGGTTTTTTTTATTTCCACTAAAGTATTTGCAGTTATTTTCCTCCCTCTCCCCTTTTCAGTAGCAATAAAAAAAATAATAAAACTGATTGCCTGTTTTCTGTAAAGCCATGTTGAAGTTTAAGACTATTCCAGATATCCGTCATCAGGCTAGTCAGTTGACATCAGTTGATAACCAATGATATGTTGTTGCAGATATATCTAAAAAGAACGCAACCACAAGAGCAATAACATCACCACAACCACCCCATTGTGTCATTCACAATAGGCTTTACAGGGCTTACCAATCTTCACAACAGGGCCATGTGTTAGTTTAGATTGACAGACAGTGACTTCTTCGAGACCACCCAGCATGTTGTATAGATGAGTGAGAATTAGAGCATGGCTATGTCCATATCCCAAGGACAACATATTATATATTATACCACACAGCTTTCCTTCTTCATTCTGTAACAGAACTGTAAGACAAGAAGCCTGATGTTACCACATCCTATTTGTAGGCATGGTCCCAGCACCCTGGCAGGGTCTGCCTTTAGTGTCTCTTATGCCCTTCCCCATTTGATTTCATTTCATTTCATTTTCCTCCCTTACAGGTAGGATTCTGCTGGTAGGACTCTGGGCAGCCCCATCTTAATTTTCCACAATGCCTCCTATGTAGGACCACTGTAGGACTTAATGCACCAACTAAAAATGGCCCCATCTGGTACCTGCCCATGGTGCTCTTGCCCACCATTCTTACTGTCATGGTCAAGGATTACAAGGGGCTTCTTAGACCTGAAATTGGCTCAGTATGACAGCTCTCACCACTTAAATCATGGGGCTTATAGTCCATTCTTAGGAACCTGATGTATCTTGAGAAATTATATTTCTAGAGGGCTTCAAATTCCCTCTGTGCTGATGGAAAAACATCCTCAGACCTTTCAACTTGCATTGGGAATCATATCATATTCCCTAGTTTTTCTTCTTTCCCTTCTTTCTGCAAGCCCTTTTCCTGGAAGCTTCTCTGGCTGACATGTCTTGCTCTTTTAGGGAGAGCGCCTAATATTTCCAGGTGCCTTGCCCATCTTGCATAAAATATCATCTCTTTTTTTTAATCCCAAAAGCATTTTAATCCTTTAAGGATTCTTATGATTTGATCAAAGCTCTATTCCCAAAGCCTTCCCCTACACTGATTCTATGCATGTTTAAATCTCATGTGACCCACATGCTCAGCATAAATCCTTTAGCCTTATATGTCCTTCTGTGCCAGCCTTGAACTCTGATATGATCTGAGAAGGTCTCAGAAGACTTTTCCTGGCCAATTCCCCTGAACTCTGACTGTATAGCTGCAGGGCTATTCATTCCAAAATGCAGCATTGGAACTCTCTAAGACACCCACGGTTTTATCTTTGGAGAACTGTCCTCTTGCCCTGCCTACTTTACTGGTTTCTGGCCTTTTTCCCATTCATGTCATCTCTTGGGTTAACACTCTTGGGGAAAAAAAAAAGACATGACATTATGTCTTTTCTCTTCTCTTCTTTTGTTTTCTTTTTAAACTGCAGAAGCCTCTCTCATGGAAAGCAAAGAGGGGCAACTAACCTCTTCCTCTCTGTTGTAATCCCAATAAAATTTACCCTTCTATAACTGCTTTTTGTACAGGGAAAAAGCTCCTACTGGTAGTAATAGAAACTCCCCACCTGATACATATACCAATTTCTAGGGAAGGCATACAGTTTTTGGAAACTGTAAAAAGGGTACAGAGCAGCACAGTGGGACCATTTCTAAATGGGAGATAAAGTGAGGCATAGTCTTCAGTCACATGTTGTGTATTCTTCAGACAGTTTTGCCCATTACAGAGGAAGAAAGAGGGAGAGAGGTTCTAGTTTTTGTGGATTGGATTACCATTGTTAACATTGATAGTCTAATCCACATAAACTAGAACCTCTCTTTCTCTTTTCCTCAATATTAACCTATTGTTGATAGGCTATCATATGTTCCTCAATGTGGGACAGGATTCCTCCACCCCATTCCAGGTGAAGCACAATAGTCACTTGGACCATTAGCTCATGAGGGCCAACTGAGAGTTCTCCAGGAGCTAACAGGAAATTGTGAATGTAACAACCTGGCCACTATTAGTGGCTCCAACGTGTAAAATGGGTGAGGTGAAAGGAAGACATCAGCCACAGCTTACCACACATTATTTAAGGAAGTGGAAAGAGAGGCAAAGGGCAAGGACAGAAGAAGCTGTGTCCCCAGTGTGGCAGAAGCCCTGGAAGCTAAAGGTAGGAAAGAGGACCCAGCCTGCTTCTTAAGCTAGTCCTGAACAAAATGGAAGCTCGTTCTTCTGGTGAATTAGACAGGCAAGGCTCATATAATTATAGTCATTCTGGATCTTACCTTGGAGAAGTTACTGTTGGGGGCTGAAAAAAACCCAAATCTTTTCTGAGTTCTATCCTAGACACACTGACACCTTCCAGTATTTATAACAAATCCATAAATCGGAGGAAAATATAATTTAAGTATCTAATGACCATGAAGGAAATAAATGCAAAACTTGCTGCAAAAGACTGTGGAAACTATAGCCTCCATGAATGTTACATACTCAGAGAAGAAGATAGAAAGTGATTGTTTCATTCCAAGGATTGTCCTAAATCAGTAGTAGTTTTAAAGCCAATAGTGTCATGTAATTCAAATAACTGTATGTCACAGCTAAGCAGTTAAACTCTCACATCAGTGCATTCCCAGAGGACAACTGAATACATAGAAATGGCTCAGTGCTTCCAAGATAACACCAACTCTCTTTGTTCACTCATGAAACTTTTTGTACCTTCTTTAAATACTCTGGGAGTCTTGAGAAAAACTAAGGGAAATCTGCCTCATCTCTCCGGGAACAATGTTCTAGCAATATTTCAACTGACACCTCAGACTGAAAATGTCACCCTATTCACTCTTCCTCTTAGGTGGGAATTTATGTCAATTAACCTGCTTACAAGACCATACGCTTTAAATGTATGCCATCTGGACAAAGAATATGTTGCACATGTCAATGTAGAGTGCCTTACTGCCCTTCTGAAGGGGCAAAATACAACCTAATAATTGCAATGACATGAAATCTAGTGCAGCTGCTACTCATCACCTCACCAGAATGAATACTCCTAATAACAGTAATCTCTTCTAATATTCCTTGTGGTAATCAATGTGGGAGGCAGAGTGCAGCAATTATATCCTTTGATGCTGCTTTTGAACTTGCTTGGATGCTTTGGCTCCAGTTGACAACTGGTGATACTAATGGGAGCATGGAGTTTTCCTTTCAGCCAGATGAAGCTCACTGGTTGCCGTATTGTGGACAAAGGTATGCAATTCATGGTCAGCCCTCAGCTAGTTTGGACAGGAACCTAGCCAAAAATCTTGGCTAGGGAAGCGAGTCATCACACGTTAGACTTCAGTTAATGTGGATTCCTATTTGGGCAGCCTTCTGAGAGGACCCCTGTTCCTGAAAGAGTTGGTATTAAACAGATACAACTGTCCTTCTTTCAAATTTGATATGAATTCAGGAGCATGTTCTCCCTGAACTGAATAAGCATGCTTTGGATCACCTGATCTGCAGGTATAAATAACTGCTTCAGTGTGAACCGCAGATCTTATGACTCATGTAAGATTTGGTGTTATGTTTTGTACTGACAGATGTGAGAGGGAGACTTGCAGCTGCTTTGATAGAAAGCCACTTTGTGCTTCTGGGTTGGCCCCCTTGTTTTTCAGATGCGTTGTAGTAGCTCTGCATGTTATAAATGGCAGCAGTGCCTTCTCCTATAAAACTATATGAAAGCCTTTCACTGTTCTTTTGCATTTATTTTCCCTGCTCAGAAGCCACTGAGAAAAAGCACATGGGAACTTTTAATTAAACAGTGGGATGGATTCCTTTCTGATAGAGCTGGATGGTTTGTTGGGCTGGTTCAGAAGCTTAAAGGCACAGGAGGCAGAAATTAGAGCCTGCCCATTAAGTTAGACTTTCTGGTTTCATAGGGAGGGAGAGGGCTGTCTGTTGCCTCCCAGTAAAGGATTTTTAAAAGGACTTAACTGAGAATTTAATTAGTTTTCGTAAATGAACAGGAGTGCAGTTACCATTCATTTCAATGGGGCTCACACAAGAAAACACCCCAAGGAATTGGTGCCCAGTAGTTCTAAATGCAGTAACAGGGAAAAGACTGATTAAGATAAGAAAGAAGCAATGTAAGAAGCAGAAATGGCAATACTGTTCCCCTCAGGGAAATGCACCCACACTTTGGGCTTGAGACAGATTGTCATGTGACCAGTATGCAAAAAGATATGGAAGCGTTGTTCAAAGTTGTAAGGTTTCTGGATTAATCCATTATGTTACTGAGCTAAGGGCAGCAAGCCAGTCACTAAAAAAATACAGGTCTCGAGTCAAGTCAGTGCATCATTTACTGCCGAGCCAAGTCGAGTCACTGAGATGACTTAAGTCCAACTTGAGATCAAGTCAGTCCACTTGAGTCTGCATCACTGGGGACAGTCCCAATTAAGCATCTGGTAACTATTTTTCCATCTTCTTTTAAAATGTCCCAGTATTTCTCTACTCCTCCCACTTTCCTCAGCTTACTTCAAGTGCAGCAAATTGAGTTTAAAGTGCAAGACTAGCTTGCATTCAAGTAAGTCAGCAGAGGGGAGATGAGATGCCCTTCACAGTATACACAGCTGCAACCTCCTTTAGCTCATGTGTGTCCTTCCTCATTAATTTTTGCTATCTTGACCACACTCTTATGTGGCTTGGCCACACATGTCCCACTCCCACTGTTTTCAGGAAGGGTATGAAGGCACATCTTGTAGAAGCTGGGCTTTTTAAACAGTTTTGATATTTAATGATTGTTATGATTACTTAAATGATTTTGACTACTGTGTTCATTTCAATGATTTCATTGTTTTTAATATTAGTTAGCCACTGTGAGGGCCATTTTTTCAATAGAAAGGCAGGATAAAAGGTAAGTAACTATGTAAATAAGAAGCCCCGTCCTTTGTGTAGCAGTTCAGCGTTATTCCCCTCTGCCTTTACCCAAATTTCTTACATCTCTCTCCTCCTTTTACCCAAATCTCTGCAGTCACTGATTCAGAGACAGTTGGTTTTGTAAGGAAAGTATTGTGGTCTTAGGACCAAATAACCAAAACACCAAGCCTACAGTAGTATCTTGCTGGATCATACAGTGCAGTCACTCACCTAATTTTAAATGAAAGCTGGTGAGATGTTGATGCTGCTACTGGTGTGATTTGATGGAAGAAATAGAGATTAACCTATCTGACTGTCTCTCTGCACTAATAATAATAATAATAATAATAATAATAATAATAATAATAATAATAATAATAATAATAATATTTATTTCTATCCCACCTCTCCCAATGGATCGAGGCGGCATTACAAAAATATACAAATACATTAAAACATTAAAATGTACCCCATCCTCCCCACCCAGCAACCCTCCTATCCCCCTAAAACACATTAGTTATTAAAACAAATTAAAAACAAAATTAAAACAGACAAATGATGAGAGGCGGTGGAACACTAATCTGGGAAGGCCTGTCGGAAGAGAACCGTCTTGACTGCTTTTTTAAAGCAGTCAGGACTGGTAATGTGCCGGGTCTCCTCCACCAGGCCATTCCATAACTTAGGAGCGACAGAAGAAAAGGTCCTCTGGGTAACTGCAGCCAACCTAGTTCTGATTGGCTGCAGTAAATTCCTCCCAGAGGACCTTAATGTGCGGGGCGGATTATATGGGAGAAGGCGATCCCGCAGGTAGGCTGGCCCCAAGCCATGAAGGGCTTTAAAGGTAAAAACCAACACCTTGTACTGTGCCCGGAAACTAATAGGCAGCCAGTGTAAAGACTTCAGAATTGGTGTTATGTGGTCACTTTTAGATGTTCCGGTGACCAACCTGGCTGCCATATTCTGAATTAATTGAAGTTTCCGGACTAAGCACATGGGTAGCCCTATGTAGAGTGCATTACAGAAGTCAAGCTGTGAAGTTACCAGCGCACGTACCACTGTTTTTAGGTGTTCCAAGTCCAGGAAGGGGCGCAGCTGGCGTATCAGCCGAAGCTGATAGCAGGCACTCCTGGCCGCCGCATCAATTTGAGCTGTCATCTGAAGCGGCGAGTCCAGAAGCACTCCCAAGCTGCGGACACAGTCTTTCAGGGGAAGTGTGACCCCGTATAGAACTGGTTGACAAACCTCTATACCTGGGCTGGGGCCCTTAACAGCAAGTACCTCCTTCTTATCTGGATTCAGCTTCAGTCTGTTTTTCCTCATCCAGTCCATCACTGCTTCTAGGCATTCATTTAGAGGTGAGATGCCATCCTTAGTTGATGCTGTTATCCGAGGCATGGAGAGATATATCTGGGTGTCATCAGCATACTGATAGCACCTTGCTCCATGCCTCCTGATGATCTCTCCCAGCGGTTTCATGTAGATGTTAAATAGCATTGGGGGCGGGACGGCGCCCTGAGGGATGCCAGATTTAAGCTCCTTTTTCGAGGAGCAGCTGTCCCCAAGCATCACCATCTGGTATCTACCTGAGAGATAGGACCGGAACCACTTAAGTGCAGTGCCTCCGATCCCCAGCCCTCTCAGGCGTTCCAGAAGGATACCATGGTCTATGGTATCGAAAGCCGCTGAGAGGTCCAGGAGTACCAGCAGGGTCACACTTCCCCTGTCGATACCTAGGCGTAGATCATCCACTAAGGCGACCATGGCAGTCTCGACTCCATATCCTGCCCTGAAGCCAGTTTGAATGGATCTAGATAATCTGTTTCATCCAAGACAGCTTGGAGCTGAAGGCCAACAGCCCTCTCGATCACCTTGCTTAAAAATGGAAGATGGGAGACTGGTCTGTAATTATTCATATCCAGGGGATCTAGGGAGGGCTTTTTTAGAAGCGGCCGTATAAACGCTTCTTTTAAACAAGCTGGAAAATTGCCCTCCCTGAAGGATGCATTAATAATATGTCTTAAGTAGGTCTTAATTGCAACTCCTCCCTGGACGACCAGCCATGAAGGGCAGGGATCAAGAGGGCAAGTTGTCCTTCTTACCTTTCCAAGGAGCTTGTCTACGTCCTCGGTACTCACTGACTGGTACTGATCCAGTATAATCTTGTTCACGGGGTCGCTGGATGCTCCATTTGTGACCTCTGCTATAACACCGGCATCCAAGTCGGCTCTTATCTGAGAGATTTTATCTGCGAAGTGATTATTCAAGGCGTCACAGCAAGCTACGTTAGGTTCTAACAACGAGTTCAGGGGAGTGGGTATCTGAGTCAGATCCCTTACCACCCTGAACAGCAATGCTGGACGAGAAATCGCAGACGCAATACGTGCAGAGAAGAAGGTCTTCTTCGCTGCATCTATTGCCACTCTATAGGAATGAAGGAATTCTCTATAGCGTGTCCTGTCAGATAAGAGTCGAGATTTCCGCCAATTGCACTCTAGTCGTTGTCCAGCCTGCTTCATATTCCTAAGTTCTACTGTATACCAAGGATTACGGTTTGCAGCAGGCTGGAAAGGACGCTTGGGAGCAATCGTGTCAATAGCCCTGGTAAGATCACAATTCCAGGTATTAACCAGGGCTTCGACAGGATCACCGGCGATACCAACCATAAGACCCTCGAGGGCTTTTTGGAATCCAATAGGTTTCATTAACCTTCGAGGGCGGACCATTCTAATAGGTCCACCACCCCTGCAGGGGCGGAGAGCAACCATTAGTCTAATCCTGACCAGGAAATGATCCGTCCATGACAAGGTGGTAGTATTTGTTATCTCCACCCACGGCTGTGCCTGTTCCATACTAAAGACCACATCAAGGGTATGACCTGCACAATGTGTTGGCCCAGAGGCTAATTGGGATAGGCCCATGTTTGTCATGGATGCCACGAACTCCCGAGCTGCACCTGTTAAACTGGTCTCAAATGGGATATTGAAGTCGCCCAGAACCAAAAGTCTGGGCGATTCCAACACCAACTCCGACACCAGCTCTGTCAGCTCGGCCAGGGAGTCTGATAGGCAGTGGGGTGGTCGGTACACTAAAAGAATCCCTAGACTATCCCTTGCCTTCAGGCTCAGGTATATACACTCGAAGTGGTCTGTTTTCCGGACAGGTATCCTGGTCAGCATAAGACTGTCTTTGTAAACCAAGGCTACTCTGCCCCCCCCGCCCACTTCTCCTTACCTGCTCACTGACAGAGTATCCGGCTGGCAAGGCCTGGACCCAGGTTGTGGCACTATTGTCTTCCAGCCAGGTCTCTGTAAAGCATGCCAGGTCAGCGTCTTCATCCTTTAAAAGGTCATGGATGATATGTGTTTTCTTTTCCATTGACCTGACATTGCACAGGAGCAAGGAAAGGTTCTGTGGGTGGTTTGGTTCGCTCTCCAGACACCTTGGGGTAGCAGGGCAAATGGAAGGTGAGATAGGTATTAAACATCTATCTCTCCTTCCCCTGTAACGGCATTTTGCCCTGCTATCACCATATCTCCCTTTCCCCAGCACAGTACTTATTGTCGCTCCCCGTTGTTCTTCCATTACATCCAGCCGCCCCCATCACAAAAAAATACCCCCTGCCTGCCCACACCCCCACCCACTCCTACCCCCCCTTCCTCCCTCCCTCTCCTAATTATAAGGCCAGGCAGGAGGGTGTGGCCAGCAGCAAAGCTCCTCTGAGTTCTTCCCCAGCCTCTTTAAAGGTCAGGCAGGAGGATGTGGCCAGCAGCAAAGCCCCTCTTGAGTTCTTCCCCAGCCTCTTTAAAAGCCAGGCAGGAGGGTGTGGCCAGCAGCCACTACACTGTTATAGTGCTATTATTCCACTTCCAACATCCTGTGGAATTCTGGGGTTTGTAGTTTACTGAGGCCAAAGAGCTCTGTGGCTGAGAGTGCTAAAGGTCCCTCCCTAAACTGCAAAGCCCAGGATTCCATAGGAGGGTGAAAGTGAAATGATAGCACTATAACAGTGTAGTGCAGAAAGACCCTGAGACAGGGTTGCAGACCTGTCCATAAAGGAACAGACTCATAGCTGTTAGATGTTGTTTTTGTCGTAGGATGCTCATGTGGCTTCTAGAGCACAGAGCACCATGCAGCAGCTGAGACAGCTGTGACTCTTCCTGGCCACAGTTTTGGGAGGCTTTAGGTGTGTTTAAACATAAGGCTGCTTTCTTCTGCTTGAACCTGTCTAATATGAAGATTATGATTATATAAACTCCTCCTGAAGTCAGTGTATTGCTGACAGGAAATACTCATTACTAGAAAACCTTTCCTTGGGTATGTTTTCCTGGCACAGAACCTGATGCTCTTTCAGTTGCAAAGTTTTTTATTTGCCCAGTTCTACCCATATGACACCTGAGCTGGTTTTCTTTTCTTGATGGTTGAAACCAAACTGTGTTATCATTTCTTCCTATTGTGCTCATTACATTACATTTTCATTGCATTTTGATATTTTAATAGTATTTTATTATTGTATAAACTCATATTTATTAATGTGTTGGAAGCTGCTCTTAATATTGAATAAATAACATATAAATAAATCTAAATTAATAAATTATCCAAACATTGGCTTGTGATTTTTGCATTGAGCCATAACCAATTTTCACTTTTGCCTGGAGTATACAAACACATTATTTTTTTTGCTTCTCCCTACTGGCTACAGCAATCCTTCTGCAGCTACCTTGTATAGACCATGCATTATCTCCAACAGGTGAGTGGATGCTTTAATTTGCCTTTACAGCAGCTACTCCTAGCTGAGGGACCAATAACTTTCAACTGGGTTGTACAAGCTGTGGGAAGAGAAGAATGGCAAATATGAATCATCTTGTTTTCAGCTTTTTTTTTGATGATTTGTCCTTTTTGATGCAGCTTGGATTCTAAGGGTATTGTGGGTATGTCTGTGGAACGAAATAGCCATAGAAAATCCTGAAGATCTGAGAGAATAAATGCTAGCCACTCTCTGCATATAATATGATTTTATTTTAGACATGACGGAAAACTAAATTTTTCAGTGGTGGTCTTAAATCTCATACAATTCTATACAAGTATATTTGGCATAGGTCCAGGCTATCTGAAACAGCTTATCTCCTCACACGAGTTTGAGAGAGTATTGAAATCCTTGAGGGAGAACTTTCTCTCAGTCCCGCAACAATCACCAGTTGTGGGAAAGGGAGAGGTTTCTTGGTGACTGCCCCCAGGCTGTGTAATTCCATTCCATGGGAGACTAGGCTGACCCTCTCTCTGCTCCCCTCTTGTTGGCAGGCAAACACCTTTTTATTCAGACAAGCAGTTAATGTTTCATTTGTTACAGGGAGTCTTATTATGTGGGGTGTGTGCTGTGCTTTTATCCTTGTTATTATGATAAAAAATGATTTTACACTTGAAAAAAATCAGTGGTATTTTAAAATGATAACTTGTTTCAATATATTTTAACATTTTTTTAATTATCTGCAGTCATAGATTCATAGAGTTGGAAAAGACCCCAGGGGCCATTGAGTCCAACCCCCTGCCATGCAGGAACACCCTCAAAGCACTCCCAACAGATGGCCATCCAGCCTCTGCTTAAAATCCTCCCAAGGAGGAGACTCTACCACACTCCAAGGCAGCATATTCCACTGTTGAACGGCTCTGAGTGCCAGGAAGTTCTTCCTGAGGTTCAGGTGGAATCTCCTTTCCTGCAGCTTGAATCCATTGCTCCTTGTCCTGGTCTCTGGAGCAGCAGAAAACAAGCCCACTCTCTCCTCGATATGACATCCCTTCAAATATTTAAACATGCTATCATGTCCCCTTTTAACTTCTCTTCTGCAGACTAAACATACCCAGCTCCCTAAGTTGTTCCTCATAGGGCATGGCTTCCAGACCCTTCACCATTTTGGTCGCCCTCTTCTGGACTTGCTCCAGCTTGTCAATAGCCTTCTTGAACTGAGATGCCCAGAACTGGACACAGTATTCCAAATGAGGCCTAACCAATGCAGAATAGAGTGGTACCATTACCTCCCTCAATCTAGACACTATACTCCTATTGAGGCAACCAAGAATCACGTTGGCTTTCTTGGCTGCCGCGTCACACTGCTGACTTATGTTCAGTTTCTAATCTACCAAGACTCCTAGATCCCTTTCACAGGTACTGCTATCCAGCCACATGTCCCCCATCCTATATTTGTGCCTTCCATTTTTTCTGCCTAAGTGTAGGACTTTACACTTCTCTCTGTTGAAATGCATTTTGTTAGCTTTGGCCCAGCTCTCCAATCTGTCAAGGTCATTTTGAAATTTGATCTATTCCACCCATGCAATTATAGCACTATGACTCTACTCTAACACCATTGTTCTGTCCTGTGGGACTGGTAGTTGAGAGAGAGGCCTTTAGAATCCTTTGCCAGGGAGCAACCCTGGTGCCTCTGACCAAACGACAAACCCCAAGATTCCCCAGGAGGCAGCCAAGGCAGTCAAAGTGGAATCATAGCACTATGTTTGTACAGTATGAATATGGCCTGGGTTTTTAGCTTATCTTGTTTTAACCTTTTGAGAGCTGCTTTGGGTCCCATGCTGGGAGAAATGCAGCATATAAAATAAATATCTCACTCAGAAGTAAGTCCTATTTTCAATTAGATTTACTCCCAACTTAAGGCCATCTAGCAATGGTTGAAACTGTGAGGCCCTTTACATGATGTTAAGCATGTTTAGTTCCTGGCTGACCTAACCAATAGTGAGGAGTAGCACTCCAACTATATCTAAAAAGCCACACATTGCACAACCTGGTGCATAAGATCATAGGCTTGAAACCAGAGCCAGCATGGTGTGGTAGTTTGAGCATTAAACAATGGCCATTTCCACTCGCGACGAGGGAATTGCTCCCTGCCGCTACTCACTGGATCTTCTTTGGGTCTGGTCTGGTCCGGCGCGAGGAGGAGCAGTGCGTGATCACAGATCCTCACTGCTCTGGCATCCAAAATGGTGGCTTCCGGTTGATCATGGGTCATGACCAACTGCTGAAGCTTGTCAGCCTAAAGCCCGCCCTCCGCAGATCACAGGCTCACATTGGTGCGAGCCTGTGAATCTGCATTGGAGAGCAGGCATGCAATGGCGCACGCTGGCATTTTGAAAAACCTGAAAAATCAAGTTTTTCAAAAACATGCTGGAGGACCACTTGGGGTCACTCCAGAGTGGACTGAGGTGCAGAACTACACTAAGTAGTCCGGACCCAGTCCGCTCCAAGGTGCAGATGTCCTCCGTGGAGGACGAACTGCACCATTTTTTTTAACCCATGCAGAAATGGCCTAAGACTCTAGAAATCAAGTTCTGGATCTCTGCTCAGCCACAGAATCCCACTGGGTGACCCTGGGAAGTCATACTCTCTCAGGCTCAAAAGAAGGCAAACTCCTCTGAGCAAAAACAAAACAAAAAACAAAAAAAACAATGATAGAGTTGCTATAGGTCAGACATGACTTGAAGGCACACAATAACAACAATAATAAATCTAGAAACCATGCCTGGATGAACACAAGAGAGGATTGCTTTCAGGGAGATGACAAGGGTAGCAATATGCATTTATGCTCCCATTGGGATTAAGAAGAGTTTTATAGAAATCCAGCAAGAAAGAGAACAAATGAGGCAGAAAGTGTCTCTATTAATAAAGAGAAAAGTGAACAAATTACAACTCTAGAATGGTATTCATTTAAAGAAGTAATTTTGTGACTGATCAGAAGAAGGGGGAAAAGTAGCCTTATTGTTTACAATATACTTTATACCACCCAGACATCCTGTGGACTTAACCTTATGAATGCTATGGGTCTGATCTTGGCAGGAAAAAAAAGGCTCTTTAAGGCCATTTCTGCACAACTCTCTTCTGTGTCATTGTGCTGCAATTCTGTATCTAGAAGGGAGTGCACCAGTATTAGTTCCCTTCGCACCTGCTCAATTCCTGCAGAAGGGAGTGGGACGGCCCCTCCTCTTCCTTCCACAGCTCAGCCGGGCACTTGCCATTGCTGAGCTGGGGTAGGAAGCATCACAATTGTACTTTCATGACTTCTGCATGACAGTAAGTACAAGAGTGTGTTACTGCATTTTAGGCCTCCTTGGAGGTACCCCTAGATATCATTTTGATATCAATAATTTGGCTCTCTTCACCACCCCTCTCCACGTGTTTGAGAGGCCTCCGGACAAGCACAGAACTAGGCTCGGTCATCAAACACTGCAATATCCCAAAACAATACAGGCAGGCCAGAAAAAGCCAGATCACTGCTTTAGGAGACCTCTCTGCAAACACCCTTATTATGTATGCACGCTGTTTACAAAGGACTCCCTGCCCCGAGCAGGCAACCTGGCAAGCTGAATACTCAAGTGCCAAGCACTCTGTATTTGCATACTGGCTAACTCTTTGTTAATTCGGTCCTAACTCAATCATGCTAAATTCTGACCTTTCCAAAGCTTTGTCCTGCGCCCGAAACTCATTGTTTTCCCCAAGTATGGCATAGCCTGCAGTTACATTTCTCTCTATAAAAACCCCTGATTCCGAGACCTTCCTCGGATTGCTCCCGAGTTCCAGACCGCCTTGCTGCCGCTTTGCTTGGCGAGCTTCCCCTCAGCTCCACGTGCTGAGCTACATCGCACCCCAGCATTGCTCTCTATCTTCTTTCCGGGCTTCAGGAACAAGTTTTGTATCACCCAAATCAACTATCCCTCTGAAAATCCCACTATCATACTCACACCTTTATTTTCCTTAGTTATCTGTGTGCGTGTGTTGCTTACATTTTGTGCCTCTATTTAATAAAGATAATTATTTCCCACACGGTTTGCTTCTTGATTTGGCCTGACCTGGTAAACATTGGGTTACAAGATCCTGCTGCGTTACCCTGCCTCTCGTAGTGCCAACTAGTGCTCTTGACTAATTTCCCCATCTTGTGTAATTGTAAGGTTATTTAGGTGTCCCTCCTGGGACCCCCAGTAAACAAGGTAACAAGTGCCATGTGACTGGAGGTGCAAAATGGATTTTTTCCACTTTGCAAATACCGCTTGAGTGCAACTCTTCACAAGGGGATGGCAGCAGGATGGCAACGATGTCATTTGGAAGCACGACCTTCCATCCTGTCATGGAAGTCGCACAGCGATGTCATGTGCACAACACCTAAGATTACTTGAGTTCCAACATTGGGCTGGAATTGTCAATACTCATCGGTGCCTTTTGATATTAACTACATTTTCATTCAAGCTCTACATTAGTTCTAAGTACAGAACAAGCATGTTGCAGTTAACAAAGCTTGTGATAGTGAGGCTCATTTTTATAAAGGCTTGTAAACCACCAGCACCCTGTTTCTGCCTCATCCTCTGGCTTGCTGGAAGATCATTAGCAGTATCAGCAGTGGGAGGATGTTGAAGGGAAACTAGAGAAACACAGACTTTTAGTGTGGGATTGCCCCAGGGTGTCTTTTAATAAGCAATGCAATAAACAAAGCTTGAGCTAGGAAAGAGTGGGATTCTACTGAATTCAGTCCTAGTGTAGCCATGTATATCTGTTTATAAGAGGCAAGATAAACAGCAAGTTCCTCTGGAATCCTTTGCAGAGCATACATCAAAAGCAAAACAGACAGAAAAGGGGAGCGCAAATAAGACTGACTCACCAGCTGCCCTCCTACAAAACATCCTTAGAAAAGTATAGATCTATATGTTTGGGCACCAAAGTAGGTATCTTCAGAAAAGTGGAAACTAGTGAAAGAAAATGGATGAACTGTGGAAGAAATTTTCAAGCAGTCTGTATAGAGTTCAAAATGTTTTTGTCTAGTTATGCAAAGCTTACCTGAGCTCTTTTCATTTCACACGTGCATATTGACAGTTTTGCATAAAAAGTTTTCTGAAACATGTTGAGCTTCTCTTTTCTTTTGTGGTATGAGAAATTATCTCTATTCTTTCCATGTTATTTCTGTTTTTGGTGTCAAATTCTCTTTTAAAGAGGTAATGCCCAGGAAACCATCTTCTTTGCTAACTGAGGCAAACCTGTATTTTGTAGTTCCTGACTTTACTCCACAGCTCAGAAGACTCACAGGCAAGGAATTCAGTGAGTGATCCCAGAGCTTGTAGTCGGGTAAATGGATGGAAGCAAGCATTGTTAGAAATGCCCAGATCTCTTTGTGAACTTTAAAAGAAAACTTGTACGCCAATTACAGTGACAATATTATTGGAGGGCTTGGAAACATATCACCTTTCAGGCATTGTTGGACTGGGACTATGTCAGTCTTACTCACATAGGTAAAAACGTAAGCAATCAAGAGAAATGAAGTCCCACAACATCCATATGTTCCCCCATCCTTGGTTCTGAACATGCTCAGGTTCTGCCTTCCTTTTTGTGCATGTGGATGATGTAGTATGGTATTGAATGTTGGACTAGGACACAAGGAGACCAAGGTTTGAATCCCTGTTCAGCCAGGAAAACCCACTAGATGAGCCTGGCCAAGTCACACTCTCTCAGCCTCAGAGGAAGAAAGTAGCAAGCCCCCCCCAAAAAAAATTCTTACAAAGATGACCCTAGGATAAGGTCTCCATAAAGTAAAATTGACTTGAAGGCACATAACAACAAATTACCATACGTATGTGCTGCCTATATAACCTTTTCATGGCTTTATACATTTTTCCCCATTCCGTTTTAAGAAGGCATATATAGGATATGAACGGGAAATCAGCATTGGGTATGAGATAATCATGTTGGTGGCCTTGCCACGAGGAAATTTTGTTGGCGGAAATGGATGAGCATAACTATTCCAGTCAACAGCAGGAAAACTGGGGCAGGGAGACACTAAGTCCTCACAATTTATCTTTGGCTCAGGAAGAGATTTGTCTGTGGATCTTCCAGGCTCAGGTTCAGGACACTTTTGGCAGAACTGCCTTCTCTGCCTTTCCCTCTCTAGCAACAGAAAGAAGACAGGGGTGCATTTTTATGGGTATAGGAGCTGGTAATTCATAAACATATTAACTGGAGGAACAGATATAAGATATTATTTTATATCTAAGCTTCAGTCAGTTGTAGACTGAAACTTACCAAGCAAGCTATTATGACAAACTTACCAAGCTATGGGACTGAAACTTACCAAGCAAGCTATTATGACAAACTTACCAAGCAAGCTATTATGATTGTCTAGCAAGAGTACAGGCAGGACGATTTGACTGGTTCATAATGGGGAGGAGGGAATCTGTGACCCTCCAAATAGTGTTGGAGTTCTGCTCTCATCAGTCCCACCAAAGATGGCCAGTGATCAGGTAAGCAGGCATGGGGAAAGTGCAACCTGCAAGCCATGTGTGTCCCCCAAGGAAATTTTTGTGGCCCCCCAGTGTCCCCCTGGATAATGTTTTTGCCTCCAAATGTTCTAAAGGGGACAGAGGCATTTTCACCATGTTTTCGGGGCTCTCTTGGGCATCTTTGGCCCAGGAGAGGCCTTTAAAAAAAAGAGGGGAAATTAAGAGGAAATGAATTCCCAGTTGATTTGAGAGGGTCACAGGCCATGGTTAAGAAGGAGACAGGGCAGCTCTGACAACTGCTTCATGGGCACAGTACTGGAAGCTAGGGAACACCTCAATCTAAAATGTTGTATAATAATGCAGCAAAGATCAGCCAGTGGAACATAAACATCAAAACACAAAATACAATAGCATCCAAAATCCACAAAACCAAAATTCTTTTATTGGGATAACCAAAAATGCACAAAATACATCACATAAGCTCCGAAGGCTTTGTATATTTTTGGTTGGCCCAATTGCTGTTTTGTAGATTTGGATGTTATTGCATTTTCTTGTATGGCCAACACAGCTACTCCTGGATATGTTATCAAAACACAAGACATATAGTTATGGAAATTTATCAGAGAAGCCCACAGCCTCTTGGGAATGGCAGCAAAGTTTGGCAGCCATCCTTTCTATTGGCGAGTCCAAACGAATGACCAGTCACAAGTATTTATCCTCCTGTCAAAGTTGCTTTTGAACTGACTATTCTGAAGTCTCCAGATTACCAACAACGGAGTGTGTTAATTTGCTTAGAACCATCATCCTTGCAATATGGAAATTTAAAAAGTGTCAAGGAACCCCCTTGTCTGTGCCAGAAACACTCTAAAACTGAGTATTACACATACAGTGCTTGGGAAGGGGGGGCACAAAGTTAATACATGGCTCTGTGTACTACAGAAGAATCTTTGAATTATGAACTGGCAGAACAGTCAGCGAAGGAACGTCTCTCCCCATCACTGAATTAAAGCATTCAGCTATTTTCAGCCTCTGACGTTTCTTGTGAAAAGGCAGAGCCAAGGAAAGCCAATGCTAATCAGCCAAAAGAACTGCAAATGTTTTGAAATGCCATGTGGATTAGGGGGGAAAGTCCAGATTTTGGGGGGCAGACATGAATTATTGTGTGTGGATATAAATATTTTTCCCCCAGCTCAGCTACTGGCTCCCATCCAGTACACTGCAAATTCATCAAAAAATGAATAGCCTAGTGTGTTAACAACTACCTGATGAATGAAAGAAAACTGGCCTAAGGGGGCACCCTTGAAAAATGGAACCTTCACTGAGACTTGGTCTGTTCAAAATAGGTTGCAAGAGTGCAAACAATGTACATGCACTTAATTTGTCCTAAGTTGTTCTTGCACCACTCTATTCAACGAGAAGAGTGCAATGCCCCCTAATTCTCTTCCATTTTACATGCAGCATTTCTACTCAGGTTACTTCTCTGTAGGTCCTTTTCAAGTATTTTCCTCCCTCTGGCCTTTACAAGGGAAACATAATTGAACATCTATTTTTTTAAAAAAGGAAAGAAGGAATTTCTTCTGAGGTCTGAGTGTCTGGTGATAGTGAGAGAAAGGATAACTAAAATGTCCCTGAGAAGGAGAAACACTGAAATTCACTTCAACTTTTATGATATTTCAACTTGTACTTCTGCTTGTACTGTGTATTAACAACTGAAGGATGTTTGTAGCCACTCCTGGCCATGTTGCTATGCTACGCTAGTCCAGGATCTGATTCTCAAACTACAGTCTTGAAGCACTTTATGCTGGAATAGGTACAGAAGTTTAAGTGGAAGAAACTGGGAGGAAATTAACCTTGGAGCACTATGCATTCTTCCTCTTTTCTCAAAATGTCTTCTGGGACTTTTGCAAGTATTCCTATAACTGTCATGACTTCAATGCTAAACAAAATACTAAAATAATTCTAAGTACAAAATTAGCTGGGTGTGTGTGTAGGGGGGTAAACTAATTCACATTATCAACACTCAGAGCAAAGCTGTAAGTTCTAGGTCCTCCCTTTCCAACCCAATTACTCAACTAGGGTAGCTGGAGGATGCAATGGGGTTTACATAAGTGTTGACATGCCATTCAATAGTTGACTCAGAGAATCTGCCCTAATTGGGATTAGCCACTGAACATAACAATTGCCTTTCTCTAAATGAAACATTTTATAGAAAGACTCAGTTACTCAACTAGAGTAGCCCTAATGATGCAACGGGATTTACATAAGTGTTGTCTTATCATTTAGCTGTTGATTCAGTATGTGCTCTAGTTGGGATTAGTCACTGGATGTAACAATTGCCTTTCTCTATATCAGGGGTGTCAAACTCAGTTTCATCTTGGGCTACAGCAGCATTATGGTTGCCCTCAAAGGACCAGTTGTATCTGCAAGATTATATAAATGTATCTACTCCTTTATCATATTAATTGCCTCTGCCTTCGATTATTACTGGTTTTTAAATCCCTTTCCCTCTGCATCCACTTTTCCTTTCTTAGACATTTTGGGGCTATTTGATAATAGTTTATGGTCCCTATATCTCTGTAAAGTGACATAGAATTGGTCAGTACATTTAAACTGTGCCTCTTTCTGCTTCCCTCTCCCCTATGGCTTTTTCTGCTTCCTTGCCTGGTGAGCCTGATCCCCACATTGTGGTCCTGCAGCTGCTGATATTCTGAAGAGGGGCCCAGCAGTCAGCATTCATGGTCCACTTCTACTTCTGACTGCTTCTCTGTCCAACTCTCACAAACCGTGCAGAGCATTGCCACAGTAACCCGTGGCAACGCTCTGACAGCAAGACTTGAACAGAGGAGCAGTCAGAAGTAGAAGTAGATTGTGAGTGCTGGCTGCTTGGCCCCTCTCCAAAATACCAAAAGTCAGAGGCCTGCAATGTGCAGATCAGGCTCACCAGGCAGGGGGAGTGCCACAGCTGCAGGAGAGGTGCAATGACCACATAAAAAGGCCTGGAGGGCCAGATTTGGCCCACGGGCCTTGTGTTTGACACACGTGCTCTAAATGTAACATTTTATATAAAGACTTTACGAGGAAGAGGAGAGTATAAACCTTTAAGATAGCCTTTACAAAGAAAGAATTTACCAGGGTTAATGAAAATAATGAGTGACTTGTCAGCAGACAGAAAATCCTGTCCACATTCTAAGATTCATTTGTAACAAAAACATATATAACTCAATTCCTGTCAGGAAAACAGGTAAACCAAACTTTGAAGCTCCCTCTAATCTGACCCTGGTGGTCCTCAAAGCTATAAAAAGAATTATTTATTAAATCCTAGGAACAGTGATATAACACCATTGCTATGCCTAATTACTAGGCTCTGGAGTGATGTTACCCTTGCAAGTGAGTTAGTCATAGTTTTTAAATGTAGTCTTTCCAGCAGGTGTGTTAACATGAGGGATACATCATATCCAGTGGGGGAGAGAAGGAACTCATTTCTCAATGTTACAAATTATTCTCTGAATTTTTGAACACTTTGGTTTTTCTGTAACTCTCTCCTAGCTTGAGAAATACACCTGATCGTTTAAATGATCTTCAAGGATATGGATATGGTTAGGATATACTGTTGTAGAGAAATAAATGATGCCCTTATCGTATTGTTGGGAGATGAAATATAGACAGCAGAAAATTCACAAATATGCTGAGGATGGACCCCGCCCCGCCTCCAGCATCCTCCTTTCATCACCTCCAAAGCACTTCCAGCACTTCCATTCCGATGCAATAAAAAAGTAGCCAGTGCCCTCTCCCAATTTTCTTTTAAGATAGGCTGCTTTTGCTCTAAAACAACACATACACTCCCCTTTCACCTTGTCTGCAAATGGGTTGCAGCTTTCTGGAGAATAACGCAATAGGCGGGATGCAGACACATACACTGTAAATAAGAAAACATTCATAGGACATGTTTCTTACGTGATAATTGCTGCATATCCTGCGTTGGTCAAAATCTGCACTGCAGATCAGTTTTCCATCATGTGAAACACAGAAACATTAGGCACAGTGGGACACAGGGAGTCTATAATGTGTTAGAAGTCACTCAAACAGTGATTGAAATTCACCTTACCATATGGATGGATGAAGTAAATTCATAAAACTGGATACAGAAGAGGCAGAGGCAGAATATACACAGACAGACATCAGTAGATGAAACTGACTTCATACAACATTATATTTTCACAGGATTAATAGACATAAGGTGCCCATAGTCAAACACAGCAAGCACATGCAGGCAGAGGTGGATGGATGAGATGTGTGTGTTTGCATCTCCAGAGAACTCACCTTTCAACTTAAGGAAACCCCATGAATTTCACAGGCTTTTCTTAGGCAAGCAATACTCAGAGGTGGTTTTGCCACTTGCTTCCTCTGAAATATAGCCTACAGCACCTGTTCATTGGTAGTCTCCCATCCAAGTATCTGGGATCTGATTCCTTTAGAATATTAGATAAGGTAAGAATATTAAAGTGTAGCCAATATGGTGTAGTGGTTTGAGCATTGGACTACAACCCTGGAGACTAGGGTTCAATTCCCTGCTTAGCCATGGAAACTCACGGGGGTGACCCTGGGCTCGTCACAAATTCAGAAAACCCTATGATAGATAGGTTTGCCTTAGGGTTATGATAAGTTGAAAACAACTTGAGGGCACACAGCAATAACAATGGATATATTACTAGATATAAAGTGTGTGTTGACAGAAATGAGAGATGGGCTGTCTGGAGATCAAGATGGATTTATATCTTCTGTTTCAGATCAGCCATGTTTGAAAAGAAGCAGCCATATTTGAAACAACTTGCAGGAAATAGATTTGAGGGAAGATTTATTTGAAGTCATCAGTAGAAAGAAGTTGTTAACGTCAAAAGTCTTGGGTGGTGCCATAGTCCTTTATTTCACATGAATTTGATTTTTTTTAAAACTAGGGCATTTCTCTATGGATTATACACTTAAATGTACAGATATCATGTTACTTAGCATACCAGACTGGAAGAACAGTTATCAAAACTGAGAAATATGTCAGGCACTGTTTCACAACTGTAGAATGGTACTCGGCGAAATAGCATGCTTGTCACATCTCTGAAATGGTCTGCAAAGGGTTACCAGGGTGACAGCTGGTGTCTCCTCCATTATTTGGTATTTCGCTTCTTCAAACCCTATATTGGAAAGTACGCCAAGTCTCTGTGGGGTGATAACATCAGTGACACATTCAAGGAAGCACTCAAAAAGTTTTTTTAAAACTGCATTTTTACAGCAGGACTTTTGTATCATTCTCTGACAGCAAATCAGTCTACAATGGTGACTTATTGCTGTTTGATCCAATGAGGAAGAGGGTGGTTTTGAGAAACAAATAAAGCATACAGTTTTTCACTCCATCATTGGTAGCTACTGCATTTGACTACAGAAAGCTAATTAAGTATCTCCAGTCACATTTATGATTTGTACTAATAGGGAAAAGGACTGTGAAATGCTGTATGGCTATAATTAGCATTTATGGGGCTCCCACTGTTAAACATCCCACATCACTCTGAACCAAACTACACTGGGTTATGTTCTTATGTAGTAGCCAGTGAGACACACGCAATAAAAACACACATCATAGCAATTAGGTAAGTAAAGTATAGACTTCTCCAAAGTGTTGTTTAAATAATGCTGCCTGACTTTGAACTGTCACAAAAAAAATGACAGTATTAAACCATCCAAGCCAAGCAGGAAGCTGAAAATATATTACAATCCTCAAAAAGCAGACATTACCAGCAAGAAACAAAAGGTCCTTTGCAGCAACATAAAGTTGGGGGTGGGGGAAGTCTATTTTGACTCCAGGCTTCTCTGACTTATCTGACAGGTTAGGGACCAGAGCACTGTCAGAAAATGGTATTGGTTGAAATGTGGAACCCACGTACTGCACTGTAGAGAGCCTGAAGAACTTAGAGAGGCTCACTTGGGACCAACTGCATGCACGCTGCTTGCAAATTCAGCCAGCTTAGCACCTTCTTTTCCCATCTCACCTCAACTTTGCAAGTAGTGTGTGTGAGAGAGGTTCCAAGCAGGCCTCCATAGGCAAGAAGAACTGGTGAAAGAATGGAAATTAATTGAATTTGTCCTTAATTTGGAAGCATCAAAAGAATGAGTCATCAGATAATTGGGCGTAAAAAGGTGGGGGGTTCCTGTATATGGCCTGAGATAAGCAAAACAGTTGCTCAGAGAGAGCATGGAGACATTGGTTCTGTAGAAAGGAATGTAAGTACAAAAATAAAAGCGATTGGCTCCCTAGTCTGTGGGAGAAGAAAAAGGAGACTATAGAAGATTGGTCCTTAGGATTGCTCTACAGTCCTTTAATGACCCTCTCCTTTAAATATAACTTTCTAGCTATTTTACTAGGGAGGTTAATACTATAATTTAAAGTGTCTTGCCTGTCTGCCTGTTATGCTTTACAAATCCACATGCTCAGTCACAGATAACAAAAACCTGGCATGTTATCTGATGGGACCAAAATTAAAATATAGTCTTGTTTTGAAGAAAATATATCAGCTATTTTAAGTACCTCTTGAACACGTCAGATTATTTTATTTTATGTATTGCTCTAGGAAGCATATTTATGAACTTATTCAGACCGAAGCTGATGTTTAGTCAGAATGACATACCAAATGTTTTCATGCAGGTTGAGAATAGATGAACAAAGTTCAACCTTGAGAGGGGATTTTTTTAAAAGAAATCTCTTGGTTTTGGTCCATTTTTTTCATGGAACAAATATTAAGGGTTGAAGTTGCTATCACTTGTTCAAATCATAAATGAAATAATAAATATCAACCCAGGCAATGACTGTAGGATGCACAAAGCCGGAAATGTAGAACTTGCTTCAAGCTTGAAGTATCTTGGAAATTAAGATATGATACTGGGGGTATACAATTGCATCTAGGAACAGTCCTTGCATTTACCAAAAAGAGTTTGAATCTTAAATTTTATTCCAAGAGCTGGAACCATATGCCTCCTCAGATGCTGCTGAATTGCAAGGCCTATCGAATATTGCCAATAGTGAGGAACACTTGAAGCAGCTGTCCAAAAGAATCTGGAGGGCAAAAAGATTTTTATTCTGGTCTTTTAGGAAGAGCTATGAGGTTCTCTATATCATTCTGGAGAACTCCTTTCAACCTTCTCCTTTAATGCTCTGCTGCTAAATTCTCCTACCTGATCTTGGAAATTGAGCAGGGTTAGCCCTGGTTAGTACTTGCATGATAGACAGCCAATGAATTCCAGGTGCTGTAGGCTATATTTCAGAGGAAAGAACTGGCAAAGAACACTTCTGAATATTCCTTGCCTAAGAAAACCCTAAGAAATTCATGGGGTCACCATAAGCTGACATGACTTGAAGGCATATACACACATATCCCATCAAAATAATTTCTCAGTTCCTTACTCATACCCTCACATGAACACAAGGAACACTACATGAGCCATCTGGCTCTTTAAAATATATTTCCATACCTATCTGACTTCTCATGCATGGATGGGAATCACACAGCCCTACAGAAGTTGATGGACTGCAATTCCTAGCACCCCAGTCAAGGGTAGCTAAAGTGAAGAATGCTGGGAGTTACAGTCCAGGGTTACAGGGAGTTAGAGAGCCAAATGGTTCCCATGCATCCTAATGGGCAATGAACATATAGGATTAATAGAAATCAAAAGTATTTTAAACTTCAGATGTTAATAACGGCATTGGCTCCTGCAGCAGTGATGGATTTGAAGGCCAAATGGCCATCTGGTGAACGAGCTGACTAATCAAAAATCAAAAAGGCAGAATAACTTTTGACAATATGTCATTATCTATAGCATTCTAGCATACAAACTACCTCTATACTATCTATACTATCACCTACTCCTGTTTTCAGTCAAATAAAAGCCTCCTACTATTTCACAGACCCAATTCACTCCTTCTCCACCCCCTCCCCCACCAGATGCTCTGCTAGTGCAGTGGTTAAATGCCGCTACTGCAGTCACAACATTGTGAGTTCTATCCTGCCAGGCTCCAGGTTGACTCAGCCTTCCATCCTTCCGTAGGTGGGAGCAATTAGTTTACAACATTGTAAACCGCTTAGGGAGTACTTAGCACTGATAAGCGGTATAGAAATATAAGTGCTATTACTATCTCTTCCATGTGCACACCCCGTCTCACACCACTCTCCTCCTTTTATCCAATCTGCTTTCACACACAAATCCATTCTGCAAATCTCTCTACACTCCCTGGTGTCAACACAAGTTGCCACTATAAAAACCTCATACGATTTCACAGATCTTCAATATCATTTTAATTTCTTCCATTAAGAGCAGAGGTATTTGGGGGGCAGGATGAGAATCATAGCGCTTACATATTAAATCTTTTCCTTTTGTGGCACAGTTTTGCTGAAAATAGTTGCTACTAGCCATGAGGTTGAAAATATTTGGGGATATGTTAGTCTGTTTGAAAGTTTTTCCTCTCGACAAATAATAGTTATGGCTTGCATTGAGATTGCAGTGGTGGTGTGGGATAAAAATCCCATTCCCCATATTGAGACTCAGATCAAGATTGAAATCTCCAAATGTCTTCTTTGAACAAGCAAAATTGCTGGGAGGGAAGGGGTGTGGTCTTCCAGCAGACCTTTCCAGCAGTCTTGTAAACAAGAAGCCAGGGGAATTGTGGCTCCTTTCTGCCACTGACCACAGCAGAAGTCTGGCAGGTACGTGAAATACGTTTAAAGTTTTCTCCTTTGACACTAAACTACCTACTTCTCCAGAATTACTGTTGAAAAACAATCCCAAGTGCTAAATATGACTGAAGGAGAGGAAAGAAATAGTTCACTGAGTTCCTGATAAATTAACACACGCAAGCTGCTGGTTTCAGCAGTCTGGATTGATGGGTCAGACATTTTTCAGGCCTGTGTTATCTGTTACACAGAAAGTTTCCCCCCGCTGTATCTGTGGAATTAAATAAATAAATCCCAACACCCACTCAACAGGGATTCATTTCAGCACTTAATTCTTGATGAATGTAAGGAACGTCCAAATAAACTACAGCCTTCAGTCAGGAAAGGTTATTCTAGGTTCCTAACTTTTCATTTCCTGCGTTCCACTAGAAAGTCAGAAGAAAGCTTAGTTCAGTTCAAAACTCCCCAGGGAAGGTAAATGCACATGCCTCAAGCTTGTCTATAATTTTGAAACCAACACTTGATTATTGGGCTATCCAAAAGAAAGACGCTTCTGAACTTTTCTCAGTCTAAGCTTCTTCAGGGCATTTCAGAACATCTCTCATTACACCACCACCACTGGGTAAGCATGCCAGTGTCCAGCCAAACATGGAGCTGAGGGATAAAAGAGGTACTAAGAACCAATGTACACGTGACTGAGAACTGTGTGCAATTCAGCTGTGTTTGCAACTGCCACCGAGACATGAATCTCCTGTCTCCTTACTCAGTTTTTCTGCACTAAGTTGCTCCTACTCGCAAATTGTTTTTTTTAACCCCACACAAGGAGAAAAGCAGCTGGAGGGATCATTTTAAAGATGCAAAATGATTGTTTCCAACCTGCTCTCCCACTCCCCAAAGAAGGCTCCAAGTTTGAGAATTCTTAGCTTACAGAAAAAGATGACTATGATGGTAGAAGAGAACATAAGAGATTTATGAACTTAAGCATGGGGATGACAGGCAAATTTTCTTCCCTGTGACAATATTGGAATTCAGGGTCATCTGAAGAACTGATTGGCTGGAGATTGAGGACAGACAAAAGAAAGTACTTCATACAGTGTGTCATTTATTTATAGATTTTTCTACAACAGAGTGTACTGATATCTGCTAGTTTAAATGGTCTTAAAATGGATTGGACAAATTAACTAAGAACAAATTCATGATGGCTTTATTGAACCTCCAGTTTCAGAGAACCACCTCTTGTGTATATTGATTTATACTGCTCAGGTCAGTGGATAAAGAAGATTGTGCCTATTCTGTTTTATTTCTTTAAGAGCCAAGCCATTATAAACTGCCCATGTGAGTCATCTAGTATAAACTTTTCCACTATTTAAACAGAAGTATGAAAGAGGGGGTTGGTCTTTATAATTTGTCAAGGGACACAGAACAGCTGGAACTGGAGACAATTCTGAATTAAGTCACACATTTATTTCCCTTTTTTGGCACCAACAGTTTTTCTCATCAGTTGCAACAATAAATGAGTTTTGGGAGAAGGCCTATGCATTTTTCTCTTTTCACAAATACAACAGGATCCATGTATCACCCTCAGAGAAGTGGCTTTACAGAGTCAAACAGAAGCTGTGCAGAAATCCTCTTTCTCTTCCAGAAGGGAGTGGAAGGCCTTCTGCTCACATTCACTGATGTCCACTTCTGATGTGGAAAGTATTGCAAGTATGATAGCTTTGGTGGGAAAGACGAAGAGAAAACTTTTGAGTACCCCCTCCCAGAGACTGTCCATGAAGTTTCCTCACTGGAAACAATTTGAAGAATACTGGAACTGGAGGATTTGGCAGCTGTAATGACTTTAGTTAAAGCATTAGGGGACTAAAGGTTTTGAGTCCCTGATCCAAAGCTTGAAAGTTAGCCACCAGTAACTTTAATTGTGGCCAATTTTGAATTATAGATATTTATTAAATTATACTTTTCCTTATGGGAAGTCTTGCAAGGCAACTTATAACAAAAACTTGTAAGAACAGCAAAAACAATAAAAATATTAAAAGAGTGGTCCTTAAACTCAAACCATAAAAATAATGCAGAAGTTGGCATGCTGACCATGAAACAAAGTAAAAAATTGTGGTGGAGTCTTTATTAGGTCAAAGAGAAGGCACAATTTTTGTCCAGCTACATTATTGTATTTTTTCCATTTAAGATGGATTTTAAAACACAAACAAGTCTAGATATAAATAGCATACGTAGTGGGGAAGAGAGTTATTCTTTAACATCTACAGGCAAATGTATTATGAGTGAAGCTACTTTCTCACCCATAGTGTCAGAGACTGCGTTTTTCCTTCTTTTGATCTACATAAACAAGTCTCCTCTCTTTAGAGTCTTTAGAGTCTCTTTAGAGTCTCCTCTCTAAATCAATACAATTCCAGGGAACAGAATGGACTCAGATGAAGTCTCGGGGCCTTTCTGCAGTACACTCTTATAGTGCTACTATCCCACTCTCAATCTCCTGTGGAATTCTGGGGTTTGTAGTTTGCTGAGGCCAAAGAGCTCTCTGGCTGAGAATTCTAAAGGCCCCTCCCTAAACTGCAGATCCCAGGATTCCACAGGATGTTGGAAGTGGAGTAACAGTGTAGTGTGGAAAGGCCCTCACTTACCACACTGGTGGAATTGGAGATCACATGGGGCAACAAGAACTAGATTTTGCCTGCTGTCTCAGCACAGCCAGATTTCAGGGGGCAGGGGAAGGGGACAGTACAGGCAAGGGGTGGCCAGCCGTGAGAGCCCGTTATGGCCATGCTACCATTGGAGAAATCACAGTCAGAACTGTTACCTGACTGCAAAGTTTCTCAGTGGTTTAGGCCAGTTGCTTCTGCCTCCGCCTCATTTGCCTCACAGGCTGGCAGCTGCAGTCCCCCAGAGACTGCACACAAAAACGGTGAGACGCAGACAAGCAACATGTGCTCTGAGGGTGTTCCTGCATGGCAGGGGGTTGGACTGGATGGCCCCTGGGGTCCCTTCCAACTCTACATTTCTATGAACTTGGCACCTCCTTCCCGCTGTACTGCCTATTCTAAGTGCCTTGTAATAGTCAAGCTGGAGGGGCTGACAGGTAAAAGTCCGCCCTTTCTCCAGCCTCGGCATTTGTATGACGGACAGAAGCTCAACAGAATAATAAATAAATAAATAATAATAGAATTTATTTTTATCCCGCCTCTCCCAGTGGGATCCCTCTCCCAAGAGACGCCTGCTCCCCAATCGTTCTGTCCTGGAAACTTCTGGGGAAGGGAAGGGAAGGGAAAGGCGCTGAGCCATGAAGCGGCATCAAGAACCACCACCATTTTGACACGCCAGCCACCTACGGGACGAGATTCCCCCCACCGACCCAGAAGCGTAAGGCTCCGCCGCGCCGTTCCGTGCCCCCCCCCAATGCTAGCAACGGTCAGAGCCCGTGAGGAAGCCACGACCGCTCCTAGTGGGGAGGGAGTTCAGAGGACGAAGCGGCAGCTGGCCTCACCTCGGAGGGCTCGGAAACGCGGGCGCACCTCACGGGGGACGCGCCTCTCCTTCCCCAGGGCCGCCGCTCCTTCCTCGCCTGAAAGAGCAACGGCCAGGGCCGCGGCTGCCGCGGGGCGGGCGCCGGAGGGAGCGCACAGGGCCTGAGGGGCCCCCTCCCCCTCCCCGCGCCCGTTCACGAGACTCAGGAAACCTCCGCCGGTTACCCCGCTCCTCACGCCAAGCGCCTCTCCCGGAAGTCCTCCTCCGCTCCACGGAAGTGAACTCTGGGGCTCTAGAAGGTCGAGCCGGCTAAGATGGCGGCGCCCAGGAGGCCGTGTTGAAGGAAAGGAAGGGCAGGGCGCGCTCGGGGCCTCGCTGGCCGGACCGTCACCGCCGAGCCCTGCCTCCCGCTTGAGCAGGTACCCGCTGCGGATTAAGCCGGGGGGGGTCTCCTTCCGCGGGGCGAGGGCGGGGAGGCGCCTCCGCCGCCGCCGCCTCAGTCTTGGCCGAGTGGGAGACCAAAGCGGGACGTGGGTGCTGCAGCCTGAGGCCATTTCCGCACCAGCCTGTTATAGAGCGATGATTCCACTTTCAACATCCTATGGGATCCTGGGGTTTGCAGTTTAGGGAGGGGCCTTACCTGTTGTTGGTTTTGTTATGGGAAGAAGGCGCTCGGAACCTTTTCCTGTTTGTGCTTCCAGGGCTGCAGTCGTGGTTCCAGGGCTGCCTGGGGCGTTGAGAGGTGGCTCGAGGTGGTGAGAAGAGGCTGCCTTAAACTGAGTAAAAACTATTGATCTCTTCAACTGGCTGGTCTTTACCGGTGCGACCTAGATATGGCAGGGAATTCGTCTGGAGCCTTCTGCTTGCAAAGCATGTGCCCTGCGGTTGTTGAACTATAGGTAATAGTGTGTGTGTGTGTGTGTCTGTCTGTCTCTCTGCAAGTGGCCTGTCGACTTACTGCGACCAGACGGATTTCATAGGGTTTTCTTAGGCAAGGGATACTCAGGGGTGGTTTTGCCAGTTCCTTCCTCTGAATTATAGTCTCCCATCACCTGGTATTCATTGGCAGTCTCCCATTCATGTACTAGCTAGGGCTGATCTGCTCAGCCTCCAAAATCAGTCAGAATTTGGTACCTTTAGGCTATTTAAGTAGCTCTGCAGGTCATGGTGACAGGAATAATTACATATGTTACGTATGATTACATAATCATTACATAATTGTCATTTTATTCCTAGAGTCTTTTCCTTCTCAACCCCTTCTGGTATTCTCTTCTATTTAGGCTGAAAAATGTAGTTGGCAAGTTGTTGTGCAAAGGTATCTTATATCACTTTTCAGACTTGAGAGAAAGAGGTTTGTAGCATAAGCTTCCATAGATTTAAGTCTGCTTCATCAGATTGAAAGTTTGTTAGTCACTGTAGGTATGGTGATTTCTTTGGTTCCCATCACTCCTTAGCCCTTGTTCCATATTGTATTGGTTGGTTTCTTGGAAGGGGTTACAGTCTAAAATGTTTTGCAGGGTAAGTGGTGAAGGACAAAACTGTGATAGTAAAGATAAACATGGGAGAATATGCATTCTGTTCAGTCTTTTGTGAGTGTGTTTTAATTTTAATCTGGGAGAGAGACTATAAGGCTGTTCCAGAAGCTTAAAAAAAAGTTGTCCCCTGCCAATGTGATCAATATTAAGGTACCATTATTAGATGTTGTGGATGCGGGGAGGTAGGGAAGGATAAAAAGTGGATCTTTCTGATGAAATAGCAAAGGTTTGGATAGCTGAAAGCGAGGGAAAGGGTTGTATTATGGTATGAGAGTGAAGAAATAAAAGGGTCTGTCCATGTGAAATTTTGAAGGGAAAGTTGGTGCTGAAGCCATAGTTTGGGGGAAGAGCATATGTTCTCCATGTACAATGTCTTAGGTTCAGTTCTTTGCATTTCCAGTTAAAAGAGTCAGCTGGTAGGTTTTTGGAAACATACAGCTAGCCAGAGTAGATTGTACTGGACAAGATGCACTTGTTACGCAACTTATGTATATTCATAGTTTTGGCAGCAAAGTTCTGGGTAGAAGTGAAAGGACTTCAGGTAGAAACCAGAAAAGGAAAATTGTTAATAGCCAAGAATATAAACCAGAATTTTTACCAGATAAAGTGAGAGGAGAATTGGGAGGATGATGTCACTGTCAATGTGTGTAAAGAGTGTGCAAGAAAAAAGGGCTTGTGGAAAAAAGAGAACATGTTTGATACTGCGATGATAGTGAAATATTGAGATCAAAGTACCAGATGGTTGGAGATGATGGGGGAGTTCTGCAGGAGACAGGAGTGGGAGGTGAAGAGAGAGCTATTATCTGTGTACAATTGGCACTGAAGTTGTTAGCTTGATGGTTATTGAAGGATGCTGAGGAGAGAGAAGAGGAAAATAGAACCATACTTCTCCTTCGCAGAGGGTTGAATGAGGATTGTCCCTGAAGCAGGAAAAGGAGACAAACGATATCAATGGCAGCAGCAAACCAAAGCTGATGAGAGGATTCTAGACTTTGCAGTAAAGAAAAAAAATAATTAGTTTGGATAAGAATAATTTAGGTGGAATGGAGAAAGTGGAAGCCAATTGTGAGAGATTTTGGGGGAAAGGATGTTTAGACAGCAAGAGAAGGGGCACACTCCACTCCATGAGTTTGAAGAAACAAACAAAGGAAAACTGCCCCCTGTATACTCCACCATTTCTGTGGAACTTTTAGCCTAGTAATTCTGACTGAAATTGTCCTTGTTGTTGTGTCCATGTGCAATGTTTGTTAATGATTTTCAGTTCTCTCCGCTTCTTCAGGAAGAAAAATGAGAAAATATTAGCAGTCATAATATTTACCATTATTCAGAATCCTATGAATACTGATGCTTTGAGGTGTATTGTGTTCTTTGGAACTGTGGTAGATGGAATGTGAAAAAGGCTGGGGCCAAGGAGGAGCTGCAGAGGCAGGGCAATACCATCAAAACTATTTCCTCATGCTTTGCATTAACTCGGAATAAGAGATCATAGGGATGTAAGACACACAGTGGGAAGGGAGCCATTTAGTCCATTCTCTTCTGAACCAGGACATTCACAACTAAAACATCCATCAGCGCACTAGCCTCTGTTTAAAAAACTGTAACCTAAAATGGGCATATTAGTACTTTATGAAATAAAATTAAAATGACTTTAAATACCTTGATAGAGTTTCTCAAGCTATTTCTTTAAAAAACAACAACCTTGAACGTGGTTTTCATCAGAACATGCTTTGTGCTAACAGAAAATAAGAGACATGTTTGGTTGTAAAGGATCCCAAGGGCCATCTGGTTCAACACCCAGTGGTAATGCAGAAAACCCATAGCTAGAACATCACTTTGTACTCCATCAGAGCATCTGAGAAATAGATTAAAATCCATGAATGTTCATGCTTAAGTATTAAATATTGAAGGTGCAAATAATTACTTCCTACTGTTCCTTTTTATGCTAGAACAGAGTAGTTGTGGCTGTCTTTAGAAACCTGTATATGGAGGTGTCTGCAGGGAATCTATTCCTTCTCTTCTGGAGAATGTACATTTTATCCATTGGTGAGACTTGCTGTTGCCACACCCCAACTGTTTGTTTTGCATTTCTATTTTAGCTGTATTTGGGCTTGGAGATGTCTTATGTTTGCCTGTCACTCACACATATTCAGAAGCCATTATGGAGGTGATATTGCCAGTAGTGGATTCTGAGCGTTTCAAATTACAGGCATGATCAGAATGTCTCCAAAGGTCCAGAATAGCCAAGATACAAGATTTGTGAAACTTCAGTGTGAGGAAATCTTTCCTAGCCAGGCCATAGAAGCATTTTGTGAGTTCTGCCTCACTGGAAAATTTAGACAGTGGAAACCTATTGACTTAATGGGGAAAGGACCTCATTTGCAAAAGTGGACAAAATAAAAAACTTGGAGTCAGTGAGGGGTAGGAGAATGCAGACAATCAGACATACTTTTTCATCAAGGGAGTAACAACATAGTAAGTTGAGATTCAGTACTTTCAAATGTGTGCAGCATGGAAATTAGGAAGATTTTCTCTACTCTAATAATGATCTGCAAATGTTGCTTTCCCTAGATTTTCTTTGTATGTATGTTGGCTTCTTGGTTCAGTTCCTAAGAAAATGTACCACTGAACAGTTGCTAGATCTAGTATGGTTGCTATAGTGCATATCAAAACAACCTTAGGTGTTGGGAGTTACAAAATACATTTTCAGTATAATATCTCTTCTGCTTCCTGTTTGTTATGCATGTTTTGCAGATTGCAAACAATCTAGTCACAAACATAACACTTTCCTGCTTTTTTCAAATTAGATTTTTAATAGTGAAAAAAGATATGTTAACAATAACAATTTATATTTTCTGGAGAGTTCAGAAAACGTTAAAACACAGTCTTGTGCAGAGTTAGATATGTGAGAGTCTGCTGAAATGTATAGGCATAGATACATTAAATTTATAGACCTATATAGGCCTGGGTTTATCAGCCTCATCCTCGGAAATGGATGAGACTGATAAACCTGGGCATTCTCTGGTGAAGAGACAACATTTGTTTTAAAAAAACACAGTGAGGAACTACTCACTCTTTGTTTTGTTGCTGAAACTATTATTATTTGCACTAACCACCTCTTCCTCGGGGCTGACTTGATTTAAAGAGTAATCTGTGTCCCTCTTGCAGGACCATAATCAATATTGGGTTGAGATAGAAGTTGACTTGAAATCTATAACTGAATTCATAGTTGTACTGCTTGAAAATGCTAAAAAAAGAGCAATTGGGCCAGGATCTATAATCATAAAAGTAAATGTGTGTGTCTGTCAGGGTCATAGCTGCAAGACAATGAAACTAAGACATCTCAAACTTGGCACTGATACTAAGGGGACCCAAGAGGTGTATTATCTGAGGTTTGATTTATAAAGCACATTAATTAAAGTGTGTAGAAAGATCTGAAGCCTCCAGCACTATCTTTATTTGCTAAAGTTTGTAATTCATATAGCTGAAGCAGGGAGGAATAGTCCAAAGAACAAACTAATAGGGCTTTTCTAAGGAGTTAGAAGTGCCTCATGGTAGCAGGGGGTAGGGAGGCATAACTAGTTTGCCACTGTCCATGGTAGTGCTGGTATTGTAAGGGCTACTCCAACCTGTGCAAATCTGGATACTATGACAAGTGTTAAAAATAAAGTACCGGTAACACTTTTTCTAGTTAATTTTAGATTGTACACCTTTGGCAGGACCCATTGTTTTTGGTGGTTTTACTAGCAAAGTGCCATGTACATAGATAGTGCCATGCAAATAAACAATGATGATGCTGGTGATAGATCTGGTGCTGCCATTAGTCTTATATTGCATTTTAGCTTTCTTAAGCTACTTCAAATATCTGGTATCAACCTCTGCAAATATTTTAACTGAAATTTGTTGTTTGCTGAAGAGAAAAGAAAAGATTTTCTCACTACTGTCATTGTTCTGTATGTTTGCAGTGTAAATCTCCCTGAAAGTATATTTGTTCTGCCTACAAGCCAATAGTGTTATGAGCTTTTCAGCATCTAACAATCTTACTTTTTAAAATAGCTTTTGTTCTTTCAAGGTAATATGGTCTCTTATGTAAAAATTAACACTTATTTATAGTTTCTGAGTAACTTACACAAACGTACCAAAATGCACTTAAATAGGTGAAATTATTTGTTTCAGAAACTGAAGCTCCTTTTTACTGTGGGTTCAATACAATTGTGGTGTATTGACTTGAGCAACTGAAGCACGTATACTGGGCTCATAAACATTGCTTCAGTGTTTTCCTTTATTGTCATGAGACTTTTTACTGTGACAATTAAAAATGAAGTTTTATGGCTGTCTTATATCATAGCTAGTAGGTTTTAAGATCAGTAATAAACACACATTGCAGCTGGTGAAAAAAACCCCTCAATAACTCTCCTGATGTAAATGTTCAACTTTGGTGCTACTTTTATGGGCAATACCTACTTTTAAGTAAATATTCCATCTTGTTGATGCTCGTCTAGTTATAAACAGTTTTATAGCCAATGGCAGTAGCAGGAGTGGAAAAGATTAGCCTGATGGGTTGTTTAAAAGGAAACACTGAATTATTTCCCTTTGGATTATGGAAGCAGTATGTTCTCTCCATTTCTTCTTTATGCTTTGTTCCCCCTTCCAGCTTTCTTTTGCTGTTAAGACTAGGAATCTGTACTAGTTTTGCTTCTAGTGGTATTGTACATGAGTTCAACTGTTTTTTTTCTTCATTTGTAGGATTGTTTTTCTAGTGCCTCCAACAGAACAAACAAAAGCCATGCAACAAGTGCCGTGCAAGTTTGCATGCTTCTTAAGAACCACCAAAGAAAGGGGGATGACATTTCAGCAGTTAAACTTCCTCAAGCGCATGGTAAGCCGGTATAACATGTGTGTTGCACCAGCAGATAGTATAGATAAAATATTTGCATTTGTTCTATAAATCCTTGCCAGATAGGGGATCATTTTCTGTCAAATGGGCTGCAGCATAGGGAAAATCACAAAAGATTAAATGGATGCGCCTATTGCCCCACTTTCAGATGGAAACTCTACCAAGTTTTTGGTTTTTATTTTGCATTCTTTTCTCCCTCAGTCTCTAAGCCACAGGCAAGCCTTTGACCCTTTTTTGGCTCAAATATTTCTCTATGGATATTAAAAGTGCTCTGTCAGTAATTAATAATCTTGCTGATATTATTATTGTGTGTTGTGGTGCACAAGTACTTAAATTATTGTGGGGTTTTTTGATAAAATTCTACAGTCTGATTCATACATTTGGAAAACAGTATGGGCAGCTGATTGAAATGGCAGCTGTTTTCTAAATATAGTTGCATTTAATGCTTTTGGTAGTGCATGTCCTTATTCTTGGCTCTGCACTCCATTGCACATCTGGTAAGAGCTATGGCCACAGAAACACCAAAGTGTTGGGAAGAGGTGGTAATACTGTACCTCCACAACATCACTGCTCTATCACCATAGAAGAAGTTGGAAGGTTCAAGCTATCTGACAGATAGCGTCTCCCCTATGTGAACCTGCCAGGCCCTGAGATCCTCAGGATCTCTGTCAGTCCCATCACTTTCATGGGCCCAGTTGCTGGGATGCGAGGTAGGACCTTCTTGGTATCTACCTCTGGATTCTGAAACTCCCTTCCTAGGTGGGCTACACTAGCCCTTACTTTGCTGTCTTTCCCTCAGCAGTGAATGACTTAAAAAAAAAATCAGATTGGCTTTTGAGAACTAATTTTTTTAAAAAGAAAAGGCTTTTAATATGGTGCTGTATTATTTTTAACTGTAATGCTTTAAAACTGCTTTTCATTACATTTACTTGCATCTTTTAGGTGCCTTTTTTTGTCATTGATAGTTAATGTTGACCTTTTATATCTTTGAACTACACTTGGCCCTCTACATTTGTGTGTTTGACTTCCATGGATTTGATTATTTGTGAATTTTTTAACCCCTGCAAACCTCCTCGCCCCCAACACATCTCAGGGGTTTCTTATCTGGGGAACTTTCTTTCCCAGTGTCTCTGATCAGGCCGTGCAGCCCTTTAAAAATCCACCCCTGGGTTTCTTCCACCAGCCAATACCTGACCTGTTAAGGATGGCTTGCAACCTACTTTTTCAGCACCACAGACCTCCTCCTGCTGCCCCCCACGCCACCCCGCCCAAGGAAGTTGGTGGGTGAGAAAGAGGAAGCATAGGGTTGGCATGCTAACTCACCTCATTTCCATCTTCTTTCCTTGACCTGGTTTGGACCCTGGATGTCCATTTTCCTCACTATGCCTTGGCCCCTTTCCTGTAGTCACACACTCACATTTTGATAGTTGTCGTTTTTCCACTTTTGCTAGCATCCTACACTCACAACCTTAGCAAATATGGGGGGGGGCTTAATGTATATGGAACTTGTTGTAATTCGTAAGCCAGTAAGCCACCTTGTGCCTTAGTTTTGAGGTAAATGATGGGATATAAATAAGATTATTTATAATAAAATTAATAATTAGTGTAGCAGAAGAAACCTTGCTCCACAATGATAATTACCTCTGACACTGGATAGTAGCATATTTCCTGAGATGAGAGTCTTTTCCCTGGCCATACTGTTAGGACAGCAGCAGAAACATCAGCAGTTTGAGGGGGAACACTTTAATGGCACTACTATTAATTGCTTCCAGTGATTGCTGAATGTGGAGTTGCATTCCTGGTATTGCTTTAATCTGTTATCATTTTGAATTAAACGTTTAAAAAGAAAGGATATCTGGCTAAGGAGTCACATAAAGGTGGGGTTTTTGAGGGTAGGCAAATGTATCCTCTGTGTTCAAAGGCATCATTCCTCTGATTGTAAGATTCAGAACTGGGGAAGGGAATAGGTAAAGGTTCCATTACATGCTTGGTCTAGTTGTGAGTTCCCAGGAACATCTGGGCTGCTGCTGGTGACAAGAGTGGTAGATTTGATGCAACTGTTCAGTCTAGTAATGTGGGTCATATGACCCAACAGGGACAAAGAGAGTTTGAGCTGGCGTGGTTGAAATGGCCCAAGTTTATGAGTCTCTCCCAGACATGGCTTAACACCAGGTATTCACAGTCATGCTGCTTGCATCATTGTCTGTATGCCAAAATTGATAAAGACAGCTCAATTGGACATGTCATCCATGGCTCAAATTTAAATGGCCAGGAAGTGTTATAAGATATTTATTTTTTATGTATTTATTATATGTTCTATTATTATTTATTATGTTTATTTCCTGGCTTTGGCTGAGGTTCTGTGGGTGGAATCAATATGCCTTTATTCATATTTTTACGTTTTGTGTCAAAATATCAAATTGGATTTTATTGAGTAATAACATTTAAATTAGTTTTAAATCAGGGTGGGAATCATGCAGCCTGCCAGATGTGGTAGTACTGCAAGTCCAAGCAGCCCTCACAGTTGGTTATGTGGATTAGGGTTCTTGGACTACCAGTCCAACAACATCTGAAGACCCTCATGATTCTCATCCTTGCTTGAAAGCATAAAAAAGAATGCCTTTAAGGGCAACCTTTCCCAACATGTTGTCCTCCACATGTTTTAGACTACAACCCCAATCAATTTTGGTCAACTAGGCCAGAGATGATAGAAGCTGTAGTAGAAAACATCTGGAGAATGCAATCTTTTTATAATTTTCAGTAGCTATCTTTTGTGTATAATTTAATTATTATTTTTAACTTTAGTGTTTTTTTTTTCCAGCTGTGCTTCTATTAACCATTATAAACTGCCTTGAGTCTCTGACTGGGAAAAATCATGATATAAATGTAACAACAGCAATGACAGTATGAGGGAAAATTGCTGTAATATGAAGACTGACTACAAATAATACTAGTGCAGGGCTTTCCAAATGGTGTGCCGTGACACATTAGTGTGTCGCCTGAAGTGTGTAGGTGTGTCACCTACAATCTGGGAAATCTATGTTATTATTTATGAATCATGTATTTTTAAAAATATATGAAAGGTCTTCATGAGATATGTTGTATCCCCATACATTTTGTTATTACAATGTATGTATGTGTCTGTATCTCTTATAAGGGGTTAGTTTAACCTCCAGTTTGCTAGTAAAACTGAATTACTGTGTTGTGAAATGATGCATGTCTAAAAAGTGTGTCACCAACATTAAAAGTTTGAAAAGCTCTGCACTAGTGCATGGATTCATTCAGTTCAGTGGGGATTTCATATTAATAAGACACTTGAAACACATTTAAACAATTTCAAATGGGTTAGTTATTCTATTATTTTTCCCTTCTCCCAGTATGTAATAGAACATAACAAAGCACTCTGTCAGCAAGTAAAATTGAAGCCAGAATCATCAGCACCTCCTTGCTTTGAAGGACAATCTTCAGTTCAGGAAAAAACGGTTCAACATGTGGTGAAATCGGTTTCGCCTCTTCCTCCTCTTTTATCTGGAAAGCCAGCAATGAATGAACCTGAAGCACTGAAGTCCACAACAATTGCAGACAGTGCAGAAACTACAGTAGGCCCCATCTCCCAGGAGGAAAAACAGTGGAAAGAGATGAAACTACAGTTGGATAGTTTACCAGGCATTTTGGCACGTTTGTCCAAAATCAAACTTACAGGTATTATTGGGTTTTGGTTTTTTTTCTGCCCAAATTAAAGAACAGGTTTCATATGTCTGTTTCACTTTTTGTTACTTCCGTTTTGGTTTTTATGCACTTCCACTCTGCCTGTATTTATTTTTGTTGCCTCTTAGTTCATTGGTGTTACTTTTACGTAAATAAGTTTGGGATTTGTGATAGTTGCCAATAAGTTTCCAGTGTTCGCTGGTTCATGTTGATAAATGTAATGTTAGAAAATCATTTTTGTTTGTTGAAATTTGGCAAATAGGACTTATCTCAAAGAAACTCAGGGATTTAAATGTATCAGCTTATCTTTTTCACTTCAAATAGAACACCACCAAACTATAGTCCAGACTTCTTTAGAAATGCCATTCAATTGAAAAATCAAGCAGAAAAAGCTCTCTTGGAACAAAAGAGGTTTTGTGGATTCTGGTTTTGTTTTGACATCCACCTGTACTTTAGTAGGATTTTTTTTATGTATAAAAGGGTAAATTGCTATAAAAATATCTACAACAGAGATGTAGTGTGTTTTGAAAGAAAGACAGATGAGGAGGGTTGTCACTGACTTTCTGCTAGCAGAACTGTGATACTCTTGAAAGGTATGTGATGGACAGCAAAAAAGAAGGTTCATTTTTTTCCCCAGCATTAGATCCCCATGGCTGCACCTGTTGCGTAACTGTCCAAGCAGGTTTCAGAGTTATAGGAGATGTGCCAAGAAAAGTTCTTTAGCAACCCTCCAATGAAACAGCTAGATTTATATAAGTTACTACTACTAGTTGTGTTGTATAGTTCTTTAGTTTCTGTTGCACGGGGAGTTGGGAACGTATTGGCTTATTCATTTATTGAAGTTTCTTACTGCTTTTGAGAAATGTGAGGGATGCAGGAAAAGCTGAGATTAATGGTCAGCCTCTGCAAAGGATAGTGCTGGTGCCAAGATGTTCAATAAGAGGTGGGTGAGCGAGTAAACAGCCTTGTTATCCAGTTCCCATACCTCATCCACTTTTCCTTCTTAATGGTACCTCATCCTCTTTCAAGGTCTGTTAGGGATTAAAGTTACAAGAGTCCCTTTCTGAATCCAGGCAGCCAACCCCAATAATGGGGCTTGGCTAAGGATCTGGGAGAAAGAGTGTTCACATATGTGTGGATGGTGTGTTTTATTTAGAGGTAGCTTGGCCTTAATCTTATATGAAATGGGGTTTTGTTGGAACCCAGTCTTGTCCTTGAGTTCAGGGTAAAGTTGCTTGTCTTTTAGTCTCCCTAGTTTTCCCTTTTGTGGAATGAGTATTTTGCTGTAGTAATGAATATTGTGATTGTTCACATCCCTACAGCAGCTTTTGTGGCTGATCTCTCCCATTCCCTGCAAACACTTAGTGATGCCACTCATGCAAGTTTCACAAAATTCAAAATTTACAAGTTGGAAACCTTGGGTTTACACCAATTATTGTAGTTTAAGCTTGCAGTGAAGGATTTTAATTAGTGGGAAATTTGCTTCATTGCTAAAATGTTCCTTTTTAAAAATGGAGTCCCTGAAAGTAGAAGTTATTAGGTTTTAAAATGTTAACTATGCTACTCTTACTAGTTAAAATCTCATTGTTTTATCTGGTTATCTAGAATTGCATTTCTTATTTGGGTTTTTGACCAATTTTAATTTAATAGTCGTTGTTCTCTTACCAAGGGAATGTTCTAGTTCTTTTGCATTGTGCAGTGCATGTTCCAACTAAGGTGTCCTATTTTATAGATTCTGGATAAGTCTTTTATAATTGAATTATTTTTTTTGTTCACAAAATATATATTGCATATTGATGTGGTGCATATAACCCTAATCTAGAGTTTGATATTATTTCCATGAGCAGCTGCGCATCTGAGAGAAGTAGAGGAATAAACTGCTAATCAGTTTCTCTCTCCCCCTCCCATTTTTGGTTTGTCATTGATATAAACCACAATTCAATACAGCTCCTGATTGCTAAACAAGTTTCCAACAAATCATGACTGGCTTTTTTAACAAATTAAGAGAAGGGACAGATGAAGTATAGGCTCGCAGAAATTTGGGTGTACAGAACTAAACCCTGGCTTAGCGTAGGTGTGAAGGCAGACAGTATCATAGATTGCTTTATTTTTATGGCTCTTCTTTAATTTCTGCATGACTAGAATTACTGACATTTGTTTCAAATTACAGTCCTCTGTCCGCATTTGCTAGGGTTAAAGGCACAGGACCCCTGTGAAAGTGAAAAAGCCATGAATAACCCTAGGCTCTCCCAAACCATATTTAACACATACACACAAGGTATGGTCACCATATTCAACCCACCATGGATTCTTTTGAGGCATCCAGGTTCCTTCACAAGGCAGAAGTGGGTGGCTGGTGGGGCTAACTGCCAACTTCCACTGCTGCTGCATACCATTTTTAATAGGGACTTACAAGTCTCATTCGCAGTTTCTCAGTCTCACAAGGTTTGCAGTCCCTGTTAAAAATGGCATAATGAGGCAGCAGAGGTGACAGTAAATAATCTGTGAATAATCAAATCGAAACCTGCAAATGTGGAGGGCTGATTGTACTATTACTAGATTGTACTGGTTCCTGCATGGCAGGGGGTTGGACTGGATGGCCCCTGTGGTCTCTTCCAACTCTACATTTCTATGATTCTATGATTATATGCAAGAATGCTTTCAGACTGGTGTACTTAGAGTTTCACTGAACAAACTGTGATAATATGTAAAAAAAAAAAATACTGATGAAAGCTTTTTAGGAGAATTTTTTTGTGGGTAGAAGATATTAAAACTTGTAATAATGTGGTTGGATCCCTGCCTCTCCTTGACCCCAGTTAGGAGGAACATATTTTTCCCCATATTTTTTTTATCATAGAACCACTGATAGAGACTTTACGGTAGAAGATCAGACAAAAAGGGGGGGACTAATGGGCTGGATTCATTGGGTGGAGTCAAATTCTGTGAAATGGATGTTCCTGCAAAAGAGGAAAAGCGCTGTGTATCCAGGAGATAGGACAAATGGGCAGGGGAGAATTTCCACCCCCGCCCCCTTTCCTGGCCTACCTGTGAGATTATTCAGTTAGTGGTACAAATAGAGGAAGCCCTTTTGTTTACAGAACAGTGCATGTGAGTCCAGTCCAGTGTCTTGATTCTGATTTTAATGTTTTAAGATATGTTCTAAAAGTTTGTCTTGTTTTTATTTATAACTAGCTTTAGATTGACAGTCCAGGTTACAGGAAGCTCTGTCTGGTTGTATAAATTCACATAGTTCATATTTTTATATAGAATACACTTGTCCCTCCACTTCTGCAAGGATTCAGGGTGCAGGACCCTTGTGAAAATTGAAGAACTGTAAATCTCCCCCACCCCCAAGTGAGAAAGCAAGGGAAGGCACATGAGTGCCTTCCCTCCCCTTGCTCTCCCTCCCATTCCCTTGCCTTTTGTCCAGGTGCAGAGAATGAAGGCACATGTGTCCAGGCAAAAGATAAAGAAGGCACACATCTTCTCTCTTCCCACCCCTCCCATTCCTTTGCCTTTAGCCTGTGTGTCTGCCTTCTCTGCGCCTTGGCAAAAGGCAAATGAGGGGGGACTCCATGCACAAAGAAGGAAGGTGCACATGCCTGGGCAAAAGGTAAGTGAGTGGGAGGGGGAGAATGGGAAAGAAAGGCACATGCATACTTTCCTTCTCTGCACTCGCCCCCCCTCCCATTTACTTGCATTTTCCCCAGGCATGGAAAAGGAAGGCGTGCACACACAGACAAAACTCAAGGGAATGGGAGAGGAAGAATGGGGTGGAAGGCATGCTTGTGCTTCGTGAATAATCAAATTTGTAAAGATCAAAACCTGTGATTGGAGAGGGAGGACTGTATATGGACTTTTAACATGTATTTCACAAAGGGCTCCTTTTATATGTTTAAGTTGCTTTGCTAAGGTACGGTCTCCAGAGTGCTTCCATGCTGTTTAAATTGCTCCTTCCTCTCACTTTACCCTTTGCTTACGCCCTTCTGCCTTCCGCATCTGGTATGTATCTGGTTTTACCAACAACAGACAGGGAATAAGGCAAGAGAGGAACAAGGTGGGAAAGCCCAACTGCCTGTCTATCTATGTCTGTATATTGTCCTGCTGGACAAATCCAAATGCTGAGATCTGGCAACCCTGTAAGTGATATTAGTTGTGGATTAAGTCAGTTCATAACTTGGTTGATGGGTAGAAGAATGTGGAGTATAGAGAAGGCATCTATTGAAATGAATTACTGGTACATGTAGACATAGGACAAGGGGATGATTGGCTCTGCATTCCTGATCAGTTCAAGAGGGGCAACTGACTGTTGGGTCCAGATGTAAATTCCAACTCGTTTTGAGTTACAAACTTTTCATCAGATTGTTTTAAAGAATAAGTAAATAAATAAATAAGTATTTGATAAAATAAAATAAAAATGATATTCCAATAAACTGAATACTTTATAAGTTTGTTATTTTACAAACCAATTCTGTCCTGAAAACAGAACTAGAATGTAGATCAGTAGCATCCCTTACAAAAATCAAGGAAGAAGAAATAGTGTATTTCCTTTGATATGAGCATATGATTTTTCTGCTATATGAGATGCATTTTTCTTCTGTTACAGTCATTGTTGAATGTTTTCCCCTCATTCTGAGCTATAAACATGTGAGTCCTAGGTACATGTATGTTCAGTACCGTAATAGTCACCTGAAAGGGAAAGTGGGGTCATGAAAGTAAATACGCAGTATATGTTATTCCGTTCATCTTTTCCTGTAAGTTTAGAGGACCATACAGTAATTCAAAGGATGTGTAACTTGAAAGATAGCCCATTATTGTAACAGCCTTGTGTGTTTCTCACAATTCAGAACTTGTGTAAACAGATGCCCCTGTAGTGCCTAAAGAGGCGTAGAGCATCACAAATGTGGTATGTGAAATGCAGGTCTTCAGTAACACTGCCTAGTCCTGAGATAGTTCACCATGTTCTGTGATAACTCTGGTCTTCAACAGGTGTTACAGGAAAAGCCTGTATTAAGAATCCTTCATGGTAATCGGGTCTAAAAGGCCTGAGCAGAGACCTCTAGGTCTGAATTTGAGATATGTCCTTAAAGACTTTTTAACCAAGGCTGAGATGATGTACTTGACAGCAAGAACTTTTGTTTTATGAGTGTGGGATACTAGACAAAATTAATTCCAGTTGAATAAATGAGAATGTACTACAGCTTCTTTATTGGGAACCTGATAAGTTGCAATGAAATGAGTGGCTGAAATTAATCTGGAGAAATCAATGGAGACTTTAATTAGAATGCTAGCTACAGTGTGCTAGAATTTCTTTGAGGGTCATTGTAATGATAATGTTATACAGATTGCTCCTCCTCTCCCCTTCTATAAATGAACTTGTGTTTTGCTATAATAAATGAGTTTAAAGCATTCTCTCGGATAAGTTTAATTAAAACTTCTTGTCAGAATGTAGAAGGCATTTGCCCTTGCTAATGGAACCCTAACATTTGTAACTGAATGTAATAAAAATCAAGAAGGAAGGTTGCAAAATGTGTAGTGTGTATTTGTTTTCAGTTGTTTCCATGTTTCTTTATTTAATTTCAACTTTCAATATTTTTATGTTATTTTTGATTGTCGTGAGGTTAAAATGATGAACAAGAAGTTGTACAAGCAGCATGGACTTTGTGATACAGGTTTCTGGCTTTAGCCCTTATTTTTAGGAGGTGAACCTTATTCCCCAGAAAAGACTTTTAATTTATGTTATGTGAATTGTCAAATCTATATGGTTGCCTGTTAATAGCATATTTCTGCATATGCCCACAGATACTTTTCCTAGACTCAGATTTTGAATTAGAGGAGGGCTTTTTTTATCTGTATTCCTTCATCTTCATATTTTAAACAGAATACCAGGAGTGGATACCCTGCATCTTTTTCACTGTTTCCACGAAGAGAGGTAGTAGCGCAGAGCTGTGGGTCTCTGACAAAACTTCCATTTTAAACTTTGTGATTCACATGTAGCTATTACAATTGCAAAAGTATACATGTATATTAACTTAAGTGTTGAAATATCTGTTTTGTATTGCAGCTCTGGTTGTAAGCACTGCCTCAGCTGGATTTGCAATGGCACCAGTGCCATTTGACCTAACCTGTTTCCTGCTTGCCTCCCTTGGAACAGGATTGTCATCATGTGCTGCTAATGCCATCAACCAGGTTAGTGCTTTATTATTAGCTTCTTTCCAAAGGTTACTACCATGACCTGCTGGCCAAAAAAACAAAAAAACCCAGCAAAACCCCTCTTTGAAGTTTCTGTGTCATGATAAAAAAATGAACATCTAGCATAAAATGTTCATGTGGAAATGGAAGTTAAAATAGCATTCATACCTCATCAGAGTTGTATGAAGTGTGCACTGTTGAAAGTATTTCTACTGCGTGGTGGTTCATCGGGTCTTTGTCACAGTATTCTCAGATCAGCTGTGCTGTACTGGCTGAATAAACATTCCTTACGATATGTTCACCATGCAATGGCACTGTAATTTGTGCCCTTGTCTTCTGATTTTAGTAGTAGCCACAGAAGACTTAAAATTGTAAAGTGTACTAATCCACAGTTTTTCCTGAAAGATGACATAAAGCCATACATGCACATACCCGCACAAAAAAAAACAAAGTGTCTTGGTATTTAGAGTTACAAACATAAGCAGTGTACTCGTTGTTAACTTATGTTAGCATTCCAATTTTGAGGAAAGGAATATAGTTGAATTCAGATATAACAGTAGACAACAACAGTCTATTGTTGTGTGAATTATATTTGATCTTGCTTGTTGTGCTTACCTCTGTTGGTGCAGCCATAAGGAGGAGATCAGAAGCAGTCTCTTCAGTCTTTAACTAAATACAGCTTACAGTTCAATCCAAAGTCAGATAAACTGTGGTTAATCTTAACTGGGGTTTTTTTAAAAGCTGTCTTGTTGCAGTAAGCTGTAATTAAGGTTTAGTACATCAAAGTGCTTAATTGTGGTTAATTGAAATCAGAAATGAAAGCTTCATGTCTCTTCCTTGTGACCCTACTGGGGAGGGCAGGGGGGAATTTGTAAACCTGAGGGCTGCACAAGCTCCCTCACTTAAAGAGATAACCAGTTTGCAGCAGCATACAGGTCAGGTCACTGTGTGCAGGTTGCCATGAATTGTGGTATTAGCTGCTATTGTGTCCTTTTGAGATGTACTGTATAGTCAGGAACGTTATGTCTGCTAGAAAAGCTCCACTTCAGCTAGGTGAAAGAGAGGCTATAATATAAAGCTGTGGAATTGAATGTAGAGAACTGCAGGGTAGTTTCTTGTAGCCAAGTATCAGATGCCTATTTTTGACAAGAACAGTTAAAGATCAATTAGTAGCAAAGTACTTCTCTAAAATGAGAGAATATTTAATATTACTTCATCAGCTTCTTTTTTGTAGTGTAATGGCTGACAGTAGGAGTTCTGCATCTGTAGGTATAGCTCTTTGTTACATGTCTTCAAGTTCACTCCGATTTCTGGGGATCCTTTTCTAGGGTTTTCTTGGCAATATTTACTAAAAGGAGGCTTGCCGTTGCCTTTCTCTGAAGCTGAGAGAGCGTGACTTGCCTAAGGTCACAATGGGGTTCCATGGCTGAGCAAAGTATTGAATCCTGATCTCCTAGAGTCCTAGTCCAACACTAAAACCACTATGCTATGCTGACTCTCACTTTGTGAGATGCCCTGTGAACAGTTTGGTACTTGTGGTGGTGAGCTTGGAAGAGGTGTACCTCAGTTATATAAGACTTACTGAAAATGAACCTCATCAATTGTGCCCCGTCCCACTCTTTGAGTACCTGCCACAGCTGGTAGTTTGTGCCATGTTCTCTGTCTCATGTTCCCGAGCAACTGGTATAGTAGGGAATAGTGTTTCTGGTACTGGAGACAGGATATAGCCATCTTAACTAGCAGCCATTGAGTTTCATGTTGTAGATGTACAGTGTATGTATCTGCAAAAATTCAGGGATGGGAATCTCTCAGCCCTTCAGATATTGTTGGATCACGACTCACCATTAGTTAGAGTTGATGGGAGTTGTAGATCCACAATGTCTGGCGGTTGTGTGATTCCCACCTCTGGTGCAATATAAAGTAGCTTCTCTTGATTGTTTGGATGGATGACAGAAAAGAATCTAAGTGATTAAGTTACCTTGAATTTTATAGAACCACCCAAAGGAAATAGATAAAGAAAACAGAAATCCCCCCCCCGTAAACTTTTTGTCCCCCAGAGGCAGTCTTTTTTCTTTAAGCCTTTTTTAAGCCTGCTTTTAGTTTATCTAGATACCTATTTTAGACTTGTAAACCTGTTCTCTGATGTGCTTATGAAAACTGAAAATCAAGGTTTTCGTACTGTGCTGTCAGATCTTTATGTGGAAAGAATATCATTTGTTAAGAGTTCAAAAACATTAACCTTTGATTTATGACACTGCCATGCAGATAAAACTTGTAGTCTTGTTTACAACAGAATCCACAACATTGAAATGTTAAAAGATTGCATGTACCTCTTATGTCAAGTGCATTCTTCTAAGAGTGTGGAATGGTTCAAAGCGGGAGAAGGTTGTAAAGATGAAAGCAGGGTGTTTAAAATGGTTTGAATTTAATAGTTGAAAGATAAACTGGCAGGGTTGGGTTTGATTGATAGTACCGTGAAAAAGAAGCAGATGGAATTGTGCATCTCATACTGAACGTATAAAACCAACAGCAGAACTTAAAGAAAACTTCATCACACAGGAAAGAAGGATTGGGTGGGTTGTTCATTTTGTAATTAATCTTGTGACATTAGTCAGACAAATTGATCATGTTGAACATCTGCCATACCTGGCCTTTTTACATTTCATGTAAAAATACTTGTTAATTTTTGTATTTAATACAACAGTGTCTTTTAAGAGTAAGAGGACACATGAGTTTTGTACAACCTACTTTGCCAAGCTTAGCAGTTACTATGCTTTGATAACTGCATCTTGTTTAGGTTATGCCAGATGCAGTGGACATGGGGCAGCTTTTTTTGACTGACTGGAAAAAAACAGGACAAAACACATCAGCAAGTTTCTTAACTGGCAACAAATATCTTGCCAGTTTTGAAACAGCTTCTCTTGAGTAATCTATTTAACACAACTCAAAGCACTAGTTTTGACCTATAAAGCCCAAAGCATAGCCTCAACCATCATGACAAATGTTCTTCTTCACTTATCAAAAGTTAAATGCCGCATCTTATTTCTCCAATAATGGACCTGATCATGCAGCTGGTTGTGTGGTTTTTGCCACCTCTTGCCCAGTCTCAGCTTTGGGAGGGCAGCCAGTGAATAATTTACTGCTGCATTGCTGAGCATACGGGGCCACCTCAACATGCAGATTGAAATTATTAAGGTTCCTAGCTGCTCTGGAGTGCCACAGCCATGAATTTGTTAAACCAGCCAGATCACTACAAAATATGGGCTTCCTTGCTTTCCAGAGTACTAAACTTGTAACTTCTACATATCCCTTTCTTGAAGGAAAGGGAAAGAAGGAACTTTCTTGGCCACTATATTTCCAGGGCATGTGTAGCTCTTTGACTGCACGGGGTCCAAACTGACAGTTCCTCACCATTGATCTTTCTAGCTTCAGACCTAAAGCTGTCCAGGAACTTACACAGAAATACAAACTGAGCGTGGTTGCAAGAGAAAAGGGCAGGGTCCAAATAATCTTTTTAGATCCTAGGTACCAGATGGACCATCTTCTGACATATGAACCTGTCTAGGTGTCAAAACTTACCTCTGAATCCTTTGTTCTGAAAAAATGGTGGCTGAAGACAAAGGCTTTAAATTGTGGCAGCCATCTTTGGGAATTCTCTCACTGGTAAAGTTTTGACTCTTTTTCTTTCTGCAGAAAACTGATAGGTCTTTCAGGCTGTCTGTGGATATCTTTTGCCGATATTTTGTCCTGGTTTTTTTTATGTTAATAGTTTTCAACAGTTTTGAATAGTAATTAATCTGGGATAAGTACAGGGTCTGTTGGATCTTGTGCTTGAATACATGTCAAAATGTTGCATAATATTGCATTGTATATGCAAATTGACTATTTTATTCTAAACACACAATAATTGCATTTTAGTACAACCACATTTTGTTTTCAACCACAGTTGACCAAGTCAGGAGATTAATTCCAGAATTCTCATTGTTGTTCTCACTATCTGATGCATTAGTACTTTTTCTGCTGCTGCATCAAGACTTTCGACTCATAGTTAGTTCCACAGAGTTCCTAGTTCTTCTGCACTACCTAGGTAAGAGCCATCCTTGGTCAGACCAAAGATCTATTTAATCTAGTATCCTGTCCACAGTGTGGCAAGCTGGTTGCCTATGGGAAGCCCTTAAGCAGGACATAATAATGTTGTCCATCTTCTGTTCTTCATACTTTCTATTATTTGACTTGGATCCTCAATATGTAAGCTTCATAGGCCAAGTAGTGTTGCAGTATTATGAGAAAGGTAGAAACACTTATCTTGTCTACTTACTCTATACCATGAGTGTTGCTAGGCTTTGTTTTTTGCCCCCTCAGTTACTTTGGGTCCAGGACAGTCAATGAAGAACGGGAGAATGGAGAATAGCTTTCTACAATCCCTTGAGGAGCCCACATGATCCATGAACCCCACAGTTGCACATCTTCTCTACCCTTTGATTATTTTGCTTGCTTTTGCTCTGAATCTTTTCTAGCTCCACAATATCTTTTCCGAGATGTAGTAACTAGAACTGTGTATTCCGTGTGCATGTTGTATACTAGGTATCTTGCTTGATTCCAAGTGTAATCATATCAAAGATAAAGAAATGCAGTATAATACTGGCATTTTTTATTTTAATTCCTTTCCTGATGCTTCTCAGGATGCAGTTTGCCTCTAACGAAGCAACCGACAGGCGGAGGAGATTCAGCTAGTGGTGCTCGTTCTTGGTTTCACTTAGCCATCTGGCTGGTGGGGGCAGGGAAAAGAGACAGAGAGAGGGAGAGAATGAGTGAGTTAAGTGTGTATGGTATGGTTTTGGTTTCCTGTTGGAGAAGGGCCAGCAGAGCAAGAAACCAGTGAAAACTGAAGGAACTTCCTATTGGATTTCAGCTTTATCAGTCCATACCAGCTAAAGTGTTGGAAATTATAGTCTGCATAGCTAAATACATTGCATTAATTAGGAAGGAAGGAGTCACTTTCCTGCTTTCTGCCTTCAAGAAGTCATGGGAGGAGATTTTTCCTTACCATCACCTGTCTTTTGCTTCCAAAAAAAAGTCACACCAAAAATCTACCTTGCAATTCCAAGGGTTTAACCCAAAGTCTGAATAATCACAAATGAATGCTGGATTAATGTGGTTCTTGGGGGCCCTTCAAGTTAAGAGATTCTGAGCAGTATTTTGCTCCCTGCAGCTTTACGGAGAAACTGCTTTAAAGTTCCTGGTGAAACCAATCGTAACCACCTAGAACTTTGGGAAGTGAACAGAATGTGAGGAGGCATTACACTTGACTTCTGTATAGCACAATTTTAGATTAGCACCTGATGCATCTCTGCCTGTTTCTCTGAAGTTTTCTTTTGTTTTGACGGAGCAGACAGCCTGCAGCAGGCAGTGCTTCCTTTCATCTTCCTCTGATGATCAAAAGATTGCCAAGTGGTGGTTATTAAAACTGGTGTTTAAGCTCTGTCAGTGCAAGTCTGTCAGTGTAGGAGGCAGCCGATGATGTAATTTACAGTACATAATAAATATCTGGGAAGTGCAACACTGGAAGTCTATCTCCCTGCTCAAAAATGTTCTGATATATGCTGCTTTGATATTTTAACTGCTTGGCAACCTTCATTAGTGGTTACTGTGAGTATCATAAGTTATGGCTAGTCAGATGATTCATAATTGTAACTCCCCTAGATCAAATGAACATAAGAAATCCTCAATATTGAGGAGGAATGGCTCAGCCAAAGATGGTATATTTCATGAGCAGTGAAAATGATGAGCACTTAGAGACCCAACCTCCCCAAGAACAATAAATTTTAAATGCAGAGATCATCTTTCCAAAGCATAAATTATTTGACCCCTGCCTGAAACTTGATAAAGGATCTTGGGTAGAATGTTATAAATTAGTGTGTGTCGTTGTTAGAAGAGTGTCCTGTATTATAACCATAACCAATGGTGAATATGCAGCATAAGAAAATCACAAAAGGGGGGAGGCACTCTCCTACCACATGGGCTTTGTGTATACATTATACTCTGAAATAAATGTCTCAGTATGAAAAGAAGCTTTCCCCCCCCAGTTTTGAGACAACTAGAGAAGGTTACAAGTCATTCTCCCTTTCAGAATTGATTTCAATTGCTCTTGCCTTGTTTGTAAAAGTGAAATGCTTCAATGTGGAACAGTGTTCAGCTTGTATGTGGCTCCCAATGTTCATCTTGGAACCCCGTGTTTCCCAGATGTACTTTTTAAAGGCGAGTTTTGAACCTTCATTGTGGGTGATAATTTTGTGTGCAGAGTGTTGGGAGACTCTCTGCCAAAGAAATTGTCCTGTCCTATAATATGTAAAACACACTACACTTTTTGTAATGTGTTCAATTAATTAAGAACATTCCTGGGCCAAATGTCATAGTTCAGGTACAGATTCTTCATTTTTTTTTTTTTACAAAGAGCTTTGAACAATGAAGCTCTTATTAAAGCTTGCCTGGCATCTGATGGAGGGTTTCCTGGTATTTTCCAAAGCAACAGACTAATAAAGCAGGACTGTATCATAGTTCCCTCTTTAATATTTATCTCAACAATCCTCTGTAACATTGCTCCATGGGGCCCACATGCAGAAGGGTAGGTATACTGCTATGTCAGAATAAAAACAGTTTCTCAGAACTTGATGCAGGACCTCATTGAAAGATTGACCCAGGGCAACTCCTTTTAATGGTTTGGAAAACCCACAGTGGGTGGATATGCTTGTATGTACTTGCTTTTTCCCCATAGAAGAGCTCCTTCTAAGAAACTGAATTTGGGTTTTGTAAGAAAAAAGACACAGAATTGTTCTGTCTTACCAAACAGTCTTATAGTTATGGTGGTGTCAGAACATTTGTGTCTTCTTAAACTTTAGTCTTCTTAAACTTCAACACCCTGCGTCCTTCAAATATTAAAGGTGTATACCACAATCTCCCTTTAATTATCCATGTCCCATCCTAAATAATAGATTACTAATTTCCCCTATAATTTTATGGCAAATACTACATTGATTTAACTAAGCGGATAGATTTCTCACTGACTTATTTGCTTCTAGAATTTTCCCTGTGAATCATGTCTACCCTTATATTTTTGTAGTTCTTGGTTTATTTAAAACCCTGCCCCTGTACTATGCTGTAATAAAATATTTTTGTGATATTTAGATATCATCTGTTACATGATGTTCACAATCCATCTCTTAGAGAACAGTGGAAGGTGAAAGCTGCACATGCTTTACACTGGTGCTTCTCAAGCTGTCTGATATAGAACACTGGTATTTTTTCCCCCCTAATATACCGGGGACCAGTGCCATATTTGTGCCCAGTGACTACAGCTGTTACTTACTTTCCTGGAAGCCTCCTGTGGACCGACAGCTAATGATCCACAGATTGACACTGTCCCACAGACTACCACATTTAATAATACAGATTATTTGTTATCCTTCTCCTTCTACTACTTTCTCAAATTAACTTTATTCATGAGTTCCAGGATTCACAAACTACCAAGATCAAAACTGAAAAGCTAATTGGTATAATTGATTTCATATAATGATAGAAAGAGGTTAACAGAGGCTGACTTGGTATTTCCACTTATATTTGAACAAATTGGAACAGGTTCACATTATATCAGGCTGTTGGGATGCATGTGGGGACTTTTCTTCACTTGTAGAGGTTACTTGGTTTTCAGTCACTCTGTTCATATACAGCAAATGAGTCAGTAGCTCATGTGCCTCAGCTGCAACATCTTCGGTGATTTCCAAAGCAGTATAACTTCGTTGCAGAGATTCATAAGTTGCTGACTTTTGTAAGCCGTCGACTCTCACATTTGTGCTATTGAGACAGGCTAAAGACTCATAGGAGAAGAACAGCTCAACATAGTTTGTGTGCCAGATCTTTGTTGCTAGCATTCTCTGAATACACAACAAAAGCACAGTCCTAATGTTTCCTTAGTAGACAGTATTCTAAACTAGATTTGCAAGAAAGGTTAAGCTGTATTCTATTCAGATATGTGTACTGTGATAAACTAGCATGTTGTCAATTTACTAAACTTTTGAAAGTATGGGAGTTTAGGATGAGAGAATATAATTTACCTTTTTGATTGATCTCCAGGAAAACTTCTGTTGTGCTCTCTTTAGATGCAATGCCAGATTTCCCCTGGAGGCACTGATGGCTGAAAGAACAAAGACATATTAAAGGGATCCAATGATGGAATGTGGAGATAGCATCAAACAAAGAGAAAACTTAGTGCTTAATAAAATTAATCTCCCTGTGTAATCTGCAGTGGCACAACATTCCAAAATACACTTATCTCTTAGAAACACAAGAGTGATTTGGTTTCATTCTGAAGGTTTATAGGATCTAAATACATGACAGAACTGTTTTAGATTAAGAGTAGGTCTTGCATGACAACAAAATGTAAAAATGGAACATTAAGTTTTGAACGTATTTGTACAAAGTTGCCTATGTCTGGAATGATATCTTTCCAAATAAGCCTCAGAGCTGTGGAGACTTTCACCTTAAGCCTTGAAAATCTTATTTAACTTGAATACTCTAGGAGTGAGAGTACAGTGGGCCCTCCATTCCTGAGACCTCCGCATTTGTGATTTCCAGCTCACGCAGATTATCGCATCCCTAATCCTGAAATGGAAGTAACATGTGCACACATGTGCTGAAGTGTTCACGTGCGTGTCATTGCCTTTGAATATAATGGGATGTGAGTATTCACAGGGGTTCCTGGAACAGAACTGCAGATATATGAAGGACCCACTGTATTTTCTCCGTGAACAATTTGTAATGGTGACCAATTTCCAGCTGAGCATTTTGCAATAAGAAAGGAAAGAGAAGTCTCCCCCCACCCCCCGCTTTTGCTTATCCCACTGAGGTGTGGCTGCAACTGTCTCCTACATGGATCTAGAAGACCCCTCACTCCTCACGAGTAGGAAAGAGAGAGAAATCAATACAAGTAGTGCTACTTCTTTACTCCAGTGGGATTATTCCATGACCAGCCAACATATTCATTTTCTCAGATTTGCCTGAAAATGTGATTTTGGGGCCTTTTAAAGACTTACATTCAGTGAATGAAATCCTCAGCCATATTCAGAATTGATGACTGCACAGTTATAAGAGTAAAACAGTCTCTTAAAAATAGGCTAAAACTATTTGCCCATAATACCTCATAGAGAGAGAGCACATTTTAGTGAACAGGAGTCTTCATTGCAAACCATCCTGGTTTCTCACCTAATAAATGAATTCTCCAGAGGAATATCATAATACCACACTTCAGTCTTCGCTGCTGTCAGCAAATGAAAAGGGAGTGTGGATGTGCTTTCACAATTAATAATAAGTGTCCTGAAGTTGCAGAGGTTGATAACATCAAATGTTTCTGGTCTCTTCTCTCCAGGATTGTGAAGAATGGTGCTTTGTGATCATGCTGCTGTCATTTACATTTTTGCTAATGCACTGCATTACTCTGTTAAATAATTCTCGATAGGACTTAAGATCACCAGTAATGACTTAGTCACTTCACACTTCATTTTATAAAAAAAAAAGAAAAAAAAAGTGCATACATAGACTTTGGGTACAGAAAGTTAAAAGCCTTTTGGACTAGTTACTAGCTTTTGTAAGGCTAAATTAGAAAGTAATACCTAGACTGCCAACATGAATTTATATCACATTAGTTTGAGCATAGTCGCTCATGTGATATTGCTCTTAACATCACATCAGATAGTTTTATCACAATCTGTTCAGGACATTCACACTCCTCTTCCCTGTCAAGTCTCTACTATATCATGGGAAGGGAAAGTGCAGCCTGTGAACTCTTTAGGACCTCCAGATTCATTGCCATCCCCTGAAAATCCTTTATCCAATTTTGCTATTGAGGGTTGGGGCATGGAGACTGGGTTCCAACACTTGAAAGCATGAACATGTGGTGGTTTGCCTTCTGCCACACCCAGATCCCACAACCACCACCCAAACCATTGGCTGCATATTGCTCCCAAATAATGACCAGAAGAGACTCATCATTAGTTTCAGTTGCACCTGGATGTGCTGATTCAGCTTGCAAGAGATTGGGGTGAGGGTGTGGGGAGGTAAAACTGATCCCTGCCTCACATGTAGTTGTCCACCACTTTACTGACGTTATTGTACATGAATTATGTATAAATATATTAATCTGTTTTAGTTTGTATTTATATAGCCATGCAAATTGGTGTTTGTTTAGAAGTTTTGTACATTGGTGAATTACCACTTTCTCTTCTGCTTATCTTCTCTATACCATCTTGACTTATATTCAAGATGACTGATATTGTCAAAACAGATGGCAACCCAATTCATCCAGCCCCCCACAAAGAGTGAGTGCTCTTGATTTCAAGTAATCCTTTTTTACAAAATGTTTTCCTCCCCTGAACTGATCTTTTACAAGGTACATTAGCAGCCTTAGAAAGTAAGCCCTCTGTTTATTACAAAGTGCAGGAGACAAAACAGTTTCTTGGAAGTGCTTCCTTTTACAAAAATATTTGAGAAATGGTTTTGCCTAGTCAGACTGAGCTAATAACAGGGGAGGCCGGGGAGAGAACTTATACACAGGCTAAGCATCTGCCCTATTTAACTTGGCACTTTGTGACAGATACAGCTTGATTCTCTGGGAATTTCTATCAAACTTTTGAAAAGTCCAAGACAGTTGAAGTGTGATAGGCGGAGGGCAGTTCACTTAATCCTGGTTGTCTCCACTTTGACATTAAGGAGTTTTGTTTTTTTTTTATTGTAAGCAAGTGAATTTTGCTTATGGATAAGGCCAGTCACATCTGATACTGTAATGCATGTCTGAAGAGTAAAATCCTACCTGATTGTGCTTAGGGGTTGTCAACAAGAATGCTTGTGTTGGCCTGTACTTTTTAATGAGTTCCCCATTCAACAAATGTGCAGTCTTAGGGGAGTTACTCTGATAAACTTCTAAATAGACAGGTATAGAAAATATAAAGAGAGCCAGGGTGTTGGACTAGGCTTCTGGGAAACCAGGGTTCAAATTTTTACTTGTCTGCAGAAACCCACTGGGTGATCTTGGGCAAGTCAAATGCTCTCCCTCAGAGGAAGTCAATGGCAAATGCCTTCTGAACAGATCTTGCCGAGAAAACCATGTGATAGGTTTGCCTTAGTGCCATTGTAAGTCAGAAATGACTTGAAGGTACGCAGTACAATAACAACAGGATGCATAAAGATGTATAAGTGTGCAAACAGTAGGTTTCATCATTGTTTCTGCTGAAAATCTACATAATTTCCATGTCTGAGCAGGAAAGTTTAAAGGTTAATGCATCCACGTTTTTTTCTCCACTAAAAAAAAGTGTTTAAGGAAAACATGTATTCCTGACATGCCACACCTGTATTTTGCTGTGTCTAGATGGTTTCAGAAACTGATACATGTACTGTAGGATCTAGAAACCTTCAAAGATTCAGTCAGCTTATAAACATGTATCTTAATCCAGAGGCTTCTTTTGGACTATTCACAGAGTTAAGAGTGTGCCTAAATTCAGTTGTTGGTCCTAACTAGAGTAAGCCCACAGAATCAACTACATTTAAATGACTTACTGAACAAAGATTCAGTGGGTCTTCTGTAATTGGGACCAACAGCTGGATTTACACCTATGCTTTTGTAGTCACTGAGGATAGCGTTATACATGCATCTACTGGGAACTCTCTTTGGATCTAGATGATGAAGTATTAGGTGCCAGCTGTGAATCTTGTGTTATGCAAAATTCTGAGAGTGTCATATAGCATATACTCCTTTTAAGGAACACATGTCTCAATTTCAGAGGGTGTGAGAAAGATCTAAAATCATGTGGGGACATTTTCCTGAGTTAAAGTGTCAAGAAGTCTGCACAGTTATCAGTGGTTCAACTGTGGTATTTATGTCTCCAGCTTGTTCAAAGCTCCTCTTTTTAAACCAACAGCATTTCTCTTCAAAATCTAACATACATTCAACTGTTACTCAAATTAAATAAAGTTTTCAAGTTCCATCTGGAGAACTCATCACAAAATGCAAAATTTTTAATCACAGTGCAATGGCAGCAGAGTGATTAGAAATTTGGACTTCTAGAAGACATCAAGATCCTCCCCCCTGCCTGTTTTTTCCTTGAACAAAAATTGCCCAATGGTCATAATTCTCAGTCTTTCTGTTCAGCTTTCCTTAAGTTTTTGTTTGGTTCTCCAAATGAGTGTGAATTGTGAGATTTCATTTTTTTCCAGATATTTTTTTAAAACGTTCAAAGCAGTTATTTTTGAAGTTGATTTTGGAAGTGCATTGAGTGTTAACTGAGTATTGAATATATAGCAAAGGAGTCATGTGTACTTGTGCTTTTTCTTTATGGGCTAAGCCTGATTTTTTATTGGTCTTGTGGGTGGCCTAAATACTCCAAAGGTACCAGATCCTGTCTGATTTTGGAAGCTAAGCCCTAGTGGCGCAGTGGTTAAATGCCAATACTGCAGCCACAAAGTTGTGAGTTCGATCCTGTTGGGCTCCGGGTTGACTCAGCCTGCTATCCTTCCGTAGGTCGGTATAATGAGTACCCAATTTGTTGGGGGCAATTAGCTAACACATTGTACATCGCTTAGAGAGCACTTAGCTGTTAAGCGGTATAGAAATACACATGCTATTGTTATTGCTAAGCAGGGTCAGCTCTGGTTAGTACTTGGATGGGAAACTACCAACAAATCCAGGTTATATTTCAGGGAAAGGAACTGGCAAAGCCCTCTGTATATTCGTTGCCTAAGAAAACCCTGTGAAGTCCATGGAATCACCATAAATTGGCAGGCAGCTTGAAGGCATGCATACTATGTTGTGACTTAGTTTTGACTGCAGCCCCAGGTTCCCTTATTTCTGTGCCCAAAGTTCATCAACAGTGTGTCAGTCTACTTGGCAGTGTTGCAACACTGACCAACCACTAACTTAACAAAATGCACTAAAAATAAATGAATTGTATATGTAATCTTGGGATGACTTGATCAACCATTTGGACTCCTTTGATCATCAGTTATATTTTTCAAACTATAGAACTGATGGAACTAAATACCTCATTGTGGACCATATTTATTTTTTAAAAAATCATACAAGTTACAGATGCTTGTTTATACTTGTTTGGGACCCCTGAGAACTGGGAGCTCTGTTTCCTAAAATGCTGTGATCTGTGACACTATAACACATTGCTTCCCTTTGTGAAACTTAAGTCTGTTCAACACCAGCATCTTCAAAGACAATAAAAATTCCAGCCTGCGTTTATCTATTCCCATGTGAAGAGTTACTGTACCATATATTGTATCATTCCATGGGAAATTCTTTGGCTTAATAGTTTCATTTATACACAGTTGTCTGAGGTCAATTTTCTATTTTGCAGTTGTCAAACAGCTGCCAAATTAAGTGGCTGTACTCCAAAGTTCATTTACATTTTATGCCATTCTTAGGGTGTCTGCTTCATATCTTAATATAACTAATGATTTAGCTACAGATTTCAGTCCTCCTTCTCCACTTGTTTCCCACAGATGTTCATACCCTCTTGTTCTTCAAGCGGTTAGAAGGCAGCTTTATTTGCCTTTCAAGGTTTTCTTAAAAACATTGTCATTGTAAAAGAGAATACTAGGATCTCTAACAGAAAAGAAAAATGAATGGCTAGTAGCTGTGATTAATTTTATAATGTTTCAGTACAGCAATTTTTAAAAGACAACTTAAATTCTATTTATTTAGGTTGTCAGAATAAAAGGGTGTACAGAGAAATTAACATCTGTGAAACACTCCCTGTTTCTTCAGTTGATCACTATAATTATTGCATATTTAATCTTCTACTTTTTAAATGATTTTGTAAGATTCTTTTATGAAAAACATACACATAAAGGAACTTTTATCATTGAAGAACCTCTGCAAATCGAGACATTCTTTTTACTGCTGAAGTATCAAAAGGCTTCATTTTAATAAGGGAACATAAATTAAAGTAGTTTTTATTTGTGGTTTTGTGGCATCTTAGTGCAAGTTCATATGTATGGTTGAAATATTCAGGATTTTTTTTTAAAAAAAATGACATGATCAAAGGAATATCCTTCTACATGCCATTGATGTCTTATTACAAAGTAATCAGCCTGAGGTTGCCATCTTCTTTATATGAATTCTTTAAAGACAGGTAGGACCCTTGGGTGTCAAATGGATACTTTGGTGTTCTGTAGTTCTCTGTGGGGTAAGCAATGGGGATACATTTACAAGCTTTGCCATTCAATATAGCGGAGATTCTTAAAAGGCCCTTTTAAAATGGTAATCCTAAATTATAGCCACCCAGGAAAGTTTGTCCACTGTGTATCATGCCAAAAAGTCCTTCTGTCGTACTCATTTCCTAACCAAGTCAGAGTTTATAACTTGATTAAAACTCAGGTTTGTACATGGAGTAGGTACTTGTGATTAACAGAAACTGTTTCTGAGAGTGTACAGTATTGTTGCTGCTGTTTTTGTTTTTAAGAGAATAGGTTGAAAAGCCCACCACTGTACTATGTGTAAATATTTAAACATACTTAATTTGCCTTAGGTAAAAGAAAATATTGTTGCTAGGTACTACACTGTCTTTGGCAATGATTGGTGTTCTCAGCTGATGGATTCACAGCATTGGTATTGCAATAAAATGCAAGCCAAGGTGAAATTGGATGCAGGCTGGGGGAGCAGATAAAACTAAGTGAAAATTAATGGCAGATGTAAAAGTTATCAATAATGACATAGTCATCTCTTAGCAGTCTTTTAGTAAACCATATTTTCTCTTTACCAGATGTGTCATGAAACATCTTCAGGGTAAATCATCTGTTTGACTTTGAGTCAAAGGCTATGTTTATAGATATGTATTTTATTCATTAAAATTTTAATTAAAAAAGTTATTAATATAAAAGGTGGTTGACATGTGGTATTCAGTTACTGCTATACTAGTTTGTGATGTTCAGGAGAAATAAATGTGTGTTTTCTTAACTTAGACAGAATGTGAATATTGCAGCCGAATTCCAGTTGACAAACAGTTTGCAATAATTCCCTTTAGGGATATATTTTACCCCCTTCCCCTCTCTTAATTGAATTTTATTTTCCATCAAATTAGTATTCTAGTTCCTCAGACAAATGTCCCTTTAATGTGTGGGCTGTGCGGTGTATGTTTGCCAGGCAAACAGGCCAAAGATCCAAAGATGTGTAACAGCAGGTAACTGTTGTCATAAACAGAGGAAGTTTTAGGGGCAATGTGACTGACAAGATGAAACTTAAAAAAAAATCAGAGTGGTGAGGTGGGATATGCATGCTTAGATTAAGAATTGTTATTTGTACTTTCACAGAAGGGGGAGGAAGAGGAAGGTCCTATCTGATAACCAGTTAGACTTGGTCACAGCAGTGTCAATTAAATCAGAACTTCTGTTTTCTTCTCTTTTTCTCAGTAATTCCCTGATGGAGCCTGCATTCTGTGATCATGAATTTAATGCCATTCAATAACTTTTTTTAAAAAACAACAACCTCAAATTGCTGTTTCTGTGAACTGATAGAGTTGGTGCAAAAAGAGTGAGCTATCTTATGTCTCCCCCCTCAATATTTTCCCCGTTATTATGGTGGAGATTTTCAGGACAGAAGGGACTGTTGAGGCAGAGAAAAATCATTGAGGATTCTGTTGTCTTCGGTTCCCCCAGCAGAAAAGCTCAGTTGGATCAGAACCTTTTGTACTCAGAAGGAGGCATGTTATGCAGATCTTTGTCCTGCGTTTGCTCCTCTACAACTGGTATTGGAAAGCATACTGCCTTTGATACTGAATGTAATGTGTAGCAGTCATGACTTATCCCCCATGAATTTTTTAATCATTTAAAGTCTGTCCAGCTCGGTGGCCATTATTGCACTGTTTTGGACTGAATTCCACAGTTGAACTATCTAGTTCATTAAGAGGTACTTTTTGCCTGTCCTGAATCTTACACCATTTGGTTTCATTGCTATTATTGTGGCAGATGGAGAAAACCCTTATCTTTTTTTAACACCTAATTTTTCTCATTGATATCATGTCACCCTTCTCTTATTTACCTTTTTTTGAGCTAAAATTCAATTAATATTGTAGCCTTTTTTCATGGGGAAATGCTCTAGTGCTTTGATCATTGTGAGCACCCTTTTCTGTATCCTTCCCTCTGTAATATTGTTTTTCTGGTACAGTGAAAAATGAACATAGTACACCGTGTGAGATTGCTCCACAGATTTGTACAAAGCAGTACACTGTTGGTAGTTTATTTTCAATTCTTCTGCTGCTGCTGAGCCCAGCATGGAATTTACCTTTTTCACTTCATCTACACACTGGGCTGATGATTTCATTGAGCTACCCATCCTAGTTCTTTATTGTTTTATTTTGGTGTTTTGCTTTTTTTTTTAAAAAAAAAACAGGTTAGCTTTCTATTTATTTTATTTGTTTATTTAGAATGCAGGGGAAAACGTGTTTGGAGGAGAGTGGAGAACAGTTAAGGATGGAAGCCTATGAAGAAGGAAGTGGAAAAGTCTGCTGGAAACCACTCCTTCAAGTACCAAAACCTTTAGCAGACATTGCTTTCAGTGTTTGAAAGTTATTGCTAGAAATGGCTGCCCACTTTTGTGCTGCAATTGCCTGACATCCAGAAGATGAGGGGAGAGCCATGATAACAGTAACTATTAACCAACACATGCTGTGAAAATAGTGTGGTGGTGAGTTGGCTAGTCTCATGCCTCCTTTTCTGGCCTTCAAGCTAGGAGACAAGGGAAACAGGAGGGTTATATACACCTCAATTCTAGCCTTAAAGCTAAGACTTTTGAGCTAGAACAGAGAAATACAGCACTAAGTTGGGATTGTTTGATACTGTCCTGTATTTTATTAGATACACTCCATAGCAGGAATACACATGGCTTACCTGGATTCTAGACATGCCATTTAGTGCCTGTTCAGGGCATTAAAGTGACTGGGTTTTTAGTTTTACTTTTAAACTAAAGTAAACCCCCAGCTTTTCTATTCATAATAAGTGTGCTATCTATTGCCTGCTAAGTTCTAGATCAGGCGGCTACTCTTGTTGGTGATTCACTACAACTGTCCCTCTTTCTCTGTGGGATCAAGTCTGGTACATTAGGACCACTGTTCTTACAGCTTATTGGGTGTTCTTTGCACCAGGATCACTACTATATTGGAGGGGCCATCTAGCAAAAGAGATTAAACTTTCCCTCATTCCACTAGAGGAATCAGCTCTAGATTTATTGTTTATTCATTTTAAGTGAGAGAGCTTTTGCTTTTCAAGGTCTCAGTGGTTAGTACACTTTTGACCAGAAACTAGAGGAGTCTACAAAGTCACAAAGCCTTAACAATGAATATTAGTTGGCTATCTAATTGACACCGCAAGAGCCTTTTTCTCTTATTAACATGAGTCCTGAAACTGCGATCCTCTGCTACTGTATGTTGTTTTCCTACAATATCCAATGAGAAAATCAGGTAGTCTGGTCTTATCGTGTGTTGCTACTTGTTGAGGCAAAGGTATATTGTGTTGCTTTGTGAGATGGCCCTTCTGCAGTCCTGCTTGTATAAGGAGGAGTGAGTTTCTAGCCATGCCCCAGAGGGATTCTGAGCTGTCCTCTCATATCTTTTGGAAAGGGCCAAGTGAGATGCAGCCTAAGTGAGCCATGTAGTATAATTTATTTAATCTTGCCTGTGCTGCTTCTATTAAAGAAAATTTAACAGAAGCTCATATACATATCACTATGAGTAAAATATAAAATAGCAATAAAATTAAAGCATGCCAAAGTAAGCCAGTGGACTAAATCCAGCATTAGTATTCATATTAATGGGTCTGTTCTGGGTAGGACTAAAATTGGATTTAGCCCAATGAAAGCAGGAATTAGAAGTCAGTGGGAAACAAACCAACTCACCAGTTCATCCATTCATCATTTTATTCACTAAAATCTAACTCAAAAGGGCAAAAATTGTCTGGCACCAAAACATGTTGAGCAATTGGGAAGCAACTGTCTGGTCTCTCGGTAGCTGAACATTCTTTGTCACCACAGAGTAGTCAGTCCTTCAGTGTCAAAGGCTTTATAGTAAGAATCCAGGATGATATCTTCCATATATTAAATCTACATAAAGAACTGTTTGTTTTGTTTAGCTAGGTTATGAGTAAAGTGTCAAGGTAGAGGATACTTATTGATTGCTTTAAAATGGATTAGAGTTCTGATAATATTTAGAGGTTATATGTTGTACTATGTATTTCGCCTGTCTTTATGCTGTCACCAGCAATATCTGCTTCTTAGTGCATATTTTCCTTTCCCTAGATGTAGTTCCATGAAAGCAAGTATAGCAGCTAGAGGGGAAATAGATGGGAAAAGGAAATCTGAGTTGGAACAGAATGATGGTAGTTTTGCAATCTCAATTCAATAATTTGATCTCTCAGAAGGCTGTGTGGGGTGAAATAACTGGATTTATGAATAACTGAAATTAAGCCTAATAACAGGCATTTTATTTACTTACATATATTACCTGGCAGTGGAAAGCCGCAAATACTGTACATAAAACAAGGGGCTGATAAAACGTGGTTTTACGCAGATCATAAAGTTAATTATACAAATTTGTAGTAAAGGGTCTAAATTAAGAAATGTTGTTTTTATGGTATATTAGGTGGAATTATTTTAATGTAAATGGTTTACCCCAAGGAAACTGTGAAATTGATGCATAAATCTGCTCAGTTCCAGCTCTAAGCATTTGAAATGCAATCTGTAGGGGTTTAATGTCTGTAGAACAGCATGCTCCTTTTTGCAATGAGGTCTAGGTGCTACTAATACTGCAGCAACAGGTGCATGTAATTTAACTGCGGAGCTAGTCAAAACATCTTTAATCTGTCCACATTAAATGGAAACATGTGGGTCTATGACTAGAATTTTCAGTGGAGCATTTTCTCTGGTTCCAGATTTTATTTCTCTCAGTAGGGAGTTTGGAGAATAAGAATTGTTATTGTATCTACTTTTACTTGTGTCTCTCGTTACAGAAACAACTTAGCAGGATATGGTCAGGGAAGCCAGTTCGTTTATCTTGCCTTTTCTCTGTTACATATAATTCAGTAGTTTGAGTGGAACAGGTAGTCTCTTGTTAGACACAGCGGAAGTGAAATTATTTTGTACTAGAGGGAATAGAGCTTTTCCCCAAACAACGGCGGACTTCTTGGGCACTGTGTTCTTGTTGTCCTGAGTGCAGTGCCTATCAGCGTTGGTCGGTTCAGCTTTGGTCAGCAAAATACCATGAAGGAGGAGAAAAAGCAACAGCATTCAGGCAGTTATGTTACAATGCCATGAAGAATGCATAGGAGAATAAAGGACCAAAACCAAAATCAGAGTAGTAGGCCTGGTCTGGGTCATTCCCTCCAAGCCTCCAGCAGGTAACAGAATTCTTTAAGCAAGAGAGTGTGATGTCCTGAGTTTCAGTGTGAGTAGCTCTTGCCTTTTTCCTTTTGTAAATTTATCTAGTCCCTTCCATGAACTTAAATTGCTTTGATTGTTGCCAAAATGAAATAAATAGTTGTGGAATGTAGAGAACTCTGCTGGATATTAGAGGTTGCTTTTCATGGAAATTATCATCCTAATTCATAGCAGCAGGTAAGTTGCTTTTTGTTTCCTGATTTGATACCTTCCAGGTGGAAGGAACTATAGTTGTTGCTGACTAGTATTTGTAGCTAAATAATTTTGCATTGTCTGTGACTGCAGATTATTTAGTTTAGAGATGAATAGAAGCAGGTTATGATTAGGAGAAATATACTGTCCTTCCCACTAGTAGAGCATATGTATATATATTCGTTTGAGCTTGCAAGGAGTGTGGATTCCAGCCTTAAATGGCCAACGATATTCAATATTCAGCAGTCAATTTATCGTGCTATGAGCTCTTATTAGTTGACAAAGGGGGAAAATGTTATTGCATGTGGCTGTCTAACTGGGTGGTCTTCCAGAGACTATAATCAACACACAGTCTTTCTCATCAATGGGCAGTTCCTCACTACGAATTTATCTTATCGTGTGGTAACAGCAAGGGTTTATTCTGAGAATTGTGAGAAAGCTTCTGCAAATGGTTTTTGAAAAACAAGCAGACTGAATTGCATTTGGACTTGGGTTACTTTGTGGCACAGCAGCTGTGAAGATTTTTCCTGCCAGTTAGTTGTGGTCTTGGTCAAGTTTTTTTATTTTAAGTTTTATTTTTTAGTTTTGAGTAGAAAAATAAACAAGCAACTTCACTATTTCTTCTGCATTTTTGTTGTTGTAGTAGTAGGAGCAATTACAGCCAAACTGAGTGTTTCAGAAACTAAATAGCCTTTTTAGCTGGATTTATTATGAAAAAAGGCACATTTAAAATCATCACTTTCATAGACATTTAAAACTGCTTTGATCATAGGTGGACTTTGAAACTGCTATGTACTGTTAGGAAAACTGGTGGCATATAGGCACTATTAAACCTGCTGCTCAGATAAATGGTTTTGAAATACTGTTATGAACGTCTAGCAAATGTAACTACTTGGTCTGGTTAAAGACAAAAATGCATATTTTTAGAAGGAAATTGCAAATTGGCTTGTCAAATAAGATACAATAATATAGGCAATATTAACCTAATTATTGAGGAAACGTCTTTCTAAGGTTTCATTATAGGAACATTCTGGAATGTCAAGCATGGGGGGATCCTTTTTCCTCCCCCCCTTTTTTCCTCAGTGAAAATGAAGAATAACCCTCAGACAGTACCAGTAGAGTATATGCGCTCATATTGACCTGTTTCTTTTATGGCATTTGTGAGAAGTCTCCACTTTTAGTATGCAGACACTGAGAAAACTTCAGAATTAATGTTCTGGGTACCAGAAGACATCCCACCCCACTTTCAGTTTTTAAAATACATGTCAACACTTAAGTTGGGTAGACAGCAGCACTAATCATATTAAGCACAGTCTCCAAACTCACAGAGAATGCATAATTAATACATTGTTTTAGAGGTGCTCATTTACTGGTCAAGGGCAAGCAGTCTGTGCATAGCTCCCCCTAAGAGTAAAGAGAAGAGAGCCAATGTGCTGTTCAGTGTGACACTGCCGTTCCCTCTGCCCACTAAATCTTGTTTGTTACACCTCTACCATGAGCCAAAAAACATCGAGCAGTTTCCATTAAAGTGTTTGCCACGTAGAGTGCAGTAAATGCTAATTCACTGTCAATTAGAAAAATGCTTCTAATGGGGGGAGGGAGTGTAGTTAAAAAGAGGCACTTCTGTTGATTCATGGCTGGGTCTCATTCTCCCCCCCCACCTTCCCTGTTCTTTAGTCCTCTGCACTGTAGGCTTCTTTCAACACACTCTGTTTATTATTTTAAAGCAGTTTAGCTTGGGTGCACTTTGCTGTATCTTTTATTTTATTTTAAATGTAATCCCAAAGTTTACTTCTTTATTTAGCTCCCTTTAAAGTGCATTTTGTGAGTGCATCATTAAATTCCTCAAGTCTTAACATTTAAAAAGATCAATGTGAATTTAAACTGTGTTGGTATTCAGGAAAGTAGTACCCATCTGAATTATGTTTAGTTTTCCCTCTGCATTTTAGGTGCACTCAGTGAGAGTAATGGTGCACATTATAACCGATGAGAGGTGGCTTAGACAGGCTTCATCTGATTTTTAAATTGGGGTATGAGAGTTATAATTTTGACTTTCCAATAGAGTTACAGTAGATTCAAATTTTGCAACAGGAAAGAACTTTGTGTCTGCATCAGTTTTTACAGAGGCTGTATTACTCTCTTTTTAAAATCAGCAACTTTGCAAACTTTGGAACTGATAGATATCTTCAAGATAAGCATATTCACCATGTGTAACACTTTAAGCAAGTCAAAGTAGGAAGTCAGTTTTTAAGTACTATTTTGTTTATATTGGTGGAAAATGAAGGCATCATAATAGAAGCAGAGATGGTATACATAAATGCCCAGAATCAAAGCTCTGTAGTCCTCTGATAGGTGCATGTACCTCCATTTACTTGACTTGCCTCATCAACGAGAGCTTTATATGTGCAGTGTGGAAGCCGATACACTGCATTACCCAGCTCTGCTGTGAGTAGGGGAGCTTGGTGTATATATTACAGCAGTTTTTCTTAAGTTATCTGATACTGGCTAACAGCAGTCATTTTTTTCTAGAGTGCCGGGGACCAGCACTATATTTGTGCCCATTGGCTACATAGGCTTGGACTTCAACTGCTCCATGTACCGTCACTTTTGAGTAGTATCGCATTAGATTTCTTGTATGTGAAGGAATATTTGGGGCTGAAAAGAAAAGCTATTTCCATGTTAACTTTCTTATGCAGTCATTGCATATTTGTATGTATATTGTAACACTGCATTTCATAGCATTTAAACATATTCAGAGCAATGCACAGCTGTTGATTCTGATATATATTCAGTGATATATAATACAGTTTTGTAATATTTTCATAATAGACCATCATGACAGCAGTACTGAGTTGAATTAGAGCATGATTTCAGTTCTATGTGTGTTTCCCCATGGTACCATTTTTGTATATAGATTGTTTATATAGGACCACGTATAGGTTGCATTTATTACTTTTCATTACAATTCAGTATGTTTCTCTTCCAGCGTGTCAGAACTGTGTGTGTTTTTTAAGAACCACACTAAAGGTATTTCTTGTGTATGTTTCATTTATTCCAGTTACATTTCTAATAGAAGTCTTGCATCTTCAGCACTGTGTGAGGTTTTAAATTAGAGAAGCAAACCACAAAGATAAAAAGACGGCTGCATGAACCTCTGCACTTACTGGATGCGAGTCAGACTGTCAATCCCACTCCCTTTTTGGTGGATAAACTTCAAAGCCCTGTTGTCAAAAGAGTTTAAAGTTAGAAGTTACAGGGTGATGTATGCATACATTGAAAAATAATTAGGCTTCTCAGCAGTAAGAAGCCTTCCGTTCTGTCCTCATTTTTGCACAAGGCTGTGTAGTTTCTTGGCGTACAAGAGTTGAGCTGAGTAACGTTTCTGTGAGCAAAGTATAATCTATAACCATCTCTTCAGTATTCTTATATGTTAAACTGAAATAACAAAGATAAATGGAGTGTGTTAAGATACCTTGTACACAGGCAGCCTAATAGGAATGGTTGTCGTGCTACAGCTGAGGCAGCACTCCAAGCTTGATAGCTGCAAACTGGGTTGCACCAATATTAAAAGCTGGTTAACGTTAAAAGTTGTACTGCCTCTGCTGAAATAGATACCTAGCTCTGGACCATTTGTAATACTAGGTGGTAAATACAATTGTTTCGAGTTTTGCTTTGTGTACAATGGTATCAAGTCTGAGGTTTCTTCACAACTGTGCAGGTGACACACACGCATAGATTGTTTGCTTAAGAAATTGACTTGCCATTCTTCAGAAACAAAAGACCTCTGAACAGCTCATATAAGAATTTAAAATTCAAAAGAAACTACAGTAACATCAAACCAAAAGTACAGCAGAGCAAATAGAATTACTTTTTTTTATACATCAAAAGGCCTGGCTTTTATCTGGTACCAAAAAAGTAAGCCAATTAGGAACAGCACTGAGTGAAACGTGCAGTGGGGGAGAGGATTCCAACCGTGGGGGACCCCAACTGAAGGTTCCTATATCTGATCTTTACTCACTTTTTCATGCTGCAGGAACTTGGGAGAAAGGCATCACGACTACGTTTAGATACGGATTGGTCCTGTAGTGGAGGCAGCAGTTACATAAATGTGTGAAAAGTCAGACTGTTGGTCCATTTAGCTTTTTGTCTGCTTCTCTTATATGCTGTCCAGTTAAGGAGCATAATCTCCTAATAATGACAAAGGCTATGAGAATTCTACCATGTTACTAGTGAATGTGCATAGAATCAAAGAGGAAAATATTGGTTGTGTATGAAATACCCTCCATAAGACCACAAAGTTGTGTACATTTCTAATAGTATTTGACAGCAATATGCAACAACATGCAATATTTCCTATTTTTGGTGTTAATTTTTATGCATAGTCCACTGTCCAGAGGAAGTATAGCTACTATCCATTGCTGTACAGAGATCATTAAATTTTCATTTATCATTTCACACACAATGAAGTATATATGCCAAGCTGTTTCTCTCCCCAGTCCTTAGATCATCCTTGTTAACTGTACCAGAGATAACAATTTAATGAGTGGTCCCGTTTGACACTCAAAAGTTTTTTCATTTATTAATGTGAATTGGAAAGCCCATTCTCTCATGGTAGTACTCTGTTTGCAGTTGTGTCCCTGAAATTATAGACCAGAATATAACTTAAAAGGTGAATGTATTTTTGTATGTTTTACAGTATTGCTGTCAGAATTTCAGATCTAGATTCAGATTTCTTTTTTTAAGTAGCAAGCACTCTCATTTGGCTAAATGTTAATGTGTCGGACTTCATAGTTGCTTCTTGTATCTCCATTTTGCTTCCACAACTTAAGCAATCGAAGAAGCTTGCAAAAAAAAAATCTGTTAAATCATTCTGTAACTGAAAGATTGAAATGTCTCTTATTCTTGAGAGTTTGTAAGTTTCTACTTTGTCTTTACAGAAGCTGGCAGTGTCTTGGAAATAAACAATTAAGATTAAACACTTTTGTTCCCTAGAATTTCTAGGTACAGTACAGCATTCTGTAAGAAGTCCAATTTTGTTTTCTATGTAACCCCCTGATGCTTTCATTTCTAGAAAGTGATATTGCACATAAGTCAGTGAAAGCAGTTATTGTACAACAGGGATGAAATTCTGTGGCCTAACAGCTTCATGAAGCCCTTTGAGAGTTCCAGTTCAGCCCTTCATGCCACCCGGACCACCACCAATCCTCACAAATTGTAGTACTCACATTATCCAGGATGGTGATCATGGCAGGACAGTATATCTTCAGGGTCTTGAAGTAGCCAAAAATGATTCTCTAAGTACCAGAGTGTACCCATCCCTGTTTTAGAATGTGTGGGTAATATTTGTTTTTCAAGAGCAATCCTGAAATCATCATGCTTATCCACCACTAAATCTAGGTGGTAACTTTTAAGCAACAAGAAGTATGTCATCCAATTCTCTAAACAAACTTTTGCGTGACCTTTGTATTCTTATCATTCTGGTCTGGTCTGGAGACCTCGTGATGTGTTGACTAGGAGTTATAGTCCATCACATCTAGAGGAAACTGGATTGGGGAAGTCTGTTTTGTATGTTCCAGTGTTTCAGAGCAGGCATCTCCTTATGTGGTCTATTCTTTTCCTTTTGAAATATACTCCTATTAAAGTTCCCCAGATGTGATGGAAGTGTTGCCTAATATTTGTGCTAGATTTGTAAAAGGGTTAGCTCTGAGTTGCAACATGAAGGCTGACATTTGCAGCTGAACCAGTCAAAATATTCTAAATATTTAACTGTAGTGTTTGGAACTCCATATGCCTTCAAAGGAAAAAGGAAACATATACCCAAGCAATAATTGTTGATTATTTCCTTCTTCTCGAGCTTGTCTGTTGCTGTAGACTAAATTCCCTCTTGTCTCTGTACTGAAAATAATATAGGAGAAAATGTGAATAATTCATTTTAGAAAAAGGAAACCCCAGTGAAGCTAGTGCATTTACTAGAATCTTGAGAGTTGGTTAAAAAAAAACTATAATTATGTTTTTGGATTCATTTGCTTTAGTTGACCAATTTTAGACAGGTTCTACAAATTGACATTTCTGCTTAATATGAAGGGGAGCAGTTTTGAGCATAAAGTTGACTGTTCATTTTCATGATATGGCAGATCAGTGAACATCAGTGTACAAGCCCTTTTTATTGTTGTAGAGTAACATATATAAACTACTGGAGTAGCCTTTTTTTTAATACCAGTGACTTCATTGTAGTGAGCCAAGGTGGTAAAGTGGTTTGAGTGTTGAACTATGACTCTAAAGATCAGAGTTTGACTCCCCGCTCAGCAGTGGAAACCCATTGGCTGCCCTTAGGCAAGTCACACTCTCTCAGCCTCAGAGGAAGGCAAAGGCAAACCCTTCTGAACAAATCTTGCCAAGAATACCCTGCGAAAGGTTCATCTTAGGGTCACCATAAGACAGAAGTGATTTGAAGTCACACAATAACAATAACAACTTCACTGTTAGGCACCAGATCTTAATTTATCTTGGGAGCTAAGCAGGGTCAGCCCTGATTATACTTGGATGGAAGACTACGAGTGAATAGCAGGTGTTGTGAGCTATATTTCGGAGGAAGAAACTGACAAAACCACCTCTGAGTATTTCTTGACTAAGAAAACCCTATGAAATTCATGGGGTCACCATAAGTCAATATGCAAATTGAAGGTGCTGTGCGCACACGTGTGCGCGCACACACACACACCTTCACTGATATAGCCTGCCCAAATCATCTGTTTGGCTTGTTTCCTCTGTTATATTTACCTTGCTCTTTTTAATGTTAGTACTACTATACCTTTCATCACCCACAAGTGTAAATGATACCAGTTATGATAACCAAGAAGTGGTTTCAAGATTGTAAAAAAGAGTTATCAAAATTTATATGGAATGGGAAAAAGCCAAGAATGAAGTATAAGTGGTTAACTGATACGAGACACCGAGGGGGCTGGATCTATATCATAAGGCAGTATGCTTAGCCTGGATGAAACCTTGGATTCTCATGGATGACAGGAAAATATTGGCCTTGGAAGGACATGATCTTCATTTCGGTTGGCACGCATACTTGTGGTATGGGAAAGCCAAAGTCCAAAAGACCTTTAAAAAGCATGTGATATGGAAAGCCCTCCTAAAGTTATGGGAGAAGTATAAGTTTTATTTCTGCCCCCCCCCAAAAAAAACCATCATGGATTTCACCGATGGAAGCCCTCTCAATTAAAGATTTGAGGAGACAGGGTAGTTGGTGGACCTATGAAGATTTATTGAAACAAAGCGGAAAGGAAATCCTAATGAAAGATCAAAGACAACTAAAAGAAGAAGGATTTGACATACAATGGTTCCCCTTTATGCAGATAAAAGAAAGATTTAAAAAGGATATACAAGAAGAAGGAATGGATTTAAGACAAAACGAATTAGAAGAACTGATGTTAAAGGGTGAAAAAAAGCTACTTTCAAGATTGTATAAAAAATTGTTATCTTTTAAATTAGAGGAAGAGACGGTTAAAGATTGTGTGATAAAATGGGCGAGAGATCTCAACCATAATATTCTTCTAGAAGAATGGGAAAATATTTGGAAAAACAATATATACCAGATCCTATACTTTACAAGAAAATGTGTTGAAAATGGTATGTCGTTGGTACTTAACACCCAGCAAACTAGCGAAAATGAATAAGAATATGAATGATCAATGCTGGAAATTTTTTTTTATTATTTATTTTTATCCCGCCTCTCCATATGGATCGAGGCGGCGAACAACTTACAAATAGCATGTATTTCGAAACATTTCTGTACATGCCCCCAACAAGCTGGGTACTCATTTTACCGACCTGCAAAAGGATGGAAGGCTGAGTCAACCTTGGAGCCAGGCAGGATCGAACTCACGACCCTGTGGCTTGCAGTACTGGCATTTAACCAATGCGCCACCAGGGCTCCATATATGTAATGTAATGTAAAGAATAAGTGGGATCCTTCTACCATATGTGGTGGGGATGCGATAGAGCAAAGAGATTCTGGTACGCTATACGAGCAAATATGCAAAAAAAATTGAAAAGGAAAATTGACTTAATCCCAGAATTTTTTCTACTGGGACTTTTTGGTGCAGATAGCTCAATAGATTTTTGTACTAAAAGATTAGCATGGCATTTAATTATGGTGGCCAGATTCGTCTGTGCTAAACATTGGAAATCAACTTGCACCCCGACAGTGGAAGAATGGATAGAAAAAACCACTGAAATAGCACAAATGGATAAACTGACTTACAGATTAGATAATAAAATGGACAGTAAGTTTTAAAAAGCGTGGGAACCATTTACAAAATTTCTAGGAAACAGGAGAATCTTAACTAAAGGTTTCCAATTGTGAAGAGAAGTTGGAAAGTGATAATTGTTGAAATAATGAGGGATAAGCCCTAGATATCAGTGTGGAGGGAGGTAAAAGCAAGAGAAGAGATGTTGAGGCAACAGGTTTACTCGTTTTAGAAAGAAAAGAAATGTTGAAATAGCTAATAATGTAATGAGGATAAAATTTGCAAACAGAGTTGAAAATAATGAGTGAAAAAATGGATAATGGACTTTATCCTTTCAGATATACAGAGGGAGTTTTTTTTTTTAATGACATAAGGCTGTATATCATGAAAAGGGGGAAGTGCTCTATGTTTGTGAGAATATGTCAGCAAGATATGTACTTTGTTATATGCGTGTAATTGTTTTGTGTGTTAGATGTTAATAAGTTTGTTATATTATGAATGTGATGTAATATCTGATTGTTTAGTTTTTTTCTTTTCTTTTTTATTGTTTTTTAATAAAAAAGATGCAAAAAAAGAGTAAAAAACAGGAACACAGTATTTGCATAAAAGATACATACTCATGTTTATTGATTGCTTATGATTTCAGTGTCAAACTTCATATGATTTCATTTGTACAAAGAGCCTGACCACAAAGAAATAAAGCTTCTTTTTTATCAGTAATAAAATTAATGACAGTAACAAAGCATAGACTTTTTAGAGCATTTACTCCTTCAGTCTACCCGCCAGGTCCAAGGACATTCTTCTGAAACCTTTACATGTTGTGGTGGCTGAAAATTATGATAAAGCAGGAGTCTAGTTATATTGACAGCAGCAGTATGATCTGTAAATAAAGTTTTTAAACATGTGGCTCAATGGCCACTTTGTAGACAGTCTAATTTACTTCCCTGCAACTCAGTCCAGGATGGGACTTTGAGAATATGACCGTTACTAACAGAGACCCTGTTTCCAAAAGTCATTTAGAAAGTGATCCTTCCCCCATTGAATTTAGCAGGACTTTTTCCTATGACTTCAGTTAGTTCAAATTGCAGCCTTAGGCAAAACTAAAAATATTAACATGAGTGCTGTGTGAGTAATAAGGCCAAAGAAGGAGCTTGTTCGTTTGTTGAAATTAACTAACCATCCATATGTTCGCTTTTCTCTATTTTCTATTAAGTGTATTATATTCAGTGCTTAGTTTATTTTAATACAGTTGTTGCATTAGTAATTGCTTGTACACTGTTTAAAGTTGTGGATTTGCCATTGGGGAGGGGCTGTGAAAAACAAAATGTAATTGGTTTGGGGTGAGGATGAAAAACAAAATGTTTTCCTTTCCTGAGGTTTAAACCAAGGAGTGGTCATCAAATGTATTGCTAGCATTGGTCCCAGATTTTTCTAAACATGAAACTTATTATGGCGCATCCTGTAGGTTTTATCTTAAGATTTTTCCTGAACTCTCTTTTATTGTTTGACCCCACTTTCCCATAAAAGTGGCTGTGGTAACAGCAACAGAACTTTCCTTATTACTATCAGTGGAGGATAAAGAAAAATGGATCAGCTTCCACCACAGATATTAATGTTATCTGAGCCTGATTTTTTGAAAGAATTGGAAACTGTACCATAGCTTTTATCATCAGTTCCCGTGCTTATTTTAGGTTGGTGTTCAGAGAGTCTTTGTTTTTATCGTGAATAGTGTTGTTGGTTATATGCAAACACTACCATGGTTTTCCTGTGCACAGCCATATTCAAAAACAACCATTAACCTACGGGTGAAATTTACTTTAATGTTTGGCATGACTTACAATCCTCTTCTCATGCCGAATATAACTGCAACATTCTTCATATGCTTTGTATGATTTTGTATGACTACACCTTTCACTATATGGGATATTTTGTATTGATTAAATTTATTGTACTAAATTTCACTTTAAAATATTAAATTTAACAATTGTGAAAATAAGAAGTTGACTTTCAACTTCCCTCACACCCTAAAAAACTTTTGAGCTTCAAAAGAAGCAAATAAGTATTTCTGATACAAAAGGAATCTGAAAGAATTGTTCCCAATATTTAACAGCATCTATGCAAATATCAGTTACAACAGTAGGAAGCTGTACACTATACACACTCACCTGGAAGCAAGTTCCATTGAATCTGCTCAGATTTACATTTGAGCAGACATGCAGAAGACGGCACTATGCATCCAGTGCAAATTTGCATGACAAATTAACGGAATGCAATTTTTCTTCCTTCCCCCTTTTATATACCGGTAGCATCTATTCAGTGCAAGCCCAGCTTCTTCTGTTCAGGAAGGGAACATATGTAGATAGGGTTAATGTATGTTTTTAATTTAATTTCTTAGAGAACCCATTTTGACATTGTGTTAAATACATCTGTCTTGAATAAATCTGGGACTACATTATTAAAATAAATTGTATGCTTATTTCATACATGCAGAGTTAATCGGATTAATTGATTTTCAGCTATTTTGACACCATGCAAGTGTCCATTTTTCATTGATGAGTTTCATTTCTTTGCCTTGTAAATAGTAATGTGGGTCAACCACCCAGATAAGTGAAAAGTCGATATAGTATGTGGCTCTTCATCATGATGAACTAAGGTGAAAAGTCATATCCTTCTAAACTTGCCAATTGATTCTGTTTTTTAAAAAAGAATTTCCACTGTGCAAGTAAGTCAAATCAAGGTGAAAAATTCTAATATATTTTTAGGCGAAGACATCCTTGTCGGTATGCATGTTTTTCACCAGAATGAAGTGAACATTATACCAAGTAACATGTATGAAATTGGGAACACTGCTTTCATTTGATCTCATTTCCATGTGCAAAATAGTTTGTATTCAGGTGATTGCAATCTAATCTCTTGTTTGTTGATTCCAGCAATACTCGTTAACTATTTTCCATTCATTTTCAATTGATATGCCTATGTGAAATCTTTGTTGTTTAAAAAATCAACCTGTGTATAAACCACCATAAATTTAAATAATTGCAATTCTTGACTGTTTTATCCATTAATTTCCAAATAATGTTCATTTTAAAAATCCCGCCTGAAGTAAGCAAAACAGACCAGCCGGTGATTGTTGATTCATCTTACTGACTCAATATTTAGCTTTTACTGAGGTTCCAGTGTAGTACGTACTACTCAAGCCTAGTCAGTTTTCTTGGAGTTTTTCCCCACTTTGGAAATTATAAAGAGAACTGTTCTTAGTAGTTACAGCCATTTGAGTTTAGAAATAACTGAATAAAATGTCCTAAATTTAAGACATTACTGAGTTGTGGAGTGGGAGTGTAATGGCAAACTTGTTGACAGGTTAAAATTGGCCACAGTTGCTTGTATGTGTCTGTGCATGTGTGTACATGTGTGGGATTTTTTCTTGGAAAAATATGTCTTGAATATTCATAATTCTTCAAGGGTAATGTGCTATTTTTGAGACCTGTTTTCTGTGACTGTTGTCTGACTTATGAAAATTAACGGAGTAGAAGGCGTGTTTCCCATTTTCCAGTAACAAAACTGGATACAAAAACAGAAAATTATGGTTGGTTGTTTCTAACTGAATGTGTTTTGGATGAGATTCAAATTTAAACTGTGTCTGTACTTTGTACCAAATCTTTTTTTCATACCTTCTGCTACACAATATCTTTGGTGTTTTTGTGTTGCTGTTGTTGTTGTCATTGTTTTTGTTGTTAGACTTTGACATAGATCAGTCATCTGTGACAACACAGAGAAAATAAAAGAAGTGTACAGAAAATATAATTTTTAAAAATATGTGTTTAAAAACCCATTAGATCTCTACTTTTGGTTTATCAGGATATTATATCACAATGTAAAAACAGTATAAATCATCAGTCAGTCAAAAAGATGTAGGAACAATAAAATAATGCACTATTGATGCTGAAACTTAATAAGTGCTTATTTTTCCCCTACTATGGGTTAAATTTCAATTTAAGGGCATGTCTCTACCCAGTTTTCAGAGATTCTCACCCCCGTCTCTCTACACCAGTCTGAATGGAACTCGTATATTCCGCTTCTGATTATCAATTCTATTGTTTGCATTGGATTCAGGGCTATTTAGTTGTTTATTTTTTATAATTTAGCTACTTGAAATTTTTGTTCATAAAAGATTTTTTTTAAAACGGAATAAAAACAAAACAAAAAAAGCAGATAGGTTCCTAAAGATGTATTGGAGAAAAGTAAACTCATTTCTCCCTATACTTTTCCCTATTTCTTCAACATCTGATAACTGTTTGGTTTTAATCACTTATACAGTACACCCTTCAGATCATAGCACTTTTAATGTGTATTGACAGGGGAGAACTATGCCAGAAGGGTGGCTTTGGTTTGCAGTCTATATTTCTTGTTTATCTTAAAATCTTTTAGTTTCCTGTGGCACAATATTTTCTGTTTGTACGCAGCATGTAAGAAGCTGAGAAACCTTGCAGAAAAGTTTCTGGAAAGTGCATAAAAATAGTTAAATACTGATAGGTATAAAACTCCATGTCCTAGTGAGCTCTCATGTGGCATTTGGAGGTTGCCTAATATTTTCCAAGGAATAGAAGTTAAAAGGCACGGTGGGTTTCTAAACATTATAAATAATAATATTTTGGTAGCTCCTCATAAGTTACCATAGCAACATGCTTGCTGTTAGAAGGTAGAATTTATAGTCCAAGAAGCTCTCTTTTTGGCTTCTCATGGTTTTAGCCATTTTAATTATGTAGCTGCCACAATTCTTTTTAAGAAAGTAACTTTTTACTTGTTCTATGCTATATTGAGTTGCTTTAATTCATTAGGCACAAATAAGTTAATTCCTTTCTTTTGCTACCTTTTTAGAACTGCTTTTTACGTGTCCATTTTGTATTTTTGTGTGTTCAGTATCTGATAGAAACTGATTGTGCAGATGTTATTCCATTCTGTACTTTACCTTTGTATACTATCATACTGTTCTTTCTCACACACACATACTTGTATGCATGTGTGTATGTGCATGAGCATACACATGACATCTGTGTATTGAAAACAGGAAAATGGTATCCTGTGTATGTTTACAGTTTCTATAATCTCACCCTGCCCTGGGCTGCATGTCAGTGCAAAATATGAACCCAACTGATGGTATGAATATGTGAGTGTTTATGGAGAGTTTCATGCTCTCCTTCCCTTAATTATCTCATCTTTTCTTGAAACAAAATACATTGACTGTGCATGTGGAAGAATTACTAATATATTGCATTTACAAATATTAATTCAGATATTAATTCTGACAATTCCCTATCCCTTATCAGCTTTTCTTAGGACTGTAGCAATTTTTTTAAAAGGTGCGAACAGTGTCCGCTGATTTGCTATGCTTTTAATGAAATGTGGAGGATTGTTACAATTCCTAGTCTGAAAAGTGCTGTTATTCAAGATTTTCAGTAACGAAAGTATTAATAACACTCTGAGCAGAAAGTTAAATTTGGTTTCAGTGTTTCTGTTACTTTTCCCTCTAACTGTTACTTTACCTTTGTTTCTGCCCTTGCATTGGACCTATGATTTTTTTATGCAGTGTAATACGTGCAGTGCAGTGTGTGATATGGTTCTAGGAATTATGCATACCTTGGATTGTAGTCTTAATTGTTTGGATCTTTGATTATATGTGTAAGGTTGAAAAATACATGTATTAACCATGCCACAATTGCCCTGTGCCCTATGTTGATTCATACTTCGCTGAGTAATATTCATCTTTACCTTACCACAGTTAAATCAAGAAAGAAGGGGAAAAAAATCTACATCTGAGTTTTGCTGTTTTCATTGACAAGATGCTCATATTTTAATGTCCCGAAACAAAGTAGTAATTTGAAATATATGATCATACTCTGTCTTTACTTTTCTTATATCGCACATGGATGGATGGATATAAATAGTTGAGTGTATGTGTATGTTTTACAAATATTTAGTGTATTATATATAGGCTATTAACATAATAGGAAAATGGGGCATCTAGTTATAATTGGCTTAGTATTTGTATGCTATTTGCGAGGGAAGGCAAAGTGCGCCAATCAAACATACTCAGACCTCTCAGGAGCCTGTCCCATGGATCTCCATCTAATACATGAATTAATGAGCGTATCCTATGTTTTCTTCATTTGATAGCGACAGGCAGGCCAGTGGTGGTAATCTCAGCCATTGCTAAGATCAGAGGGAAATTGCAGAGACCACAGGTACAGCTGCTGAAAGATGTCAGAATCTTGCCTAGTTTCCTCCTTAGGTGATCTTCCATGATAGCGTCCCTTCATAGCTGGATACCTTTCAGAGCCTCAACATGTGATCTCCTAGAGTTTCTGAGCAGAATCATGTAGTGTTTTTCCAGGAAGCATGGCCAAGATTTAGAACCTTTTCTGCTTCACATGTCAGCATCTGTGCTTTCATTCCTTCCACACTCTGAACCTTTCCTCACTCTGTGTCCTTTACGTTTACCTAACTATTCCAAAGATACTTTCCCAGTTGCTTCCCTTGTGGGTTTCTGTGGCCTTACTTTCCTTGAAAATGTCAGGCTGATTTAATAAATAGCATTGTTTCCTTTCCTGTGAAAACACTTCTTGCCCAGTAGATTCAGATTATTATTTTTTTTTTTAAAAAAAAAGCAATTTTAGCTTACTTTTTAGCTGAAGCAGTTGAGCCTTTTTTTCATGCCACATCAGATTTTCGGACTTATACACTAAGCTCTTAGTCTGAAACTGCCATAAAAACCATTAAATAAATGATCCAATTAAAACATTTGAAACATTTTTTAAAAGTCAGAGCATAGTAAAAATAAAAATACAGCGCACCCTTTAAAAGATCCTTCTGCCACCACCAATTAAAAGTCAAAGTTCTGTTTGAATAAAAGGGTCTCTGCATGCCAGCAAAAAGAGAACAGAGGGGGAGCAAACAAACCTCTGATGGGAAGGTGTTCCATATTTCAAGAGCAGCTTCTGAGGAGGCTTTCACCTGTGTCCTCACCAGGTGCACCTGGGGTAATAATGGGACTGAAACAAAGCTCTTCTCTGAGGACTATCTTATCATTTTAGTTTTCCTCTCTCAAATCCACCTCCTTTGCTATCATTGGTCCATATTACCTGTCTTCCTATATTGTTGTTATTATTAGGATTTATTTCTACAATACCATCTATGTACCTAGTACTCTGCAAAAGTGAATTGAATTAAATTTGAATTCTCAAATGCAAGCTTTACCCCCTCATTCTTTTTGCCACCTTACTTCCGCAGGTTGGAAGTCTTGATTCTAATTAGAGCTGATTCCATTTGTTTTTTAGACTTTACACATGTTTGATTTTTTCCCCTCTTTCACCTTCTGCTTTCCATATGGAGTATCATCAGGAAAAGGGACTTAGTCAGTCCTTTTGGGATTCAGCTGGTCTTGATGGGGACAGTCTCTAGTGCAGTGGCATTGCTGTTACCAAAACAGAGTTGGTACTCTTAGGACATAATGCTTTTATTGATCATTCTTTGCTATTTCTGTCATAAGTATAGGTCTAGTGTAAGTTGTACAGACATATTTTACTGTTGGAAACGTAATTCACCTTGCATCCTTTTCCTTACTTCCACACTTCATTTGCCATGTGAAAAGTCCACTGTCTAAGAATGGTAGAACTCTCTCTTGAATATTTATTCCGCTGGTGTTCTGCAAATCTTTAGTCCTGGGTTTCCGTTTGAAGGATGTACCTGCATAATCTGGTTATAAATGTGACTAGGAAAGGGGAGAGTACGCCTGAAGTTACAATGTGGGGCATTCAGTTCACATATGTTCAGGGGCACAGGAAATTGAAATATACAAAAGTTCAAACTTTTGCAATACTTCTTCTCATAACTGAGTCCCCAAACACCTTAAATTCCCATAAAGCACATGCCAATTGCCAGTCTTGCCTTCTCTGGAGGTAAGCAAGCATTTCTAATGTAGTGTTTTGCTTCCCTCTGTGCCACAAAGTTGTAATATATTTGTTGATGACAAAACCAACAGGTGCCAGGGCTGTTGGGTACTGAAGCTCTTTGGCTCACTGCCTGCAGTCACACAGTAGATATATTGTATGTCTGTAGGTTTTTGTGTGTTTCTATGTCCTTTTGAGGGATGGGATAACCCCGTTGAAATACATACTTAAACTCCTGGGGGATTAGATGTGTTTCCTTTGCTTTACAGTTCAGAATTTTACAGTTTCTTTGTTTGGGGGTTCTCAGATTGCTTAATGATTTGTTCCCTCCCTGCTCTTTTTTTTTGTTTTTTTGCCCAGATGTGTATAATAGCTGCATTTGAACCTTACTAGGTTTGCCAATTTTATTACTCAACATATGGTATATCCCTTTATTTTTGTCTGCTATGTCATTCTTTTGCCTTAGGGCCTCTACAACATGCTGGGAGTTTTGTTTTAACAATGGGATTTCTAGAATTTGACATTTAATCTTTTTGTTGTGATTCAAGGTGACAAAGATCCTAATTTGTTTTAGTGGTGGTAAAAAAACGGCATTAATGAAAATGTTATTTGCAGATAGTTGTATTTTTCTCACATTCATGATTGTATTATGATTTTCCAGATATGACAACAAGAACCTTTGGATTTAGTGTAACAGTTTTTGCGTTCACCTGCTGCAATCTGTGGATAAATTTTTAGTCTGGGTGATACATGTTCGTATGACCATTTCCAGTACATAAACAAATCCGTGCCTTTATGCTGACTCCACTACATCATGCAGTGATTCACAGCATAATGTTGGCACTTCCCCAGGACCATAAATGCCTCTATGCCTCTGGTCATCCAGACATACATGACTACTACAACCATTTCTGCCATGGTTCAGTCTATGCAAAGAATCTACTTTAAGGGAAACCCCATTGAAATCAATATTCTTAGTCTGGTTCCTCGTTTATTATTGGAACAGCAATTCATGTTAAGACTCCTACAGATAAACTCCAAGAAATGTGATGTGACCTTACAATCTCATTTTCATTGTAGATGGCAATTGATTACTGCCACACTGCCTTCACAGAACCATATAATCATAGAAGCATAGAATTGGAAGAGATCTCTTTGGACATCTAGTCCAACCCCCCGCTCGGTACCTAAAGATTCCCCGGCAGGTAGCTGCCTAGTCTTTCTTTGAAGACATCCAGAGAGAAGGAGTCATCACCCCCTCTCTGGGCAATCGGTTCCACTGCTGAATCACTCGTGCTGTCAATACATTCTTTCTAATGTTCAGTCAAAGTCTACTCTCCTGTAATTTAAAACCATTCGAGCTGGTCCTACCATCTGGGACAACAGACAACAGGCCTGTCCCACCTCTATGTTACAGCCCTTGCAATATTTAAAAACTGTAGTTATGTCACCCCTCAGCCTTCTCTTCATCAGACTGAACGTGCCCAGCTCCTTCAACCTTTCCTTGTATATTGTGTTCTCCATACCTCTTAGCATCCTTGTTGCCCTTCTTTGGACCTGCTCCAGAGTGTCTATATCCTTCTTAAAATGAGGTATCCAAAACTGAATGCAGTACTCCAGATCTCTTGCGGGCTTCAGAGGACCTCACCAAATTATCTGATGACAACAGTGGCTTTGTGAGTCCTTCATGAAATGTCATTCAAGTATCAATTGAAGGAGACATCTCCTGCTAGGTTATCTTCTCAGTCTCCCATTCATTGGTGTTCTCCTAAACTGTGTGTGTGGCCTCACATTTGTGCATATTCTTTCTTCAGCTTACATCCTGCCAATTTCACAGGCTGATTTGAATTCTCCTATCTTGAGAGTGGATGGACACTGCATTTGACTGCCTTCCAGAGGACTCAGTAGGAAAGTATGTGGGAATTTTTGGATTAGAATAATGGTTCTGAAGTGATGGCAACTTCTTATCTCTCATCTTCCAACAGTTACTTGATCTTCCTGCGCCGTGTGCGTCTGGCTATTTTAGCTGTGAAATTGGGATAATTCCCCCCAAGGAAACTGAAAGTTCATTTTAGTTATGGTGTGGCTGTGAAAATTATGAAGAGATTTGTTTAAAATATAAGGTATTTAACACATACATGGCAAGGATCACAAATCTTCTCTTGTAAGATCCAGCATTTAGGCATTCTAGATCTTAATTATTAGAAGAATTAAGTTCTTTGTAGCCAATGAGCAATAGAATTCTGGGGACCTGGAACTGTACTTCAAACTGTCTTTCCTGCTGGATAAGCTAACACAGATGCCAATTTGCAAAATGTCTGCAGGTGCGTCCTTAGCACCCACTAACACTCTGAGCAGTCATTCCGCACCTTAAAATCTATACATGTGAATGAACATATCTTTTATAGGTCTTTCATAGGTGAGTTAGCTTTGTCCTATGTGACTACTGTTCCTTCTGTTTTCATTATTCAGCTCAGATCTGTGCTGCAAAATGAACACATTACTTTTAAATAAACACAGTTACTAAGATCTTACACTCTTAAAGGCTCCAAGGAACATTAAGCAGAAGAGAGCCTTTATTTTAAAAATAAATCTTTTAAACAGGCTACCATTAATGGTACAGGGCATACAGAATGACTGCCTGTGTTCCTGAATTTAGCGTTGTAATTGAAACCTATTAGTTTGCTGCCCTTAATCAGATTAAAAATTGGGGTTTTGTTTTGTTACTGGATTCATTTTATCAGCATTAGTCAGGAGCTTAATGTGATTGGTATTCTCTGCATTGGAAACATGAAAAGGTTTTAAATGTGCTTGGAGTGCTAGGCATTGTGCATCATATATTTCTCTTTCTTCTCTTGGGATTTTAGCGTTCAGACACTTTGATTCACCCTAGCTGAAAAATAATTGAAATCTTTCATACTTCTCAAACAAGTGGGCTGGGATTACTACTTTAAGCACTTTGGCTTAGATACTAATTTGCCTTTACAGGAAGGGAGGGAACTCCCTTGGAGGCTCCCTCTTCCTGAAAGAGGAGGGTATTTTTCACCTTTTTCCTTCCCAACTCAGTTTCCTAGCACCACTTCTGTGATAGTGTTCCAGACAGTCTGCCAGAAGATTATCAGATGGCTCAGGGGAATGAAGAGTGGGCAGAAACTACCTTGGCACATATACATCAAAGAGAGTACATGTACCACATTCTGCTTATAGGGCATTAGGAGCCAAGCTCTTGTGTGCAAGGTCTCCTAGTCATACCCATCATTCCCTGTCTGTTTTCTTAGTGTTTCTCAGTGCTGACTATGTTTGTTATTTACACATCTTTCAGAGAAGGCTTTGGCTCTTTTTTATTTTTTTAAATTAGTTTTTATATCAAAACATCCCCTTACTGAGCTCAAGGTGGCTCTTTCTTCTACCCTCTGTCCTCTCAACAGGTCTGCAAAATAGATGAGGCTGACAGACTGGGTGATGGGGCTGCTAAGGTCACCAAGTGAGTTTCATGGTTCAGCAGTGACTAGAATCTCAGTCTCTTACACTATAACCACTACAACATGCTGGATCCCTCATTTTCAATATACCGTAGTTGTGTGGAGTGACCTTCTGTAGTGTGTTCCCATCTTAAAATGCTGTACTTCCAAAGTATTTCACAAAAAGTATGCACAGTGATTTCAATGTTAAGTCAGCAATCCTTTATAAGGTGGACTCCAAATTAAATACCTTGTAGGAGTCCAAGAGGTTTAGGATAGTGTGCAGTGCAGAGACCTAAATTAAGACATGCTGTGGACTGAAGCCAGAAGTGAGCAACTATTGTGGGTTTCTCCATGTTTCTTCATATTTTTAGCTTTCTCTGGGATATTTTAGGACCAGGAGAGGCTCTTTTTTCCAGCAAGAAGTATTGTCCTGGGCCTAGAATGGCTCAGGGAAAGCCCAAAACATGATGAAATTACCATCAACTCCCTTAGTCATTCTGGAGCTTTTGAGGCATCCTCAATTTTTTTTTCTCAAAAAATGTTTTTGGGCCCTGGGGAGCATGGAACCTTGGTCTGCACTTTAACCACCCCTGTCCTAAGCTTTGTAAATTTCAAAAGGACCCTACCGTTATCCTAAAACATCTATTGCCTAATAGTTATCCAGAATGTGGAATTCTGGGAATATTAGGAGCACCTCATAATCAGAGACCCTACATAGCACTGCCAGTGAGATTGCCTTGGAATTTTCACTGTGTACAGAGTATATATTCTGTCGAGAAATAAGACCAAAGAAGATGCAGAGAACAAACTAAGTTTCTCTTTGCTTTAAAAACTCATTGTGCCATTCTTCATTTAACACCTAATATAAATAATCTTGGAACACATGTGTAAGACATAGAAAGGCATTCTTGTTTTTAGTACCATCTTCTTAAAACAGAATAAAAACTATTAAAAACATTTAGACTCTTGCCTTTTGGAAAGAACTAAAATCTGTTATAAAAGTGTTTTGTTTGAAGATTTTAATTTTGCTCCACCCATCTGACAGTGCCTCACGTGCTGACTCTGTACTTTCAGCTCTTGTGCCTTTAGTACCATTGTAAAGACTTGTGTGAGTTTATTCTTCCCAGTGAGTTGATATAGACAATATTCATTGTGTTTGGTGAGACCTGCTTGAGATGGCTGGAATTAGCTTTTAACTGAATTAATTGAATTAAAATTGAGTGTAAATTAAATTAATTGAAAAGTTCTATAAGATTTTTCACAGGTACTAGCTATTGTAACCATGTTTCACTTCAGCTTATCAGACATCTATGTCAGGCTGTCTCTTCTGGCTTTTAGAGGCTTGTCTAAAAGCTGTCTGCTTGTCTGCTAATCAGCATGACTGTTCCTCTATCAAGAGGACATGGATAAAGTTATCTGGAATTGTCAGGATTTAGAAGGAAATATTATTGACTGTATACAACAGAAGAAAAGAATTGAGATCTGGAGAATGAGGCTCTGAGTTCTAACACATTTGTAAAATAAATCTACACGGTGTGTCTGATCTGCTTTTAAAGCATAGGTACCTCTCACATTATTCATACTCATTCTGATTTGTTTAATTAATTTAAATATTTCCATTCCACTTTGTTTCTGTTCTGCCCAACTGCCATCAGAGCAGTTCACAAATATAAAAACAAAGTAGCCAAGACGGTATCAGTTTGTTAAAAATTGTTAAAATTTTAGAATATGTAAGTAATGTGGTATAAGAGCCAAGAGTAAAACATAATCTATAAAACCAAAAATAAACACACATTTAAGGACTAATCCTTGCCAGAGAAGGGAGATGTTAGTCTGGCATCCAGATGTTACCAAGGAAGATGCCAGGTGGGTCTCTCTTGAGAGGGCATTCTGCAGACGGAGGCCACTACTGAAAAGGCACTACCGAATTGATTTCCTCTCTTAGTTACTTTATATAGCCAGGTTGCGAATTCTTTAACATATTGCCCATTAATTGAGCAAGTTTGTGGGATAATTCATATATGTAGGAATGGGTGTTATTCATTTCCTTTGTGGAAAGCTGTTTAAAGGGGCCCCATGTGAAAACACCGTGTCAGTGCCAGGCGGTGGTCAGGCAGAGGCAGGGGAGCTGGTTAGAGGTGCAGGGCTTTAATGCAGTCAAAACTCAAAAGTACAAAGCAAGCAGGCTTCCACACAGTCTTAACAGAAATAGTCCTTAATGCAGGCAGGGCTTCTACTCAGTCTTAACAGAAATAAACACAGGCTGTTAAAGTACATAGGGCAGGTTACTTCACTAAGGCGAACAGGAGGACTGGTTTCAGGCGAGGGCAGGAACAAGGCACGGACAGCAGGACCACGGTTGACCGACGGTTGTTGCTCCGTGCCTTCCACAGCCCGGCGCCTGCCTCAAATAGCCCTCCAAGCCAGGCGCCGGCCAATCTGGCGTGGCCATGTAGCTGAGGGCTCACAGCTGTGCTGTGCCTCACAGCTGCGAGCTCTCTGCCCATCGCCTCCTCTCCAGCAGGTGCCGGGACCAGCGGACGGCCTCCTTGGCCTGCCGCCGCTGCTGGAAAGGAGGAGGCGAGGCGGAGGCATCGGCCTCCTCCGGATCGGGGCCGCAAGCAGACTCCCAGGCCTCCCGCGGATCGGGGCCGCGGGTGGGCGGAGCCCCGGGAGCAGGCCCGGGACCTGCCCACCCCGGCAAGCCGGCCGACGACGAGGGACTCGAGCCTGCAGCCTCTAGGTAAGTGGCTCCAGGCCCGGCAGCCTCTCCCACAGCCGCCAGGCCTGAGCCGTCGGCCGCGGCAGCCTCCAGGCAAAGCCCCTCAGCCACAGTGGCCTCCGTGTAGGCCCTGTCGGCCGCGGCGGCCTCTGTGCAGGCCCCGTTCGCCGCAGCGGCCTCTGTGTAAGCCCCATCGGCCGTGGCGGCGCCCGAACGGGCTCCGTCGGCGGCAACCTTCCCCCGGCCTTCGGGCAAGGCCCCTCGGCCGCGGCAGGCACTGCGTCCGGCGCCGCTTCAGCAGCGGCCTCAGGGGCAGCAACAGGCCCAGCCGGGCCCATGCCCCTGACACACCGCCTCTCTGCTCTGAAGTCTCTTCCACGTGGAGTAGGCTCATTACACAGGTGAAATTGGGCATGGTATGACAAATACTGCATTTCAGCTGAATGATATTAATCCACATGGGTGGCTTATAAACAATTAGAATAAATTACACACATAAAGCTTGACATTTTGAGAGAAATTATAAAATACTCTCACCTTATATTTATTGCTAAACATGAAACACACCATATTATATTTTCCCCCAAGATACAGATTTCTGTTGGGTGTGCTTCTTTTTAAGCTGTGTTCTTTTTTTAAATCCTTTTAAAAAAGTGCTTTTTAATTGTCAAAGAATTTGCTTTTCTTCCCAAGCCTTTTAAACTTTAAAAAAAAAATGTTCTGGAATATATTCAGATGATAAAAATTCTGGGCAACATCCCAGAAAGGGGGGAAAATGTAGTAATTGAAGCATACCGTAATTTTTCAATTCATTTTTATAATATAGGCAGCATATGAGTAACTTTGTAAAGTTAGAGGAATCTGAAAAATCAGAATTAAGTCCATTTAAAAGCTACATCAAGTGACTGCTGCTTCTGAAGATTATTTCTCATGTGTTTGAGAAAGGATTGTTTGTTTTTATTACTCATTGTGTATTTTGAGCGTGTACTGTTAGGCAAGCAGAAGTGGGTTAATTTTTCTGGAGGCAAGAAAGGTAGAATATACTTTTTTAAAAAAATGCATTTATATACATTCTTAAAACATTTCTATGCTGCTGTTCAGATAAAAATGTCCGCAACTGGTTACAATTATTAATTAAATGACAGATGAGTTGAACCTGTAAAAATATTTCACTTAGCCAAAAAAAAAAAAAATCTCAGAGGTTAAAATCATCAGAGGACTATTTGTATTATCACATTGTAACACTCCTGGTTTGAAGACTGCAGAAGATGCTAAATATAAGTTTACATGAGAATTCATCAGAAATCACTACACTGTTTAGTGTACTTCAGTTAAGGACACCACAAATAAAATCTCACTTGAAAATGCTTTATTTTACCCATTTCCTGTAATTCATTTATGAAAGGCATATATATGAAGTACAATGAAAGATTTTATCTTTGCTGGGAATATGGATTGAGCAGCAGTGGCAGTACAGTGCTTAGAAAAATTAAGAAAAAATTAAATTATTGCAGCTTACTTCATGCATTGCATGCTTACTTTTCCAATAAACTTTTCTTGTCCTGTATTAAGAAAAATCTACACATACAAGTTATCCCAAAAACTTTTGTATGCATCAATATGAAGATGTTTCAATAGGCACAAGGTGAATTAGGGAACGGAATAAATGTATGGATTGAAGCAAATTGCTAACTGAAATAATTGTACTAATTAACTAAAAGGGATGTGAAATAAATGACAGTAGAAGTTTCTAATGCTACTACAAGTACAGTGCAGAGAGCAATGATCTATCGTGCTGCTTGTGAGTAAAGCAGAACTTTTAAACTCCTGAAGGGAGAAATTTTTGATCTGAAACTGTAGAGCCCTTTAGTTCATTATAGGAGGAATACATTTCTACTTTTATTTCTCTGACCCCAGTGTACATGGTATGTTCTGTTTGTGGTTGAGGCAAAGTCATAAAATGCAGTTTTTATTCATCTATAGCAGTGCTTCCCAGATTTTCCACATTTGCTTCAGTGCCGTGGAACCTCTGCATGAATGAAACCTCATAAAGAAGCCACCATATGTGTTGCCATAAGTCAACAGGTGATTTGAAGGCACGCATGTGCGTGCACGCACGCACACACACACACACACACACACTTGTTTTTGCTGTGTAGAAGAATGGAGGTGGAGCTACGAAATGAATTTGAAAAAGATGACTGGGCTCCAGGAACTTCTTTAGAGTCATACAAATAATGTTAGCAAAAATCTTATGTGATGGAACTGCATTTGGCCTCAATTTCAACAGCTAATGGCCACACACTCTATGGGAGTTTATGTAGAGGAAATATGTGGTGCTTATGAAAATAATTTCCATATTGCTTTGGATCTCTCCACTCAGTTTGTATTCATGCCTGTCTGGTATTATCACTTCTGTCTTCTACAGTAATGACAGAAATAGCTTCTACCAATAAAAGTGTCCTCTTGACTTATCTCCTAAAATTGATGGATAATTTCCATATCCAAAGAAGTGTACACAGACATACATATATATCAAATTTCATTGTTCAGAAACTTTCACATAGATTATTTTTGATGGTCTATACAACAGCCTGTAAATATTCCTTCCACAATGGAGATTAGGAACTAAAGCTAGAAGATGGATGGTTGGTTAAGGCCATCCCTGTGATTGTGGCATGGAAAAAGATTCTCTTGGACTCATAAGCCTCCTTCAGTTGTTACCTGAACACATTGAGTCCTAAATTATGCAAGGAGTGAAGGAAGGCTGTACATACAAGCTCTGTCCTGCCACTCCTGCCCATACCACTTCCTTTCCCTACCTTTCCCTGATCTTTACAGAGTAAGTAACAAAGCTTGAGCAGGTAGAAGAGCTTACAGTGCTTGTTGCAACATTTGAAGGAACAATGCACAAGTGAAATCTAGAAATGGACATATATTTAGGCATTTGAACAGCTTTGCTGGAAACCTGTTATTAGGTTGTTTTTCTCTCTTTGTCCTTTCGTTTTCCTGCCTTTGCTATACTGGAATACTATAGTATGTAACTGAGAACCTTTCTGTGTGTTGCTCTTGTGCATTAAATCTGAATTAAAATCACTAAGAAACCCTGACTCACCTGCAAGAAGCATGTTGTAATAATGACATAGCTTGTCGGATAATCTGCAATCAGTCTTATGGTACATTTTTCTCAATGATGTAACTGTTTATTATTATTTTCCTTTCACTTAACAGATATAACAACATATGCAGAAGTTAATAAAGTAAAGTTTAAAAAGAGAAGTTTGCAAAGAAAACTTGAAGCAGAGTTCTACCTGCTTCTGCCTTGAACATGAGCAGACCATGTATTTTGCTGCTCATCACAGAAAGATTGTAGACTGAGGGTTCACAGGGGCTAGTTTTCAGAGGAGCCAAGACCAGGATATATGGCCCTTGCATAAGAGCTGGGGCCAGGATATGTGGCCCTAACCCCCTATGTAGTTTTAAGTCCTTGTGCATTCAGGCAGACACCTGAACTGGGCTACACAAGGTTCTCGTGTTTCCTCAGAATCAGGGCAGAAATAACTGACATTTTCCATACTTTTTTGCCGAAGGATAGTCTTCAAAAAGGAGGATCTCCTCCCCATCTGAGATTAGAGGTCTGCTGGAGGGGCTCTCTGTGTCCCGTTAAGCCAATGCATTATTCTCTGGCAGGACATGGGAGGGACCTTCTCCTCTTAAGGCCCCAGTTGGCACTAATGTTGCTATTCTTCTTGTGCCTCATGACTGTGGGGCTTGCTTTGCACAAATCTCTATATGTGCATTGTTTGAAATCATTTTAAAATGTTTTAACTGTTTTTTAACCAGTCTTTCTTTAACTTGTTGAATTGTTTAATATATTTTTAAGCTTTTAAAATAATTTTTATTACTTATATTGGTGAAATTGATTGTACTATATACCACCTTGAGATTTTTAGAACGAGCAAAGGTATAAATAAATTTGAATTAGAATTATTAGGTTAAAAAAGATGTCTTGGATACATATACTCATTTGAGATATTTTCTTTTCAACCTAATTATTTTGTTTGAAATTTCTCTTCTTTCTCAGCCCTCTTTTGATGACAATCTTATTTATATTTTGCTGATTCCCAGAAGTGCTCCTTATAAGCATTTTCTGAAGATTTTGAATTGCATTTAGAAAGCGTGAATTTATACCAGATCTAGAAGTCAAATTAGTTATCTTAAGTGGTTTCTAAGCTGAAAGCAATAGGTTGTGGAATCTTGTGTTTGGGAATGTGGATCTGGTGATACTTATTTGCCCATCTTTCTTTTAACTTTCCTCTGAGATTGATGGACATCTGTTATCTTGCCATTTAATCTTCTGGTTTGGGAGATTCAAGCAGTATTGGAATTACAAACACTTCTTGGCGGCTTTCTGGAGATGGATGACATGGTGCCCCAGCAACAGGTTTGCATGCTTGTGTTAGCTAATGAGTCTCTGTGAAGCTGTCAACTTGCAGTGCTGGCATGATGGAGAGGACAGAAAGGTGAGACCTGTTTGTTTAATTTAGTTGTCTTCTTAATGACTTTTGACTGTACAGCTTAGTTATCTGCTAGTTAACTGAATGGGATATGGTTTCATTAAAGCGATCCTGTTCAATGGATAATGCAGGCACTATATGGAGGTATTCGTATTAAATACAACGGAAAGCAGCTCAGATTTTTCTTCAGATTCTGATCCAGTGGCATTATTTTTGTTAGTTTTAACTTGTCCCTTGCTTCATTTAATTATTATCTTTGATAAATGTGTACCCAACGCATGGACGCAGAGAAGCAACATCCTATGAATGGCTGCACTATCTCTCCCCCAAGAAAACAATCATAGCAAGAGGAAGACATGTCACTAAGTGGAGAAGGAGCAGTTGCAGAGAACTTGCTTCTCTTACTTCTGCTCAGGAAAAAAATTGTTAGGTTATTTGCTCTTGGACTGTAGAAGCAAGAGGAAAGACTGTGTTCTATGAGTGGGCAAAAAAGCAAAGGACCAATAGTTAGATGTACTACTGGGTTGAAATATGCGAAGAAGGGTTGAAGGATCTGGGCATATTTAGCTTGGTGAAGAGAAAACTGAGGGGTGACATGATTGCACTCTTTAATTACCTCAAGGACTGTCACAGAGAGGACAGGACAGGCCTGTTCTCTGCTGCCCAAAAGAACCAGGCCTAATAGTTTGAAGTTACAAGAGTATATTTTGATTGAACATTAAATGAAACTTTTCAACAGTAAGAGCAGTTTGGCAGTGGGACCAATTGCCTGTAGAGGTGGTACAGTCTCCTTGTCTGGACATCTTCAAAAGGAGGCTAGGGAGCTACCTGCTGAGGATGCTTTAGCTAGAAATCCTGCATGGAGCAGGGGATTGGACTAGATGACACTTGAGATCCCTTCCAACTCTGTGAGTCTATGACTCTATGACATTTTGATCCAAGCAAGAAACCACGAGGAAGAAAACAATCTGGTCCACCTTGAAAGCCTATTTACAGCTCACTGCTAAAACACTAATCTCCCTTCTCTACGTTGTCCTTTCATTCTGTGTCCCTTGAATATTTTTTCCATTTATTGTTTGTCAACCTGACTGCAAAGTCAGGTTTTAAACTATTTTTAAGAAGTGAGGTGCTTAGGGGTGGGGAGAAGCAGCCTCATAAAATAACTTAATGATCAAGGGTATATAGAAATCCTATGGCCATTTAGTAGTAGTGTGTACAAAACAAGCACTTTAAAATATTGGAAACATTTCTTCATCTGTGCCGAGATTACTGCCTCAAATTCAGTAGCAGATACAGCAGTTTCTACTTTTATGCACTTCTGATATCTGTGTTTAGAAAAAAATTCAGTACAGTTTCTGCAATGATTCAAAGTTAATTAGAATCTTCTATTGGCTCCCTTTTAAACTGAAGATGAGATATGTCTTTGATGTTAGCTCCTTGGAAACTTTTTTTTTAAAGATTATGATTAACACACCATTGATAATGATGTCCCTTTTTAAGCTTTATAGCTTCTCAAGATTATAAGAAACTAAACAACTTGATTCTAAGGACTGCAAATGCCTGAGGAAGAAAATGTGAAAATGTTTAGATCTTGCTTTATAGGAGAAATGGGAAAACCCCCGTTTAGAAATACACATTATACATTTTCAATACCATATGAATAGCGGGGGAAAGTTGTTAAAATAATATCATCCATTAAACTATGGATTGCAGATGATAGTTTCCCCCAAGTCCCCATATGTTAAAAATGAGATTTGAAACTCTCCTAATGATATCAGCTATTAAATATTTTAAAGGGAGAGGCCTTGCAGTCTGCTTTTATTATTATTTTTAAGAGGTAGGGATTGCTGTAAATCAAATTTATTTTTCCTGCTACGTTTTGCTTTGGAACTGTTGGACCGTATTTCCGTTCTCTCCTTGCTTTGAGGTGCACTAAATATTAATAAATGCCAGTGTCACTTTACACCTTGGTTTGTGTTTCAAGCTTTTTATTGGTTGAATTACAGTAATCTCTGAGGGAGTATGTAGCTTTTCATTACTTTGTTTTCAATAGTTAACATGTTGCTTGGCAGATAAACTGACTGAGTCAATGTTCAGTGGCTTGAATGGATACATTTAGAAAAATTAGATTTACAAAAATATGTCAGTCAATACAAAGCATTTTCGTCCAGCCATTAATTTCATCCCAGGCAAGCTCGTACTCTAATTTCAGCATACAAAACACACATAATTTCTTCTAAATATATGAATTGATGACTACTATTTTAGTTTGTTCAGACAAGTGAATATTCTTTAAATTTCAGGTTAATCATTATCAGGATATTCCCTCTGAAATCCCAATTTGTTTGACTAGTAATTGAGAGCGCAAAATATATAAAGTAGTGAAGGGTATCAGTTCTGTGGAGATGTAACAAGAATATATTTGCATGTTAATATAGTTGAGTGCTTTGTGCTGATTGATATTGTAGCATCTGACAGGAAATAAGCTGTGGTGAATTAATGTTCTCCATATTTTAATTACACCAAGTTGATAAGCTGGATGAACAATAATGGACCAAATCTCAAAGCAGAATATGTGAGGAAAGTAATTTAACATGGCAATCCAGTGAATGTGTACTTGGATGTTAGCCCCTTGAGTTCAATAGGACTCCCAGGGAGTTGTGTCTAGAATTGCTACTGCAGTCTCCTATCTTTTAAAAAGACAATACTGTAAAAATTGCCATTGGGAACAGATTTGATTATGTAGTGTAAAGAAAAGAAAAATTATTGAGGATTATTGCATAATAATCTATGGTTATAGCTATACAGAATTGGTCTCAGGGATGTGTAATTGCTGTTGTGTACCATCAGGTCATTTCCAGCTTGTTGTGATCCTAAGGCTAAGCTGTCACAGAATTTTCCTAGCAAAATTTGTTCAAAGGGGGGTTTGTCCTTGGCTTCCTTTGAGGCTGAGAGTCTGTCCAAAGTCACCCAGTGAGATTCCATGGCTGAGCAAGGAACTGAACCCTGGTCTCTAGGGTTGTAGTCCAATGCTTAAAACACTGTACCAAGCTGACCCTCTATAATGTGTAATTACATTTATGTTAATGGGTAAGGGCATTTTCTTGATTCCCTGTAAGAATCTTGAGAATTCTTTTCCTCTTGCATAAAGTCTCTTGGAAGGCTGAGTAAGAAAATCAATAGTGAAAAGTTTATCTCTACCACCTTATCTTAACTGCTGAATCAGCATAAAGTAGCTATTGTGTTAAGTGAGTGTTTTTCTTTGTTTCAGTCCATCGGGGCCTCAAATATCCTTGGATATGCAGAGATTAATTTTTCTCCAATCACTTTAATTGGGTTCTCACTGATCTCCCCATGCACTTTTAGTCCACTTCTCAAATGGGAGAATGTGTTGGCTACTTTACTATAGGAAACAACAACATAGAATAGTTAAGTAACATAGGTTTGGAGATAATGAAATTTACACACGTTTTATAACTATGCTGTGGTCAGCTCTCACTTCTCCAGACATATAGAGAATTACAGAATGATTTTGAATGCAGCACTTCTGTTCAGACTCAGAGCTTTAAGGAAACTAGTATTATACATTTTAACACATTACATACATGAAATGTAGCTTTAAGGAGTTTGGCATTATGTATAAAAATATAACAAGTTATTGTGCTGCAACCTGAAATTGAAATGAATTATCTGGATTGTTACCATGTGTGTGCAAGGCACTGAACACTGAAGTGGCCAGATATTGTGTCAGAAACATTAATTAATTAAAAACAAAGTGGCACTTTGGTGACAGAAGTTTTCATCCCCCCCCCCAACAAGTCAATACTTAGGAAAGCATCTTTAGCAACAGTTATAGCTGCAAGTCTTCTTGGGTCAATTGCTACAAGAATCTTGTGTATCTGGACTCTGCCGTGTTTGTCCATTATTCATGGCAAAATTGTTTCAGCTGTGGTAGATTGGTTGGGGACTATAGGTGAACAACAGTTCTTCAAGTCCTGCATTGTGGTGGTGGTGGTGGTGTGCCTTCAAGTCATTTCTGACTTATGATCACTAAAAAGATTATCCTAAGGAGAACCTATTGAAGGGTTTTCTGGGGCTGAGTGTGTGTGATGCACTGAAGATTACCCAGTGAGTTTCCATGGCCGAGTGAGGAATCAAACCGTGGTCTCCAATTAATCCAATGCTCAAACCACTATACCATGTTGGCTTCTTAAAGTCCTGCTACCAACTGTAAATTGGATAGAGGTCTGGGCTACTCTAAGGGACAATCTAAGACATTTGAGTAGGCCATTCTGAATCAATGAAGTTCTTGTTTTTAAGCTAATACAGTGTTCCTTCAGCCCAATGTTTAAGATCATTGTCCTGCTAGAAAATAAACCTTTACCCTAGCCCCAATTCTTGCCAAGGAAAAGCGTCACCACCACCATCATGCTTCACCATGGGAATAGTATTCTTGGGACAATGAACACTGTTGGTTTTTCACCATACATAGCATTTTGTGGCTAGGCCAAAATGTTCAGTTTTGGTCTCATCAGAGCAGAGAAATTTTCCCATAGGTTTGCTGTGTCTCCTACACACCTTCTTGCAAACTCCCAAATGTGCTTTGGCATGAGTTTGTCTCAACAGTATCTTTCTTCTCACCACTCTCCATGAAAATCAGCTTTCTCAAGCATCTGAATGAGAGTGGTTGGTTTCTCCTATCTCAGTTGTAAATCCTTCCAGTTCCTTCAGAATAGTTATTGGTCTGTTGGTTGCTTCTCTACCCAATGTCTCTCTTTCTCAGTCACTAAGTTTTGGTGGATAGCCTTCTTTTAGACTAAACTTAAATGAGCTTTATTCTTTCCATTTTATATTAGTGGATTCAACAGTGCTCTGGGAGATGTTAATACTTTGAGATTTTTTAAAAATAACATGTTTGCTTAGGGTTTCTGTACAACTTTTTCCCAGACTTGTTTTGATAGTTCTTTGATCTTCATAATACTCCTATAACCTCTCCAGCAGACTCTGCAGCTTTCCAGAAGCAGATATGTTTAGTCTGAGATCATGTGGCATTGGAACTAGACACACGTGGATGCGATTCAAATACTTATGTTGACTTCTAGAACCAGTGGGTTTTATCACAGGTTACATAGGCATGTCAGAGCAATAGGGGCAAAAACTTAGGTGACCCACAAATGCCAGTTTGTTTAGTTACTGTATTTGCCAGCATATTAGATGCAACCTATTTCCAGACTGAATTCTTTGGGAGGGGGGGAATTTCCCCCATTCCGGTCATTTCTGCCTGGGTGGAGGGGCCACCCTGCTGAGGCAGAAAGAACAGGAGGGGTGGGGGTGAAAGGAGCTCCCTTCTCCTCCATTCCTGTTGTCTCTTCCTTGGTGGAGAGAACTCCCCGGCATGGCAAAAAGGAATAGAAAGATGTCTTTCCTTTCTTTTTTGTCTCAGTGGGGACTTCTCACCATTCAGGCACTTGCGTGAGTACTCCTTTCATTGCCTTGCTTTCCTATGCCCTGGCAGGAGTCTGTATTTGCTGGCATATAAGATGCACCTCATTTTCAGAAGGCTTTTTTCAGAGAAAAAAGTAGGTCTTATACACCGCCAAATACAGTACCTTCTGTGCCACAATGAAAATAGTTGTTACTTTCACAGTGTTGCGTATCCTGTGTACATCAAGTGGTAACAAGTCAATTAAATCCCATTTTCAATTCCAGGTTGCAATACAAGAAAATGTGGAAAAAATCAAAGGAGATGAATACTTTATGAAGGCACTTGTAGAAAAGTAAATGAGTTCTTCACAAAGACTGGTGCTTTTCACAGCTGAGATAAGGAAAGCATGGTTTTGTACCCTAAATAACCTCACTGGGTAACTAAGTAAAATGTCCCCTCTCTATTATTCTAAAAATTATTTTTCACAAGTGGGTGAGTATGTAATATTTAACAGTAGTAGTTGTTAAGGTACACATTCAGTGCTCTAGATGCTGCCTCGCAAAGACTATAAGCTAGTGAGAATTTTCTGGTTGATCCCTTTTAAAATGAAGGTGGGAATTGCCCATATATAACCACTGAGATGGTCTGTGGAGATTGCCATTTACTCTTTCCCAGTGCTTCAGCAGCAGTTACCTTAAGGCTGAATGAAGGAGATTCAGGAAAGGAAGGAGCAATAGTTGGTTGCCTCAAATGGGAAGGAGAGAAATGCAGGGTCAGAAGCTCAGGACAGGATGTTGTCTCTGTGGTGATGTTCAGATTAAGAGAGTTTTTTGTTTGTTTGTTTGTTCTGTTTTTCTAGTGAAAGGCTATTTCATTTCTGGGACACTTCATATTTACAAAAGGCTTTTGCTGGACCTAAAATGACCCAAGGGAGCCCCAAAACATGGTGAAATTGCCCTCTCTAAGGGCATTTGGGGACTTTGAAGACAACAAAAGTGTTTTGTCATACTCCTGTGTTTAATTCTCCAGCATATTCATTTCACTATTGCATGGTGCCAATACATCTGTGTGACAGTCGTCCTCCAATAATTGACTTACCTTCTGCATATTTTAGAAAATGTAAAATTGGTTTTCCTTATTTTTCATTTGCAATCGTCTGTAAGACACATCTTACCTCTAACAGTTACATGTGGGTACAGGTATGTACCGCCTGCCCTTCTGGGAGACTGCGAGAGTGCAAATGCTACTGTTAGAGGAGTTAAAAAGTAGTTTTAAGTGTGACTTGTGTTTTGGACAGTGCCTGTTTCTTTCTTGTCATGAGAATTAGTTGAAAGACCCTGTTGAATTCCAACCATATCACATTTCTGAGTTGTTGAAGCAATCATCAACTTGTCTGTCCTCCTTATGGCTTGATGTGGCTCTGATCATTGCAAGATGCTACTGCATGTTGAAAGCTCTGCCACAGAGACTGTTTAACAGAAGTGGTCTCAATTGATTGCATCTGCCTTCTTGACACTTCCAATGAAATACTTTGGAGGGAATTTTTCGCCAAAGAATCTGTATCCTGCTTTGTTGCAAAGGCGAAAAATAATGCCATCTGTACACAGTTGCTTTGACTTGCACAGTCAGTTGTTCTCTTTAAAGCAATTAGATTTGAACGGCAGTGTCTTCTGTATGCCATGTTTGTTCCATGAGGTAAACCTGAGACTATGCTTTACTTGTATTTCCTGCAGGCCTCTGCAATCTAAATATGTTCAATGCATCTTATAAATAAACCATACCAATGGGTACCATAACAAGGATCCATTTCTCTGCCAGGAGAAGAAATGTATTTGCATTAGACCTCTTCTCTCTGCTATCTGTAGATGCTGTTGTTGTTTGGTACTGATGTGTCCATTGTTGCCCATTGTTGCAGATGTTATAGAACTGAATTTATGTCTCTTGATGCAACCATCAGGCCTTGATTTAATTTGTTAAAGAAATATAGAGCAGCAGCAATGACAAACTATACGTCAGGCCTGAGTGCTAGCATTTCCAGCTCCTACAGCTCCTGATCTTACTATTGGCAAAATAGCAACATATATTGAACTTGAGCTCTATAAAAGCTGAGACTACAGTGAATACCATTATGTTTCTGGGACAAAAAAAGTGTTAATTGAAACCTTTGAATTTTTCAGTTCTCTATACATGGGAGCATTTCCTTCTGAACTGACAGCAACAGACACTTTTGTAGCTAATGTTGTCTTCAGGATGTGACTAGTAGACTTTTTAGTCAAGTGTCTGACCTACTACAAGTTAGCCATGTGGTATTGTGTTACAGTGGAGCATGGTTTAGACATATGTCAATTTTTTTGTTTTTTGTTTAAATTGACACTGATTTGAAGTAGATAATTTCTTAATAGAAAATGAAATTCATGAGACAAGTCACTTCCAAGTTGCCTGCAAGATTCCAAAAGAACAGCTTCTAATCCCATTTGTTCTGCTTAATGTTCACATCTTCAAGACAGACAGGTGTTATGTTCCCTTTCTGAAATCAAGATATCTCCTCCCCCATCTCTACCTCCCAAAGGCTACAAAGTATTTCCTTTGTTGAAATTGTGCGAGAATGTTTTTTAGACTTACTCTGGGCCTAGTCTCTCCCTGATAGAAAAAATGCACTAACAAAACTACATCAAACTGATTTTCTTTTCACACTAGAACCATATGCAACCATACTATATTTCTGAAAGCTCCATTCAGTTCCTGCACCAACTTGATCATCACCTAAGCAGTCAAGTAGCATACATGGCCATTGAGCAAGCTCAGCCTTCATTTAATTGTTTTGTGAGTTCCTTACAGGTTGGAACTCACAAAACAATTAAATTTTGGTTTTTGGGTTTTTGGTTTTTTGTCTGTAAAAATATTACACCTCTGCATACTGCAAGCCTGCTGATTCTCACTTTTGTGTGCAGGCAGTGCGATTGTGGCTGCGTGCATAATTAGACTTGCAGCCCAAAACACTGGAAACAGATGGAATTCCTTTGTGTCAAAAAGAGGGAATAGAAAGAGACCTTCTGGGGGAATATCACTGTATGCTTTTTTCTTTAATGTCCTGTCTTTCCCTCAGTGCAGGAACCAAGGTGGCTTATACTTTTGAGTTACAAGCGAAATACGTCTAAGAACCAGTAAGTTATAACATTTGGAGCAATTAAAAATAATTAAGTGAACCATCCTATTACAATAAAGCATTGAATTAAAATTGCTTCACAAAATTGTAAAGTATGACAAGAGGGGGAAGTACATACATTTAAATGTATGCATTTAATCAAACAAATTGTGATCTTTTATTTTAGTAGGTCTTATGAAATGCTTTCAGCAGGAATACTGGAAGCACAGACATAATATTTTTGATCCTGTAATTTCTAGCAATTAAATATTTCAGAAGACATTCCCTACCACCACAGTTCATGAATTTTCTTGTATTTTCAACAAGAACTGTTACTGTATTTTATTAAATAATGGATATAGCTTGCATTGTTACTACAGCAGTTACTACAAAGCATCTTCAGAGTTAGCCAAAAGTCAAGAATAAGAAATGTGGACCTTTTGCCCTCTAGCTTTAGCTACTGGGAACAGAATAATAACCAATTGTACATAACAGTACAAATAATGTACTGAAGGCATAGTTTAAATGACCTTGGGTTGTTCTGAATAAGGCTGCCAGCTCCCCTGTGAATTTGCATTATCACTAGTTTATGCCTAGTGTGTTCTGGTAACAAATTTCCAAGGTCAGCCATGAGCTATATCCTTCTTTCTCCTCTCTAAACAGTTTCACTTTTTATATATAGAAAGCACTTTCATATAATGAAAGACAAACGAAATGTGTATGCATCTCATTACGAGGGTCAAAAGCACATGGCATTCATGTCCATTCACTTCGCATGTTCCAGGAGGCCACAATCAGTATTTCTGTATGCACTGGATAAAATATATGTGCTATATAGTTGTCACAACATTTTACTATGAAATTTTCACCCTCTCTTCCCACACATTTTTTTCTGCCCTATCTACTCTTCCCTGTCTTTGTTGTCTGAAAATTTAATCTTGTTCCTGGTTGCCAGTTGGTTAGCTGAATTGTCTTAGATCTCAAGTCAAAATCAAAATTAAAGAGGCAACATTCAGCTATGAAATGAATTTTCTTACTTCTTTTGCTGCTAAAACTGTCCACAAGAGCAATTGAGTGCCTTCTTGCTGTTTTGTTTTGTTTTTTAAATAAAGACGTTCTTTTGGCCACTTTGAAGCTAGTTGGTGATAAGAAGGGGTAACTAAAACACCAGTTTTTCAAAGGCACCAAAATTTTTTTTTCAAGCTGTAGTAAAGAATCACTGTTACATGTAATTCATCACATGCTTCAAAACATGCATTCATTGCATGTACACTTATCAATAACTGTTTCTCCCTCCTCCTTCCCCACTTGGTTTCTTTTCCTCCTTCTGTCTTCCTCCTTTTTTTCTGTCATTCATTTTATTTTATAGATATATATACCACTCTTTCTCAGGGGAATTTCTGAAGTGTCAGAGACCTGTGTCATATTGATAGTCCTAACTAGAGTAGACTTATTGAACCAGCTATTGAAGAGTGAGCCAGTGTTTATTGTCAATCTCATTTTTTTCAACTGCTCTGCTTTAGTTGCGACTACCCAATAGAGTTCAGGTTTTACAGCTGGAGAAAGTGGTGGTAAAGTTGGTGTGAGCCACCTTAGGGTGAGCTGTGATATAACTGTGGACTGTGACCCATCACTTACTAAACTGGAGGACTTTTTAACCAGTTAGCTAAATCTGACTGATACTCAGACATTGATTTTGTATCTGGATGGTGAAACTTTACATTTCCAAACAGTTTTAGTGCATTGGTAAACACAACAAGTGAAGGCCAGTGCAAAGAGAACTGATGAGAAACATATGATTCTTCATAACACGAAACAGTAATATGACAGCTGATCTCACACTTTTAAGACCACAGAATGTAATTACTTTGTCATTTCGATGAAAGCTATGTAAAGGGAATGATCTGTAACAGAAATCAACCACAAAGTCCTATTTAATGTGGTTTTTCTCAACATCATGCTTTAAATATTTATCTCTCCTGATTTAAAATGTTATTTATGGTCTCCAGATCACTGCCAAGTTATGTCACTTGATGGTGTTCTGTTGCTGTAGATTTAACCCTGCGCCTGTGCTGATGTCTAGGTTGCCAAAAACGTTGGGAAGACAATATTCTGCTTTAGCCAAATGAAGTGATGCATTCAGACTTCCTGAGGAAACGGCCTCTTGTGAGCAGCTAAAGTATTTATTTATCCAGGTTTCATCTTACTGAATTTGTTGTTAGCTAAAGCAAGCAAAACTCTACAGGCTATAATGAGATAATCTAAAACTGGTTTTAACCCCCTGCCTAGATCTGCAGATTGAATGGTATTTGAAATACATTTTTAAAGGGAAATGAGATTCCCCCCCCCTTGCAACATCTAGGTTAAAATATGGAAAGTTTGAGAACTGGTATCTTGCTGATATATTTGCATCTAAAGTGGTTATCTTAACTGTTTTTCTTAGACCCATTATCTATTTATAACACAATATATATTTAAAGAAAACAGTAATTTATATAAAAAAACGGGTAACAAACTACAGTTAATGCATCCATGTAGACCTCTCTCCTACCCACTTTTAAAAAACAGGGAAGCTGGTTTTTCCACCAGTTCACATCTGCACCCATTGTTGGTGCTGCCCCGGCAGCCTAGCAAACTTACCATCTTTTCCTGGCTACTTGTCTGTCTTTTCATGTTCAGCTGGATCCTTTCTGTCTCAGTCTGGCTGGGTAAATATGAGATTGCTTCTGTTGTATTCTAGCCAATATGGATCCTGGGAACTGGTTTTGTTTTTGTTTTGTTTTTTGTTTTTTTTGCTAATGTTATGTATGTTCACTTTATCACTCTCCTTATGGGGAGCCACAGATGATTTAACTCTTATGCTTGCTGCTATCCCAGCATCCTGTTAGAGGCATGAAACTACTAAATGTGCTTCCAAAATCCAGACAAGCCTAATTGATGAAATAATCATTGAATATGTCCTTATTACTAAAGTGTAGAGTGTCTAAAGGTCTTTTTAAAATGGAACATATTTGTCTTGCCCAAATAGTACTTAACAGGAACATTCTATACACCAGTACAGTATATGGTATGATGACACATGATAGAAATACCTTACCGAAGCTAAGCATGTGTGGGCCTGGTCAGTGCCTGAGTGGAAGACTGCCTACACACCCTATGTGAAGCCTTAAGTTCCATGACAGGAAAAAAGGAGTGTGTGAATATAGTAAATGGAATGTAAGTCATATACATAATGAAACGGTATGAGCTTTCTCTGCACAGAAGCGAACTAGCAAGGAATATAATCCTGAAAATAATACAGACCAGACATGTGATAGACCTTAAAAGCTAGGGAAGTTTCTTCTAGCAGCATTGTCTAGATTGTTGGCTAATAGTCTTCCTTAATTTTCAGAAAATAGCTATTGTTTGTTTAACCATTTTTGTCCTTTGAAAATACCAGTGGTATTACATTGATTTTATCTAATGGATGCATGAACAGAAGGCAGCTCAATGTAGCCAATCTTATCTTTTGTTCTCCTGCAGCTACCATGTAAACCCTAAAAACTCTCTTTTTCAGGACTAGGAGTGTTGACAGAGTGGAAGTACTTTGGAAATTTGCAAGGCTGTGGTTCATACAGTATAATGTCCATATAGCTTAAGGTACATGGATAAAGTAAGGTTACTCTTTGATCTTCACAGCAGTGGCTTGCAAAGTAAGCCTATTCCCAGAAGTACCTGCAGGTGTGGCTGAAAAACTGCAATGCTTTCTTGACTGAAAACTCTTGAATTGAGTCAAGCAACGGCCCTAAGTGAGCAAGGGGAGTACAAGGTCCCAATCCACATTGGGAAGTTTATCATCTTGCATTCGATTTGCTACAAATGAGATCAAATGACTGCCTAGCCAAGGATTATACATTGTTGAGGTCAACAAGCAGCTGAGTTGGAGAGAAGACAAAGACCCAAAACCCATTTCAAGCAATTTCCCCATCCTGTGGCCTATCACTATTTGAATCTCCCTCACAAAACTCAGGATTGTATAACAATCATGACAAAACTGTGCATTGCTTTCCTTGGAGGTGAAAACAAGGAAGAAGTCATTCAGGCAAACTGCCTCTTTTGGGTGTTTGATTATTTCTTTATCAGGCTCTTTTTAGTTGAATTATGTGAATGTTTGATCATCTGTGCTCTTACTTTTAGTAACCATAAATAATCTGTAGAGATAATATGATTTGCAAATTGCTAAAACTGTGAAATATTCTGCTAAAGTAACATATATGGTTATTAATGGATTTAATGTGTAATATTCAATTATTATCTTTATAAATCATTTCTTGGGTTGCTATTCAATATATTTAAATATGCTAGGTTGTCTACTGACCTCATTTTCTTGGGATGAGGTAGAAGGAAGCCCTCAAAACTCAATTTCCCTGGGTTACCTCTTCTCTTTTTCTTTCTCCTGAACCCTGGTGTGGGGACCTTTGTGAATAGTGGGGCCTACATTGTGCACAGCAGCAGTATGACTTGAGAATAACCTGAAATCAAGTCGGAAGGATCTTGCAACACCATGGCTCCTGGTGGTATAAGATCTCCTGAATGGATATCAGGCAATCCCCGCTTCCCATTGTGCCCTCTACAGCACAGACCCACTGTTCCAAGAGGGACTCCGTTGCCCTGCTGACCTTAGTAACACATTTTAAAAGATATTGTGCATAGAGAAAAAAGATACTTGATAGCAATAGCTAGCAGTGCGGCAGGAACTGTACTGTTTGCACCATTCAGCACCTGCCTGCAGTGTAAGCATGCTCTTTCGTCACCATGTTTCAGATACTGGAGAAATGTGACTCTTTACCCTGTTTTGGGCCTTCTGTTACTCAAGCTGATCATGAGGTTACTCTAAAAACATATATGAAATATTTGATTCCATAGAAGGTTTTAATATTCTGGTAAAATTAATTAACTAACTCTTGAGATACACCGTGTTTCAAGTTGATTTGAGCTCCCATATTACATAATTCCATATGGTTTCTTCCTGAACTGCTTTTAGTACGATTGTCTTAAATGGAGTTGCAGCAGCATTTGTCAGAACTGATTGATTCATAGGTGGGTCATGGGTTTCCAAAGATGTTTAAGCAAAAATACAGTTTACAGCATTAACCTTTAAAATTAGGAGCTTAGGATTAGCAAGGATTGTTTGTGCACAGCTTTAAAAAACTGTGAGAAAATGAAGAAGGTTGTTACTTTTCATATTACGTATACATCTAGAAAGCACCACCAGGCTTGCCAAAGATAGAACTTAAAAGGAAGATTCTTATTTCAAATGATTGACTGTAGTAGGCTTGTTTAAATTATTTTTGTCCTACAGGTAGTTCCCCTCCCCCTTTAAAGCAGTGCCAAAAGTTTAATCTAGACTTTCAAAGTGATCATTAAATACAGTTTGCTGTTTCAGTTGCACTTTGGAATCTTCTCAGATGAAGACCAAAGCACCTGCAAAAACAGTCAATCTGTTCTGCAGTTCAGGCAGTCTCTGGCATCTCTTGAAGTCATCTTTCTTCTCTCTCTCCTCTTTTCTATTCCGTAGTTCTTTGAGGTTCCATTTGACTCAAATATGAACAGGACAAAAAACAGACCTCTTGTGCGAGGACAGATCAGGTAAGATGACACACACCTGCTCTCTAGATTAAGTTATGAGTTACACTGCTCCTTTTATATAGTCCCCTAGTATTCTTATATTTGGATAAGCAAATAAGTCAGCCTATAAAGAACAAAAGCCCTGGAAAAAGAGGCATTTTGTATGCATCTGTCTCCATGTGTCTGTGTTTGTGTGTGTGTATTTTACTGAGGGTTTACTCATTATAGATATGAAAGCCTGAGGGAGAATACAGAAGAATGATGGGGGCAGAGGGTTTTTTTTTAATCCTTTTTTTTTTAATGGAAACTGGGAAAAATGGGGGAATTTTGAAATATTGACTTTTAGAATGATGACTGAAAAAGCTGAGATAAAGTGCTCATATATTTACTTCCCCAAAATTATTTATAAAACTGTATGGAAGGATGTATAGTATTGGATCACTGTAATTCCTGGTCTTGGTATCCTTTATTCACTTCTTTTCAAGGGAATTAATGCTTTAGTACCTCCTTGATACTATGGAAGATTAAAGGAGACAAAATATTTTTCTCTGTTGATGGTTTCTTCTGTTTGTATTGTTTCTTCTTTCTGTTCTTAGTTAAAATGGCAAAATTGAAGGTGTCTCTACCATTGAGGACCTTGTCGCTCCATTTGTAAATAAAGTAAAATAAAATAAATTTAATTTGTAACTGTAGTCTTATTAAACTGTATATTATTATATTATATAGTTAATACATTTAGGTTCGCATCCTGTTCAGTAGCTAGGACATTGTAAACTGGATGTAGGATTTCATAGCTTTTGGAGATTCATGTTTAAAGTCATTAACAACTGAATATGTCCCCAAAAACCTACCTTTTCAGCCTGGCAGCACCTCAACTGATGGATTTCCAAGGCACTACAGATTTGGGAAATTATGTCTGCAGTGCTGTCCTGGTTGGAAGATACTTTGAGACAAACATTTGCATCGGGACCCCAAGAGATCTTTCTAGCTGCTTGTTCTTGATGCATCTCATGACCAGGGGAGTGTCAATGTCAGGCAGAGGCTAAGCAAACACAGAGGCAGCAACTGGAGTTTTATGGCTTTTTAGTAAGTAGGCAGTAAAATAATCAAAGGGTTCCAGCACCCAAAACAAACAGTAAAATAATCAAAGGGTTCCAGCACCCAAAACAAACAAACCCAGAAACTCATTGGTTGGGGTACTACCAGGTTGAAAAGGTAGGTTTTTGGACGGTAACATCATCATACATGACTACTGCAGCAATAAATAAAGCCATAAAGTAATTAATGGGTTGTGTCACCCGAAAACGAACGAAGGCAGTGGAACTCAGGAATAGCTAGCCCATGGAACAGGTAGCAGAGTCACGGATAGGAGACGGTTGTTGCCCCATGACCCCCTTTCCCCCGTATCTGCCTTAAATAGTCTTTAGCCCAGTTGGGGCTGATCAAATGTCCGTTGACCTGGTCCACAGCTGGAGGCCCTCAGATCTCAGACGCTTCTCTAGCAGGTGCTTTGATCTACGAACCGCCACCTTCTCCAGCCGCCTCTGGAGGAATGTGGGGGAGAGTCTGCTGCAAACTGCGGGCTGGAATCAGGAACAGCAGCTTCTGTCGAGCCAGAAGCATTGACCTCCTCTGCTGCAGGTACTAACTCGGGCACTGGCTCTGGGACAGCTGTGGAGTTGCTGGCAGGTCCCTCCCTTGCCTCTGCAGGAGCCCCCTCTCCCTCCAAGAGATCCTTCCCCGGCTGGGAGTCCAAATCCCACTCAGAGTCCCCGTCTGAATCGGCAGCCTGCTCAGCCTGGCTCATGACAGGGAGCACTGTAGGCATCATTTCCTAGTGCTCTGATCTACATTACCTCAAAAACTCTTTGGTTGGAGTACTGCCAGGTTGAAAAGGTAGGTTTTTGGATGGCAACATCATCAGACATAACTACAATGGCAGAACTCAGTCACTGTAGTTGACGTCTGACAACATAGGAACTCGACCACCATGTTCCTAAAGTAACAAAGTGATTTTCAGCTCCTAAAGGATAGTAATACCACTTTTTTCAATTTTTCAAAATAATTCATCCCCCTCAAAAAAATAAGTCCTGAAATTTTGCATATCTTATTCTGGAAATTTCCATTTTCCTGAAAATTTGCATCTTTACTTTTCATTGTTGTTCTATTCCATAATTAACTATACTCTCTTGATCACTGTAATTTTTGCCAAAAAATCTAAAATAGATACTATAGTCAGAATAACCTGCATGGATTTAAGTGTGTGCATTCTTTTCTGCTTGGTTTAGTCTCTTGCAGATAAAAGTATGTTTCATTGATTAGAATTTTGATTTAAAAAAACACAAATATATGTTAGTTCTCATTCTTGAAGAACAAACTGAAATTTGACTTTGAAGATCAGACCTTTATAGAATGGTAAATTTTTATTCTACTTTCTAATGATTTTTTTTTAAAATATGTAAAATTTTGAAAAGGACTTCTTTCTACTTGCTTTTACCAATGCCAGTATTTTCTCTTGAAACTTCTGAGAGCATAGTTTGGTTCTGGTAGCTAATGGATGGACATCATTGCCTCTAATGGGCATAGTTCATCTCCAGTATCTAAAGAATAGACATCACTGCATCTAAAATATTTAGCTTCAAGAAGAAGACACACATTTGACCCAATCAAGTGTTTCACTGCCAGAACTTTCTTTCCTCCCCTCCTTCTTGCAGTCATAGTGCTACTTAAAAAACAGGCCTGGAAAGCTTTTCAGGTCTCTAGAACTGGAAATGGGAGCTGTAGTGGAAAGAAGCTCTATCCACTGCATGCTTCCACTAGATTTAATTTTTGTGCCAATCCACCTTTGGATTACCACTGGAACCTTCCTAGTAACTGGATTCTGATTTCTGTTTAATTATGGAGACAACACATTTTCCAATATTTTTGTCCCATTTCTCAATCAGAGTATAGGTGGTTAATGGTTCCACAAAATGTCTGTGTCTGTGTTTGTGATGTTGTACAAAGTTATAGTATCACTAATATAGGATTTTAAAGCAATTCTCATTTTGATATTGCCGACAAAAAAAAAAAAGAGAAGAGAAATGCCATTCAGTTGTGCACACATTTCCTAGGAATTTTGCTCTTTGAGCAGAATGGAAACATACTTTAGCTTCTGTTGACACAGCAAGTTTGCTTACTTTTAGAAATCTTTTTCTATCACTTCTAGACAAAAGGTGACATAATACTGTAATCTATCTGTTAGAGGATTTAAGTATTATTACAATCCTGGCACCCTAGGAGATTCTGAAATCCATATTACATAAAGTACACACAGGGTTGTTCAAGTAAGAATAACTTAGTGATAAGATAGATGGTTCATGCACACAATAGAAGAGGGAGGCTGCTCTTTGATTTTTCCTACCTGTTCCTCTGAAGAAAGAGTATTTTGCTGCTATCTTTCTTTGTCTGTTCTTTGTATTGTTGGTATTGCAGTAGAACACTAACATAATTGTCTTAAGTGTAGATGCATAGCTATTGAGGGTTAATAGCTTGTGCTTTAAGGGGGAAATAGCAAGGACACTATAGAGAACTCACATGTTACCAAAAAAAATACAGCATTCAGAAGCTGACAGATAAATGGTAACTGAGAGAGGGACTTCCAGTCTGAACAATGGTAGAGTGAGATGGGTTACCTTGTACAGCCGAAGAGGTGATCCTCGCGTCTGGCGGTAGGAGTCAAGCAGGATCGATCAGATCCTTTTTGCCTATTTTCCCCCTTGGAATAGGAGAAAATTGAGGGGTCCTGGAGATCTGTCGCAGCTTCCTAGCTGCTGCCCAATGTCCTTAAGACAGCAGCGAGTAGAACAGAGAAGATCGGGACAGCCCATGCCACGAGACTGCAGCTGACTAACTCAGCAAGGAACTCTTCCTTTGGACTTTTAAATGCCCATTCTGGCATAGGAATGCTTGATTATCTACGTTAAGAGTTTTCTACATTTCAGGAAGTCCCTAATATTAAACAGAATTATATTATGGTGATACAGAATTGATTGGGCATGGCGAACAAAATCCTTAGATAACCAGGATTATAGTTTCGTTACTGTCTTTCCTTTCTGCATTGACAGATTAATAGACTGAACTTACTGGACTGAGTTAGGATTTAAGAGGATACCTGAACTGCTGCTTCCTTGAAGTGGGAACTTGGCAGATGTCAGAGTTTTGATGATGAAGTGAGAGGAAGGAGAAACTTGGCAAGCTGTTCTGCTGAGAATGTCATGATTGAAAATGGAACTTCAACCTCTTTCAACTATTGCGTTTCTTTAAAGTTTGCTTATCTACCGTATTTAAAAGGAAAGGATTGACTATTTATCAGGAAGAATCTCTCCTGTCTCCTTTTTGGATTTAATATAACTGTTGACTTAATTGCAGACAGTTGATAAATTAGTTAAGAGACCTGGCAACAGAGTAGCTGCTCAGCCTTGAACCTACGTGTCTAAAGACGCATTGTTAATGGAGACCAGTCTCTCTGATTTTTTCTTCTTCTTTTCTCTCTCTTTTAATAACTCTGTATAACCATGTGTTCAAAAGTTTAAGTGTTTGGAAATGAGACAAATAAGGAATGAAATCAAACAAGATATTGAATCAGATTTGGAAGAAATTAAAAATTATCTTATAACACTAGCAGAAGATTTAAAGGGGACCACTAATAGAGTAGAAGTTCTAGAGGAAAAAGTGAAAAGTGTGGATGAAAGAATGGAAGAACTGTTTCTAGAATACGAGAAGGAATTAGATGAAAAAGCTTTAATGGACCAGAAAATGCAAGAAAACTGTTTAAAAATCAGAGGTTTAAGAGAACAGAAAGGTGAAAATCTATACAAAATTTTAATTCCAGCATTTGCCGAATTATTAAAACAACTTCCTGAAAAAATTGAGTGGGAAATTGATAAAACTTTCAGATTGGACTCAAAAATAGCAAGAGAAAAGAATCTCCCACATGATGTTGTGGTATACCTAACAAGAAAAAAAAAAGGAAGATATCATATAACAAAGTCTGGAAAATACTTTAATAATAGGGAATGATAGAGTATATATCTATAAGAATATTCCAGGAAGAATTATACGGATGAGGAAAGACTATACATTTTTGACATCACGATTGAAAAGAAACGGTGTCTCTTATCGATGGGCAAAATTGGAAGAATTAAGCTTCCGTATAAGAGGGAAGATTGTTAAAATAAGTTTGACTGAAGAAGCTCAAGAATTTCTGAAAAGACATGGTAAAGAGCTGGATACATATTGTGTTAATAGAATGGAACAGAACAGAGCTAATGAACCAACAGAGGGAAAACAAGAGAAATTACCAAATCAGGAAGAAGACCAAATGGGCGCTCAAGGCTTTGAGGAGGTTGAAGAATTGGAGGAAGAGACAGAATAAAGGAGTGTGGAAGAACCATCACTCTCTGAGAATTAATTTTTATATAAATGAATAAAATAAATGGATTTAAAGATCCTCTCGTGGAATGTTAAAGGTATAGCCACCCCTCAAAAAAGGAGAAAAATATTTCATTATTTGAGTAAGAAAGTGTGTGATGACATATTTTTGCAAGAAATTCGGGTAAAAAAGGAAGAAGTAAGATTATTACAAAATAAAAAAATTTGTTTCAGAGTTTTTATCAGTCCCAAATAAGAATAAAAGAGGCGTAATTTTTTATATTAATCATAAGATACAGGCAAAAGAAATATTTAGTGATGAACAAGGTCGACTCTTAGCAGTGGAAATAATCTGGCAAGGATTAAAGATGTTACTGGTGGGAGTGTATAGACCTCACAGCAACCAGAGCAAATTCTACAAAGACTTAAATTTAAGGATATCTAAAGTTAATTATGATAAAATTATAGCCTTAGGGGATTGGAATGGAATAATTAGCCCTTTTCTGGACAGGAAAGCGAACAAACCTATAAAGAAATTACAGGGGAAGCTTCCTGAAGCATTTGAAACAATGATGGACAATATAGAGTTATTAGATATTTGGCATTATATGTATGGAGCATCTAGGGAATATACTTTTTCATTGTCCAGAATTGATATGTTCCTAGTTTCCAAATCAATTATTAATAATGTGAAAAAAATGGAAATCATACCAAGAAATCTTTCAGATCACAATGCGATTCTTCTAACAATAAAGATAGACAAACCAACATGGAATTGGCGTTTAAATGATAGATTGTTACTAGATGAAAATGTAGTTCTTAAAGCTTAAGAGACAATACAAAATTACTTTCAGGATAATCTTAATAAAGGAACTAATATTGAAACAGTTTGGGATGCGAGTAAGGCAGTAATGCACGGTTTCTTTATTCAGGAAAATATTAAAGAGCAAGGAGGAAGAGAGAAGGTATACAAAAGATAAATGAACAATCGAAGTTAAAGGAGAAGAAGTTAAATGACAATCCTTCAGACAAATTTATATTAAAAGAAATAACTATGTTATAGAAACAATTAGAAGTACAAATGAATGAGGAAGTTAATAAGTTATTGTATATAAAGCAGAAAAATTTTGAATGGACAAATAAAGCAGGAAAATGGTTAGCGTACAGAATTCAGAGGGGGAAAAAATCTTTAATTACAAAAATTAGAAAAGGAAGTAAAACATATACCAATTTGGAGAAAATTAAAAAAGTATTTTCAAATTTTTATTCGGAACTCTATAACAATACAAGTTTGAATGGAAAACAGATTGATGATTATTTATCTAAACATCTGCAGATGAAATTCTCAGAAGAACATCAGAACATACTAAATGGTCCAATTACAATTACTGATATAAAGGAAGCAATAAGAAATAGTAAAAAGGAGAAAGCACCGGGCCCAGATGGTTTTTCAGCATCCTATTATAAAATATTTCAGGATCAATTAGTTTTGCATCTTCAAGAAATGATGAATAAAATATTGGAAGGTAACTTTCCAAAATCTTGGGAACAAGTGGATATAATTTTGATACATACAGATGGGACCCACTGGATGTAGGTGTCAAGGTCAGAGACCTGGGCGGCAAGCCAGCCCAGAGAAGGGAGTGTGAGAGCCAGTGAAGTCCAGCCGGGAGGAGACAAGCAAGCACTTTACACGAGGGAGTTCATTTACCAGAGCATCAAGTGAAAGCCATAGTCATAGTTCCAAAAGCCAAGGGTCAAGAGATCAATTCAAGGTAGCAGGTGCTGGGAGCAAGGAACAGGCAAGAGGAGGGCTTGAAAGAAGTTTGCCACAAGCAAAGGAAAGCTTCCAGGCAGGCAGTTATATAGCCCAAGACACAGGTGTGGCTGATCACTGCTTCTTGAACTAAATCAAGGAAGCCTCCCTTTGTTCAGCTCTCTTGAGTCTCCGCCTTGTTTGTGGGCTGATTGGCACAGGCTCCAAACCATCTTCGGAATCGGATCCCTGTTGCCCTAAAGGAGCAGGCAGAGGAACATCCAAGCCTGCTTGGTCCATGGCAGCAGGGGGAGCTCTTGTGCTGCAGGACTCATCTCCAGCCAGAGCCACAGGGACCAACAGCTGCTGCTCCTCATCAGCAGCTCTGACAGGGGTTTCAGTTATCACACGAAGAAATTATAGACCAAGATCGCTCTTAAATTTGGATTATAAAATTTTTACAACCATTCTTGCAGATAGATTGAAAAAGGTATTAAAAGACATAATACAAGATGACCAGTGTGGCTTTATACTTGGGAGATACTTAAAAGATAATATACTTGGGAGATATTTAAAAGATAATATAAGGAATGTAATTAATTTAATTGAGTATTTCGATAGAAATCCTGAGAAAAAGTTAGCTTTAATCTTTTTAGGTATTGAGAAAGCTTTTGATTCAGTGAAATGGGAATTTATGTTGGATATCTTAGAAAAGGTAGATGTAGGAGAGAAATTTTTATGATGGATTAAAGCAATATATTCTAAACAATCAGCTTGTCTGATTATAAATGGTGGGAAGTCTAGAATAATTAATATTCAAAGAGGAACAAGACAAAGATGCCCCCTCTCTCCTTTACTATTCCTACTAGTGATTGAAATACTGATTTTAAATATAAGCGAAAATAAAGAAATTAAAGGGATGAAGCTGCAAGGCAGAGAACCTAAAGTGCGGGCGTTCGCAGATGATCTAGTGATTTCATTAGAAGAACCAATAGAGGGAGTTAAAGAATTGAAAAAGATACTTGTTGAATTTGGGAAAATTTCTGGTTTAAGAGTACCTGAGGAGAAGACAAATGTATTAACTAAAAATATGACTCAGGAAGATGAATTAGTATTAACCCAGGTATCAGATTATTATATATCAAGGAAAGTTGAATATTTGGGAATACAGTTAACGGGGAAAAAATCCAATCTGTACGAAAACAATTATGAGAAAGTGTGGAGAGAAAGTACAAGAGATTTTAAGAATTGGAGTTATCTGAAACTGATGCTTTGTGGCAGAATATCAGTAATTAAAATGTGCGTACTTCCAAAGATGCTATATTTATTTCAGACAATACCTGTAATTTATGGAGATACAATTTTAAAAAAATGGCATAAAGATATTACTAACTGTATCTGGGAAGGAAAGAAACCGAGAGTTAAATTAAAAATATTACAGGCTGATCGGGAAAGGGGTGGAATGGGATTGCCTAATTCAAAATTATACTTTCATGCTGCTTGTTTAAATTGGATTAAAGAATGGATAACATTAGAAAACAAGCAGCTATTAGACCTGGAAGGAGTTGGCTTATGGTCGGGCTGGCACTTCTATCTGTGGTATAATAAAAATAAAGCAAATAGAGAGTTCTATAATCATTTCGTAAAAAGAGCATTAATACATGTATGGTATAAATATAGATTAATATGCTGCCCTAAAACACCATTATGGGTATCTCCTCAAGAGACGTATGACAAAAAAGAATATTCTTTTAGATAAATGGATTAGATATAAAGATTTGGCAGAATTTCATAAGGACAAGATTAAAATAAGGACACAAGAAGAACTTAAAGAATTAGGGATAAATTGTCATTGGCTATTATACAGACAGATTAGGGAAAAATTGAAACTAGACCTAAAATTGAATGGTTTATTAGAAGAAGAAGTACCACTCAATGCAGTATTATTTTCAGAAAATACTAAAGTTATTTCTAAATTATATAAGATACTGTTACTATGGGAAACAGAGGATGAATTAGTTAAGGACTCTATGATTAAATGGTCTCAAAATATTGGCCACCCAATAAGTTTAGAGCAATGGACAAAAACTTGGACTAAAAGGATGAAATATACGGCTTGCCATGATATTAAAGAAAACGTATGCAAAATGCAATATAGATGGTATCTAACCCTGGTTAAGTTATGTAAAATGTATAAGAAATATAATAATAAATGTTGAAAATGCAATTCTGAGATAGGTACATTTTTTCACTTATGGTGGTCTTGTAAAAAAGTAAATAAGTTCTGGAAGACTATTCATGTACAAATTGAAAAAATGTTGGGTCTACATTTTGCAATGTCACCTGAGTTATACTTACTGTCTCTCATAGACGATGACTTGGAAAGAAAAATAGGTAAAATATTATTTTATTTTGCAGCAGCAGCAAGAATAATCCTAGCTCAAAAGTGGAGGCAAAATATTCTTCCAACTATAGATGATTGGATTCAGAAAATATTAGATATAATGTATATAGATCAACTTACAGTTCTTTTGAGAGGAGAGAAATATGGTAAATTTATTAAGGATTGGGATATAATAATTGCATATTTTGAGGACATGTGGGGAAATCTGAAAGAGGTTAATTTAAATTTTGAGAACATTATACTTTCAGAAGAAAGTGTTAGTATTATGAATAGATGAAAACATCAAATTACTAGTATCTATAGTTTATAGATTGAATAAATTAGATTAGATCATGTATGTTATCATAGAAATTATAGTTATGCTGGAAACGGGAAGAAGTTGAAGAATGTATGTAAATGGTGAGATAGTAGATATTTTAGATAGTATAGTTTATGTGTATATATGTATAAACACCCATACACACACACATATATATGTGTGTGTGTGTGTGTAGGTAGGTAGGTAGGTAGAGAGAGAGATTTGTACTTTAATCTTACATATTGGAATTTATATCCCTGCCTTTCTGTTTTCTTTCTGTCCTTCTTTCCATATTTCTATTTTTTTTTCTTTTAACTTTTTTTCTCTTCATTTGTTTTTTATGCTTTTTATTTCTCTTTATTTTTTTCTTTTCTCTCTCTTCCTTTAGTTGTATGAAATTATTTTTAAATGTCAAGATGAATACTGTATGTAAATTTTAATTTTCATTCTCAATAAAAATATTAAAAAAAACAAAACAATGAGGGAGGTTGGGCTTGTTCTAGGAGAGAAGGCTCACTTTCCCCTTCATTTGGACACTCAGGTCAAATTTTGTGTGCCATCATTTGGCAGAAGGTTATGTCATATCAATGTCACCCCTTAGTTTGTCAGTGCAAACTCTCAAGAGAACCTCAGGTCATGATGTGGGCACAGAACATTTCCTGCTACATTTGTGTTGTCTCAAAAGATGCAGTGGTTTCCCCAAAAAATATTCCTCCTCCCAGAAAAAAATGGTCTTTCACACCATTTGGCTTGTCACAGGAACACAGCACGTTCACCTGAGATGCTTGGGAAGAGTCCCTTCTGGCAAATGCTGCAACAGGTCTTTCCCCAGCAGCCCCACATCCGATTAGTACTTTATTAAAAATACTGATAGAGTTTTTTATCTTTCTGTTTTAAGTGTTCTCTTTCTCTGGTTTAAATGGAGCATCTGATCATTTTATTTTCTGAAAATAATTATATGATTGGAATTGTTACAGCATAGTCTTTTTTTGTAATGGGGTAGACAGCGTATTGCTAATCTTTATGTATGTAAAATACTTATCCTTTCATTCTGAGTGAGTCACTGCAAGCTCATCTTTCTCCCCCTCTTTTATGGTGAATCATGGAACAGGAATCAAGTCCTTGCCGATGCTTTACAAAAAGAATGCTTAAACATGTGTCGCCTTTTATGCATGCTCTCTGTTCATTGTATACATACAAATAAAAAGCCAGAGTCCCGTGAGGCTCCTGTTTGAACAGAAACTTAAAGTAACCTTGATTTTTGTTTGTATGTCTGTTCAGTTTCTTAAAGGATTGAATTCCAGTTTATGGGTGGGGGATGGAGAGCTCTACACCTTATTGGCAAACTTTAAACTAAAGTCCCTTATTCATAAAGTATTCAACAAACAATTTTCAGATAGCATTTCCATGATTTGTGCCAAGGATTATTTATAACAAAATTATGTTTTCCCTTAGGCATCTGTGAACAGTTGGTCCTATTTATTTCTGTGTTTTATCCATCATCTTTGGAGGATTGGGGGAAAAAGTGATGGATGAAATTACATCAAAATTGAAACAAAATAGTAAAGTAAGCCCTGAGGGTGAACTCACTCTCATTGTAAATAGAGTACTTTGGTAAACTTGTTCTGATTTGTTCTGTAACATGGTGCTAATTACAGATTTCTAAGTTCAGTTAATTTTATTTTTTTTAAAGCAGGGGGAATGTTCTAATGAAAACATCTGTTGAACACACAGTGAGCCAAACACAGAGGCTAGCTGAACTGCCGTGAAATGGGGGTGCATGCTGATCTTTGAATTTGGTGAGGTCACTGGGTTTAAACTCCACCTCTTTTCTCATCTCCAAATAAAATTAAGGCTTCTATTCCATGTCCCAATCCTGACTTGAGTGATATTCCAGGCTGCTCCATATGTACCAGAGAAAAACATGCACATATAGCATAGGCTCCCAAAGAAAATACCACGAAGTACGTAAAGAGTATAGAGTCCTGATACCCTATCTGAACTTCAGTTTTCACTCATATAAACACAAGCATATCAACATACATGTGTTTGCACACAAGTCGGCATGTGTGCTTCTTCACAGCACACACTTCATTTCTTTTCTGTGAAAGACATTTGTAGCCCAGAGAATTGGATTGCCTGTATAAAGACTTCCTGAGAGTTTTAATTTGGTCATTGATTATGTGCAGATAAGAAAAAATTCACCTTCGTCTAGGGCAAGTCATTGGTTATAGAGGTATCCAGGAGCTTACGTTTTTAAATGACCCTTCTATAAAGGGATTCCATTTATTGAAAGCTACATTCACAAAACTCGAAACTTTATTATATTTTTTCCTTACTCTGTTTTTCCTGCCCTTTGTGGCCATTGTGGAGACCCCAAGGCAATCACTCATCAATCTATCTATCCACCTGTCAACAGCTGATTTAATGTTCTTCAAAGTGTCACTTAACCTTGAATGATGTTGGCCTAAGCTCTTATAGACTTCAAAACAGACCTTAACTAGAGTTATTTCTTCAGCTGGCCAAAGCAACACACAGCAAAATGCAACCTTTTATGCATATTTTCCCAGTGTTGTTTAAACCATCCTTTCTCCTCTCGTGCAATCTCTTCTTGGTTATGCTGAAGGCTAATCAAAACAGAACAATGATGGGTAAATTGTGTTCAAAAAGCTGGTGTCTTAGATTCTGGGAATCATTCCAGAAAAGTTTGGGGCATATACAAAGGGTTCTGTGTGTCTTCAAAGCATTGCCCTTTTTTTTTCTTTTCTTTTTCTTTTTTGGTGCTACTGTTGACTCTCATCAGACTTAATTCTAGTTTAGTCTTTTCTCATCCTTTTGTTTTAATTCACTGGTGCAGTAAATCTAAGGACACCTACTCACAGAAGAAATGTTCTTTGATGCCCTGCTAATTTTACATAGGCTACTGCACTGAGGAAATTATTGTCAGCAAAACTAGTAACTACAAACTCGTGTATATGCAGACAATCTGCTGGCTTCCTTCTTGTGTATATTTTGCTGCTATTTTCAAGTCAGCAGATGATGGGCCCTTTCCTGTGTTGGGCCCCATAGCTTTGAGCTTATTTCCTCCAGATATTCATCTTTGCTCTTATGTCAATCCATTTAAGAGATTCCTGAAGAACTTGTTATTTTTCCAGATGTTTTGGGGAAGTCTGTTCCTTTTAGCCTATTTTCCCTTCCTCCACTTGTCAAAAAGTGTTTTAATTGAATCTGTATAGGATTTTATTGGTACCTATCAAGTGTATGTGTATTCTCTCTCTCTCTGTGCAAGGCTCCTCCAGGGAAGGCAGTTCGTAATACTTAGCCTTAACATCTTATTATCTTAACTTTCTAATATTTTAATGTTTCAATTTCATCAGATTATACAGGTTTTTACTGAGTGATTCTTGTATGTAGAATGTGCCCCAGATGGCACCACCAATTAAATGATATAAAAACCTTTTAAATAAACAAGTTAGTAAAATAGCTGTATCAGTGCAAAGGCTGGAGTGATCCAGAGTGCATTCCATTGTTTTGATATTGGTGAGGGTCTTCAAGCTGCCTTGCCAATTTAAGAGTCCCCTACAAAGGTGAGCTCTTCTAAATATTAATGTTAGATGTCACCATTCAAGAAGGATGTTGACATGCTGGAAGGGTCAGAATTGTTGTAAAAATGAAAAGCCAGAATGACAAACCATATGAAAACAGGTTAACTTTAAAGTATTTTGAATACCTAATATAGATATTAGGTTTGTGTAGACACTACAGCCTAAATAACATAAGTACCAGATCCTGCCTGATCTTGAAAGCTAAAGAGGGTCAACCCTGGTTGGTACTTGGATAGGAGATGCTCAATGAATACTAGGTGCTGTAAACTGTATTTCAGGAGAAGAAGTGGCAAAAAGACCTCTGAGTAGTCCTTGCTTGAGAAAATCTTATGAAATTCATGGGGTTCCAATAAGTCAACAGGGAACTGGAAGGCACATACACACACAGAGTGAGAGATTTTAAAATAATATACATTATCACTGTGGTCTCTTAAGAGATACTGGAAATTATTCTCAGAGAGACTTAGAGATTTGTCACAGAGTTCACCACATCCTTTCAAAACTACAGTTGCTCAGTTATTTTGATGAAGCTGAATCAATTAAATCAACATAAAATTTGTTGACATTTACAATATGCTCTTAAGATTTTAGTTCAGAGCAGAAAGTTGATTTAGATGTCTTACAGACCATTATCTGTCCTGCAAACCTATGTTTTATACCACTTCGTATCTGGGCCTTTGCCAAATCCTGATTAGTGTAAATCAGGAAATCTTCTGAGAATTGTGTTAGATTTCACAGAACTGTAGTTCCCTGGGGAAAGAAAATCACTTTGAAACCAGTTTTAGCCAGTGATATAGCTATGACCCTCACAACCCACTGTATATTGTTTCTTCAAGGCGATGTGATGTGTTTTTTGACAGAGATGCTCTCTTTGTGAATTTTTTTCTTTGGACAAGAGAACATACCAGCTTTGAGCGCATCTACAGTGGTTTTTATATTTGACAGAATGCTATTGTAGAAGCATATTACTGAACTTCAGTCTGAGAATTCTGTTGATGATTATTGCATTGCCACTCTTAATTGTGATCATAGTTAGGAATTGTTGATACAGAAGGTCAAGTTTCTCAAACTGAAAAGAGCACACAATTCAAATTTGAGTTTTAATGGACACAATCATTATTCAGCATCAACAGAAATGGCAATTTACTTTGAGACTCTGCATCCAGCGTGTGCAGCCTTTTTACCCAGCTCTTTCAAAATGCACCACAATCTCTTGAATATGAGATAGAGATAGTAGAAATTTGGTTGCAGGGCTATCTAAACTAAACAGAAGTGTGAGCATGGTTGTACAGCAAAGTGAGGATCTAGGTGATAATGAAACAGAAAACATTGTATTAAAGATCACATTTGTACCTAGGTACCTTGTAGTTTTCTGTTTTCATATACTTACTGGGTTGAATCCATATGATTAAGTCTGCGTATTACTCATTTTCTTGTAGTTACAAACTGTAGGAAATGAATCACTTGATTTGCAGTTCTTGTTATATGTCTAATTCCCCAAGAAAACTGACAAGTCTATTTCTTTTAAACTTGCAATCACATCTCCCAGGCAGTGCAAAATTTGTACGAATTTTTCTGCTCTGTATGTCATCTTTATACTGTTTACACCTGTTATTGTTGCCATTACTAAAGCTAGAACATTTCCACACTTTGACATGTATAGACTTAGGTGTCAAAACTCTGACCACTTAGGTCCTAGAAAACCTAAAACTCTAGAGGTTCTGAGAGAAAAGGCCTTCTGTCTTCCATGACTTTCATTTTCAGCAAGGTAGCTTGTAGGCTTTGATTACCAGCTATCAGCCTAAACATTTCTGAGGTACTGTCACTGTGGTACAGTTTTGAGTTGCTTTAACAGGATACAGCCATTGAGTGCTTCAATTGTATGTACTTCACAACATGCCAAGATCTGAGTTAAGCTCAAGACAAAGAGGCCAATATCCTATACTTTGTAGTCGGTCTGTAAGAGCGGTTTCTTATTTATAGATTGTGTTGCCTTCATTAGACTCTGTCATAGGAAGCTCAATATGTCCATACAATCTGTGTAATCACTTAAGATTGACTGTAGACATGGTGAAAGTTTTGTTTTGTTTAAATTCAAATAGAATTCCTTCATTCTGTATGCTTTTGTTAAATCCTCCCAGAGTTCTTTCAGGTAAACTGAAAGACCTCTTCTGCATGTGGAATTAGATACATTTTTATGCTTAATTTGCACGGCTTCAAGAATAACACTTAGGCTCTCACATAATCTCACATATTTAGCAGAGAACAAGGAGATGTGTCAGACATGTAAGTTTTTGTCTTAGTGACTGAATGCCTCTGCTTTGATTTTTGAACTCTCAGAAGAGACTAGGAGCACATTTCATATTTTTCCTGCCATGTTTGAGTATTGAAGCCCTTATTTTTGCCTGTCAGGAGTTCAGGATTTTGCCTGTCAGGAGTTCAGCCACACAGTGCCACAAAAATAATCAATCATCAGTATCCAATGGTGAGTTCATGCTGGAACAAGCTGCTTTCCATGCACTCAATAACTAAAGTAACAGCAGAGGGACTTTAGTAGAAATATTGGTTTCTGCCATTAACAGCCATGTGGAGAGAGCAGACTCAGTCACTGAGGTTCACCCTTGAAGTTTAAAGGCATTGGAACAGTCTTGGGTTCCTGAGGTCTTCAGCACACCTTGATCCACAGAAGAGTTTTAGCTGTTGCTTTTCTCCTACATCTCTGTTGTGGACTTAGCATTGTTGCAGGTAACTGGTTTAGAACTGAAAACACAGGTCCATTTGTTTAATCTCATCTTGAAAGAAGGTTAGGGTTTTTAAGTTGCAGAGGCTCAAGGCTGTAAAGATAGCACAGCAGTGTTGTTTTCAAAGAGTGGTTATCCTAAATGTATGCAACTGCTAATATAGTAGGATGGAAACAAGTGTGTTCTGTCCTGCTGAATCCTCCTCTTCCATGTGTTTTTTCCCCCTCTTTTTTCCTGAAGAGGGAGAAGCTGAGTATTGTAAACAAGGTATTTTAATAAGGGAGCTTTTTGTTTTGACATGTCCAATTATTCATGAAAACATTGCCCTTGCATTTTAACCAGCAGGGCACTAACTCACTCCTCTGCTTCAACCAGCTCTATTACAGCCAATGAAGGAAAAATCCTTAGGGCTAGATTATGGTGGAGAGAGAATAAAAACCCACATCAAAGAGTGGGCTAAAGGAATGATACAGTGTTTACTATCTTGCTTCTCCCAAAGGGAATAGAAATAGCAGTCACTGTGTATCCAGACACAGCCCTGATTAGTTATTCCAAGTTGATGGGATTGTTTTGTGTTCACAAATGGATTCTGCACATTGTTTCTGAGCTCAAGATATGGTTATTTTTCTTTGATTCTCTGTACAAGGTTACAGCTTGCATGGTGCATTCAGTGTTATTTTGTTTTCATTGGGATCTGTAGAAGACACTGACTAGTCAGTTCACTGCTTCACTTGATTGTGCTCTCTGGAAAAAAAAAACTACAGCAACTTGGTAGGGACATTCCTTTATAAGCAGTTGTGTTTGTTAAATAGAAATCCTGCAGAAACATTTGACCCCTCATGCTTTGTTGCTTTTCAGTTCAGCTGTGAGGCCTTGGCCAAGGAATTATTTATCAGGGCATTTAATTGCATGTGGGACAGTTGATAAATTTGAATGCATTGTGCATCACATCACATTAGGAAACATCCCAGATGCTCTTGTATAAGCCAGGAGTCATGGTGCATTTGAGTAAATAGCTCTCCATCTGTTTCTGAAGACCACTGCTGAGTGGCGATAGGCACTCCTAATGGAGTTGTCTTAGCCTCCTGTGTCAGCTGCACGGTAGGGGGTAGGGGTGGGCTCCTTTGAAGGAGTGCAGTGATTTTATCCTATAATCCTTCTTATTTTGACCTCCAATATGAACAGACTTTTGGGATGCACCCCTTACGCCAATTCCACCTTTTTTTTTAAGGAAATAATGGTGTACAACTTCCTTTCTTCAGAACTCAAAGAGATGGGTGGGGAAGTAGATTTCCAGACTCCTATCTATTGTGGCACATAAGCAAAATAATTTACTACTTTGATAATCTGATGCAAATGCCTAGTTGTCTTGTTGTCTAAGCTGTTTGCAAGTATTAGTTGGGTAGAAGAGTATAAGTGGGGAGAGTGAACAGGAGCTCAGAGAGACAAAGTTATGGTAAAACCTTAGTAAGTTTTCTTAGTTTTCCATGGGCCACAATGTCCCAGTGGCAGAGTGAAAGACTGTGAAGCACAGCTGAGGATGTGAATGGAGTGGTTTATGACTAGCCTGTTCTTTGGTGCAACACTAGTATGTCTTGTGTAGTACTAGTATGTCTTGATCCTGCCATTCACTTAATGTAGTGCCTTTATGGACCCTGGTGAATTTATTCAGAATTGTGTTTGTAAATTTGGTTTTAAGACAATCCAACCCACCCACCCCCCGCATTCAGTTTTGTTTTTAATCATGTGATACCTTATCTTACTTAACCACAGCAGCCCATTATTCAACATGTGCCAAGTAGTTTCAGAAATGACACCACTCAGCAAGTCCATTACCAAACTGCTTGGGATAGTAAATGGCTTGCACCTTGAATCCTGTTTACAGTAAGTCACATAAAAAGTGCATTTCTTCTATAAATGGTTGAGTTTATGAGGCCTTTAAACAAAGAACAGCTTACATATTATCAACTTGGCGAGTCAGATACCAGGGCTTACACTTTAATTAGACATTACTAGCATAGTCACTGCTGCACAGTTTGCATTCCAGAGGCTAAGATACACAAAGAACCCTCTCACACATTTTATTGGAATCTACTTGATAAAGTCACAGTGAATATAGTGCCTGTAAATCCTGCTGAAAGGGGACTTGAGTCTTTTCCTATCCAGGTAGTGGAATTTGTATATTAATTATTTGCTAGTTTGCTTTTATTCTGGATTTCTAATGGCTTGATCAGCTCAAGATGTTTGTGCACAAATATTTAAGAGACCATGCACCTATTACTATGAACTTAAAGATGGCAATGTGCCAGCATTAATCCTCTCTGGTTGACATCAGTGCAGTCTAAATGAAAAAACAACAAGGTAAGAGATGATAGCTAAACATCTTAACCTTTGTAGGAAAGGGGACAAATATAGCCTCAAATAATGTTTACTCAGTTATTGATATTTTCATACCTCCCTTCAATCTTGGTGTCTAGACAGTTGATAATAATGGGTTGTGGTGAAGTTTGCATATTATATTATGTATTAATTGGCAAGACCTAGAACAGAATATAGGGTGGAGTGTTCTTGTTCAAGTGTCATAGCACTTCCAAGTGGTGTCCAGGAGTGCTGCTAGTTTTGGAAACAAGATGTGCCTGTCCCACACATCTTCGATGCATAAAAGATATCTATGACTTTTTACTGTCACAGTGATAGATATAGCAGTAAGGATGGGAATAAACTATGAACCATGTGTCAAAAACCTCTGCTGTGAAGCTTCTTTTTCTAGCTTATGCAAACTTTGGAATTATTTCAAACCTATTGATATCTTCTTCTTGTAAGTGGAGGTGTCTCTTACTATTGGAAGACTAGTTTCTGCTAGCACATAGAATATACCCAGGGTAATTACAGTGAAACCTCCATTTTTGTGGTGGCTGGGGTGCAAGACCCCCACAAAAATGGGGAGAAATGTACAAAAATAAAAATCATGAATGCTTTTTCTTTTTTCTTTTCTTCTTTTTTCTTTTTTTTACTTGAGAACACTTCTCTAGAATTCTCTAGGTCCTCCAATGTGATTCTGTGGTCAGCTTCTGATAGAAGTGGGTCATAGAGTCGTGCTGGAAGACTAGCAATGCCTAGAGAAGTGTTCTCTCTAAGAATCTAGACCCTCCAACCATGATTCTGTGGTCAGCTTCTGGTAGAAGTGGGCCATAGAGTCATGTTGGAAGACCTAGAATATGCTTTTGGAATATGCCTAAAAAGCTTTTTTTTTCTGTGGCGGGGCAAATAAAGTAAAAAAAAATTGGAAATAAATTAAATAACTGTCAAATAATCAGATCTGCAAGTGCTGAACCCTCAAAAGTAGAGGGCCCACTGTAATAGTAATGGACAAGTGTAAGGGTACCATATGCTGCCGTGGTGGTGTCAGAAAATTTCCTGGGCAACAGAGAGCAGCTTTCATTCCCAAGGCAGCAGGCCACTTGGGACCTGGTGCTTCTAATGGTGAGGGAAAGAAAGTAGCAGTGTCCTTTGAGAGCAGTTCTTCTACACAGAGATGTTTGGGAAGCAACAGAGACTTCCAATTTCCTTTTTAAGGGAAGAGATTAAACTGACTTCAGAGTATCTTCAGACCTGTCAGTACTTTTTGATTCATTCACATATTTTTCCAGTCCAGTAACAAGAATCATATCCATCTCTTTGCAGTAGCTTGTTGGTGTATGCCTTTAAGTCATTTCTAGCTTATGGTGACCCTAACTTATAGTGAACCCATCACAGGTTTTTCTTGACAAGTTTTCTTTAGAATAGATTTGATACTGCCTTCTTCTGAGGCTGAGAGACTATGACCTGCCCAAGTTTACCCAGTGGCGGCGGATCACAGATTTAGATGCTGGTCTCACAGAGGCCTTACTCCATCACTCATGCCACTACCATACTGGCTGTCTTGAAATAGACAGAGATTTTTGCAGTGGTCTTGTCAGCCCAGAACAGCTTTTGAACTAAAGTAATAGAAAGCCAGCATGCAGTATTCTGCAGTGTAAATCAGAGTCTGTGGACTGCAAATTGTGTAGAGTTTATATGATTCTTTGCCTGTTTTCTCAAAAGAGAAGAATCCCATGATGAATGGTTTTCAAAAAGAGTTTGGTTTACTTCAAACTTTTTGTCGGGAGGAGACCAGCAGCTCCCACTGTGTTGTGTTAGTTCACATATGTTAGCTTGGATGTATGAAATGGGGTCTTATTGTACCATAAGCTGTAATGACAGACATTTAAAAAAAAAAGACTGAAAAGTTATTAGTAAATTGATAGGAGGAATAATTTCTTCACTTAATAATGTCACTTTTCAAAATGCTTGGTACCTTCTCTAATACTATTGTTATATTAGTAAAATTATTTATAATTTGTAAACAATACATTCATGACAGTGTAGTGGCCTTATATTGACTTCTTTAATGATGAAAAAGGTTCAGGTCAGTTTCAGAAAAAAAAGTGACTGCTTGAAACTATGCTGAATGGCTTATTCTGCTGCTTTATTCACGAACACTGAGAAATGGAGATGGAACTCTGCAGTTCAATTTGGTTAGAATCTGGAGATGCTAATTTCCTCCAATTTAGTTAAAATGCAGTATCAATTACATTCTTAAACAAGAGCTCATATACTCTCCTGACAACAAAGTTGGGCTGCTATGCATTGTGCCATTTCCTTGCTTAGAAAGAAATAGATTCACAAAGCTGTGTGACATTTTACCGCAGCCAGTATTTATTTCCTTACAAATACATAGAATCTCTAGCTACTGTAACAGATTAAATGAAGAATATGGTTTAGAGTAGAAATACCATGCCAGTGGTCGAAGTGATACTTTGTTCTCTCTAGACAAGTTTCTACAGCTTGAATCTATTTTTAAATCATGATGACTCAAATAATTGTTCTTGTTTTTAAAGGCAGTATCCAGCTACCATCTTGCACCAATGGAATGGCATTTGTCAGTGGAACAGATTCACCCTCTCTCTGTAACCTTCTGTGTCTCTCCAGTTCTGCTCTAGATATTTTTAGGAGGCCTGAAGTTCTGGGATATACAGGTTGGGCTGCAGGGAGTGGAAAAGGAAGGGTGAGTTTGGTTGAATGAACAGAAATGTGCTTGCACATTGTTGGGTATCCTCAGGTTACATACGGATTAAGTGCTCTGATAATTAAAATATACAACTTTGCATATTGCATAACAACAGTTAAAGTACATTACCATTTATTTATTGTATTTGTAAATATTTATGCACCACTTATATCCAAGTTTCAAAACAGTGCAAAATGCACGCAGATTCTTTCATATCTCAGTGTAACTTAGTGTAATAAACGAGAAGGACTTAAATGACCATAGGTATTTTGCTACCAAAATGGCACACTGTTGACTACTCTACAAGTACTTACAGCATTACAAAGTAAAAGCAACATTGCTTAGGGTTTCGGGGATCCCAGTATCCCCCCTCTATTGCTGCAAGATTCTTGAAGTAAAAATTAAGACCATCTTCAGGTTATTATCATTGAGTCTTGGTTGCCATTTAGACAAAAGGAGGTATTAGCAGCTCAAGAATGTTTCTTTTCTAAGCCTTGACACTTCAAAGGAATCTCTGCTTTTCAGACAATTGCAGTTGTTAAACCTCTTTATCAGGAGATAAAATATTATGATGACCTTCAAAACCCCTTAAATGCTTTTAAAAGCAGGGAACATTTACTACTTACCTATGGGATTTTAGGAGCTCATTTCCCTCACCTCCTATAGTCAGTCCTCTTTTCAACTGTTAGGATGTGTGTAATCATCAATATCATTGTAGCATTTTTTTTAACGGAGCTGTCAACTTTTTACTGAAAGCACAAGCATTTGCAGAGAGCAAAGACCAAGAGTATTTTACTACTTTAAAAATGTAAAACATTTGTGTTACCCATCCAGTTCAATGCTGTCACTCCACCTGCAGTTGGCTACTTTTTCAAAACCAGCTTTTAAAGTTTGTTCATGTGGTGAGTTACCACAAACTGCTCTGTAGGCTTTCATGGTCATTTAACCCTGCAATATCACAGCTTACTACCTGCTGAATCAAAAACATTTCTAAAATCTTTTCAGATGATTAGAATTATTTGCAGAAAGTTATCTGTCAGTTGCTCAATGTAAAATAGTTGATGATAAAAGAGTCATGAAAGAACTAAAGCACCATCAAGAAGAACTTGGGATTAAAAGGGGAAAACACAGCATGTAAGTATTTTTCCAAGGTGTACTCTTTGCAGAATGTCTTGTTCTGTATTTGTGGTATGTTCACAGATAGCAAATCTAAAACAGTCATTTTTCCAAATCTTCCTCTGTAGTCATCCTCATACATCTTGGCATCCTAGCTTTCTTTATTGTGATTTTCATGTAAGCTAATAAAAAAGCTGTTATTTTAGCTTCCCATTTCTCTCACCCTTCTAGGTGGTATCTTAGGGCCAGTGACAAAATAGTTGTGATACAGAATATGTTTTAAATGTCAGTTGTCAGGTGCAGCAACATCTATGAGGACAATACCATAAGTGGGACACAACTAAGGGTCCCTTACAACAGGGGGCTGGTATGGGAAAAGATACACCCTCAACCCATTCAGTGTGTAACTATGACGTCTGTTACCATAGTTAGATCAGACCTCCTCAGAAACAGCATCTTTGGCAAAAACCCTCCTGGCCATTGCCATCATATGGCTAAGTATACATTCCATAAACTTTAGTCCTGATTTGCCAGGAAGTATACTATTCTGTCCAAACAGGTTAAATCTCCATTCCAGTGTCTGTCTCCTTCCTAATTAGGAGTACCCCTGTCTTGTCTGGATTAAGTTTCATTTTATTAGCTCCCATTCAACTCATGATCACCACATCAAAATATCATCAGCTTTCTTGGTATTATATGAAAAGAAAAGATAGAGCTTTGTATTGTCAGCATATTGATGACAATGCTCTGCAGATCCCTGGACAATCTCTGCTAGTGATCCAATACAGATAATAGAAAGTATGGGGGACTATATCAAACTTGAGGGGTGTCATACACCAATATTGCCCAATGCGATGCCTTCAAAGGTCTGAAGTATAATTCCCAGAATTCCAGACCATTGATCATGGTAGATCGGACTAGTTAGAGTTGAAGTCCAAAACATCTGGAGTGCCTCAGTTAGGAGAAGGCTGCCCTAAACCAATGGCCTGTGTATTGAATTGGAGTCCTCTATCGTCATACCCTCTATCATCATATCTCAACACTTGCATTCAAAGAAGGACTGAAAAAAATACTGTAAGACTACCTCCTAGGCTCTTCCAGGTGGTCTTGAAATATATCAAGATATTGTCGAAAGTTGCTGAAAAGTCCAACAGAAGCAAAAGGGACGTTGACCTTCTTTCTAGTTCTCAGCACAGATATCCTGCAAAGGTGACTTAAATTGTAGCTTTCTGAAATTGGATCCAAAACTAGAGTCATGTGGATCATTTGACATTTTGTCTGGTGTCTCATTTATATGTTCTTTGCTGATATGGTTGTGAGGCCTTTCTCTTTTGGGAATAAAGTCGAAGAGATCTGCAGCACAGTTGAAAGGGTGGTAGTGATTGTTTTAAACTGCTTTTTAATATTACTTAAGTTTAATGTTTTTAGTAGGAATGCTTATTTGATTGTTTTAAATTTTTTGTACTAGATTCTATGCTGTAAGCCAGTTTGGGTCACATATTGAGAGAAGAGGGGGTAGAACAAAAACAAATATTAAAATAAACAATAGTTCCTTCAGTTTGCCTTTCAGTTGAGTTGGGTGACCAAAAATGTTGATATTCCCAAAGTCCCCAAGTGAACATCAAACAAGTTTACAAACTACAAACAACAGCAAGTCTGAGGATTCAGTATTTGCTTTGCTTCTTCTGTGCCTTGAGGTCAAGTATTCCAGCTCAGACATTCAGTGTTCTGCCAAGAACTTGCATCAAGGGCCTTTTGCCACATCTTGTTCTTCCTGGCATGGCACAAGTTACTGCATCAAGGAAAATTAATTTTTAAAAATCCAGAAATCCAATAAGAATGGAGATACCATTAACTAATTGGTCAATAGATTGATTGAGGAGAGGAAATTAAGTAATTCACCGAAAGGGGCTGAGATGCTTCCTTGTTTTTTGTCCTTCTCTCAAAGGACAGCACCATCTCTCAGGCTTTAAGCATGAGTGGTGGAGAGGAACCCCATCTCCTGGTGCCACTGGATTGATGGAAGGAAGCTGAGTTCTCAATTAAAGCAGTAATTTAGTTTTGTATTTCAATTTCAAAACCAAACAGCCTCTAGTCCTTTTCATGAGTCATGAACCTTTTTGCATGAATGAGTGAGGGAATAAGTGAATCTGCATATTAGTATTTATTTTTCTCCTCCAGTAATGCCCACTTTGTTTGCTTAAATGAGTGGCCTTTTACTTCATTACACTTTCAGTTAATGTAAATCTGTGTCTTTGCAAGAACAGATCCCATCATCAGTTTTCCTGATGGTTCATAAACACTAGAAAGCTAGGGAAAGATGGTGGTACAGAAAATGCAGAGACAGGAGAGCTGACACCAGCTTTCCTGCTTTTAAAGGCTGTAATTGATACTGCTTCAGTGTTTTGCTATTAAGGAAGCAAAGGTAGATCTAGCCATAAATCTGTAATGCTCATGCTTAAAACTGTGCTTTCCTTTTAATTAGAAGATAGATCTCATTAGACATGAAGGAAACTTCTGATTAAAACCAGTAATTGAATGTAAAAACATATTTGCCCTTTCTGTATTTAAGCATTTTGTAGGTTGCAAATGTCACAGATACCTTCATTAAATGAAAGGCATAATTTTATAACTACTATGATATAAAGCTTTAGATCTGGTTTGCAAATAGATATATGTCACACACAGAAGCGCTGTATATTTGGTGTAATTCTGACATTACAGCCTATGTCAAGAATTTGTTTATGGACTGGGAGGTGTTGTTTATTTTTGTCCCATTTTTAAAGAAAAATAATCTTCTATGAAATAGCTACTGGTATGGGAAATGTCTCTTCTAGATTTAGTTCCACTTTTATTGTTGCTATTACTGAATTGTTCCTCCCATTGAAAATACTAGTGAGCATGGTTTGCGTTATAGTGCTTCTAAACATAGCTGCTTAAAAAGATGGGCAGAGAGAATTATTGGGAAACTGCCAGAATTTGGTTATTTGTGGTGACATCATAATTTGTTATGAATGCTGCCTTCAGTATCATTTAAATTCAAGATAGTCCAAGCTTTGCTAAATGAGTTAGGCTTACCCAAAGTAGATTCTTCCATGAGTGAATTCAGGTTACTAACTTTTCATGTCAGAAAAGTGAGAAAGTTTCTTAATTTTATGTTGAAGAATGACTATATAAGTGAAGTATTTTGTGACTGCTGTTGATCCGTCATTATACTGACTGTTTCATTGCTATAGAATGGAGACCTAAGTTTTCTTGCACTGCTGCAGCATTTTAACACTTTTCTAGTTATTTGCAGAAGTAGATAATCTAGTCTGTCTTAAAGGTTTTTTCATATGTCTGATCAGAACGTGCTACAATCTCCCCTTCTAGCCTGTGCATTCAGATTCAGTTAGTTACTTTTCATTAGATTTTTAAAATATTAAATGTAAAAAAAGGAGTGGAAGAAAAGAAGGGGGAAGGAAATAAAATAGATAAGTTATGAAGGTTTGCTAGGTATCTATATTAGCATAATCCCACCATATGTTAAAGAAGATACTTGCTTGGAGCTGGTGCCTGTAGAATGCATGGCAATGTGTGATTAAAGCCATGAGCTCTTTTTGTCATTGAATAATGGGTGAATATTATCTTTCCAGCTTTGGAACATCAAGTCTTTTAGCTATTTAAGAGCATGCAGGTTCCAGTGTGGTGTAGTGATTTGAGTGTTGGGACTAAGAATCTAAGGAATCTAGGCGACCAGAGTTTAAATCCCTGCTCACCCATAGAAATCCATTGGGCGATCTTGGCAAAGTTGCACTTTCTCAGCCTCAGAGGACAGCAATAGATAACCACTTCTGAACATATCTTGCCAGGAAAACCACGAAAGCCACATGATTTTTACACCTTAGAGCTGATATAAATCAGAAGTGACTTGAATGCAGACAACAACAGCAAAAACAATAAGGTTACCGGTTTTAATATCGTCATCATCATCATCATCATCATCTCCTCTACCTCTCATTCCAATTTGAATCTTCCCATGTCCACTCTTGCCAAAGCAGCATCTCTCTCTCTCTCTCTCTCCCCCTCTCTCTCTCACACACACACACACAGAGAGAGAGAGAGAGGAGGTATCAGATTCAGCTGTGAGTTAAAAAAACAGCCCAGCAAGGGGGAAGATAGGCCTCTGTTAACCTGATAATTGAATGGTACCCTGCTAATGTAAATTCGAAAGCAAAAGTTGCTCGTTTTCCCCATGGCTTCAGGTCTGAAGCTTCTGAGCATTCTTCAAAGGCCAGCCCCATGGGGAGAGCATTATAGTAATCCAATGTAACTAAAGCACGTGTGACTGTGGCCAGATGAGGCATCTCCAGGATCAGATGCAGTTGTTGCTCTACTTTCAAGGGTGCAAAAGTACTCCTGGCCACTGCAGAAACCTGGGCTTCCAGGCTCAAAGTTAAATCCAGGAGTACACCCAGACTGTAAACTGGTGTCTTCAGGGAGAGTGTAACCCTGACCAGCAATCCCTGTTCCCTGGTTTGCTATTCGACTGACCAGGTACAGCTTTGTCTTGTCTGGGTTAAACTTCAATTTGTTCATTCTCATTCAGTCTATTACTGATGACAGATATAGTTTAGAACTGCAATACTTTCCTTGGAGTTTTGTAAAAAGGAGGACTAGAATCTAGATGCCATCAGTATACGTATGGCTCCATACTCCAAACCTCTGGACAGCCTTTCTCTGAGTTTCATGTAGTTTTGAATAGCAAGGGGAATAAAAGAGAACTCCAAGGGACTCCACATGCCAGAAGCCAAGGAGATGAACAAGAGTCTCCTAGCACCATTTCCTGGGCTCAGTCCTCCAGATACAGTTAGAGCCACTGTAAAGTGCAGCCTCCAGGTGCTTCCATCATGGTATGAGATATGGTGGGAAGAGAACAGAAAACTCCTCTTTTTACAAACACATGTGAGAATACATGTGACTTTCTCTCATATGTGAATAACTTTTGGAAACAAGTCATGAAACATATGTCTGAAATGATGCTACAACAACATCGCTGGATTAAAATAAAGATCTTTGTGTCTGTGTAAAATATTTCCTATATTCCTGGTACCTCTGCTAAAGGACTTCTTCAGAGCAGCTATATAGAATGACAGTGTACACTTCATTCTCTACCTATTTAATACATGAAGACAATTAAAAAGAGAGACTTTTTGTGTTCAGTAGAGGTCACAGTGGCATCTTGGGAAGGAAGTGGGATCTGAGGAATTCAGGGAGTGAAAAACTTGGACATACCAAGTGTAGACTGTACAGTGTACTTGGTACAGTGGTACAGTAATGATGTTCAAATAACCTCTGTAGAAGTGCTTAATGTGATTTGATTTCATTTATGTAAATGTTGCCAGTGTTGTGAGGCCCAGCCTTTAATTTCTAAAGAGAATTTTATGACACAATGTAGACAAGAAAAGAAATTGGCCTAGTGTCTATTCTGTTTGACTTCATAACTAATTGAACAAATACATGTATATGTTGTTCAAATGTAACATCAAGCTGCAAAGATTACCAGTGGCATTAAGGGTTCTATCTTTCATTTGTGTTCCATCTTCATAATGACTTGCTTGGAGGTTTTGCCATTTCTAATCTATGTGGTGTTGACACTTTTTTAAAAAAAAAAACCTGCTATGGCGCTTTTTATTACAATAAACTGTTTTGACAGCATTGAATGCAGATGAAATTCTTTTCTCCAGGAGCAATATTGAGATTAATCTAAGACATCAATCTCACCTTCACTGCCTTGGTATCATTTACCTGTCACCACAGAACATTATGAAGGTAACAATAATTTAACATTGTTCTCATAGGTAGCAGCAGCAAAGAGGTTTCGGCTTTGGGGAAAAACGTTAAGTGTAGCATTGCTGGTATACATGCGACATAGGACAGAAACCAGAAAAATGGTTGGCTATAAGTATTTGCAGTTATCAGAAGATGATCCCCAAAAATTGAGATTATTTTCATCTCATTGCTACTTCACTTCACATGTTAATGTTTTTATATGTTGATGGTGGAGTGTGCCTTCAAGTTATTTCCGGCTTATGACAACCCTAAAGCAAACGTATCACAGCATTTCTTGGTAAGATTTGTTCAGATGTGGTTTGCCTTTGACTTCTTCAGAGGTTGAGAGAGTATGACTGTGTCATCCAGTGGGTTTCCATGACTGAGTGGGGATTTGAACCCTGGTCTCCAGAGTCATATTATAGTGGTCAGACTATTACACCACACTGGCTTGAATGGTTTTGTATTTGGAGTGTTGTCTCTTGCCCAGATAGGCCTAAATAACCTAAAAGCACCAATCCCATTTGATCTTGGAAGCTGAGTAGGGTTTGCCCTTGTTAGTACTTGGATGGGATACCACCAATGAATACTAGGTGCAGTAGGCACCTACATTTAAGAGGAAAAATTGCAAAACCATATTTGGGTATTCCTTGTCTTAAAAAACCTATGAAATTCATGAGGTCTCCACAGGTTGACAGTTGACTTGAAAATACACACATCTTGGCCAGCATATGATTGAGATCTTTCTTGCCTGTTGGGATTCTGAACTGGCTGGATCAACAGCAGTTTCTTCATTATCCTTATGGAAAAAGTTTCTTGACAGTTGTGTTACCTTTGTGGCATATCAGTATTGTTTCCTGTGGAAATGAAGAATATAAATAAAAAAATAGACAAATTACAAGACAGAACTACAGAACTAGATAGCTAAATTTGTTTTAATTGCGGGTGTCGGATTTGTTTCTGTGATTGTGGAAAATCACTGTTAACGAAAGCCTGACACATTTTGGATTCTGGATGTTACAGCTATAGTTACTATTTGATGTTGCTGTGTGTTCTCATGTGAATTGTGAAGTCTTTCTGAATGTTTTGGGTTGCAGCCCTGTGTGCACTATCTTATATTTGCTCAGGAGCAAGTCCTGTTGAGCTCAGTGAGTCTTACCTGTGATGTCTACTCTTACTTCTGATGTCTGCTTTATGCTCACTGGGCTCAAAGGGTCTTGCTTCTGAGTGCTTATATAATCCCTCACAGGGAGTCTGCAAAGCCCTGCTGCTGTACACAGCAGCAACAGCAGCAACAGGGACATGCCAGGGGAGGAGGGGATGTGGGTTCCAAAACTGCTCCTTTGTTTGCAAACGAAAGATCAGTTTGGGCACTTGCACACACCTTTTGCCGTGTCCTTCTGTGCCCCCACTCCCTGTTGCTGCATCCCTGATAAAAGGGACGTGGTGGCAAGCATGTGCACTCACCCAGACTGCTCTCTTGTTTGCAAATGAGGGAGCTGTTTCAGCACCCACAATACCGCCACCCAGCTGCCGCATCCCTGATGAAAGGGATGAAAGTGTGCATCCAAACTATGGCTCCAGAGATCAAAGTTTGAACCCCCACTTGGTGATGGACACCTGCTGAGTAACCTTAGGCAACTTACATTCTCTCAGCCTCAGAGGAAGTCAAGGCAACACATTTTGCAAAGAAAACCCTCATGAGTTTGCCTTAGGGTCTCCATGATTCAGTTTTCAAGGGGGAGAGACATGATGGCTACAAAAAACCTCCCTCTGTCAATGGCACTTTGTTATTGTGTGCCTTCAAGTCACTTCTGACTTATGGCAACCCTAAAACCTATCAGGCTTTTTTTTTATGAGATTTTTTCAGAGACTGTTTGCCTTTGCCTTCCTCTGAGGCTGAGAAAATGTGACTTGCCTAAGGTCACCCAGTGTCTGAGCAGGCATTTGAATCTAGTCTCCAAAAGCCTTTAATAAATAATAGTACCAAAACAAAACAAAGACAACACTGGGTAAATTTCTTCTGTTTGCAGATGCAAAGCTGCTTCTGAACAGAACATCTTCGGTCGGGCTTTTATGTTTTGTCTCTTACAAACAGGACCCTTATGCTGTCCTTCTCACTCTCACACAGTTGGAGGTATGAAGGTTACACATTTGTCCATCAGTAAGATTGCTGTACGTATTATGAGACCCAGCATGGTGTAGTGGTATGACCCTGGAGACTCAGGTTCGATTCCCCACTCATCCATGGAAATTCACTGGGTGACCTTAGGTGTGTCACACTCTCACTCTTGATATGGCCGCCATATGTCAGAAGTGACTTAAGGCACACAACACTTATTACAATAAAATTTTCATAGTGTTTTCATACTGAGTTAAGCATAACTGTGCCTCAAATAAGTGCGGTCAACAGTTGAACTCCCATTTCTGTGAACACATCCCTGTGTATCTATGTGTGCAGCAGAGAAAATATAATAAGGGCTAAGAAGTGAATCAGTGCTCATTTCGAACATCTATTCACTGATGTCTGAGTTGCAATTCTTTTTCCTAACTTAATTTGTTAATTAAGTTAGTAATACTGTGCAAGTCTGCCTTTGTAAAGTTTGTTGTTTCATCTTTGCAGACATTTTTTCCTTCATGATGCCGTGAGATTAGCTAATCTTGAGTCGAGAGAAATTTAGACAGACATCCAGGATCATTCTGCAGTTTTGTAGCGGGTAGGAGTTCTTGGCCTTCCAGAAATAATATAAGCACAAAGCTTAATAAGTTCATTGTAAAAAGAAGGGGGGGGTCTTGATTCAGGGAATGTATGGTCTCACATGAATTAGGTACCAAACAGCCTGTGTTTGTGTTTTAATGTAAGTGTTATCTGCAGCTTTTGAAGAGAAGAGAGACCTATATGAATGTTTAGGAATTGGGCAGGGCATTGATATTTGATTTTTTGCTCACAGGAGACTGATTGCCTACGAAAGCTATCCTTGAATGGCTCTTTTCCAGCCTGACAGACAATTTTTGTGGGGTGGGAGGAGACTGTCAGTGAAAATTTGAGCTAAATGTATAGGATATCAGCCTTTTTATTCCCCTGTCTTGCAGTCCCTGTTGATGGCATGAGGTTATTAGGGCTCTGCTCCAATCAAACATTATGGGTCACAAATGTCAGTGAGCTTTGGACTGAGAAAGCTGTTTGATTATTCACACTACTGAAGCGTATCTTTCTCCAGTAAGCTTTTAGTCACTTCCAGTTCACGTATGAGATACATTTCTTGGAGAATCAAATTGACTACATGAGTTACCAAGGTCAATGAAATCCCCCCCTCCCCAAAATCTTTGGCTCTAAGTTTGCAAAAGCCATGGGTTTTCTTGAGCTACACAACTTTTTTTTTCCTCACTGTCACAATAGTGTTATAGTGATTAAAAGAAGAAACAGAATAGCAGCATCTTAAGTAACACTGCCTATACTGAAGTGGAAACTCTAAAAAATGTGGAATGGCACAGCTCACTGGTAAAATATATTTTGTTACATGCCTCACCCTTCAAGATATATATGCATTGGTATGCATATTTATTGGTATGCATAGCTGGCATGAATAAAATTCCAGGTTCACTCCTCAGAATCAGCAATTTAAAAGGATGGGAAATAGCAGGGCCGGGTGCGACTTTGTGGAGGCCCCATTGTTGGAAGTAGGCCATATTGTGTGGGCCAGTAGCATGCGTTCTGAAGTAAATCATCTTGGCTCTCAGCTGCACAGGCAGTAAAAATCCTCTCAAGAGGTAGCCACTTGGGTCTCCTGTGGTTGTCTGGGATGCCTCAGTATTGCAGAACAATGTACACCTGTTTATCAGTGCTTTGTTTTTTAAAATGAGGGTAGAAGAATGTAGGTTGGCATATGCCATGTTTTGACCACTCGTTAGCTTAGTGAAGATCTCAAGCTCAGTAATTATGGAAAAGCAAGATTAAAATAACCTGTTGTTTGAAATAATACTGTGCGCTGTTTTTACCAGGAAGCAGTTGTGTGGCTTTGGGCACTCTGGGGGCAAGTGGAGGTGGTTCAGAGGAGTGCTAAAGCGAAGCATATGTGCCTGTTTACTTGCTTTATGGCTATATGTTGGCTTTGACTCCCTTTTGCCTTAAAGCGTGGTTATTCAAGTATACAAAATATATCCTGTTCATGCCTCATCAGAGTTCTCCCATAACTTCTGATTACACCTTTGTTATAGTGGATGATTTTAGAAGCAGACAGAACACACCAGCTGGATCATCAGGTCCCAGGCTATGTCTGCAAACAGAAAAATCTGCTTGCGACTTGTCAACAGAGCAGATGTTACACTGAGGGAAATGGAACATATTGTACCCTGTGGGGACTGTCACTGTCACACAGGTAGTCTTCACAGTGTGACTGTGTTGAATTTCCAAGGGGAAACTCTTTCACTTCTTTTTCTGTTCTACTGTAGACTTTGAACACCAGTAAATCTCTCCTTCTGGAATTTAAATAGAGCAGAGTCTATGCAGAAAACAGCTTCTCTGCATTTAAGATGTACACATCTCTTCCATGTAGAAAACATGTTCTGAGTATTACATTTTCCCAGCATGAATAGCTTTTAATATTCATTCTTTGGCTATGAATGAGCTATTGTAATAACAAAGTATATTTGTACTTGGTGGTTACTGGGATAAGTTCAGTAATACTAGGAATTGGTAAATTCTGTTCAGGCAGGAATATAACAGCCAAGTAGTTGTGTTTGCTTAAGAGAAATTTTACAATACTACTATAGCCCCAGAAAACTGGTTTTGCTATGGCATGCAGTCAGTCCTGCACTGAGCCAACTTTTTGAGGTGTGAAAATGCAATTAACTTATTTTTATGCCAGATGCAGTGGTACAAACCTGTCTGGTTCTATATAGCTGATAGGCACTGTAAGCAGTCCATTGCCATCTGTGGGACCAGGAGAAATGACTGTCTCTGAGCACTGAAAGTTTTTTCATTCCACCATGAAAATGAGAAGTATACATTTAAAGAAAATACTTGTCAGAATTTACATAAATGTAAGCATACCTCAGTTAACAAAGTCTCAGACAGCAATACTTCGTTCCACAAAGACTTTTTACACTGATCCAGCCCCCGCTTTTCTTTCTTGTACTCTATCTAGCTAGAAGTTTCTTTAACAGTATTGACATTGGGAGGATGTTGAAGGTGAGCTGGAGAAACTCATGCTTTTTATATCAGATTGCAGCAATGTGGCTGCAGTAAACAAGGCAATAAACAACCCCCAAGCTGGGAAACAATGGTATTCTGCTCTAGCCAATCCAACTATAGCCATGTGTGCCAGTCAACAACAGGCAAGGTAAACAGTAGTTGCCTCCAGAATCCCCTACTGAGCATGTGTGAACGGGAAAACAAAGAGAAAAGGGCAGAGCAAATAAACTGTCCTCATCAGCTTCCAAGCATGTTTAAAAAGAAAAAGGAAAAAAAGCATAGATGTATAAATTTGATCATCAATATAGAAATCATAAGAAAAGTGGAGGCTGATGGAAGAAGAAGATGCATTTTGAAAGAAACCTTCAGGTGGTCTCTATAAGATTCAAAATGTTTAATTATACCAGGCTTTACCTTACCTGATTGTTTCATTTCCTGTGTGCATATTGTTAGCTTTGAACAAAAAGTTTGCTAAATCGTGTTGTACTCCTCTTCTTTTTTGTGGATCCCTATCTCTATTCTTTCCTCATTATTTATGCCTTTGGAACCAATTTTTCTGTTAAAGAAGTAACCCCAAGGAAAATATGTACTTTATTAATTGAGGTATCTGTATTCAAAAATAGAATCTACATGATTTTTAGAAAGAAGACTCTGTTTGAGAAGTCAAGATTTCTCCATACCTTCAATCATATTTTCCCTTTGTGGCTTCGTGGTTTTTTGCCCCACCTCCCCTGTAGGAGATTGCTTCACTATAGGAGAACATTGTGTGTGTGTGTGTGTTTGTGTGTTCAGTTGTATGCAGTGTAGAAAAACTATTCCTGTTCCAGCTATTCTGAAGTTTTGTAACACCATTTTATGTTACATGCTTCCAGAAGAAAGTTGCTCTCCGTTTGAATTAGAGCTCTCAAACTGCTTGTGTTTCTATAAAATACATTAAGCAAGCAAGAAGGCTCCTAAGGCCTCATTAAGTTTACAGCTATGGGAACGTCCAGTCTAATTGTCATGGTTCATTACTTGATGTTACTAAGCTCTGAAGATAATCTTGAAGGGCAGTATGCTACTGAATCCTAAGTCACATATTGATGATTAACTTTAGCAGAGCATGTTAGAATTCAGTATTTTGCTCACACAGTAAAAATTGAAGCTTCATGGCAACTCTACAAAAGGAGATGTTTCCTGTGGCCACTAAAAAAAAAAGCACGGTCACAAGTGGCAGCATCAGCTGTGAGTCCTTACTTTGCATAATAAACATATCCTGTATTTTTTTAAAAAAGTAGTGATATTTTTGGAGTATTGGTCTTGTGCCAGATGGTTTTCATGAAATGAAGGCAGGGGTCAGCAAAGTGTGGCCCTGGGGTAATGTGCATTCCCCAAGGATGTTTTGTGGCTGTCAGCATCTCCATACTGAACTTCTTGTGAAAAAAATAGAGGGCGAACTGCCATTTGTGAAAGCTTCCAGGTGCAACAGTATATCTTTTAAGTAGGTTGCAAGGCCTCCTTGCACTGCTTAAGAAGAAATACTACCCACTTTTGAAAAGCAGAAGTAGACTTCTGGCCATTTTGGTTCCTTTGTTTTATTTTATTTTTTTTGGTAGTCCATGATACCCCTGGAATGTCCGAGGGCATCAAAGTGTCCCTCAGACCTGCCACAGTTGGCCATCCCTGATTTAAAGGTGAGATTCATAGCTCAAAAGTTTGTGCATGGCTTTACATAGCCTTTTATATCCTGTATGTAGTCTGTGGACCTAAAGCAGCAGTGGTGTGAGTGTGCGGCACTTAAGTGATGTGCATACTGTATCTTGTAGCCAGGATATACTATACAGCTCTTTGGAACTGTGCTTTTGTTTTTGTTTTAATAATCCAGTGTTTCAGAGCACAGTCAGTTGTCATCATAGTATGTGATGTTTTGAGCCACTTTGCCACAGAAACATTGAAGAAAAGATCACCCTACAGCTGTTCACTTCAGAAATAATAATATATTAGTAGGGCATTTGAGAGAATTGCTTTAAAAACTTGCTTTGGTTTTTTCACTTCTGTTTGTTTCTTCACTGCTTAGAATAAATACTATTTTGTTCTTGTCTCTGTGCAACAGAGAACTGGTAAACGCAGCCTGAAGAAGTAACAAAACTGCCCAGCTCTCTCTTCTTCCTCTGCGAAATTGATTCCGCTCCTCCTCAGTCCATTGCGGGGAGGGGGGCTACCTCTACTATTTACACAGATCTTGGAGGCAATCCAACTCCCAATTGAGAGAGAAGGGATTGAGTGATAAGCTTGCCTTCATTTGCAGGTGCTGGGTTGACGTGATAAAGTTCTACCACATAATAAAACTCTGTCACTTGATAGTTGACATTGTTGTGTGAATTTAGGGCCAAATGTTGTATGTTCAATCCTTTGAATGAGTTCATTACAAGCTGCATATAGTCAAACAAACAACTTTTCTTGGCTCATAGGCTTTTGAGAAAAATGTGATGAATGCTGCATTCTACCAAATTAATTCAGTAAAATCTACAATTGGGTTTATAAAGCTGGTAAATCATGTTCCAGCTTATCAAATTGTTGGCTTGCTCTATTTAATTAAAAGTTAAATGGAAGGCAGACATTTATTCCTTCTCAGCATTCTAGCAAGATCTGTGGACATCCATGTTTAGGCTTATTTTGCAATTCTGTATAAGGCACTATGAGGTGACTGGTCTATGTGGGGCTATAAAAATCCACACCAAACATTTAGATGTTTTATTAAAAAATGGTTTCTTCCCCACTGTCAAGAACTGATATAGCCAAAGCTGGAACATTTGTGAAATCCATAGTAAGCTTCTCGGATTCAGATATATTAATTCTGTTTCATCACAGCAGTACCTTCTGAATACAGATGTCTGTGTAGTGCATCACATGGTATAATTAAAATTTGGATGATATATAGGCAGATTTCCTTCACCAATAAAAACTATGTTGTAAGCAAGGTAATATATTACTACATGTGTATTTCTGGATGGACAGTTAACTCTGATATAGTTAATACAAGCTGCACATATTTCCACCTTCCATGCCAATCTGCTTGTCTACATAGATTCCTCAACTTCCCTCCACCCCCACAGTGACAGAAGCTAGAAGACAGAAGGTAAGTGGAGGTGAGTTCATAGTGGACTTCTCAGTACTTTTTCACTTCCTAATTACATTTACTAGTTACTCTCTGAACACAGCTGTATGCTCCCATGAACAATCTTTACTCTGCTGTCATCAGTGTGAAGCTGGAAGCTATAAGCCTTACATCTCTACATTCTAAGGCAAAGGTAATGGCAATAGAAACTGGTTTCAAATCCTAATGATTTCTGCTCTGTCTCTCTTGTTATTTTCTTAACAGCCCTCTACTTGCCGTCTCCTTTGCCATCTCCTGTGCAGTACCAGGAATTGCCTTGCTGACTTTTGGTGTAAATCCTCTTACTGGAGCTCTGGGAGCCCTCAACATTGTCCTGTACACATGCTGTTACACACCACTGAAGAGAATCAGCATTGTCAACACATGGGTCGGAGCTGTGGTTGGTGCCATACCCCCTGTCATGGGATGGACAGCAGCAACCGGCAGTCTGGATGCAGGTGAGCATAACCCACAAATCCATTTAATTGAGAAATAAGAAAGGTCTGCTGTATTCCCCATCCCCATTGACCCTTGCATTTGTGTTAATGCTGTTATTGTAAAAGTGTTTATAATTTCATTCATTTATAGAATTACATATTTTATAAGTTTTTACTCATATAAATTATGTATAAATATTTGTTCATACCATTCTTGGAAGACTGGTCAAAAAAAGAATCTTTTAGGTCCAAAAATATTGGGCTGCAGTCAGTTCTCATGGTCAATACTTTTGAGAACTAGTATCTCGAATTCCTTCTGGATTTGTTTTCTTTTCTGTTCCCCCTCCCTGACTGGTCCTGCAACCAACAGTTAGATGGGAAGTTTGAGCACAGGACACAGCTTTCTCTGAAATCCTACTTTTTTCCCCTGCACGTGGCCCTCTTGACAGGCAGAAGGGAAGAGTATGAATCCATGGATGGCATAATTGTTTTGAGAAGAGGGATTTGGATTTATTAGGTATGGAGCAGCCAAAGCTGTCCAAAAGGGATGAGCTTCACTGAAACTAAAATGGAACATGCTGTTAGTGTTTAATAGTAAAAAGGCTGGCAAGGCAGTTTTTAAAAAGCCACCTAAGGAAAAGGTAACACAAGCTGTAGAGCACCTGGTTTAGAGTGGATTGTCTCTAGAGGATCAAGGTGAAAATGCTTCTAATCATCCAAATGAAAGTGGATAAGTACTGTACAGTGAGTATACATTAGAACATAACAGACACAAAAGCTGTAATAGAAAATACACACCAGAGACTTATGGATAGGAAGACCATATAAAGCTAAAGCTAGAATCATATGAATCAGTATTTGGTTCTAAAGAATAGCACTGATATAGCGGGCAAAACTGAAACTTCATAGTACGGAGAAGTGCAGTAGGATGCAATTATCTATAGTTACAAACTCTAGATGGAAAAGTCCAAAGACAGGAAGCACAGGGAATGGGCAAGAGAAGATGCTGGTCTGTACATCTGAGAGAAAATGGAGGCATACAAACTAAAATGTCAAAAAAGGAAGATTCCTCCACTGAATTAACTGTGGGCAGTAATCTGGGTATATCAAAAGTATACATAGTATGGAGGATGTGGAGAGAGAACCCAGGATCATCCAGTGAATATGATTTTTTTGTGCTTTATTTTTTATTAAATGATTATGCAGAACAATAGTAGATTACCCCCATCCTGCCAAAAATATTTCATGATTTAAAATACAAGCATACAGAACACAAACAGGTAACAGCAGCCATCAACAATCAGTATCCGATAGTGCTTACCATGAAAAATTCCAAAAGAACATAATATGACCAGAGACTGCATTAATAATTTGAATAAGACATGTATTTTATAAATGGATGCCCTGTGACCTCATTAATAACTATTTCACTCTGGCAAGGTGAAGTTTAATTGTTAGTTTTCCCAGTGAATACGAATGATGGAAGATTCAGGACCAACAAAAGGAAATACTGCTTCACATTGTGCATAATTAGATTAAGGAATTTTTTATTTCCAAGTGTGGTGATGGCCACCAGCTGAATATGGCTTCAAAATAGGATTAGCCAAATTCACCAAGAATAAGGTGACTAGCCAGGGTGGCTATGTATTGTCTCCAAGATAAGGGATAATGTACCTCTGAGTACCAGATGAGGGTATAGGATGCAACAATGGTAGGGAGCTAACATATTCCTGTTCTGTTTTGGCCTTCCTGTTGAGAAGGAGAAGCTAGCATTTGTTGAAATAGCAACTGGGGAGGAAAGAGTTAGGTTTCCCTTCTATGTGCTTCTAATGAGAATCCAATTGCAGTTCACCAACTCCCATCTCTGTTTTTACGCGTATGCGTACGCATATACATCTACACAGACAAAGACACACACACACACATATACACACACGCACACACATCAGTTAACAAAGTAAATGTGTTTCTGGGCATGACATCTTTCACACAAAATGTTGTACCAGTGGCACAAACAAGGAAAGAATAGAGATAGGTCCCTATGCTACAAAAATGAAGAGGAGTTCAACATGTTGCAGCAAACTTTTTATTCAAAACTAACAAAAATGCACAGGTGAAATGAAACAACCAGCTCAAGTAAGCATTGGATAAGTAAACAAAATCATTTTGATCCTTATGGGGTCCCTTGAAAGCTTCTTCCAAAAAATTTCTGGAGATTGCTTTTTCTTTTACCAGCCTTCACTTTTCTTATGATTTCCATTTTGGTGGCCAGACTGATAGATCTTTGTTTCATTAACATGCTGGAGAGAGCTGATGAGGCAGATTTATATGTTTTCCCCTTTTCTCTCTGTTTTGGTGTCACATGTGCTCAACAGGGGATTCTGGAGGCAGCTGCTGTTTAGCTTGCCTGTTGTAGGCAGGTACACAGATACAGTAGGAGTACAATCTCATTCTTTAACAGCTCAAGTTTATGCAGATACACTGCTACAATCCAGCACCAAAAGTCTATGTTTCTCTAGCCCTCCTTCACCATCATTCACTACTGTCAATGCTGCTTAAAAAACCTCCAGCTACACAGAGGACAAAGTTTAAAAAAAGGGTGCTGGGCAGGCATTAAAAGACATTGTCAAAAGATTTCATCAAAAGTCAGTTTTTGTTAACTAGAGTATGCCTGTATTATTATATTATTTTATATATTAAAAAAAAAAAAGGACTGCCATGTTTCTAACTGAGATGTTTAGACTCACTTATGGCTATGTCCTCAGAGGAAGTGCAGCTGTTTGTCCCACATTCTCTCCCCTGTTCTTGCATGCCCCGTATTTCTAAAGGAGCTAGATGTCACTGAGTCTGCTAAAAGCCAATAGAGAATAGGTGACACTACATTTTCCCAGTCTGAAAAACAAGCATAAGTTTTGGAGTGGAGCTTTCTGTTTTCCTGAGGGCTACAGAGCATTGTATAGTTGTATAGGAACAAGGAGACTTGATGCAGTGTATGAAATGAGGAAAACAGGGTAGAGAGAATTAAGATGATAGTATAGCCTTACTGCAATGATGGGAGCAAAAAGACTCAGTTCAAATGGTTTAGCTCAGAGCAGAAGCTATGCGTGGAGTGTGTAAATATTTTGGTCCTGTACGTTTGTGTTTGCAGACATGTGCCAGAAACCAGAGCTGGACTTGTAGCATGCTAATATCCTGTAAAAATACCCGAGCCATATCTGTGGCTCCTGCTCTTTGATTCTTGGCATCGTTTACCACTTTGTCTTCACTGCTCTCTGCAACATCCACTCTGCCACCTCACCCAAATAATACCAAACTCTGTGAAAGCCTTATGGATGGAAGACACATGGCACAGGGTAGATACTGTGTGCTGCAAATACATGCCCTATTAAGGAGTCAGGAAAAAGGTTTTCCCAATGTAGGATTAGCACTTTATTTTGTGTGTTGACTTAGAAGGTACCTTTGTCTGTCTGTCCACAAGCCAAACACTAGCACCAAATATTAGTTTGATGGTGGACTGTTTAATTTATTGATTTAAAAATGGTAAAATACAGCAGAAAATTTTGGGGAGTTTTGGTTTATGCTTTGTGGGTTTTATGTTTTTCATTCAGAGAAAGGAATTAGCAAAACCAGTTCTGAGTGTTCTTTGCCTAAGAAAACCTTATGAAATTAATGGGATTGCCAGAAGTTGACAGGTAACTTAAAGACATGTGTGCGAATGTGCATGCACACACACACACACACACAAAAATAGCATGCTTTTTTCTTGTACACATAAATTCTGATTTGCAGAGGAGTGGAACTAAGAATTTACAAGTAATATGTAGAACATTCTATTCTATTTTGCTCCTATATCCTCTCTTGAAATAAGTGGAGTACTGTGCAAGATCAGTAATTAGTGACTGGGTTTTTTTCCCAACTACTCTGATCTGTAATGTTTGTTAACACATGCATATTGAAAGAAGATTCTTGCTTAATTCAGAGATTTTCTAAAAGTGTCCTATGGAGATTGCATTATGTGACAATCTTTGAGCTCCAGCTAAACCCAGCATTGTTTTCTCCCATTTACTTGGTTTGCCATTCTTGTGGGAATGTGGTATCCAATGGTCATAGCCTTCAGAAACCCAGTACTCTGCACAGTTGGAACTATCACACAGGGTGAATTCAGGTAACACCCTCAGAGAAATTGGATATCTGCCTCCATCATACAGCTATGGAAACCTAGACCGTGAACTTGTCCTTGTCACAAAGCACACTTCAAATGTATCTGTGCTTTCAAGTTGCCTGTTGACGTGTGGTGACTCCATGGATTTCATAGGGTTTTCTTAGGCAAGGAATAGGTGATTTTTACCAGTTCCTTCCTCTGAATTATAGCCTACATGTCCTGGCATTCATTGGCAGTCTTCCATCCAAGTAACTAACCAGGGCTGATTCTGCTTGACTTCCAAGTTCAGATGGGACCTTGTGCCTTTAGATATATTGAAAGCAAAGTAATGACCAATAAAAAATGTATTGTATCCATGAAGGATCTGTCTCATATCACTATTTTTCCATTTGGGTTGTTTGCAGCAGCATTCATCTTGAAAATTATTTTGTATCACCATTTTCTATCATTTGGTATACTCCAGATGGTTTCTATAATTTTGCTTAAAGATGTGATTTACATACAATGTATATGTCCTTCTTTTTGTCTCTCAGTCACTCATTCATTGTTCATTTGTTCATTATAGCTGCTGGAGTATCTGTCACAATGTATTGGTAATTCTTTATCTGATACAGACAATATCCACAATCATTATATACTGTTGTTGTTATTTGTTGATTTCAACCTATCGTGACCCCATGAATGAAGGAGTTTCAAGAGTCCTGGTCATCAACAGCCCTGCTCAGGTCTTGCAAACTCGGGGCTGTGGCTTCTTTGATAGAATCAATCCATTTGTAATGTGGCCTTGGTTGATTTGTATATTGTTGCAAATATTAAATCTGTAGTGGTGGGATAGCTTAAAAACTGCCTTTCAGCCCATAATATTCTTCTGAATGGAAGCATCAGGGCTTTCCTAATTCTTCTCACTTAAAGAGCTCATCCATGTTTTTATTTGGAACGGATATGTATTGGAGCCCAGGAAGTATTTACTAAATGTTCATCCCTCTGGGTGGTGGATCAGTTTGTTGAAATTTTCATTTACACTTTCCATATGGATAAGGAGAGTTTGTCCTCTGCACCTGAACAGGCTTCCATGCCCTCTAAGCCATGTGTTTGGAAGCCAGTAATATTTCGTAATTACCAAGTAACCTGACTTTAAAGGAAAAAGAAAGGACCTAGTACTGAACAAGTAGCAAGGAACACAAAGCTGGGAAGAAGAGTTTAAATTCAAAATTTCTTCTTACCTTTCCTTAGAGATCCTCTCCCCTGCCTGATGCTAAAATTATTCATCTTGAGTGAATCGCTTTTTTCTTTGGGCAGTGTTGGGATGGGTAGGGAACAGTTAGCGAAAGCTACCATGTGATAAAAACATGTTTATTTGATCAGCTCCTGCCTTGAGTATTCACCAAGACAGAAAATCCTGAAGAAACTCTGATTTGTGAAACAAAATATTAAAAATATAGTGGGTGGTGAAACTGCCCATGTTTAAATCAAAGATATGCAGAGTGCTTATTTTTATCATGATAGGTCATAATTAGAAATCACAGTATTCTAAATCTTTTAACACAGTAACCTGCAGAATAACTTTAGGTTCATGTTTTAAGAACTAAATCTATCAGCAGTTTCTGTAACTAAGACATGCAGGTCCCAGTGAAGACACACAGAAATACCCTTACTAAGATTTAGTTTGTGTATATAATCATCACTTGTTATGCAGTTTGGTTTCCCTTCAGCTTACATCTGCAAGTGTTTCACAGGTGTATTCCTTCTCTTCTAAACTTGGCAATAGTGAAATGGGATTTGTCTCTTGTCAAAAGAGTAGGATATCCTGGAAATGCATCTTTAAAATTAGCCGCTATAGAGATTTGGAGGATGTCATAAATCACCAGGTTTAGAGGACGGCAGGTTAGAAACTCAAGGTGCAAATTCTGTCCAGTTATAATAATTTATAATTTTCTCTTCCATAATCTGCCTATGAATAGAATATGGCACTTGTCACCTTAAATATACTCAGAACAACCAAGGTACAGTTTTAAAATTTCCAGACACTATGACCTCACGTGTAATTATTTTCTTTTTCCATTCAAAAAGAAAATCTTAATCATGAGGGGAAACAGAGAACTAATGAAAAAACCCAAAGACCAATGCATTTTCTTATTTTTACAGAGACTGAGGCTAAATATCTTCCTTGCTTCCAACTGCTTGTTGTGTTCTGACATTATACTGTTGTGTGGGTGTCTCTAGCCAAAGAGAAAAATAATGACAATAAAAATTAATTTACTGCGTGTCTTCAGAATGTATGTTATCATAATAACCTTAAAGAAAAGGCCAGGGTTCTTACCCTCCATACAAGAGATGTTTTTGGGGAGACGGAGAGACTAAGAAAATCATGGCTTGCTGATCAGCACTCTGAGAATTCATTACCGAAATGAAATTTGAATTTTGAAGGCTTTCTGGCTCACTGCTCACAATTGGGATTGCCAGTCTCTGGAAAATCAGAGCAGTGGAAATTGGTCAGGGAAAGTAAGAAAAATAATCAGAAGTCAAGAAAGTTGTGATTAAGTCACACTGAAGTAATGGATTGCTGTGCCCCTGCAAGAGACAGACTACACTTCAGGCAGTTGGAATATCGAAGTAGCAAGATACAAGTGTAAGGTAATGATGCACACATATTCCATAATATGATTATATGACTGTATTGAAAATGTTTATTTTCAAAATCATGTAATCTTATTACAGCTGTTAACAATGAAGGGGAATAAAATGAACCCATATGCAATAGCATTACTTTGTTGGGGAAGTTGACTCAGCTTCTTGCTACCAAGTAATCTGTGAATTCAGACTGGCATCATAGAATCATAGAGTTGGAAGAGACCACAGGGGCCATCCAGTCCAACCCCCTGCTATGTAGGAACACCCATCAAAGCATTCTCAACAGATGACCATCCAGCTTCTGCTTAAAAACCTCCAAAGAAGGAGACTCCACCACACTCCGAGGCAGCAGATTCCACTGCTGGACAGCCCTGACTGTCAGGAAGTTCTTCCTGAGGTTCAGGTGGAATCTCCATTCCCACAGCTTGAATCCATTGCTCCTTGTCCTAGTCTCTGGAGCAGCAGAAAATAAGCCTGCTCCCTCTCTTCAAATATTTAAACATGGCTATCATGTTCCTTCTTAATGTTCTCTTCTGCAGACTAAACATACCCAGCTCCCTAAGCCATTCCTCCTATAGCATGGCTTCCAGACCCTTCACCATTTTGGTCACTCTGCTTCAGATCAATAGATCTGAAGATGCGTTCAAATTGTGGCTGGCTGGACTTCATAGACAACCATTGTTCCTTCTAACCAGGTATACCGTCCAGTCCTACCCCAATATTGCTGTATGCTTGAGAATGGAATAAGATTGGTGTGAAAATATATAAAGAACTATTTTGAGAAAAATGCAAAACTACCTTAACAAAAGGAAAGCTATTTTATAATGTTTTGTTTTTGGGAAAACAAAACAAAAGTAGTCTCATTTTATGTACAGCTTCTACTTCTACAAGAGAAAATTACAATATTGTTATCCTGGAACAAACATTAGAAAAGGCAACATATTTTTTTAAAAAAAGAACAAAAAATGGTCAACAGGAAAAAAAATCTATCAGGTTATTCAAGTGGCAATTCCCAGTTAATCTGTATCTAAATCTGTTTCTTATGGATTGTTTAAGGGGCTTTGCCAGTGGAAGCTAATGGAAGTCTTTCATGTTCTTGTATAATGGACTTCAGACTTTGAAGTATCAGAAGCCCAAATTCCTACTTAGTGCAAACTTGACCATAAAACCAGTAGTTTTGACAGTGCTGCTGCATGAAAACAGTAGACAAAAAAAATAGGACTGTTGGGTGGCTCAGTCTGAGACTGATTGAGAGCACTCGGTGATTGCAGCACAAGTTGCTTATGCAATTGCAGGTAATCTGGAAATTATCCACTTACCTCACAGAAAAAGCTAAAAGAATAGCATAAAGTAATGGAAGATTTCCTACCATTGTACACACATACACAGGCAGTGCACAGCTCTCCATGTTGTGCCCATGCTTGTGTAAACAGTGCTAGAGAAGTGACAGAGATTTTGCCTCCTGCCACCACCAGAGCCAAGTTGAATGAAAAGTTTGCAAATATTATGTGCATGGGTTGTTCAGTTAACAGTGGATGTTTAAAGAAGCTCACTTCAAAGCTCTTATTTTGGGGAAAAAATGCATTTCAGTACTTGCATGGTTTTAAACAATTTAGCAATTTGAATTGTTTAAACAATTTAACATATAATCTATAACTTTTTAAAATGTAGGTTTGTTTTTAAATGGCATTGGGGAGTCAATCACAGTGCATCAGGGAAAGTCATGTCACAACAAAGATAGGTAAAATATCGATGACAACCCTGACATTCTTTGGTATTAAGCCATGCTGTTTTTGAAACACATGGAGAAGTAGAGGAGGCAAGAATTTTGAATTAGAAAGCGACTTGTTCCTTAATAGAAATTAAGTCTGAGGTTTGTGGGGGGAGGGGGGAGTGAAGGGACTGTAAAAATACTTCATGTTCTCAGCCTGGAAAATAAGTAGTGGGCTGTTTTTTCTGTTACCTAGCCAACTCCATCCAGTGATGTCCCTCTGCTACTTCCTGCTGCATCCCCCACATTACCACAAATCTTCTCCAGAGGGTCGGATATCCTCTGGATCAGTACAGGGGGAGTACTCAGGGTCAGTGAGGAAGAGAAATAATGGAAGTCCCGTTATACAAGCAGAAGTTTGTGTTTATGGTGTTCGACATTTTTAAAACCATTGTTAACATTTTCTGTGCCTGTACAGGAAATGAACAGGAAATTTAAGGTCTAGAAATCAATTCTGTTTGTGAGAAATACTGGCTTTCAATAATACCCAGAAAGCTGGAAGTGAAATTAGGATCCTTCTACCACATTTGGTGGACCTGTTCAAAAACCAAAAATTCTGGATTAGTGTCCATGACGTGATATCCACAGTCTTTAGGTTACAGTTTCCTTTACACCTGTAGTTCTTCTTATTAAGTATGTTACAGGAAATAGAGAATAAAATTACTAAAAAATATTGGACAGTCCTTCTATATATGGTGACAACAGCAAGAATTACTTTCACCAAGAATTGGAAAGTAGTTCTGCCCCAGAAATAGACCAGTGGTTGAATGATCTAACAGAGAAGATGAGTCATGATATCTTGACCTGTTAAATTAAAGGGAAACTGATCAAAGAAGCCCAAGAGGAATGGAACCCATTCACAAACTTTTTAAGAGAAAGATGGAAAATTGATTGTCGCTTCTTAAAATTAATAGACAAAAATACAATCAGTCGTGTGGGAATTAAGGATAAAGTTTTCTTTTATGTAGAAGTTAATTGTATAGATGAAACGGCAGATTAATACTGTGATAGGGGTATTGATGAAGGTTTGAATAATTTAGATTATATAGCAGACCTAGTCTTAGGTAAGAGGAGGTTAAGTAGAGAACAAGAAAGAAAGTTCCTTGTTGTAAATATACATAATGATAAACATTACAGTTATCAAGATAAGATCGACTCAAATGTTAACTTTTGAACATTTCTGTGTTTTAGTATAGGAAAGAAATGGTTTAATTTGTCTTTTTGTCTTTTGCAAGCTGTTAACACTTTGGTTGAATAAAAAAATAAAATGGGGGAAAAATTAATAGGTTTTCAGCTGTGTACCAATAAGATTGTGCTTCAGACGATGTAATTAGTCTCTAGCCAAAAATCAAGTAGCTTAAGCAAAATTTTGGAAATCAGAAATTCATTTTAAACAGTGAAATCCATCTCCCTATCTTCTCATTACAGCAGTGGAGACAAACTTGAAAATTCATTTACAGTTTTGCAATAAATGTAGGAAAAAAATCAGATGTTTATATTGTCCTGAAAATTCTTTTTGAATAAAACTAAGGTTTAGAAATGTTTTATGCAAATGCTATAATTTTTCCCTATTCATCACAAATATCACCGTTTGCACACATTTTTTCCTCACTCACATTTTTTTTGTCCCTGATTTTTTTCCCATAGTACTTCACAAACATATGATGCAAAGTGCTAAATTCTATACCAAAAAGACCTCCCTGCCCAAAACTATACAAGTAATCCTAGTTATCTAGATCAAGCAATTTTTTTTGGCGGATTTGCTCAATTTGAATGTTTTTTTTTGAAGAAGTATTGTCCTCTTGGCTTTAGGTTCTTGTATACATTCTACATTTCATTGTCACTGGCCATAGGTTATCATTAGTCCATAACTATGATCTGTCTCTTCTTGGGGGAAAAAATCCAGCTGGGATGTCATTATTTTAATCTCACAGTTATCTGAATTGGCAGTGTTCTCCGAAAATATGTAATATCAATATCAATATCAATGCATATATTCTATGATTGGATCCCACACCTTATATTTTATAATGGGAATGAAGTCAGTTATGGATAATTTAATTCCCATTTATTTCACTGTGTTCACTGTAAGTATTAGCAAGTCTGGATCCAGCGCTGTGGCTGAGATCATATTGAACACTAGCGAACCAAAGAGCCTCGGTGGCAAACTAATATAGAATCACCCACTGCTTGCCATTACACAGTGAAGGTCACTTTGGGAGGGCCCGACTTCTGCTTAGGCCCTTTTCGCATGGCGTTTTTAAAGCGTATTAGGCACGCTCCCTCCCCCCTTCGCGAGCCACTGTACCGCGTGATGTTCTGGTGAACCAGGTGCTATCACGGCCACAGATAGTGCTGATAGCGCGTTTTCTTATTTTCACCTGAAAAGCGAAAATAACCCCCCTTTCACGCATTGGTCGCATGACCAGAGGTCCTGCGGAGCTGTGTTCGGTGTGCTTCCGCGAAGGACCTGGGAGTGGGCGGAGTGTGGGCAGTTCCTGCTGCCTGTCCCTCATGCCACAGCTCCCAGGGGCGATCCACCCAGCAGCAGGCTAGCTGCTACCCCCATCGCAGCAGGGAACACTGCACGACACGTCGCTGCAAGAGGCCACCCCGGGGCTGCGTCGCCACTCACACTCGAGACGACAGCAGCCCCCGGGGTCCAGCTGACTATGTTTTTTTTTTAAAACCCAGCACTATCATTAGCACGTTAGCACATTACCAACATAGTATGAAACAGCCTGTTGGCAGGATCTATCGTGCTAACGTTAGCACAATAGTTGATGAAACAATTAAAAAAAAGAAAAAACACCGACCAATCGGGGGCGGTGGGGCGGGGACAGGGCGGGACCTGGGCGTGGCCCAGGACGCTGACATGCGGACAAGGCACCGGGCGGGGATTGGTGCTCTCTCACGAATGCCCTACTGTGTGCAGACTGCAAGGGGCTCTCTACTGGGCCTCTTGCAATTTTGGCAATATCGTGAGGGTTCTAATTCGTCGTGCTATCAAGGTAAGGTGCGAAAAGGGCCTTAGTCATTGAGGTCTTCATCCCTCAATATATGATTAGCATATATGTAACACAATTGGATCCTGATCCAGTTTGTAATTTTCTGTAGCAATCTCTCTAATTCATCTGTTAATTTGCTTTAGCTCCATCAGGGAGGCAGACAATTAAAAATAACGAGGCTAATATTTTGAAGAAAAAAGTAGCCGCTGTAATTACTGTTGCCACCTACAACCAAGATTTGCCTTCTTGTCGTCACAGTTTCTTCTGAAAGCATTAGATCCTGGTATTCTTACAAAGTGGTGGCTAGCTCCCAACTTCTGAAATGTACTCTAGAGACTGTAGACATAGCAACTTTGTAAGAATGCATCCACTTCCAAACTGCCCAGTTTACTAAAAGTGACAGTCAGAGGTCTTTGCCATAATATGCTTTATCAGTTAAGGGGATTTACTCTGGGTTGGTGGTGGTGGCAGAGCAGATAACAGCCTTGCAAATGTAGCAGACATTAGAGACCCACAATGGCCTGGAGCCATTGGTATTACTGCTCCCAAGAATGTTTATCTCAAGAGACTGTTTAGTTTATCTCAGATGCCCCACTTCTGCCTTCTGTTTTACTGAAAAACATCTTGTCCTGATTTTCATTCATTTTCTGAAAATTTAAATAATTCCTGGGGCTATGGAATTTATAGACAGCCTGTGTATGGTACCAATGGTAATCATGCAGAGGCTTATTTTCAAATTGCCTTGACTTTGTAATTCAAATTGGGTTGCGAGGTAGACATTAATTATGTCAGCCAACATCTATTTACAACCAGGGATTTTAAACTGGGCAGTTCTTATCAGCAAGTGACATTTGGCAGATGGATGGGTTTAACAAAACAACTAGGGGAGAGGGAAAGGACAATTGCATATGGCCTTCCTCATTTGTATGGCCCTTGTCTGCCCGGAAGGAGAGTAGTAAAGAGAAGACCTCACTTTGTTCAGAATCAATGGCACTGAACTTTGTTGTCCTTCAAATGATTTTTTTATTAACTAGATCATGCTTTGAATCACCTACAGGCAAAATGTGTAACTGAGCGGTTTCAAAGAAAAGGGCAAAATCCTCTTTCCCTGCAAAGAAATTTTCCCAGCTATGGAGAAATGTGTCAAGGTTTGAACTGAGAGGTACCTTAACAAAGCCTTGAGACTTTTCTTGTTCTTCCAGAAGATGGTGACCCAAGAAGCCAATTTGGAAGAAGGGCAGAGATATCATTGGCACACTGGTATAGGACACACAAAGGCAGAGGACCATGTTGCTTCATATAGTAAATATAGAGACAGATGGGCAGTGCTAGTAGGCAGCTGTTTTAAATTTAATAAGACAAAAGTCAGTCGATTATTTTCCCTGTTCCCCACCCTGCTTTCTCATCAGACACAAAAGCAATAGCCTTTCTGCCACTGGGGCATTTGAGGGACTGATGCAATCACATTCAAAGCGTAGTCAATAAATGCATTGTCACCTACACTATACACAGCTGTGTTAAGTTCCTGGTAGTTTCAGCCTCTAAAGAAGGAATATTCAACTCCCCATATGGGACAGCTGCTCCAATTTGTCCCATCTCCTAAATTGGTATCCCAAATTACCCAGTAGGGGGCACCAGAGTAGTAGCAAGAAAGATGAGCAGAATTAAAGTGGGAGTGGTGAGAAATTCATTAAATTCGCAATTCAGTGCAAATTTAACAAATACTTCCTGAACCTGAACATAATTAGATCTCAAAATCCATGTCGTTCTGAAATGCAGTTTGCAAACACACACACAAAGTGAAAAACTGACCATGAAAGTGCATACTTTAGCAACTATGTACAGAAAAGTTTTTGAAACATTCACAGAAAATACATCATTGAGTATAAAAAGGAATTGATAATGTGTGTGTTTGGGAAATGTGTGCATGTGTTGTTGTTGTTGTTGTTGTGTGCCTTTAGGTCATTTCCATTACAGCAATCCTAAGGTGAACCTGTCCTGGGATTTTCTGGGGGCTGAGAATGTGTAGCACTTGCAGGGTCACAGTGAGTTTCTGTGGCTGTGTGGGGAACCACACCATGATCTTCAGGGTTGTAGTACATCACCCTGGCTCTCACAGCAATGCATACATTTCTAAAATTCATACATCATGAGATAAATATGAAATAAATGAAAGTTCCTTCCCATGCCTTAGACAATTCCCAATCCAGTATAGAAATGAAAAAGAACAAACTGAACAGCAGAAAAAGGACGTCTTGAGCAAACTCAGGCTTGATAGATTCACCCATCCCCAAATTAAAGGTTACTGTGCAAGATTAAGGGAACTGAAATTAACTTCAGTTACCTTGTCTTAATTAACACACTGTTGCACTGTCATACTGCAGTCAAATGGTTTCAGTTCTTCCTCTGATACAGTGAGGGCATGGCCCTTCTCTTGTGGACTTGTTGAAAATTCTGACACAGGGTGGTTTTCCCTAGATTTCTAGTCTCCCTTTGTTCCTCTTGCCTTTTAAGAGGCCTCTGCCAGCAAAATTATCCCTCTAATCCTACTCCTGGATTCTACATGAACCCCTTGAGCTTGTCATCCACACTCACATTGTTTCTTTCCCCTCTGTTTCCCTGCCCCATCCTTCACTCTTATCATGTTCGCTCTTGCCCACCTGAAGTTCTCCTCCTCTCTGAAAGGACTATGCCCTGCCTCCTTCATTGTCCCATGCCAAAAAGTGTCCCCAGAACACCTGTGTCATGCTGCTTTTTACTTCTTCCAAATTTCTTCCCAAACTTCACCTCTTCCATGAAGGTTTTGACACACATCTTTGTCTTCCTCCCCAGCTGAAAACTTCCATAGCATACATCACTGAACTGAATACAGATTCCTACCCTGTTTAGCTTTGCTGCTACCTTTCTTCTCTCTGTTTGTTGCCTGCCCTCAGTCCTTTTAAGCTTTTCAGAGCAGGGACGCATCTTTGTGTTTCTTAAATTGTAACATACTGTGGTTATTAATGTTTTTGCATGAAGGAATATCTTGTGAAATTGCTTGATCATTCAGAAATACTACACATGGACAGAGATATAGCTGCTGCTTATTTGAGACAGCGTGAGACTTGTATGGTCAGATCAGGGTCTGATTCATAAATTTCATATTCTTTGACAACATAGGACTTGTCCTACCATACAAATAGACACTGCTACCACCAGAGGCACCAGCAGTATATGGCTTTCATTTAGGAGGTAATTTACATAGCCCAAAGGAACTCATTTGCCACTAGTGCATGTCAAGACTCAAAAAAAAGGGGGGAGCTACAAGAGTGGGAGGGATGACCAAATAATGTACACGAAGCATCATGCAATGCTTCAGATACTGTTGGACTGTAACATTTTGCCACATGTGTGGCCCCCTATCATGCTCCCTTCTTGTGTCCCCATATAATTTGACTCACCTTTTCTATCCAAAGCGAGTTGGTTTAAATAACATCTCCAGTTCTCCAATTCATATATTTCCAGGAAAGCATTTTAATTGGCTGTTGTGACAAATAAATAATCCATCGAAAAGTGAGATCCCATTTTAAGAAAATACTTGGTGAAGTGGAAGGAAATAAGAAAAGATGAAAGGTGGGGACATTTTATCATATGTGGTGGTCTTGTAAGATAGCAAGGAAATTCTGGAAGGAAATACATGATGAAATTCAAAGAATTTATCATGTAAATTTTGAAATGAAGCCAGAATTTTATCTGTTAAATATGCTTGGGCAACAAAGAGAAATAAGATGTCATCAGAAGACACTCTTATATCTGATAACTGCTGCAAGGCTGATGTATGCACAATATTGGAAAGAAAGGAAATATGTTGATATAGAAGAATGGGAATTAAAAGTCCTGGATATGGTAGAGACAGAAAAATTAACATTTTCTTTGAGAAATAAACCTATCCAGAACTTTGAAATGGAATGGAGAGAAGTTTTGGATTGGATAAAGACATAACATAAGAAAAGAAATAAGAATGAAGCAAGATTGTAAGTAATGCAATGTAATGATGTAGCAAGGTAAAATAATAATGTAACAATGTAACAAGGTAGTAAGGTAACAAAGCAATTGTCTAACAATGTAAGATGTAACAAATCCCTTGAGTGAGCAACAATTATGTATGAATGGAATGGATACACTCAGATTCAACTGGAAAACAAGCTTGGAAGTGGGGGGGTTATTTTTAATTGAAATCTTCAATAAAAATATTTTCAAAAAAGGAAAGAAAAGATGGAGATTGCACTATGAGTGGATTGATTCAATCAGGGAAGGCACAGCCCTGAGTTTGCAAGACCTGAGCAAGGCTAGGGATCCTGGAGGTATCTTATTCATAGGGTCACCATAAGTCTTAGTTGTTTTGATTGCAAATAACAACAAGGTTTGACTATGTCTGTATTACATTCAGGAACAGATGCGTTTTAAAAATCACTTAATACAAGTGATTTGTTTAAAAGAAAAATGATTTTCTGTTTCTATTGTAAAATTTAATTTTAATTTATTTGTTAAAATCAGTTTTCATTGTCCTCTTCTGTTTATCTTATAACAATATTTTAACTAATAATGAGTCAGCCAAAATACACTTTGGCATAATGGAACGTTTGATCTTAATGGCATGTCTTTTAAGGCAGCATAATTACTGGGAGTTTCTAACTACTTAATTTAGAGATTTTAACCTCTCTCTCCCCTCATCACAGCTAAACTCTCTTAAATTCAGTGTGGGCAGGTAGTGTGTTTTTCCTGGATTGGGTTTTGGTGATGAACACATTCAGATGATGGAAACATTATTCTTCAGGCAATGATAAGGTTCAGTTGTACTTCAACTCATTTTTCTGGATTGAGCATGGAATAGCTATAACTACATAACTGCCAGCAGTGTTTATCCAAAGGCAAATGGGCGCAGCTGGATTTACTCTTGTTTTCTAACTCTAATCTCCCTCATCTGGACTAAGGGGGTGTAATTTGTTTTAGCATATTTTTAGCTAAGTTGGGCTGGTTTGTTACCATACCAGGTCAGAAGAAAACAACCACACACAGTTCTAAGTACACACCATTAGCTGCTGAATGTTGACTTCAGAAATCCTTGCAACTTCTTACATAAACTGAAATATTTAATTTGTTTCTGAGAGAGAGGGAAAGGAATCTGATGCTTCTCTGCCCCTACCTCCTCGTGGTGTGTCAGTTAGCTACCAGAATCTGGAAATAATTTAAAATTCCTTCATATTATTCAAGGCAGAAGAATTACCAAAATTGTGCTTTAAGCAAAACAGCATTCTTGGGTTGCCAAGGCAGTAAACAATGGCTTTAGGAAATGCAGCAAGACTTCAACATCTGTTTTGGAGCTGATATTTTAACTAGTGTGTGTTTATTTTACATGCCTAGTTGGCCATCTCTGTCATACATACATGAAGCCAAAACCGGAGACAATGAAAGAGGCAGCAAGTCTGTTTGGAGCTTCAACTTGCTTTCTGTGCTCAGTTTTTAATGTAAAATGCCTCGGGCTGAAGTCTGAATTTGTGAATGATAACACAGTTGACCAAATATGCTACTATTACAAGACTTTTTGCATCTACCCAAGGCAGTCATGAGTGGAAAATAACTTCATTGTGCTACTAGAATCAGCTCAGAACCTCTGGTCTCATCGAGTTTAATTAAATCTGCCTTTCTAAATGCCTCATCCTAAAGAACTGCTTTACAGGTTTACACTACTGCTACTGAAGCATTGTCATAATCTTGGAGCATCCAAGCATCTGACTTGGAAGCTAAGCAGGGTCAGGCCTGGTTAGTACTTAAATAAGAATACCAGGTGCTATAATACTATATTTCAGAGGAAGACAATAGCAAATACCTCTCTGAGTATTTCGTACCTAAAAATCCCCTGTGAAATTCATGGATTTGCCATAAGTCAACAGGCAACTGGAAGGCGCGTACACCTACATTATTGTAAACCAGCATCAATTGTCTCAGAGCAAAACAACTCTGTCCTTCTGAGGGCAAAGCAAGCTTTGTTGTCTTAACAAATCATAATACTAGTGTGAACAAATTATTTTAGAAACTGGATATTTGAAAAGGAGGAAAGCTTCTGAATATTGTGTGATCCTTTAAAAGTCCCTAATAAAAGAGAATAAAGTTTTCTGAAAAGACCAATTAGTGTCTTTGTTATATTTAGCAATGCAGGAGCCAAACTTGTAGCATAAGACTTTGAAAAGTGGGTCTTATATGCTACAATTATGAGCAAATGTTCCATAATTATCCTGCCAATTATACTTCTTAGATCTTTGGCCTCTTATTGTGGTTTCCTTTCCTCCTTTAATTCTTGCTTTTGCAACAACATTTAGAGGAGGTGTTCAGGGATAGGTAATTCATGGATAAAATAAATAGATCCTGAATGTTAAAGGACTGAGTTAGTTTTCATGCTACAGCTTCAGATGTGACTGTTCAAGATAAACATTCATAGGACAATAGTAGGTCTTATTACTCTTTTTGAATGCTAAGACATATGGCATGTACAGGATTGAGTTGCTCCTGTCTAAGAGCGTGTCCCAAAGCAGTCATCCTTTTTATTGGCTCAGACACCCTGCTCCCCTCTCTAAACAGTAGTTTTTTCCTTTCTGCAAAGGGAAGGGGTAGTAGTATAAGTGGGATTATGGAAGTTCCAAATGCAAAACACATTTTAGACAAAGAAGAGGTTGGTTTGTGCAGGCCTTTTCAAGAATGGACTAGAACCCAAGAGACCAGAAAGGGAGTGAAGAAGGATTCCTGCAGCAGCAGCAGCTGGGTGCCCCATGTATGCCTTTTCTGTTCTGAGCCATCTGCAAATATTGCCTACAGATTTTCTGTTAGCAAAACCAAGTGCTACAAGTATGATTTGGCTTGAAAACAAAAATCAAAGATGAAATGCATCATCATCTGTCACCAGATTTGATAATCCGTATGGTACAACAGCTTGACATTTATTAACTCCCATGTCTAAATCAAGTACTCACAGTTTAAGTGGAGAACCAAGTAAACTGTTCCTTGTAGCGCTATCAAGTATACCTTTCACTGCCTTGGGGCAAGCTTGATTATATTAATGAGATTTCTGCACCTGCAAGTGATTTACTGGGCGTACAAAATGAACAAACAGAAATCTCAGCCAAGGTATCCAAATTTCCATTTACGCAGTCCTAGCAGAAACTCTAATGCCTTCATTTTTCTTCTTTTGCAGGAGCCTTGCTGCTGGGAGGGATTCTCTACTCCTGGCAGTTCCCTCATTTCAACGCACTGAGCTGGGGCCTCCGTGAAGATTACTCCCGGGGTGGCTACTGTATGATGTCTGTCACTCACCCAGCCATGTGCAGGCGAGTGGCCCTGCGTCACTGCTTGGCCTTAATCGGACTCTCTTCGCTGGCTCCCGTCTTAGGTGTCACTACGTGGACCTTCCCCATCATCTCTCTTCCTATCAACCTCTACATTTCCTATCTTGGCTTTCGTTTCTACAGAGACGCTGATCGTGGCAGCTCCCGGAAGTTGTTTTTTTGCAGCCTCTGGCATTTACCAATGCTTCTTTTGCTTATGCTCACATGCAAGAAATCTTTGTATGAAAAGGATGATAAAAAAGAATCTATTAGCTGAGAGCATATTATGCTGGCGAAGTAGTGTTCTTTGTGGTAGCTATGGCTTCAGAAGCTCCATTTCAAAATGATGTTTTTCAGGTCTTCAGGGTGGGGAGCTTTATGTTGATATGTTGAGGGTATTTTAGGTATAATGAACACAAACTATGAAAGTTTTCAAATTAAATGATTTCCTTTGGGGAGACAAATATGGCCTGTAGGTTTGATTTTTGTTATGTTTGTTTTCTTACAATGGACTGCACCTAGTTGCAGACTCATTCTTGGAGCAGGCTTCCCCACTTCCTTCTCTTCACAGTAGCTGCTCAAGAACCCTGAAAATGTTTTAAAGAGCATCGGGAGACTCTGCTGAGTGGAGAGAGTCGTGGTATGGGAGGCAAAGAGCATCTCCGAAAAGGAGATAGAAGCATCTCCTGTGCATGGGAGCCATGAAAGACAGATTCTGAATCCAACCCATTTAGTATATACACACACACACATTAAGATATGCCTTGATTACTAACCTCTTGTCTGATTTCTTCATCATGATCCATAGCTGTCTGCACTGGGCCAGGAAAGTTAACCAATAATGGCCAGCTTCCTGTTAGAAACATGTGCAGGCCTAAGTTGCGTTGTGCATGTCCCACAGATATAGTTGTGTAAGTGAGATTATGGAAATTCCAAATGCAAAGCACATTTTAGACAAAGAATAGGTTTAAAAATTGTGTGTGTAGGTCTTCCAAAAAATGGACTAGAACCAAGAAGGCTGGAAAGGGAGTGAATAAACAGCTCTGCTGCAGCAACTGGGTGCCCAACAGACACCTGAACCATCTGCAAATACTGCCTACAAATGCATTTGTTGGACATGGTGCAATGACTAAATCCAGCTAATGCAGATGGAAGCAAAGCTCTTGTGCTTGGAGTCCCGCTACAGAGCATGTGGAAGCCCTATATGGAACATCAACCAGTTTGCACCACATTGCGCATTGGAACTGCACAACAGAGTGTCAGTCACGCATGTCAACTAGTGATCCACATACATTGTGCTACACTTGTATCCATTACAGGGATTCCATAATGCAAGTTTACACTATGCTGGGTGATATGGCATCTCGGTCAACATACAACAATCAATTTGTCATAGTTCAAATCCATTTCTGTCCTGATACTGTCCAGTCCTAGTTGGGAATTTCAGTATTTTAAGCTAGAAGAAATAAATAGGGTGTCTCGTTAAATGCTAATTTTTGAAAATTTAAACTTGCTGGTAGCACCCTATATTAGGAGCCCAAGCCCATACTGAAGCATTCAGATAACTCTTTTTGATTTCTCTTCTATGCCTGTGGCAAAAAATCACCTTTAGTTGTGAGGAAGGGGAAGGAGGCAGAAGATGTAGAATGTTAACCTACTAATTGCAAATAATAATTATAACCAGGAACATTCTTTGGATATTGATTATTCTCCAAAATTGGCTACTCCAGAAAAGAAGCTAAACAGAGGACAAAATAAGACTTGGACAATATCTCTAGATGCACAATTTTAAAAACAATTACTAAAATTTAAATGGAAATAGAATGCATCTCACTGTTATCTAGGGAAAATTGTGACCAGGAGACTTCTATTGGAGGCCTGCTGCTCATAGACAATATGTGCTCTCCGTTCTTGTGGGGGGGGTTTCATTAAACTCTTCAAATAGAGAATTTGTTCAAGCAGAGGACTCTTTTTTAGTGCAGAAATGTAGTCTCTAATCAGTTCGAAATGGTTTTTCAAACTCAACCCCTTGTTCACACTGAGTCCTAATGAATGTATCTGGCTTCTGTTAATTGCAACCCTCTTTGGAATTGGGGGTCTTCTGGAGAAGGGGAGGTGGCCCTTGTGGATCTAAGCAGAAAGGACCATTCATGGGAGCAGGCCAGTTGTGGTCTTCTATTAATGGCTTTTTGTGAGGATGTAAACATGATCAGGGTTGCCAACTTACAAGACTGGGGGAAAATGTTTTGCATGTATTCCTGTCATGGTGGCACAGTGGTTAAGTACTGGTACTGCAGCCACAATGTTGTGAGTTTGATCCTGCAGGGCTCCAGGTTGACTCAGCCTTCCATCCTTCCACAGATTGCTAAAATTAGTACCCAGCTTGTCTGGGGTAATTAGCTAAACACGTTGTAAGCTGCTTAAGGAGTGCTTCGCACTGATAAGTGGAATAGAAATGTAATTGCTATTGCTAGGCGTTCTTTTTTCTCCTTTCAGACCTGTTGCCACAGAGTAGGGAAGAGAGCAAAGAGGCAAGATGGGGTTGTTTCTTCCCCATCATTGCTCAGTTTCTAATGTATATTTTAAAACTTTTAGTGCATTTGTAGCCTACCATTCCTTGAAGTTGTTCAGGGAGGAATACATGATTCTCGGCTCCCCTCGTATAGGATTAATGATAACAATTGTGTGAAATTGGCTTAACTGAGAGTAGCTATTCCATGTTGACCCAGTGAGCTTCATGGGTGAATGAAGATTTGAATCCATGTCTTCCCAGTTTTGACATAGTAGTATGGGTATGGGATAGGCATGCCCCCCCGCCAGATCTTGTTGGACTGTACTTTCCATCATCATTTACAACTGGCTATGCTTGCTATAGTGATGGGAACTGCAGTCCAGAAACATCTACGGGGCCACACATTCTCAACCATCGCTCTAGTTACTACATGTACCCTGATTCATCAGAGGTTACACCATAGGTTTTAAAAAAAGAACATTTTGTACACAAGAGAACCTGGACCTGCTCTTGATCTTGCTTCTAGATATAGGGCAGGGTGGGAAAGTGTGGCCCTTGTGGTTTCATGAGGCCCTTCACTGTTACTTGTGTGGCTCTTGACACCTCCAGACTTCACATACTGCCCTTTTTCTGATAATAAAGCTTGAACTGCTTCTCTTAGAAATCTGGCACTTTGCTTTTTGAAGGGCATTCACCACTACAAATACACACGGTTTAACATTAATAAATACTCATTTTTCCAGACATGAAAGATTTCTAACTACTTCCATTTTTATTTATTCCTCTTTTGGGGCAGTTTGTGTGGTCTCTGGAGAGTCCCAGAGGCAAGAAGAAAAATGGTTGTCAGACCTGCCATGGTTGTCCATCCTTGACTCCTAGCTCCAGCCATCACCCCTGTTACCAGAATTTTCTATTCAAAGCACTGGCAGTCCTATGAGAATACTGATCTTCTAAAAAATACTCTAAAATACTTATACATCTAATGCCATTAACTATGTTTGGGGAAAATGGGATGCTGTGTGGATGGAGCAAAGCCTTCTCTGCATCAGTGAAAGAAGGGCGGATGCTATCACAATTGCATGCATCCCAGAATGCAGAGTACCACATAGAAACACATTGCTTCCCTGCTTTGGACATGTCTTTAATCCATAAAGGCTCTTCTCAGTCCTGCTTGGCTTGCTAGCTGTTAAAAGAAAAAGTCGGTATTTGGTTCGGACTGGGTTTGGAGAGCAACCCAGCACAAACCTCTTCCTTTATCTGTGAGCAGATGTGTACAGCTGAGGGGGGCAAACAGAAACAAAGTAAAAGGGGGACTGCAGGAGGAGGAAATGGAAGCAAGCTGCTGGATTTGGCAGCCAAGAACACACTAAATCAGTGAGGAAATAACTTTCAAGGTATAGCCACAATGATCAAACAACCACAGAAACAGAAGTGTTCACTTTATATAGCAACCTCATTTATGGCTTCAGGATGCTAGATTATTAGTACTCATAGTTAATAGTACCCTTTTAACTGGAGTTTTCAGTGTTTCCACCACTACTTGTGTACTTCTAAAAAGAAAATCATCATTACCTAATAACTGTCACCTCTATAGCTAATGTCTGATAAGCAGGGAATTCCCATGGGATGGTCAACAGGCTGTGGGAATATTTGGGTGTTGGTAATGGACTTGGGAATATTTTTATTCTCACCTACATACTATCTGGTCATTCTGTTCTCCTGATGGCAATGTGGCAATCCACACACAATGGTGTCCATAAATCAGACTGCTGTTCACCATGTCATAGAATGGACAGCAAAGAGAAGCTTACTTGGCAAGATTTCACATAGGACTGAATCCTCCTTAAATTTGTGGTTCCTATATAAATCAGTAGAACTTAAGCTGTGATAAATTTTCACATTGAATCTAGATCCATTGTTCTAAACCCAAGCAATAGCATAAGGCCACCCAAGGAAAGGAGACAGAGAAGCACAGGATTTATGCGAGCGAGCTGTCAAATCTTGCTTCTGCCCTGCACTGGAGGACAAAGCCTTCCTTCTGTCTGCCCAAATGACAGAGTTCTTGGAAGACAGAGTGAGCAAAGCAGTTCTTCAGATGTGGCTGTACTACTCCCTGCTTTACTCTTCATTGACTATGCTGCCCAGAGGTGAGAGAGAGCAACATCTAGAGGGCCACATATTCCTTGCCCCTGTTGAAAGTGAAGTCCATTCCAAACCCAAAGGAGAGGTGGACAACCTCAGGCCTTCCAGGTGCTGTTGGTCTTCAACTCCATCTGTCCTAGCCAACATAGCTCTGCAAATAATAGAGAATATGTGATGGGAGTTATAGTTCAACAGTACCTGTAAGGCCACAGGTACCTCCTTAATCTAAAGCATACATGGGGAATCTTTGACACCTCTCCTCCATGCTTTAGCTTACAGTTCCCATCAGTACATCCTGGTGTGACCAACAGAGATTGGGGGTGTCATCATCAAAACATCTGGGTGGGAGGCAAAGTGAGATACATGGTACGTACTAATATTACTTTGGGAAAGGCAGTGTGTTCATGTGTCTGTGGAAAAGCAAATTCACCTGTATTATTTATGACGCCTTCACTGATCCTGCAGGTTTTCCTCTACTCTTTTATTCTGTTACTCAGGCTTCATTTCATTAGTGATCCTGCAGCTAAGAGAGGGAAACCACATCCTGAATTTTACCTCTCCCTTTAGCTCATAGAATCATAGAAATCTAGAGTTGGAAGAGACCACACAGGCCATCCAGTCCAACCTCCTGCCATGCAGGAACACCCTCAAATCATTCCCGACAGATGGCCATCAAGCCTCTGCTTAAAAACCTCCAAGGAAGGAGACTCCACTACATTCCGAGACAGCATATTCCACTGCCGGACAGCCCTGACCGTCAGGAAGTTCTTCCTGAGGTTCAGGTGTATATCAAATATTTGGATTAGCATGCCAAAGAACACCAATGGAATCTCATACCAACCTATCAGTGAGGTTATAGTACCAGTATTCAAGCTAGCACTGAATCATGGTTTCCTTCCACTAAATCAATACCTACCAATTGCAACGGTAAAGAATCCCCTATGGATTAATTAGCTAAAGAATCTAGATCTACAATGTTTCTAAATATGAAAACAGAGTTCCCTTGTTTTTAGTGAAAGGCTCATCTCTGAATGTGCCGTAGGCTGATCCTGAAAAACTTGAGAGACTACTAACGGAGAAAAAAAACCTCTGCATAGTAAGAGAGGCTGCTCATTAATAAAGAATGGAGAACAGAAACTGCGGCTCACTTCTCTTCCCCTCCCCTTCTCTTATTTGTGTTCTTCAGTGTCAGTGGCAAACCTAATGTGCCAAAACAAAGTAATGTATCTACCTGTGCCTGATACCTTAGCCGATACATTATGATGCTAAACTTTGTCCTTCTGTTCTTAGATATGCGTATGATGAAGGTTTCAGGATGTTGGGCAAATGTAAAATGCCATGCCAGATAAAAGCCTCAGGTCCATCTGGAAGTCTTCTTTCCTTTTGCATTTGCTACCTTTGTTTGGTCTTAAGATGGTGACTTAGAAACGTTTTTTTAAAACTGTACATTACATGACAGTTCTAATCATACTCTTTGCTATGGTGTCTCTGGGGATTAAGGGCACTTTTTAAATACTGTAATAAAAAAGCGGTATGTATATAAGATATGTATAAAATACATCTATATAAAAATAAATTGTTCATTCTTCCTCAGTTTTAAAGAACAGTAGATGCTTATTGTTTGGTAATTTTTATGAGTCATGGCCCTAAATGTATACTGATTTCTCTTGTCCTGAAAAGAGCAAGTAGGATGACAAGCAATTATGGCCATAAGGTGGGTTTTTCTTTTCCAGTAAACAATTTCATATTGTCCCACAAGCAGGTTTTCTACCACCTGATTGAATCTTTCCCCCCTCTAAATTTGTATCAGTGTCAATCTATGTTCGCACTGATATGTGCATATAGGTATGTCATTAAGATAAGCCTCGACTCACATAATAGGGAAAATAGGAGAATATTGAGACACTACATCATAATTGTAGTTGGAAGGCCTTTGGTCACTAATATTACAACCATTGATCAACTTAAGATACACAGAGTGCACTCAGGGGTCCCACTGAGGGTTTTATTACAGTCTGAAGAACACACAATGTTATTATTTTTCTCTTAGGCTTTCAGTTTCTAATCACAGGCTGTCTGGTGTGTCTCCCTTGGAAGAATCAGTGCCTTACAGTGAGGTATCTTGCAATGTGTGTACAAAACAAATCTTGCATTTTGAACAACAGCAGTAGACCAAATAGGTAGTTTAGATCTGAGGCCTTAATTTACTCCTCCTGTACCAAGCCCTACTATCACACTATCACATAGTCATGATCATGAATAGACACTTTACTACCAGACTTAGGCCCTTTTCGCATGGCGTTTTTGAAGCGAAAGGGCCCCTTGAGTGTCGCGTAAATGTGAGGAGTGGTCTGCATGACGCACTCACATTTACGTGACGCTCAAGGGCCTGATGTGGGCTGCACATGGATTTCTTCATCTTCAGCTCAAAGCTGAAAATGCTGCACAGTCACACGTTGCTCCGGGACCCTGCGTGCACTTACCTGGCATGCGGAGCCTCAGGAGCCGGGCCAGTCGCACGTCTTTTCCTTAGTGCAGCCTGCGAGATCCCAGGCTGCACTGCGAACGGCAGAGGTGGGGTGTTCGCATGACGAGGAAGGAGCTGCGAAGCTGAAGGAGGAGGGATGCGACAGCATTCCTTCCAAGCCTTCTTGCGCGAGAACCCCAACCCAGCAGCGCAAAAAGGTAAGGTGTAAAAAGGGCCTTAGTCAAACTCAGGGAGTTCCTACAGGTCCTCTAAAAGATCTTTTAGAAATGTAATGCCTGTTAACTGTGATCATTTTAATCTTCATATGAGCTAATGGCAAACCATTCTCCATTTTGGTAACTACTTTCTCATAGTCTGAATGGTCTAGGCCAACATGCTCATAGTATCTTCATTGCCACAAAAGTCTGGCATGAGTAGTAAGCGCAGAGGTGTTCCTCTCAACCTGAGTGGGAAAAGCATCTTTCTGTTTTATTGTTAATTTTTCTGTCATGCAGAATTTTTCTATCATTCTGCAAGTGATGCAGAAGAACCATCAGATGAATACAAAGGTCCTGCTTTTATTTGGCCTCTCCAACCACAGTAGGCTTCCTGGACATTTCACTGACAGTAGTATGCGGAGTCGGAAACAAGGGGCATGGCTCACTGACAGAGCATATGACTGGCATGCAGAAGATCCCAGATTTTTTCCCTGGCTTCTTCAGCAAGGACTGGGAAAGACACCTCTCTGGGGCCCTGGAGAAGCAATACCAAACTAGATGGCCCAATGGAGTGACTTAGTGAAATGCAGTTTCCTCCTTTCCAATGAGAGAACATGTTACTTGTTTCTGTCATTAAAAGAAAAGTAAAATAAGAAAAAGGGAAGGATGGGTTGAGAGTTAATGTATGTCTGGCTTTAGTAATGGTACCTTAATATCCACATCACATAAGCTTCACGTTCCATTGTAACCATTTCTGGAAAGGTAGCAATGTTCATCTGTTGGACCAAAAAAACAGCCCATGGCACCTCAAAGACCAACCAGTTTAGTATGACATAATCATTATATGCACCACATTATACACCTGTGTGGATTTTCTTGCCAAGAACCAAGGCCCATAATTCATTTGAAGGACGTATCAAATAGGCCAGGCAGTTGCTCAAGACATTTCTTGTGCCTGTTTTATTTTAAAGGAAGGTCAAGATGCAGGTATTCTGGAAAAAGCTAACATTTGTTTTTGACTCTTTGGAGTTCGAAGGAAGTTCCACAGGCTTTCTTTTCCCATTTTTTTCTGTCTTTGAAGGATGGGAGCAGAGAGGGAAAGGGGGGGAATCATGTTTTCAGCAGAAGAAGACACAAAACAGGATGCATGAACAACGTCCCGTCACTTCCCACAAGAAGAACTGACTGCACTGAAAATTACAAGAGAAGATGAAAACAGAGTGTTCTGGATTTGGTTAACTTGAGAGCAACAGGATATTATGTCTTATAGTAGAAAATAATAAAATAAAACTCAGAGGGGAAAAGGCATTAAGTATGACATATGACACACTGGGGGGAAAAATCCCAAATGTATAATTACCAAACTGGGGAGACAATTTTCTGGGCTCTAGCATGATCAGGAAGGAATTAGTGCTTACAGAATATAACTGAAGCAGAGCCAGCAATGTAATGTTTCTTATAATACAACAGACACAATTTGATGTTGCGTGAGTGGCATCTATGCCTGCCAGACAGGAGGGGATAATAGTGCTGTTTTGTTTGGCACCGGTCAGGTCTCATGTGTAGCATTGTGTCCAGTTGTGGTCACCACATTTGAAGAAAGACTAAACGAAATAGAAGAGTGTCGTGAGCAGGGCAAGCAAGCAGACCTTTTGGAATGTAGGACACAGGAAGAAAAACTGAAGAACCTTGCTGTGTTTAGCCTAGCGAAAGAAAGAAGGATAGACAAGGTTACTATACCTCCTCCTTTTCTTGGACATGCCCTCTTTTTTTCAGAGCTAAAATTTCTATCTGGGGAGCTTTTTAAAAGGTCCAGGTTTTCTTACAAAGTCCCACGCACCCACCTCTGAAACTGGGAAACAAGCAGCCTTTGTAAACCGTATAGAGAATGTCAGTTGGAATTCTGTCGGCGAGTTATGTGTGCGTAGCCCCAGTAGTTATGCAGACACACAATGAATCTCAGCATGAGGAGGAATTGCAACAAGGGACCCCACTTCTCCCTGTCACAGCGGAAACCACTCATGAGAAGGGTTGGAAAAATCAGTCAGCTGTCTCGTGAGAGACAAGGGAATGGACCTCTCACTCACAGCAGCTGCTTGCTGGTATGTGAGGACTGGGGGACTTTCACAGTCCCTATACGCCCCCTAAGGTAGGGAATACATAAGGATCATGGATGCCAAACAGTTATGAATGTGAAACTCTAGGTTAAGGCCTCGTAACTTGCCCACAGGATTCCAGCCATCCTATCACTAGGGATGGCCAAGCTTACAGTTTGTGAATTTAACATCATCACTCTGAGCCAATGGGACTCATGGGAAGACGAGGGAAAGGGAAAGGAGAATGGTGGTGCTATCAGCATTGGCGAGGAAAGAGCTAGTGGGTGTTATGGAGTGTCTGTGGGCTTCTTCCGTCTCCTCCAGAAGAGCCAGATGTTTATCTTTCCTTCCCGTTCCCTTGGCAGGCCCTTACATCCACTGTCCCTTTCACTGTTCATAGCTCTTCTTTTCAGTTTCCTTGACAGTCTTCCTTCTGCTGCTCTGCTTCACAGGGTTGTTGTGGTGTTAGGGTGGGTAAACAAACCACACTTCATCATATCCCAAGGTGGACACAGAGCTGAACTGAAACCCCGAACACAAGGTGGGAAGGAAGGAAGAAAGAAAGGAAAGAAAAACAAAGAAAACACATACATAAAACAACTTTGGCCAAAGGATCCCTCCGAGTAGCAAAACTGTGTTCAGTATAGCCTATTATCAGTAGCGATAAGGAAGAATGATTTTATTCTTTCAGGCTTTCCTTCTTATATCATTTTCATGCTTACATAAAAGAAAATTCGTGCATCAGCGCTGGCAAAGTCATAGCTTGTACATGTGTTATATTTTATCTGACCCTTAACATTCCCAAGTCTGCGTGTTCCAGTCAATATCCTGGGTCATTCCCAAAGACAAAACTGCTCTAAGCACTGTCCTTCACAAATGTGAACAAAACTGAACAAGCAATTCCAATTCAAAGGTTGTGAGAAATGCTCACTACTGCAGAGCTATAGACTGAGCTCTGAGTGTCCAAAATACTAATCAATACCATAGTAAATGATCGTCAAGTACTAATTCTATAGCAAGTTACAGAGCACCAAATTTCAAGCCTAACAGTGGAGGCCTGCAGTGTGGGAGCAGTGGGGTAGGCAGGGGCAGGGGACAGGCCTCTAATCCTAAATTGTGTTGGGATATTATTAAGGTAACCAGATCAATTATCAGTATTATTATATATCATGAAATAATCAATTAAAAGTGTTGCTTATTTAAATTCAATAAAGTTTAGCAATATTTCAAACAGCAATTATCACACCATGTATAGTAGAGGTATTTCAAGTGAAAGTCTTCATAACAATCAGTGATTCGAAGCAGGTGGTCAGTAAAAGTGTCCTCTTTTTTGATTTTCAAAACATGGTAACCCTGGGATAGAGTAAAAGACAATGCTGTGCCCTCCGGAGGTAGTCAATGACAGCTTCCATAATCTTTAGTCAGCTGCTGTCTACAGGATAGTGGGAGCTGTAATCTAACAGATCTGATAGGCACCAGAGTGGGGAAGGCTGATCTCAAAGAAAGTGACAGTAAAAGCATAGTGGAGTTGTTTATGCCCTGGTTTTTGCAGAAGTGCCTCAATCATCTCACTTCAGGTGGTGAATGAGGACTCCCCCAGGAAGATGGACATAGACAGGGTGCAAGGAATGGGAAGCACAGCAGTCCATTAGGGCCCAGTGACCTCATGATTTTTTGTGTTTCCAGTGCTTTGGGTCTCTTGGCAGCTACCTGCTTCTGCTTTTCAACTGTGCTGCCTATCCGTATAGGGATAGGACGAGACACTGGGAGGAAAGCCAGAGATGCAGAGGTGGAATGGCTGTGAGCTCCCACCAGCCTCTGTTCTCTTTCCTTCAATCGTTTCTTCCCTGAGGTATCCTACCTGACTTCTACTGCTGTAGTGTGGGGTCCCATGGAAAATCTTGAGAAATATGGACAAGGGGAAGATGAGCCAAAAAAACTGAGATGATAAACACCATCCTGCTTGTAGAAGGAAAGAAAGGATGAGGTTTTGGGGTGATGACCCCCATTAACCTCTGCCCAGTTAAGCAACAAGTGTTCAGCAGTAATTTGTATTGGAAATGGAAATGAATCTCCCATTAACAGAGCATTGGTAATGTGCAAACAGAAGTTGGTAACAGCTTACCAGTCCTCCACCAACACACATAACTCTAGCTGAGAAGTAAACACAGAAACAGTTTGGTTGAAGGTATATGAAAGTTTACTTACAGATACTTGTGCATAATCTACACAGGTTCATGTTCTTGAAGAAAAGTAAGAAGAAAAGGATAAGCAATTACATAGTTGTAGGACAGCATCTCCCTTAGAGTGTTTCAGACCACATGCTCACAGGAAGGCAGGTAATAAAAACAAACAAGGTAGTAAACAGCAAGAGAGGCCCTTTGAGAACAAAGAAATGCCTAAGTGCAGGAGGAAGTGGGTGTGCACAAACAAACAGGAAGTTAGTCTAGGTTTTGGGCTTTGTTTTTTGTTTTGTTTTGTTTTTTGCTTTGTTTTGTATTGTTGTTGTTTTTCTCTAAACCTACAATGACCATGCAACCTAACTACCTGTGAATTCTGAGCACACAAAGGTTGCTATTCCAACAATTTGACCAAAACAATATTCCTCCTGGAATGCTATGAGCTACCAAGCCTGTCAAAGCAGGACTGGGGGGTGGAGATGTAGTAGGCTCCTGGATTTGCCAGGAAATGTGCTGTGTATCTAATTTTTTGCAAAGAAAGGAGAGACCCGTTACGGCCCCAAATCCCAGAGTCAACTCTAAGGATTTTGGAAGAGGAGGAAGAAAGGAGGTGACCTTCACCCTATAGGCACACACCCATTTCTACCCTCTTTCTTTCAATCTTGCATAGGGAGAGCAAAGAAGAGGGGAGGTGCCACTTCCCTCACTCCCTCAAAATGCCACAAAATGGGGGTGGGGTGTGATTCCCTTTCCAGATGGAGAATCCCTGGATCTGTTGCATTCTCTCACCTTCTTAACTGACTGAGAATGATTCCTCTCTGCCTGTCTTCTTGTGGCAACACCCTGCTTTCTTCTGATCTATATATATATTCCAGTGTTGGAAGCTATCCTTTCTGGGCTGGTGATTGGGGAAGGCTGTCCTGGAAGTAAATGCCTTTGACCTTGATACTCCTGAGTAGAGCTACATAGGATTGGGCTGCACTGTACCAATAGTATTTCCTTATTTGCTTGCTTGCTTGCTAATTTATTTGCTTATGTTATTGATATCCTACCTTTCTGCCAACATTGGACCCAAGGCAGTTCACCAAAGTCTGAAGTCTGGCATTTGGAATAGTATGTGAGCTGCTGATTCTGAGAGTCTGGCTCTCCAAATTAATATTCCTTCCTTGTTAACAGATGCTGGGGATGGAAGGAAGAGGGTTGTTGTTGTTTTTTTAATACTATAATTTTTCCCCACATACATTGGTTTAAATTGCAATTCTTTGCACGTTTACTTAGTGATAAACCCTACCACCCATCCCAGGTGAATATGCATGGGATTGCAGTCTAAAACAAGACAATCTAAAAGCCCATTGGAATTACAGTATACCATCTGTATATGCAGGGGTTCCATTCCAGGAATCTTCACCTAAAACAAAAAAATGAATGCTCCATCCCATTATCGTCAATGGACGCAACACATGCACACCCGCACCAGTGTGGTCGCGCACTTGGCGCATCCACTGATGATATTTGGACATGAGGCTTTGCATGATGTCACATTCATGTGTGTGGAGGTCACACCAGAAAAGAGTGCACTGTAGTTTCTGCAAAAAAAATCATGGAGGTTTAGGGGGTGGTTTAGAACAGCATCTATGTATATTTAAATTTATTTTCATTATCTCCTGGAGCTAAAGGTTTTGTGCATACGGTAATTTCCTTACTCCCTCTTCCACACACACATTTTCATCTTCACAACAATCCTATGAGATGGATTATAAGCTGAGAAGCAGTCATTGGCTCAAAGTGACTGTGTGAATTTTATGGGGAAACTGGGATTTGAAACTTTTATCTTACTCTTAGATGTTTGGGACAGTTGGCATGAAGAGATGATCCAGAATTCATGCAGTGATCCTTTGTTTAAAGAAAGCCACAATTTGGGGCAGGTACTAATAAAAGTATATGCATTTTTTTAAATTGACAGTGATAGCTTGAAGAAACATATTTGAACAAAAGACAAAGATGAACAGGGCAATCCTGTAGCAATCTATTCAGAAGGAAGACCTCACTGAGTTTAACCGCACTTATTTGCCCCAGGTAAGAGTGTGCAGGACAGCAATCTTCAAGATTTTTAGTAGGTGAGGGGCAAGTGATGTTTGGTTGGTTGTTTTCAAGGCTCCTGAGGAGGAAAAATGCTAGCAGTGCAGGGGAGGGGTTTTAAACAAGAGCTTGGAGCAAAGGCTTCTCCATTGAGAGGCGAGCTGTGAAAGGATTCCCTGGCCCACTTCAAAAGACTGTGGCAGTGTGTCCGCTGGGTCCGGCTCATTCAGGGGCACTACAGGAGATGTGAAAACATCTGCTCAAGTCAGGCCGGAGCCTTTTCAGCCCTGTTTTCCCCCTTGCTAATAATTGTCTGTGTTCTGTCATCTAGAAAGGGGACTTTGTTTGTTGTCTCCCAGGTATTCTAATGCTAATTTGTTTAGTTAAAAGGAGAGGAGGCTAAACAGATGTGATCCATTTGGTTGGGTTGTAGTTCATTTGTTAGGAAGTGCAAAAAGCTTCTTGGGAGGATATTAAATATTACCTTATCTATTCATGAACACTTCATATTTCAAGAGAGGAAGGGCAGGGGGGTTGCGCTCCATAAATCAAGCTCTCTTTAAAAAAAAAAACAGGGAGAGGGAGAATGGCAAACATTTGATAAATCTGTGTCATTATGCCTGCAGATCAAAGGGCTTTACATATGTATTTATGCAAGTGGCAACCTAGGAGACAATAATAACAAACATAGATCTCTGACAGCTTTGCAAAAAATAAAATAAAAATTAGCCTGTTCTCATCTGTAATTATCTGAGAAATGTGCAAGGCAGGAGGTTGCTAGCTGTGGAGCCCTTAAACTCGCTCAGATTGAAGGGATGAAGCCCTGTTCAGTTTGCCACTAGTGACAAATTCTCAACCCAGGAAAAGCTGAGGCCGATAAACATTGCTAAGCATAGCACAACTGGTTTTGCCCTCTTCTATGTCTAGATTTGTATTTGGAATAGCCTGGAAAAGGTGGGGTTTGTTTGTTTGTTTGTTTGTTTTTGCTATAACTCCCAGAATCTCCCAACCAACAAAAGGGATGCTGGAAATTGTGGTACAAAAAAAGTAAATTTTCTAAGCTTTGACATCTAGGGGTGGGTTAATAAGCAGAAGTCAAATATTTGACATATGCTCCTGGAGTAGTTTCAAATGTAAGTTATTTAGGGCCAAATCCAATGTGCATGTGCCCAACTGCTCTTTTGAACTCAGCTGCTATTCCTTCTTAGCAAACATGCCTAGGAGCCAGCTGCAAGGTTCTCTCTTGCACTTTGGGCAAATGCTTATAATGTGAAATAGAAATCAGAAGAGAGTAATTTTTAAAACAAATGTATTTTATGGCCCATGTTAGTGCTTCAAGCAGTTTCAAGCAAAAGCAAAAGCTTTCAGGTGTGAAAACATTCTCACATTATTCCTGTGGAACACCAGCTTGATTCTATTACAGCATGATCCTGTGCATGTTTATTCAGACATAAGTCTTATTTGTTTCTTAGAGGTATGCAGTCTGCTAGATTCATCCTGCACACATTTACTTGAAGACAAAGGAAGAAGCTGTCCTACTGTGTCCACTTACCTGAAGGTACGCCCCATTAAATTCAATGGGATTTTCTTCTGCGTAGACATATATACCAGTGTACTCTGACTCTCTAGTAAGGGACTGCTGCAGCTTTATAATCACACTCTTCAAAGTGTTTACTTTGAAGAAATCCCATTGACTTTGGTATATCTTCTCTTAAACAAATGGTTTGTGAATACTGGTGAGATCATTGGTTTGATTAAACCCAACTACGTGAAAAATTCACAAAAGATTTTTGTTCACTCTCTAGCTTGAAAGAGTGCCTTTGCACTGGAAGACAAATAGAAATGAAAGGCCATTTATTTTATATTATTTAGACATTTCTGCTATAAGGTCTTCCACTTTTCACCCAAGCACAATTGTTCTCTATGTCCTCGCCTTCCCCAGAACTGTTTTAAATAGTCCAGCCATTTGATTTCAACCCTTTCCCCAGGGCAACGTCCGCACTCCATCCATCTCACTAAAGAACTTTCTTTGACAATCCAACCGGAATTTTTTCTTTCCTCAGTTCTGTCACATCCCTCCTACTCATCTCTCCTCAGAGCACTCAGAACGCTCCCTGTCTCCCGCCCCATTCAAGCTCAATGGCCTTGAGCCAGTAAAAAATGGTGTTTGCAGACAGAAATATTCAACCCTTAGGGAAGGTCAGGGGAGGAAAAAAAAACCCTAAAGCACTTCCGGGAGAGGAAGAACACACCCCAAAGCCACTCAACCAATGAAACCCAAAGGAGAGTGTTGTGTTACATCATTGAAATGATTCCCTTTTGGCTAAAGACGGCAACATTTCAAAAAGAGTTAGGGTTGATTTACACATTTTACCCAGAATTTGGAGCTTGCTGAAAAAGGTTCCACAAAAAGAACACTGCATTCATAAAGCTAATAAATTATTACTATGACTCACAGCCTGAACCTCTGGTATGGAAAGCTGGGACTGAGATAGTCCTGAGAATCACTCCCTTTAGTTACAGTGGCCCCTCTGTATTCGCTACATTTAGGGGCACAGCACTCTTGCAAAAGTGGAAAAATCACAAATATTGAAATGTGTTTGTGTCTCTGAGAAGGAGACTGAGGCATGGTTGGAGGAACAGGCACCCAGGGTCCAAATCAGGTCAGGGAAAGGAAAGGGAAAATGAGTGAATAGGCATTTTGGCCCTGGACTTCCTCTCTCACACTCTTCTGCTTTCTTGGATGTGAAGAAGTATTAGGAGAGGACTTATGGTGCCGAAAAATTGTGCTGTGAGCTGCCCTTAGCTGGCCAGGAAGTGGCTGGTGGCAGAGGAGAAGAACAGAGGCAGATTTTCAAAGGGCTGGGTGGCCTGATCAGAGCTGCCAAGAGGTAAAGTTCCCCCAGAAAAGAAGTGCCTGAGGTGGGGGGGGGAATTCGCAAGTAATGAAGTCTGTGAAAGTTAAACCCACAAATGTGGAGGGCTGACTATATATGTGGGAAACAGCTATTTCAATGCAATGTTTGCACATCACTTTCAACAGAGGTCTCAACAGGTATGGTGAAAACTGGATGTTGTATATCAATTATTCATTCCATAAGAAAAGTCACATGGCAACTGAAACATGTGAAGAGACATGGTTGTACCAGTGCTGTTCAATATTTTTATCAATGACTTGGATGAAGGAATAGAGGGCATGCTCATCAAATTTGCAGATGACACCAAATTGGGAGGGGCTGCTAATACACCAGAGGACAGGATCAAAATTCAAAATGACCTGGACAGATTGGAGAGCTGGGCCAAAGCTAACAAAATGAAATTCAACAGAGAGAAGTGTAAGGTCCTACACTGGGGTAGAAAAAATGGAATACAGAAATATAGGATGGGGGACACGTGGCTGGATAGCAGTACGTGTGAAAGGGATCTAGGAGTCTTCATAGACCACAAGCTGAACATGAGTCAGCAGTGTGATGCGGCAGCCAAGAAAGCCAATGCAATTCTCGACTGCGTCAATAGGAGTATGGTGCCTAGATCGAGGGAGGTACTGGTACCACTCTACTCTGCTTTGGTTAGACCTCATCTTGAATACTGTGTCCAGTTCTGGGCACCTCAATTCAAGAAGGACATGGTCAAGCTGGAGCAAGTCCAGAAGAGGGTGACCAAAATGGTGAGAGACCTGGAAGCCATGCCCTATGAGGATAGACTTAGAGAGCTGGGCGTGTTTAGTCTGCAGAAGAGAAGGTTAAAAGGGGACATGATAGCCATGATTAAATATTTGAAGGGATGCCATGTAGAGGAAGGAGAGGGCTTGTTTTCTGCTGCTCCAGAGACCAGGACAAGGAGCAATGGATTCAAGCTGCAGGAAAGGAGATTCCACCTGAACCTCAGGAAGAACTTCCTGACAGTCAGGGCTGTCCGGCAGTGGAATCTGCTGCCTCGGAGTGTAGTGGAGTCTCCTTCTTTGGAGGCTTTTAAGCAGAGGCTAGATGGCCATCTGTTGGGAGTGCTTTGAGGGTGTTCCTACATGGCAGGGGGTTGGACTGGTTGGTCTCTTCCAACTCTACATTTCTAGCCAGGGTCAGACCTGTTCCTGTGCCCTTCCAAAGGGCTCCTTACATCTCTGTAAGACAGAAGATTAGATGTCAGTGACACTTTATCAGTTATAATCATACTTGGAAGAATTGGAAAGGGAAGTTTCAGCTTGTGTGTGCCTATGAAATAATAACAATGCAACAGAGTATGCATGTGGTGGTCATAGTGAGGAGAAGAAAAATGATGCTGAGATCCAAGGAGAATAAGGGAGAGATAATAGGCCAGATTCTGTGTATTGTGGACATTGAATGTCACCTAGGCCTAAACAGCAGTGATGAAGAAAAAGAATCACAGCTTTTGTCCATGAAAAAAAGGAGGCTTCCAACAGCAGACTTCCTCCTCTGCCACCTGGAACCACATAGTTCTGCTGTAATTTATTAAATAATTGCTAAAACTGATAATGTTGGGATAGATGGACAATTAATATCTGAGTTATGTCTCTACTCTTACCTTATTTATTTATACTCAACTTTTAAAAATAGTCTTCTAAAGTAACTTACAATGCAAACATAACAACAAAACTTTTTTTTAATTAAACAAAGTCAAAAATAACATTTCAACATTTCACTGATGGATACTGGGACACCTGTGTCCAAGCAACATCACAATGTGGTCAAGACAGCAAAATTTATTAACGAGGTAGAATGCACAAGATAGGAGAGGTGGCAGCAGTTTGCTTTTGCCCAAGCCTACTGGCAAGGGCAAGATTCTACTCTCTATTCTCCCCTCCCTGCTGAGTCAATTGAGTGGAAACCACTTTTGCAGCAATGTAATCTGCAGTAGTGGAAGTAAGCCATTACAAAGGGGGAAATGGGAGGGAGAAACTGGGACATTTTAAAAACAACTGAAAAAATGTGAAAGCAGAGGATGTTCCTGCCAAAATGGGACAGTTCAGGAGTATAAACAAAAAGACTAAGAGGGTGCTCCAGCATTAAAACTAGCAGAAAAGTGTAGAATATTAATCATGAAAGGCCTTCTGCAATAGAAGAATGTTCAAATACAGGATAGACATTGAGAGGAGGAGGGGGAGGAAGAGGAGGAAGCATGTGGGAGTTTTGCCAAGAGAAAATACGTTAGTTGTGAACACAGTTCAACTATAGATTTACCTGAAGCAGGGACTTCCCTTCATTCTCCTGATTAGCATTCAGTTTCATTGGAGAACTCTTGACTTTTGATAGTTTTACAATGGGAGCTTTTGTCCACGTAGTCAACACCATCCATAATTTTATGTATCTTCATTTTGTCAACCCTTCCCTTTCCTGGAAACTAGAAAGCTCCAAATAACATGACATTTCATTGCAGGGGAGTTGCTTCAGATCTCTGAACATTTTAGCAGTTCTTTTCTGCATCTCCTCCAGCTATCTCTTTAACTGATTTAAGTCACTACGAAGTGATCATTCTGTAACAGTAAGGTGTGTTTGCGTCTGTATCTGTGTATTTGTGAGTGTACTTCTGTCTGCCTGTGTGTTATTGGCATATATATTTATCAGAGCAATTAACAAACAGATAGCAAAACACTTCAGTTTTTGCCTTCTTCAGTTGTTGAAAACAAAAGTATGCTGCATCCAAGGTGGCAGTTTAGGACACTCTGCTGCCAACATTCTTAAGTGGAGGATGGTGTTATGTACTGTCCTCTAGGCTGAGACCACAAGGTGTTAAAAGTCTTAAGTCTGTGAATCCAGAAATTCTCCCCAACATCCAAAATACCTGAAAAAGATTACACCTCAGTCTTATACCCAGACAAATCAGAAAGGCTGTAGTGTTCCCATCAAACTTCCTGGCCAGGATTACAGATGAGAAAACATTTTATTAACATGATGTCCTAAATCTAATAGCTAATCCAAGCTAAAGCAACTCCATTCAATCAATGGGAATTTAGTAAGTCAACACTTAGGCAAGTTCCATTGAATAAATGGGTCTGCTCTGGTTGGGGCATACAATTGGATTTAGGCCACTATATTTTACTATATAAATACAATATATGTATCAATCACTCTGTAACTTATGTTCTCAGAGTATGTTGGGATAACCAGTTAAAACACAAAATAAATGCCCAAAAGGGACCAGAAAGAGCTCCAATCTGAGTGAATGGGTTATAAATGAGAAATGAAGTTCAATGTAAGTAAATGCAAAATTATGAATATGCAGACAAATAAGTAAACAAACTAAAATTTATAAATACACAGATCTGAGATGACATAGACTTAGCAGGAAAAGGTTCTTGGGCTCATAGTGAGTAATTCAACAACATTGCACGTAGGAGATGTGAAAAAAGGGGGAAATTCAATGCTAAGGATCCTTAGGGATAAACAATGAAACTACCAATGTGCTACTAAGCTATGGTGTAACCATGCATACAAAGCATGACATTTCTCAAAAAGTGTTCATTGTAGGATATTTAACTGTATTTTACTACCCTGGTGTTTGAGAAGGGAATCACTTGCTTTAAATGGAGCAATTACAGGAATTTCTTGAAGTCTAACAAGAGGAATAGTTGGGAAATCCACAAACACTTCTATGTCCCCAAAAGACACCCTTTCTACATGTTTCTTATATGGAGGGACCTTTCCACACCTTACCTTTCTCCAGCGCTGGGGTGCGGAGATCGCGTGAGCAGCCTCCGGTGAGAGGCTCTTACATCCCTGCTGCTTCAGCTCCGCACGAGCTGCCTGCTCGTGCAAGAGCCCCGCCTCTTCCTTCTGCAGTGCAGCCTGGGAGTTTCTCAGGCTGCGCTGGGGCAGGAAGCATGACCGGTGCAGCTCCACAGGCTCCGCACACCAGGTAAGTGCACGAAGGGCCCGGGAGCAATGTGCGATTATGCACCATTTTCGGCTTCCAGCCGAAAATGGATGATCGGCGCCTGCCGGCCCCTGGAGCATCACACGATTGTGTGCAGATCGCTCCTCACAATTATGCGACGATCAAGGGGCCCTTTCGCATGGCAAATGCCGTGCGAAAAGGGCCAAGATTGTGCAGTGCTGTGATCTTGAAGAATGTGCAACAGGAACATAGAAAACTTCTTCATACCAAATCAGACCATTGGTCTGTCTAGATTCGCTTGGCTTAAAACTATCTGAAAGATCACATTTTCCTATAGGAGCCAGTCTGAAATAATTTTTGCACAGCATTTGCCATGTGAAAGGGCACCTGGAGCATCGCGCGATTGTAAGGAGCGATCTGCACGAAGCACTTACAATCACACGACACTCCAGGGCCTGCCAGGCGCCACTCATACATTTTTTTTCATTTTCGGCATTCAGCCAAAAACGGTGCATGATCGCGCATTGCTCCAGGGCCCCGTGTGCACTTGCCATGCGTGCAGAGCTTCCGGAGCTGTGCCAGTCGTGCTTCCTGACCCAGCACAGCCTGGGAAACTCCCAGGCTGCACTGCGGAAGGAAGAGGCAGGGCTCTCACGCTGCCTACTCGGGAGCAGGCAGCTCTTGCGGACCTGAAGCAATCGGGACATGAGAGCCTCTTGCTGGAGGCTGCTCATGCGATCCCTGCACCCCAGCTCCACAAAAAGGTAAGCTGCAGAAAGGGTCTGAGTTTTAAGATCTTTGGTGGATCTTTCTCTCATTCTCACTGTGATTGCAGACATATCGGATAAGGACACAGGAGAGGGCCTTCTCAGCAGCTGCTCCCAGGCTGTGGAACTCCTTCCCACAGCTTTGCTTGGCTCCCTCTCTGCTTTCTTTCTGCTGGCAAGCAGACATTATTACTATTGTTATTATTATTATTGTTGTTGTTGTTGTTGTTGTTGTTAAGGCAAGCTTTTGCCTCTTCACTCATTGTAGCAGCAGGGTTTTTTAATGAAGCGTACTGTGCTTTTACCTTTTTTACTATGCTCTAAATGTGTTTTAACTCTTAACTTGGTGCTTCTAACATAACTGTTTGTATTTTTAAAAACTTTTATATTAGTAAGATTTTAGCTCTCCTTTCTTTTGAGTTGTTGTAAGCCACTTTGAGCCAGGGTGCTGTAGTGATTAGAGTGTTGGACTAGGACTTTGGAGACCAGGGTCTGAATTCCCACTCAGCCATGGAAACCCCTTCAGTGATCTTGGGCAAGCTACATTCTCTCAGCGTCAGAGGAAGGCAAAGGCAACCCCCCACTGAACAATTCTTGGCCATTTCCGCACTAGATTATGATTCCATGTTCACATCCTATGGAATCCTGGGGTTTGCAGTTTCGGGAGGGGGCGGCTGGCCCCTCCCTAAACTGCAAACCCCAGGATTCCATAGGATGTTGAAAGTGGAATCATAGCGCTATAACAGTCCAATGCAGAAATGGCCCTTGTCAAGAAAAGCTTATGGTAGGTTCAAGTTAGGGTAGCTGTAAGTCAAAACAACCTGAAGGCACACAACAAAAACAAAGCCACTTTGGGTCCTTAGTCTCAGGTGAAAGGTGGGATATAAATTAATTAAATAAAGAAATTAAATCAAACCAATCAATCAATCATAGTTGGGAGGCAATTCGAAGACACACACACACACAGTGTCTGTGTCAGGGATGGATAATGTGTTTTTCAACTGCAACTCCCAGGGCTTCTTGTATACTGAAGGCACAATTCAAAACTGTGCCAGTAAGGAGGGAAAATGGCAGATGTCTAAAGAAACCAGAATGGTTGACTGAAGAACAATCAGCTGAGCGAAGTGTTAAAAGAAACATGTACAGGAAATGGAAGAATGGTGAAACCACCAAGGAGGAAGTCAAGCAAATAGCCAGGATATGTAGGGAGAAGGTCAGAAAAGCTAAAGCACAGAATGAACTCAGGCTTGCCGAGATGTTAAAAACAATAAAAGAGCTTTTTTAGATATGTCTGCAGCAAAAGGAAAAACAAGGAAATGGTAGGGTCGCCTTGTGGAAAAGATGGCCAATTAATAATGGAAGGGAAGAGAGAAGGCAGAACTACTCAACACCTTCTTTGTCCTGCTTTGTTCCAAGTATTCTGGGAGGAAATCAGGCAATCTCCCCAAAGTATTATTGTGCTGATGACCTGTGCTTATGTGGCTTTCCGAGGTTTCGTTTGGAGACGTGACCTGTCTATGCACCAGCCCGGTCACCTCTGGCTCAGATGCATATACTCCCCGGGATGGGGTCTGCTAGCGGGGTTACAGTTCAATCAACCCAAATCTAAGCAAACAAAAGTGTACACCACTTTGCTTTCATTTGCTTAGAATAGGATTGTGTATCTAACCTTCTTTCTGGGCTCCTTAGAAGAATGGATTACGTATGGGGGGAACTGTACCAGCAACTACTACTTCATAACTCAACAGGGATGTTCCACAATTTCTTTCCTGCACCAGTATATAATGTGTAAATAACTATGCCTGTAAGGACCAAACCAAATTATGTTCCTCAAGAAAATGCAGGAGTGGATATGGTGTACCCCTAGGCCATATGTGGTCTCCAAGACTATTTTGCCACTTATACACTGGCAAATACAGTATTAAAAGTCTGTTGTATAATATGAAATTTAAAGCTACTGAATTTGAAAAGCCTTGATTAATTTATAGGCATGTCATATACTTCTGATCTACAAATAGATGATTTTAGTGCAGACATATCCGAAGTCTGATAAATGTCTTTCTTCAGACATAGACTCTCACACTCTGCACAGGGATGGCAGGTATGAGGAGGCACTGGATCCTGTCTGGTTTTGGAAGCTAAGCAGGGTCAGGTGTGGTTAGTGCTTGGGTGGGGAAACAACAAGGAATACCAGGTCCCTATAGACTATATTTCAGAGAAGGACAATGATGAAACACCTCTTGAGTATTCCTTGTCCCAGTAAAACATCTAAAATTCATGGGATTACTATAAGTAAACAAGTGACTTGAAGACACAAGTCTTATATCTTGATTGTACTTAAGTCTATCATTATTGAAAGACATTGGATACAGACAATAGAATCTACTGGTACAGCTTTACCTGAAGTCTTCCATTTCATTCTGGGAGTGGAAGTTGTGTTTTTAAACATGGGGGGGGGTGATATATAGAGAAAAATGTGTCACACGTTTTGGGCTGAATTCACCATCCTGACATGTTCCTTTTTGTGCTCAATGAAATGCTGATGTGAGGGGATCTTCAGAAATGCATCTCTCCCTGCAGTGTAATGTGGTATTGTCCAGAAAAGTCTTACCATTTCATTCTGATGGATGTGTGTAATTGTAGGCCATGTTACTGATGATGATAATGCAGCTAAACAATGAAAAAGAAGAAGAAAGAAAAGCAAAGAAGACAGAACAAGCTACCTATTCTTTAAGGCACAGGTTGTTCTAGGAAAAGACCCTTGGTGAGATCCAAGCCTTTCTGGGATCCTTGCAGAAAGCTGATCTGACTTAGTGGTTGATGGGCTGGACCTTGAACTAGGGAGGTCCAGGTTCAAATCTCTGCTTTATTACTAAGCTCACCTGCCGAGTTTAAGTCAGTCACTCACCTCATCTTGACTTCCCTTTCAAAATTGTCAGGAGGAAAAAGTGGGAAGGCAAGGGAAAGCACAGGGACTTGACTTGAACTCAATGCAGGAAAGGTGGGATATCACTTGAAGCAATAAGTAATGAAATTAGTGAAATTATCTGCGCCAACTCCTATCACTGATTCAAAGACACAGCCCTGTTTGTCTGGATCGGTTTGCCAAGGGGTCTTGTAGCATTTTGAGGCTGAAAGAACTTCTTTCTCTTCCTGAAAGCCATTTCCGCACTAGCTGTTACAGCGCTCTTTTCCACTTTCAACATCCTGTGGAATTCTGGGGTTTGTAGTTTACTGAGACCAAAGAGCTTTCTGGCTGAGAATTCTAAATGGCTCTCCCTAAACTGCAAATCCCGGGATTCCATAGGATGTTGAAAGTGGAACAGTAGCAATAGTAGTGCAGAAATGGTCTTAGTCTCAAAGGTGGTACAAGAACCTTTTGCATACTGTGTGCTAAAAATGATGTGAGTAGCTCCCCAGCCCTCCTAAATAAAAAGAGAAGGCCTTGAGTTGATTGCAGAGGTCCCAACCAGCCCTTGGAATCAAGCGGAGAGTGATTGCTAATTTTGGCATCATGATGTTATAATAAAAATGGTTTCTTTTAGGGGAGGGATTGCAGGGCTAGGAAATCATCCGTGAAATGGATTTAGACGGTGTTGGGAAGGACTCTCAATGAAGACTCAATAAAGTCGCTCTCTGCAGAATACGGACTGACTTCGGACTCTCCCTCTTGATTTAGGTGGTGACCTCACCAAACATGCTTAGCACTGCCATGGACCTAGGCCATCTTTTTTCAGCAGGTCCCAGGGGAGCTCTCTGCGCTTGATTTTTAATTCGATTCTGGGCTTTCTTACTTGGGAGTAAACCGCTTCCCTTTGAAAAAGGTGGGATTTAGGTCCGAAAAAATCCTTACACAAAGATCTCCGAGAGCCTTAGGGCTTCTTGGAAAATCTGACAAATTTTAGTTGGCCTACAAGTTTTCCTGGGCTTCTTCTGTCCCGTAAAATGCTGTAGGACTTTCCGGCCGTTTCCGCACTAGCCTGTTATAGCGCGATGATTCCACTTTCAACCTCCTCTGGAATCCTGGGGCTTGCAGTTTCGGGAGGGGCCGGCTGGCCCCTCCCGAAACTGCAAACCCCAGGATTCCAGAGGAGGTTGAAAGTGGAATCATCGCGCTATAACAGGCTAGTGTGGAAACGGCCTCCCAGTACCTCCCGCTGCAAACGCGGAAAAGATCGCCGGTCGATTCGCCGGCCGCGGGAAAGGGAGAAGTCGGCTTTGGCGTGACGTTGGGGAAGAGGATCTTTTAACCTGTGAGCCATGCGAGGGGAAGGGAGGGCGGGATCCCAGTTCAAGGGAGATGCGCGTTTTCCACCACCGTCAGGACGCCAGAGAAGAAAACACCAACTTGGGACAGAGCTGTGCCCAGCCGCCGGTGGTTTCCCGTTCGGAGATGCGATAGGACGGCGGTCCGGGAATGGAGGCGGGAGAGGACACCCAGCGGGGTTCTGTTTTTGTGTTTTTTCCTGTCCGCTGCTAAGAAACTGCACCTGCAGCTTCAAACGGCTCAGGCGACGAGGCTACAAGAGTTTGGAAGGCCGGGGCCCGGCCTGGGCTTGGCTTCCCTGCAGGAAACGAGAGCCCAGCTCTGCAGCTGCTGGCCGGCAAGGCTGAAACGGAGCCAGCTGGGGAGAGGCCTCGCTCCCGGGGAAGAGCAAGCGGGGAGAGAGGGGGCGACGGAGGAGGACCAGCCTTCCTTTTTTCCTGTTCATCCCGACCTGTGTCTGGAACCGGATCCGGGCGAGCTTGGATGAGAGATTCCCATCCCTGAACAGATGCACACTCAAAGGACTTGCTGTTGTTAACTGCCTTCAGGTCGACTTCTGGGGACCCCATGAATGGGAGACCACCGAGTCACCCTACCCATAACCGCCCTGCTCAGGTCTTGCAGACTCAGGGCAGCCCTGGCTTCCTTGATCGACTCCATCCTTCTGTAAGGCGGTCTTCCTCTTTTCCTACTGCCTTCTTCTACCTTACCAAGCATTACGGTCTTTTTCTTGTGAGTCATGCGTTCTCCCCAGACGTCCAAAGTAGGACAGTCTCAGTTTAGGCATCTTGAATAAACCTTCCTTGGATGGATCAAGTTACCCTGCTCTCTGTTCTCCCGCTGTTCTCTAAGGAAGGGGTGGAGGCCCTCCCACCATCCTTGACCACTGGCCCAGAAGGCTAAGGCTAATAGCAATGGGAGTCCAGTAAGCGCGGTATTTGAGAGCTGGACTATGACCTTGGAGACCAGGGCCATTTCCGCACTAGCCTGTTATAGCGCGATGATTCCACTTGCAGCCTCCTCTGGAATCCTGGAGTTTGCAGTTTCAGGGGGGCCAGCTGGCCCCTCCCGAAACTGCAAACCCCAGGATTCCAGAGGAGGTTGCAAGTGGAATCATCGCGCTATAACAGGCTAGTGCGGAAATGGTCCAGGTTTCGATTCCCCGCTGGGTCATGGAAACCCACTGGGCACGTCACATACTTTCAGCCTCCAGACCCACCCCCCATCGGTTCGTCTTAGTCGGAAACGACTTTAAGTCACCCATGGACACGGCACCCCTTCTCCACCCCCGCTCTAGGAAGTGGTCTTTGGGATGGACGAGATGAACCGTCTGGGAAACCCGTGGGAGGGAGTTTCAAAGAAAGATCGTGAGTGGCAAGTGCCAAGGCGCTTCCACGCCCCTGGGCGGCGGTCATCTGTGCAGGCGCTTGTGGCGCGCTCGCCAACCAAGCCAAGCGCAAGTGGCCCTCCGCATGTGAGGCGCGCGCAGGGGGTGGCCCCGCACGTCGTGGATCTCAAATGGCACGCCCCTCCCGGGAGTGCAGATGCTCGGCAGACTTTCCGAGGAATCCTGGACGTGTCCTTCCTTTGCACACTAGCTCCTCACCCTTCTCCCCCTCTCGCGCACCCACGCATACACTCACATTTCACTGAAGACCGGAAGATCCTCATGAAAAAGGAAAGTAATCTTCCCAGACAGATTTCTAAATCATTTCTTTAGAAACCTCCGGGAAATCTAGTTCATCTCCCCATGAGGAGGAAGAAGCGAGGGAGGAAGGACTGAACTGGGGGATGGACAGACTTCTCTTCTTGATCTTCTAATTTCTAAAGCATCTTAATGAATCCTGGTCCTCCGGGGCTAATTCCCTTGTGTTCTTTGACTAGAGATGTCTTTTTGCCCCCACTCCTCCTTTTTTTAAGAAATGGGATTATTGACGAGTTTCTGAGAAACTGAGGATTAAACAACGCCATACAAATCTTGTCCATCCCCGAAAGGAGAGAGGAAGTCCCTTCTCTTCGAAGCAGACTGTTTTCTGATGATTTTTAGAAATACCCTTTTAAAGGAAAAAAGAAAGGAACCGGGGGAGGGTAAGCATACGGTCCGCAATTCTTGCTCGCTAATCAGTCCCATTGAGATCAGTGAGGCTTCAGGATGGGCTGATGGGTTTAGGATTGCGGCTAATGTGACAATGAAAAACACCTTGGGGGCATCTTGGGAATGGAATTAAATGGAGTGGAAGATTGATGATTGGGCTTCCGGGAGCGGGGGCAAGAGAGAGAATCCAGAGAGAAATGTCTTTTTAAGGCCCATGTGCGCGGTTTGCATTTCTTTCCAAGCCTGAAATCCTCACAGATGGTCCGAGAGCCACTTCTGAAAGGACAAACGTTTCTTGGGCCTTTTAGTCGGGAGAAATTGATCACAAGCAGTAATTGGATCAATAAAATCGGATAACCCTCCCCTGACCAATCCCCCCCCAAAAAAACGGAAAGAGAAGAGGCTTTTATTCCCCCCCCTCCTGAAATCTTGTAGAGATTTCATTTATTCTTTTATTTTCCATGGTTAACAATAGGAAAGAATTAAGTCCCAGAGTATCTCTTCTTCACGCTGTTCAGACGTTCCCTGCGTTTGCGCATCTATACAGGCACAAAACTGCTTGTTCGCTCGTTCCCAAGTATCCAGGGCCATTTCCACACTAGATTGTTAAAGCGCTATTATCCCACTTTCAACATCTTATGGAATCTTAGGGTTTGCAGTTTGCCTGAGACCGTCCCTAAACTGCAAACCCCAGGATTCCATAGGAGGTTGAAAGTGGAATCATAGCACTAGTGCGGAAATGGCTTAGTTTTTCCACAGTGACCATAGGCTAGGTTTGCTTTAAAAAAAAAAAACCCGATGTGAGTTCACTTCGATTATCAGAGGCAACGCGGTATTCGGTTCGGTCTTTCGCCCCAGGAATGGTCTAAGCCTGAACTGAGCCCGAGCGCCGAGGGATTTCTCAGACGGGAGGAGAAGCCAGAAGGCGAGGATCCTGGATCCAGCCCTTTCGCGCTTCCAGGAGGTCCGAGTGGAGAGAGCGCGCCTCCCCTACTCCTCCTGTCCCCCGCTTGGCAGGTCAGCCGCCTGCATTGGTCGCCAAAAGACCCTGAAAGAACTGGCAAGAGAGTTTCGCTTTTCTTGGCCGCTTTGGTTTTCACCGCTGGAAGACCCAGGCGGAGTTTGCCCCGTGGAAGCCCACGGAGAAATGATTTATCGAAATGGATCTGAATTCTCTCCGACCTGGAGCCTTTTTCTCTCATTCACACACACACTCAGGAACGCATGGGCATCCCTGCACAGAGGGATGGGCAGGCTTAGGACCTGGGGGATCTGCTTTAATCTGGACTCCCAGAAACCACGATTCGGATTCAAAAGTGTTGAGCCCAAGGAAGAAGGGTTTGAGGAGCAGGACTGAAGGGTCCATGTAAAAGACAAACCCAAACTCCTCCTGGTTGTCCCAGTTTTCTTTCAAATTTCATCAGGATTACATAGGGTGGGAATCATTTCCCTTTCGGTTCTAGTGTAACTATTGGAAGCCCGAAATCCTTACGGATCTACTGCCAAACATCCAGGGATCCAGCAGGATCCTCGTGATCTTCGCATTCCTTCAGGAGACCCTGAATGGCACCAGGGGAGAGGAAGGGGTGAAGAGACCCGCGTTCCTTTGCTTCCCGGCTCCTCGAAGTTCTTCAAGATCCGGTTCGGAATCGAGGAGGCTGCGAGTCCTCCGATGAAGGGGACAGGAACTGCTTCTCCCTTCAGAGCCTCTGCCTCCGCAGTCCTTCTGACCTCAGGGGAAGTCGCGCGAGGCTGCAAATCTCTAAAATAAACTCCGTAGACCGCCCTCGAATTTACTTCCAAGTAAACGTAACAAAGATCGCACTGGCAGCCTCCTTCAGGTTCGAGGCTACCACCCAGAGGGCAAAGCAAAGCGCAAACCTATTCCTGGCTGCTCAGATGTAAGCCTCCGGGGTTCAATGGGTTTTTACTCCCAAGAGAGAGTATTTCAGAATGAGAACTGACAACAGGATCCCGTATTTATTTATTATATAAATAATTATTTAAATAGGCAAACAAATAATCCTAGCCATGTTGTCTCGGAAGTAGATCCTAATAAGTTCCGTAGGCTCTGCCATCCTTCCGAGGCAAAACTTTTTAAAAAGGTTCATTTCAACTGTTTTTTAGAATTACAGGTTTATTACACACGTCTTTCAAAAAAAGATTGCAAATTAATAGGATTGGGGATGGGGGGGAGGTAGCCAAAAAAAAAAAAGACAAACCAAAGTCAGCCCAGTCCCAGTCCAAATTATTCACAGGGAATAATTATTCATCAAAATAATTTCAAGTAAATAAATAAATAAATAAAACCTTTTATTCTTAACCTCGTTTCCTTTCAGTAGCTGTCTCTTCTTATGGGGAAAAAAGTTATTCTCCGGTTCTAAAAATGTTGGAGTGGTTAGTTCCAACGTACCTATGAAATCCATAGAGAAAAAGAGAGTTACAACCCAAGGAAGGGGTTTTCTGTTATTCTTCCCGCTTCGTTTGATTTCAGTTAATCAAGTAACGCTCAAGCATTACAGTGACATTAATAAGAGGAAGGGGTAATTTTATTTAAAGTGAATTATTAATGGATTATTAATTTATTAATATCAATTAGGTTATTACATTATGAATTTAATCTTAGACTACCTTTATTACCGTGGGATGCCTAGCCTGTCGCACGACTCCATAAATCTGTGCTGTAATGGTTACGGAATTATTTTGGCAAGGTGACTGGCTCTTGTTATAGGTTTTTATGATGTTGTAATCGGCTTTGACTACGGGCTACCATGCAAAAGCAGCGGACAAATAGGCATCCTCAAGAGGACGAGGATGCCCATCATCTCTCCGCCCCCGCCCTCGGACTTCACTCCCAAGCACAGGAAGAAGGAGCGAATCCCATTAAAATTCACTGGCGCTTGAGTCTTAGCCAGGATGAACCGGCTCTCGGCTTAACCCTTGCGCCGTGACTGGCAATGGCGGATCAGGACCTCCCAGCTGGAATTCAGCTTTCGGTGCGCCTGGATCCCGATCCAGCCGATCTTTCAGCCCTCAGACTGAAGGACTCTTAGTCACGCGCAACAACATCTGTTTTTAATCTGTAATTTTAATATATGTTTTTAATTGTGTTTTTAAAAATTATTGGGTTTTTTCTAACTCAATCTATGAGCCGCCTTGGTTCCCAATCTGGGAGAAAGGCAAAATATTAGATAGATAGATAAATAAATAAATAAATGCAACTTAGAGGGTAAATACACGGAAAAAAGTACCGGGGCTTTTAGAACCACCCCGCTTCAGCTGACAGCCCTTGGAATCGGGGTTCGCTCCCCGCAAAGAGGTGGGGGAGAAACGGGTTGCCGCTTTCACACGGCACCAGTGCGTTCCTGATTCCTTTCCGCGTTAAGAGATTCTCTTTCAAGAGGGCGGCTTTGCGCCTGCGATCCGCGGTGAGGCACACCTCTGTCCAAACAGTGATGGAAAGCGAAGAAAACAAATTATTTCTTCCAGCGTGGAACCGGTTCACGTGAGAACGGTCCCCCGCTTCCTTGCCCTCATTCAAGCGCGCCGGAGTAAGGTTTTCGAGTGGAGAAAAACAAACGAGTTCTCCAAACCGTCCAAGAACCCGTCGCTTTCAACATGAATTTACTTTGAGGGAACTTTCCTTACGACCCCGGGAGCTCCAGGGTCAAGAGCGATCCGGACGAGTTTTGCAATGGGATCGTGATTAAGGGTGGTTTTGCTGCCCGATTTCTACTCAGGTTTTAAAAACGCTCTCGAAAAGATCAGGGGGCTGCCGGTGTAGTTGACGTAAACGGAGTTTCTCCCTGAAAAACGACCTTCTGCGGGGGTGGGGATGGGAGACATGCCTTCTCAGGATTTGTGAAAGAAAGTCCACCTCCGCGCACTGCTTCCCCACGTTTCCCCATTTTTATACCCGCCCCCCCGCCCTGGTGTTGTGCTGGGCAGAGTGGAAGCCCGCGGAAGAGAAACCAAAGGCTTCTCCTCTCTCAAGCCCGGGCGGTGAAGGGCCGGAGGAGAGTTAAGCCGTCCCTCAATACTGTCTATCAGCCCACGCCTTTGACCCATTTCAGGACGATGCCTCAGGAACCAAAGGCATGGGGCCGGGGGCGGGGACGCAGAGCATCCGAGAAATCACTAACGACGGCGAGGGAGGGAGAGGCGCCCTGGAGGCTCAAACCTGCCCCTCTTTTCTCCAACGTCCGACCTGGCGCGCAAGTGATTGTGGTGGGCTGGAGGCGGGGGCTCCTCCTGGGAGCTGGAAGGGGCGCAGAGGGTCGTCAATTTGCTTCAGGAATGGGGCGAGGGCAGCACTGCATCCGCTCGAGGTCTCCCGGGTGGGGAAAGGCTCCCTCTGAACCGACGGGGGGCTGAAGGAGGGGCGAGAGGGGGCTGTACTGCTTCTGCGCGGGAAGCTGGGTCGTGGGGACGGAAGAAGAAGCGTGGAAGAGGCTCTTAGGAAGAAACTCTTGTGTACGCTTGGGAGGGAGGATGGGCCATTCATATCAAGGGGACGAACAGGCTTTCAAGGTACTGAGCTGGGCTTCCGAGTCGTGGGCGGCGATCCTATACCCAGGCGCCTCAATGGACCCCACGGGACAGCCTTCGGAGCAGACGCCCACCAGACTGGCAGCGGTGGGACGTTTCCCCTGGTGCCTTCGAGGCACGCAAGGAGGACGTGGAAGAAGCTATTTCCTTCACTTGCGAGCAAAGAAGCTTCGAAGGAATCTATTTACTCTGATGTTATTTCCGAGTATCATTTACGATTAGAAGAAGGCCGCCTTCTGGCTAAGCGAATGTGATCAACTAAATCGGTGCAGCACTTAGACCGGGGGCGGAGATGTTAGACCTCAAACCTCAGTCAGTCCAGAGTGGAGGGTAATGGGAACTGCAGTCCAACAACATCTGGAAGGTCACCTGATCCCCACTCTGAAACTATACCAAGTAGCTCCGTGCTGTTTCCACAGTGTGGGTGGGGAGGGGTTTGGGTCTGCTGAGCAAACTCTTGCTGACTGGCGCGGACACTGCGTGCAGGGCAAGGGAGCGGGAGGTCACATTTGGGGGATATAACACCCAGGAGAGGGCGCCGGACCTTGGATAGCCAAGACCAGGAAACAAGGGCAGGGCGACGGAAGGGAGGCTGGGTTCATCCCTTGCCCTCAGGGTGTTAGCTAGATCAGGCCACTCGGAATGTAGAAGTCGGCCCCGGGCCCCCTTCGCTAAGGAAGAATTTCCACCTCACCGCATCTCTTTTTGCGATTTTAGTTGACCAGCAGCCGGAACTACAACTTAGTCCCTGAAGCAGCCCGATCCTACTAGCCCGATTTATTGATTACTCGCGAGCCAGGCTTACACTGAGATCCATTCCCAGGGGACTCATTCACAAGGAGCGTGAGCCTCCCGGGACACGTGCTTCCCCGTCCTGTGGAATGAAGTCCCTACTAGGCGGGTTCCAGGTCGCAGCTCGAAACCCCAGGCCACGTATTGACCGGGGGCGAGTTCTTCTGTGGATTTCCCACAGAGCGCCCCTTCGAGCTGGAGGGAGGGAGGGAAGGTGGGCGGGCGAGAGCGGAAACCGCGTTTCCCGGGCCGCTCCATCCCCTCCAAAGCCTCCCTTCTCTCCCACCGCCACCTTTGGATGGCTCCACTTTAGCCACCCGCCGGTGTCGCCTTTCCACGTGGCCCCGTCGAGTCCAAGAAGCCCCATCCCTCCGCTCCCCCTCCCGGGCCCATCCTCGCTCCGTCTCCAGGCCCTTTCCAGTCCTCGTTCTTCGCTACCAGACCCTGCGCGGGGATCCCCGATCTCTCTTCCCAACAGCTCGGAAGGGAGAAAAAAAAGAGCGAGGACGCCAGGGCCAAGCCGCCGGCCGGACAGCCTCCGACACCGAAGCATCTCCAAAAGCCTCCCAAGCCCGTCGGTTCCTAACCTTTCCGCCGCCCCTGCCTCTTTCACGGCTCATTAGCCAATAAGAATGGCTAATCGCCTCCCGCAGTTCCCCGCTCCCCGCCCCACCGGGGAGGCCCGCCTCACCATTGGCTGGCTTTGATCAACAAAAGGGGGGCTAATTACCATGCGGCAGGCGGCTCTTATAGGCTCGGAGGGGTGCCAGTCAGGCGCGCCTGTTTCTCCGCCCTCCCAGCGCTCCGGCTTGGCTGGCAGGCGAAGGCGCGCTCGCCACTCGCGCTCTCGGTGGCTCCGGAGCGGACGATGCCGCGCTGCTGAGAAGCCTCCGTCGCGCCCCTCTCCGCCGCCGCCGCCGCCCCTCCCGCCCCCTCGCACCCCGGGAGCCATGGTGCCGGGGTTGCCGCCCGCGGGCTGCCGCCTATGGGCCAGCTGCTGCGCCTGATCGGCGGCCGCCTCCCCGATGCTCCCGGCGCCCTCGCCTCGCCGCCGCCGCTGCTCCCGCCGGGGCGAAGGAGGCTGCTGCTGCTGCTGCTCTTCATCATGCTCGCCCTGTGGCTCTGCATGGTCTACTCGTGCGCCGCCGGACCCTGCGCCTCTGCCGCCGCCGCCGCGCCGGGGCTGTTCCTGCTGGGCTTCTCCTCCTCCTCCTCCTCCTCCTCCCCGCCGGCTCGGCGGGCGCACAACCCGGCGCTCGCAAAGTTGCTGCTGCTGCGGGCGCCGGGCGCCAAGGGCCAGCCGCTGAGCCCGGACCCGGAGAGCGACGACGAGGACGACGGGGGCGGCGGGAGCGAGGACGACGACGCCGGGGCGAGCAACGGGGCGGCGGCGCCGGAGGCGTCCAGCGCGCTCTCCAGCTTCCTCAACGGCTCCGGCACCAAGCGGCTGCCCCAGGCGGTGATCATCGGCGTGAAGAAGGGCGGCACCCGGGCGCTGCTGGAGTTCCTGCGGGTGCACCCGGACGTGCGGGCGGTGGGCGCCGAGCCCCACTTCTTCGACCGCAACTACGAGAGAGGACTCACCTGGTACAGGTACGCCCGGAGCCTGGGCGGAGGTGGCCCACGGAAGCCTGCGAGAGGCCGGAGCTCGCCCGCCGCCGTCTCCTTCCAACGGGAGGGGGAGGTGGGGAACAAAGCTCACCCCTTCCTCTGGGCTTCCCTTTGGGGAGGCCGGGAGGGTGTTACCGCCGCAGCGGGCCTGGGGCGCCGAAAGAGCCCCGCGTCCTCCTCGCCCTCGTCCGGCCACCGCTTCTCTTGCAAAATCTGGCTTAGGGCAGCCCTCTCTCTCCCGCTTGACGGGTCTTGGGTGGATGGCGAGGGGTTCGAGGGCCGCGAGACGCGTTGAGCCCCGTCCGAGAGATCTTGGCCGAAGAGTGGCGCTCCTCCTTGTCTTCGGTCTTGCGCTCCCCGTAAACCCGACCCTTGGAGTTCGCGAAGCGGATTGAGAGGGTTCCCCTGAACTCGCGAGTCCCGTCCTTCCTACTTTCCGTCTTTCGCGCGTCCTCCTCCCGCGCCCCGCTTCCCTCCACCCGGGACCCTTGTTTTAGACGAAGGGAAACGAACGGGGAGTTGGCATTGACGAGGGAGCGGCGGGCGGAAAGCGGACCCTGCTTTCCCGTTTCAATGACTTGGAGTTACCCCTCCAACCTCGCGGTCCTAGTTTAGAGACCTCTTCGGGGGGGGGCTATTAGGATCGCGGCGGCCTCCCCTCAGCCCCGCTCCCCACTTTGCGCTTGTAGTGCCAGCAGTGCGGGGCGCCCGCGCTCCTCAGGGTCGACGGAGGACTCTCGTGGTTCCCACAAGTGCTGCCCGGGCAGTTCTGCCAGACGGGTGCGCGGGTTTGGTGAGGAGGAGACCTGGCGGTGGGGGGGGGGCAGAAGGGCGCCTTTCATCCATTCTCGTTCACATGGGCCGGTCGAGAAGGGGAGTCACTTTCCCCCCACCCCGGTCAAAGGTAAGCGCGCGGTCCCGCGCGGGCAGCGACGAGTGTCGCCTACAGTATCCGAGCCGTGTCTCTTACGGGCGGGCAGGAAGGCAGCACCGCCGCCGCCACCGCGGGAAGGCAGTGAACTCTGTTGGGCAGAAGGGAGCATTGCAGCCCCCGCGACGCCCGCCCGCCCGCCCGCCGAGGGCCCGCAGTCCCGCGCCGGGGCATGGCCCTCAGAGGTGGAAGCCGTCCCTCAAAGCCTCTCGGCGCCAAGTTGGTCGCGCAGGCTCCGCGCTTTTAGGATGAGGCGCGTGCCTCTGAGGGAGCTTTGAGTCGGCTCAGGTGGGGAGGACTGAGGGCGGGAGCGAGGCCGCGTGTCCTTTCCCGCGACTGAACGCTCCGAGGGCCTCCTCGCGAGAGGCATCGCCCGCGAGGTCCTGCCGCAGCCTGGCTTAGGCCGCCCAAAGGGTCGGGTGCGCGCGCGCGTTGTTCCCAACCTCGACACCCCCCCCCCAGCTTCGAGTCCGCCGGCTTCCTCGTCGGTGCCCTCGCCCGCTTCTGTCGTGGCCTCCTCACCCCGGCCCCCCACTCGCTCCGCAGGACTTTTCCTTCTAACCAAAGCCTTGGGGAGGGCGGAGAGAAGAAAGGCCGGGGTCCGAAAAGGGAAGAAAGGGAAGACCGAGGGTGCGCCCCGGGCTCTCTTTATTCCGAGGAAGCCAGCTGCGGGGACGGAGACCGAGTTTTCCCTCAGAGGGGGAGGTTCCTTCCAGCTGCTGCTTCCTGAGGCCTGGGAGGCAGAGCGCCCGGTAGAAAGAGGAGGGGAAGGAGACAGGTGACAGCTCCTCCGCCGACGGAGAGCGAGGGAGGAGGGGGCTGCGTCTTCCGGCACTTTGAACTGAGGTGGGGAGGGGGAGGAGGAAAGTGGAGAAGAGGTGCCCCCACCTTGCATGACAAAGGGATAGCATTTGGTAGGTGGGATGAAAAGGGAGACACAGACCCAAGGTAGGCGAAGGGACGCGTGGGAAGCCCTTGACCCTGAGCGTGGCAGTGTGTGCAACAGCAGATAAAAGGCTAAAGCACTTTGCCCTGTGCACGCCTACCTGGATTGGTGCTGAGGGAGGTCATATTTGTTCAGAAAAGTCAGCCTTCGGTTCCTTTGTTTTGGACTTTGCAGTCTGGTTTTGAGACCAAGAACACTGGCGGTTGTGCAGCTTGAATTCTCCTCCCCTTCCCCAAAGTTTGCATAACTTTTATGGAATGTGAGCAGAGAGTGGGTTTAGTGGAAGCCTTCAACAGAGGAGTTCAGATCAGCTGTGCTCAGTATACAGAAAACTGCTCTTTTCAATGCCTTCAGCTCTATATATTAAATATCAGAGAATGAAAGCATCTGTAATGGGCTCATCAGAGTGGCAATATGCAACAATTAAAATCATACCCAGTGATATCTATACACTGATTTTTTTAAAAACAAAAAAATAAAACTATTCTTCTGCCTTCAGTAAGGAGAACCTGAGATGTCTCTTGAAGTAAAAGTGAAACTAAATGGTAGAAATATAAATAAAAGCCCAGTCATCAATCCTCATCCCCCCTTTTGGGGTACTTCCCGGGTTGCAATTAAATCTGAGTAAGCAGGTCAGGAGGATTGGGCCCATTGTTTGTAGATCTGCGATCTTCTTGGCTCCTTCCTCTTTCCTCTTCAGGTCTTTTGAAACTCCCACATCCCAGGGCTGCTTCAAGCTTTGATTATATGAATGCTGGTGCTAATTTTGTTAGCTGAGTCTGCAAGGAGCCGGGATCTCTTGTTATACTGAATGGACATATATTTAAGGGAGATGGTTTCAAAAAGATCCTCCCCAAATTGCAACTTGTAGCTAATGAGCAAAGCTGTCAGGAAGATGAGAACCATTAAGTGTTGCTGAAGGGAACTAGGGAAAGTTTCCAGCTAGTCTAGAAGATGGGGGTGGGTGGAATGGGGATTTGCTTTTTAAAAACCTCTTCATTTAAGACTCTGTCTCTGTGTGGCCTAGATGGTCACACTATTGGGGGTAACTACAAATCTGACATTTCTCCGGTTCTTGCTCTAATGCACCTTTTTAAGCAGAATGTTTGAAAAGCTATATCTCTGTAAACAGAGATTTGGATACCAAGCACCCTGAAGTCTGAAACTATATGTATTTTTTTTAAAAAAAAAAGTATGGATGATAAGTGAGTCATTTGTCTCATGTTTTTGTTAATCAATGTAATACATTTATAACTCTTCTAAAGTTCTTTGAATAGTTCAATTAAAAGTAATGGTTTAATGCCATTGAAGTTCTGCCTCATAGGAGATCTAGAAATGCGTTGCAGCATCGTGCATGGCTGTGACATAGGTAATGCCAACAGCATTTTTTTAAAAAATGCCTTTTGATCAAACATGAATTACCAAATTTTACAGGCTTAATAGGTAGTGTCATTCTAATTTATGTGTGACCTTAAAAGTTGTGGCTTCTAGTTGTGTAAACAGAGATGATATATAGAGCTAGTTACTCAAACTGAAATATTTTCATGTTCTGAAGAACAAAACTATATGGATTATTGAGGGGTTGATGGAAGATAGTTTTGGCAGATTTTGGAAAGATGTTGACTAGTGAGAATAGCTGTAGAACAGGGAATGAGGTTTGCAGGGATGCCATTTTGCAATTTTTGATGAAGCTTAATACTGGGATTATTAGCATAGATCTCATGCTCCTTCCCTTACTGTCTGGCATATTTCCTTCCTGTTTTATACGTGCAGCATAATAGAGTTTGCCTTATTATGTATCATGACTATTTTAATTTTTTTCCTCCTCTTGTTCCTACTTAGTTGTTTTTGAGACTGATTTGGTAGTGATATTCCTCTTTTAAAAGAGAAGCTTCAGTGTTCTGAAAGCAGTGGCAAGCAAAAGAGGTTTATGTGCAGGATCCAAACTTCATGGATACTGTATGAATGCCAACTGGGACAATGTTGTCTTAAACAAAAGAGCTAACAGACTGAAATGTGGTTACAGGTGCTTACTTGGGTAATGAGTTTTACTTGATAGGAATGGAACAGTTTCCTAAACCAACTGAGACCGACTGGATATTTCTTCCCACTCCCACCACAAAGGAAGTCAAATCGCTGCTTTTTAAACATGGAAAAGTTCTATAAATGAAGTCAGTGTCCAGTTTTGACAGCAAAAGTGTGTCTCTCTCTCTGTATAAAATAAATATAATGGAGGTTTTTGTTCCTAGGAATGGGAGAGGAAAGATTTTGTGACTGTGGACTGCAGTTTGAAATGACTTTTTGAGTAAAACTATACACATAAAGAGCTACGGAGGGGTATGCAGTAGCATTTTAACCTAAATTCACTTTCCTGGCAGTTCTAACTGCAGCACTGTTTTTAGTCAAAGTTCAACAAATAAACAAATAAATCTATCACATCCAAAATAAGTTGGGTCTTCTGTAAAACTAAGACTCTCCCCAAACTATTTTCAGATGAAGTACTGTAATTTGATGATTAAGTCTAAACTCTGATACATAATTTGAAAGAGCTGTTGGACTGGGGTGTTAGTCTCATTTAAACAAGACTGAACTGTCAAACTTAATTAATTCAGGGACCATAACTCACGAGCTGCAGCCGTGATATGTAAATGCAGAAGACTTGGAGAATTCTGAAACTGGCATGAAATGGTGACTGGCAGATTAATGATTTCTGCTTTTGAATGCTTAATTTTAACAGTTGTAATCAATTGCGTGTGTATTCTGATTGCAGTCAGCCTTCCTTCCCTGTGAAGGGACTTTAAGAGTTACTACCATAACTTGTTTCCACAACTATAGTTCTTAACTATTTCATTCTCTCCCAATGATGGCATGGGAAGAAATAGTTCAAAAGTGCTCAGAGTAAAATCATTTATAACTTCTGACTGGGTGTATAGGACAGCAGCCTCAACTTTCTTTAAAAAAATTGCCAAGCGCTTGAAATAGCTTGCTACATAATTCTAAAAGTCATTTCTTTACGAAAGCAGAGTTGGCTATACCTAATGTGACAGGATGTTTGACTTTTAGTAAAGACTAAATTGTACTGAAACTTTAAACGGCTGCTGTTTTCGTGTGCATGTATGTGCTTTCAAGTCACCCATCAACTTATGAGGACCCCATGAATCTGTTACTAGATTGATAATTAAGCACTATACATAACATCTGATAGGACCTTTCTCCACTGAAAACTGGATTTGCTCAGAACAGATACTTTGGATCACGGCAGGATGGTGCTATTGTTGAGATACAGGTTTCAGTACAGCCAAATAATATGGTTATCTGAGTAGTGGAAAACTGCACTGATAGAAAAATCTTGCTTTTTTTGGGCATCAAAGTACGGGAAAAGTTGTCTCTTTCAAGTTCTCTTAAATAACTAGAACAATCTGCTTACTGTGGCTAACTCAAAACATAATTGTTCTGCACGTGTCATTTATATACAAATATGGTTAAGGCTGGACCATCTGTTTGAGGCACTGTATTTTAGCAAAAAATTCATTCTGAAAGAAGAACATAAGGATGGGGAGAGCCTTTTCAAATGAAGCGCATCTCAGATGTGTGATAACTCTCCCTACTTCCACTGACATGAAGAAACATCTTATTTCATTAAGAATTCTATTGCATTTTGACTTGCCTGAAATTAATTTTTAAAATTAAGTTGATCACTATCAGCGTGGTACTAACTTTGATTTAAAATTTTAATTCATTACATTTTATTGTGTTTGCGGTCCTTAGTCAAACAACCTTCTGGATTTTAAGGATTTTAAAAAAATTATCCAGTGGGAAATAACTGCTTCTAAAATTAACAAGACATATGTATTCTCTGTTAGCAATCCTAACTCAAGAAACTAATATTAGTAGCATATTTCTGGAAAAGAAAAGTCTCGTAAAGGTTTTTGTTCATATTTATTGAAGTTTCCATTACTACCTTTTTTTTTTTTTACTGTGAAAAGGAAGATTATCTTTTTTTTAAACAAGCAAGCAAGCTTTGTTTTCAGTGAACGATCAGAGCTGGCTTGGGGACATACTGTACAGACTACTTAAGTCTTTTTAGCCACTGAATGTTAAACAAATATTCTTGTGTTTGAAACATTAGCATTGCTGCTACTTCTAAACATAGTTTAACAAGAATTTTCAGGTGACTCTGGATTAATACCCGGAGTATATTAGATTTTTCTGTTTTCCAAACTGAGAAGATAGATAAGCAATTAAAAACTCTGCAAGTCTCCCTCTAGCAAGTGTTTAAAAAGTTTCATCATACTTGCAATACGACAGGGTTAAACAGAGACTGACTTATGTTGCTAAAGAGCTGTTTAGTGAAATGATCTTAAAACATCTTGAGTTTAAGCATGGTTAATTAATTCATGTAAAGAACTGGTAAACAATTAATTGCAGATGGGATTTCTAGATCCAGTAAGTGGAACAAGTCAATATTTAAGGGAACACTTTGCTTTAGGGATGAGATGGCTTGCACAAGCTCAGCTACACTTAGGTTTCAGTGATGATTCACTAGAGTAAAATGTCTCTTTCTAATTAATGTTTCTAATAGTTTAAGGCCAATGCAGTAAATATAGAAGGAGTTTTCCTCCTGGAACTTACTGGCTTCTATGAAACTAGTAATTACAAAATTATATGTCTGCATGTCTACAGAAAATCTATTACAAGAGTAAGGGGGGGCAATCATAGCACTGTTGGGAATCCATTTTGTGTTATTTCAGAATGCAGAGTAGCACGGCATGATCTCTGAGGAGTGTCATGTGGAATTCTCACACATCTTGTAATGAAACTGTTGAAGAGCAACAAAAACCAAATTTTGTTGTTTGTTGTTGTGTGTCTTCAAGTCATTTCTGAATTATGACAACCCTAAGGCAACCCAATCACAATGTTTTCTTGGCTAGATTTGTTCAGAGGGTGAGGCTGAGAGAGTGTGGCTTAAATAAAGTCACCCAGTGGGTTTCCATGGCTGAGTGAGAATTCAGACTCTGGTCTCCAGAGCCATAGTCCAACACCCAAACCAGTATAACACACTAGGGCCATTTCTGCACTAGGCTGTTATAGTGCTATTATTCCACTTTAAACATCCTATGGAATCCTGGGGTTTGCAGTTTGAGGAGATCTCAAAACAGATTTACTTGGAAGTAAATCTTTTTATGTTAGTGAGATTTAGGCTATAAATCATACACTGTGATACTGCGGAATAGACTCCATCAAGCGTACTCTGTGCTCAGGATTGTACCCATGCAGTATATGTGCTATGCATATTTACTCAGAGGTAAGTCCTGCTCTGTCCACTTGGGAATAAGCCCAAATAAACATCCATTGGTTTGCAGTCTCAGTGTACTAAAAATCTGTCAGCTTGGTCTAATAGCTTAGTCCAACTAGATTACTTTTAACTGAAGCTAGTTTGTAACCATTGAAGTCAATGTGATTCCATAAATTAAGTTTGATAATCCAGAGACTGTTCTATCCTGGATGTAGCAAACTTTTTTGAGTATCTGGCACTGAAAGAAATTTTTGCAAACACTGTGTGGGGAAAAAAAAAGACTGCATACCTATAAAAGTTAGAAACAGTATTACAGCTCTGTTGAACTGTATCTGTGTCATAAGGCTAAATTTTGACTTTTGAATAATTATATTCAAGGCAGAAAAATATGTCTTTTTCTTGTGTGACCTAGCTCTGCCATCTATGCACAGGTCTGTTCTAAACTGATTAATAGATAAATAGATGCTGCTGAATATCTAAGATAACAGTGTCAAAGTGAATGATATGATATACAAGTAGTGTATCAAAATAATGTTTGTTTTCCATAGTAAAATCTGAGTTTTGGAGGGGTAACCACTTATAAAAGAATGATGTTGAGAAACTTCACTTGAATTACCTTTTTTTTTTTTTTTTTAAAAGGGAGGGGGTTTATATTTAAACATTTCCGATATTTTTGTGTGAATATTTTCTTTGCTTCACTAGTTAAATGAATTCTTTTTCTGTTTATTTAGATGCAGTGGAAAGGTAAGGCATGCGTTTTGTTGCACAGCTTGCAGACCTGAAGGTAGTGTGGGTTTTCTTACAAATCTGTCAGCTTCTGTAGCCCAGCTCCAGAATAGCAGTCTGATAGCTGATGATCTACAGAAATAACTCTTTAACCTACATTTTCTGTTTGGTAGCTTTGAATGGAAATGTTTTACTTGGGTGGAAAGGAAACTAGATCCAACTATTAAAGTTTAGCACTTTTACAAGCAGGGGAGTTCATGATATTTTTCTTCTTTGCCATCTCCTAAGGAATCACTCCACAAAAAAACAAAATGGAAGAAAACAACTCTTCCGTAATTTCGTTTAAATACAGCAGTCACTGTTAGCAACCTTCTAAATAGCTTTCTTGGTATTTTCAATCTTGACTTTTCCCGCTGTATTACTCTGATTTAATTTTGGGGAGATGGTAGTGACTGCGATGTTGCATACGTGGCCAAATCTCTTATGGTTCGGTTGGCTTCCTAAACTTGTGAGCACAGCTTCTTTCAGTGGAAAACAACGGTGAAAGAATTCCTGCTCTCTGTCAAAGAGTGTGTATGTGTGTATGCATGCACGCGTGTGTGCCGTATTTATAACTCTGATTCCTATGATTTGGCTGTTGAGTCTCCCAGTATTGATTTGTGAATCTGGAACTTTGTTCCAGTCAAAATGGATGTCTGCAACAGTATTGCCTAGAAAGGAGACGTCCAAACTTTTGTGAGTAACTAAAGGAAGTCTTTGTTGTCTGAGAGCTTCCAGATAGTTTTTTTAAAAAGTGCTTTAAAGTATTCTGGTTATCTTGTGCAGTGTCAAAGGCCATTTTGCACTAAATGGAATTCTGTCTGTCTGCTTCCAAATTATACTTGATGTAACAAATTGCTGGCACAGCTCCCAAGTTAATTCACAGTTCTTTGGGTTTAGGAAATATTTGTCATTGTTTTCTGCTTTGTATGGTTTGTTGAAACTGTGGCTGAAGTTGCAATTGATAAAATACCTGTGACAGATAAAACACCTGAAGTACTAAGGGAGTTCCAATCTTTAATCTCAAGATTCTTGAGTAGGAGGCAAGAATTCTCCTGTATAAACTGTCCTCTCCTCTCCTGATTTTGTATAAAGGCAACATGTACTGTTTGGGCCAGCAGGTTCAGGATGAACCTTTTCAACTTGCCCTTTTTACTCTTATTCCTTAAAGTCCAATAAATTTTGTAGTGAAAGTCCCCTTTTCACACTTCTTATGGCACTAGGAGCTATTCTTTTTCCTTGAAACTTTTAAAAATGCCATGTTTAGTTTTTAGTCTTCTCTGCTTCACAACTAAAGTCAATTAGCTTATGGGATTGACAGCTTTTAGTTGTAAGAGGGAACAACTCAAGCCATTTTGCTTTCTGAGGCAGAGAAGAAAATTACACCCCACCTCCACAAGTTAAAATGGATAGTACTCACTGTGTATGTGTGCCTTCAAGTTGCTTGTTGATTTACAGTGACCCTATGAATTTCATAGGGGTTTTTTTTGGCAAGGAATACTCAGAGGTGGTTTTGTCAGTTCCTATGAAAGATAGCCTATAGTACCCAGTATTTGTTGATGGTCTTCCATCCAAGTGCTAACCAGGGCCTGGTACCTTCAAGATGTTTAGGCCACTGATAGTACTCTAGTACTCTCAATTATTGGAGCATCCAGGGCGGAAAATCTCGGAGTTGAATCTCCCATTCCTGGCAGTAAATATTATAATCACAATAATTAAATTGGTGTCCTTTTGCGACCCCCAAAATCTGTCCGAGACAGCTCTCATTCTGGCTAATGGTGAAGCCAGCCCAGTGTTTGCGTCTGTTCCGTGATTCAGGGAGTCTGATAGTGTTGAACCATCTCCACTCTAATGTGTGGGACTGGAGTTCACAAGCAGTCAGACTGGTAAGATGTGAGCAAATTATTGCTCACTTTGAAACCTAGCAACCTGGGCCTACTCTGGGTTTAATGCTCAAATAGCTCAAGGATTGTGAGTCATTAATATGCAAAATACATATTTGGGAAGCATTTAAATTGTGCTTGGAAGCAGTACATTTATGTAAAAGAGATATAGAAAAGAGTATGGGACACTCTGCTATACCATTTTCAGGAGAGAAAAAACTTGTCTAAAAATGGCAGCCTGAGTTTTGTGCCTTTTAAAAATGATATAGTAAAATAACAAACCCTTGCATTAACATTCCAAACTTTGTTCAACTCTGTTGCCCCAAACAAACCGTAGAGCAAAGTTTTGTATCTGATTTCATGCTACATCAGCTTCAGAGGCTCTTCACTTCTACTTCAGAATATACTTACAGCCTCTTGAATGAATGAACTTCTCTTTGGAGACAAGAGCCTAACACAATTCAAGATGGGGTCTCCCTTTCCCTTTTTTCATCAGCTCTGTGAGACATAAAATGCCTTCCACTTCGATTTCCAGCAGGCCCCGAATCACAATGTCTTAGTTGCAGCATAGAGTTATGAAGAAAATGGGCCCCCAGAGGAGGGGACGGGCTCTTGTGATCCATCAGCAAGGCCCTTGTGCTTCTGTGGGAGTGTTCCTTCAGACTGCAGCCAGAGCTTTGAGTTGTTCAAACAGATGGCAAAGATTATTCATGTTGCTGAGATTTCAGTGCACTACTGTTTCAAGCACGTCTCCTGATATGGTGCAAATGATGCGTTCTTCCCAGCACGCCACTGACAGGAACCGCTTTGTCTTCCCTGATCAGGTTTCATAGCCTCACCTGTTGAGTTGCTGATTCCACCCCCCTCCCCAAAGTTGAGCATGCACTGGAGTGGATGTATTTTGCTGGTGAATCCGCCTTTAGTTCTGAATTGTGGTGGAACTTCATGACACTCAGTGGAATGGAACGTTGCTGAACAGCGTACCTACTATCTAGGAAAACTTTAGATAGCAGCTATTCATCCTTTTGCATAATGCTAAAACCCAGAATTTGTTGGCTCTGCCTCTTAAGCAGTCCAGTTCTTAAAAACAGGAAACAGTCATTCCTATGTGACCTGTTCAACAAAGTGAAACAACTTTCCTTGGAACCACTTCATTTGCTGGATTGATTCCACCTTTATGTGTATACATTACATGTGACATTTCTGACAACATACGCTCAAATAAATGTGTATAGGCTTCACCCTAAATTTTTACACTATGTATTGATTGTTCTATTCTTGAAGCACTTCACAATGGAATGAGATGTCAACACTGACCTGCTCAGTGTCTGTGTCTAGTTCATGTGACTAGATGTGTCTTATTACAAGGTGGTTACACAATTGTTTAGGAATCCCTTTGGCAGGAAGTGACTAGGTGACAAGTCTCCTCAGGGTCTGTTCTCAGAAGGCACATTTTGGTGATGCCGCATTTGTATGCAGGAGCATCACTAAGCGTAAGGACAACTTCCATTGAAAACACTGACTGTATCTGGGATTGGGAACCAGCATGGCCTAGCAGTCTGAGTGTTGGACTAGGAATCTGGGAGGCCAGGCTTCAAATCCCCCCTCAGCCAAGGAAACCCACTGTTATCTTCTGACAGCCTCCATGGAAAGTAATGGCAAACCTCTTCTTAATAAATCTTGCCAAGAAAACCCTGGGAAAGTTCAGGGTTCCAACTTACCGTAAGTTGGAAATGACTTGCAGACATACCACCAGCACCACCATCACATTTAGGAGTACACATACCTCATGACCTGTTGTGGAAAGCAGCCTGTACAAGGAGGGCAGGACAACTTCAATCTCTGACTTGCTTAGGACTCCTGTTCTCTGGCCTGTGGTAGTTAGTGCTGAGAGAGGACAGGCACCCTTCCTCCCAAGCCAATGCCCTTTTGTGAAGAGGATTTGTGATCAATGAGTTAAGGGGATAATAAATAGGCCAGAGCTCTGCTGGATAGTTAACCATATGGCCTCAAAGTACAACAAATACCAGGTCCTTTCATTCCTGTAGCCTAATTACAGGGCTGGAAAGCAACCAAGTCTATCGGCTGCTACCTGTTGTCACTGCATGGTGTCTAAAATGATTGAAGAGCTCTGGTGCTGTGGTGTGTTCTGTTTCCAAGCTCAGTGCCCAGTTCTGCAGTATCTGAAAGAGGCAACACTGGATTCCATTCCCAGGTTTTGACTGCTGCTCATCATATGCTGGGTTATGTTACATATAGCCTCATTAAGAAATGGAGAAAAACAACCTTTTTGCTAACCCACAAAATTGGCAACTGCAGTGTGGAACTGTTTAAAATTGCTTGTAGGTTTTCTGGCTTTTCAGTAAAAATTCAGAGGGTCTGCTCTGGAAATTCAAATGTCTGACCAGCAGCCCCATGTGAATTGAAAAATCAGCCTTCTTTTGGCTGAATTAGTCACCAGCATCTACTTGACACACTGGTGTGAACTGCTTGAAAAGGTTGCTTTTCCATTGCAGCAATCTGTGTGCATAGGACCTCATTCCTATAGTCCCAGTTTTGCTTTAGAGCAAAAAGAGCAGCCTCTACAAACAAAATCCAGTTTGTTGTGTGTATATTATGCTATTATATTGTATTATATATTGGTTTTATCTATATAATAGTCATTATATTAGGCCATTTCCACACTAGACTGTTATAGCGCTATTATTCCACTTTCAACATCCTCTGGAATCCTGGGGTTTGCAGTTTAGGGAGGGACCTCAAACACTGCTCCCTAAACTGCAAACTTCAGGATTCCATAGGATGCTAAAATTGGAATAATAGTGCTATAACAGCAGGAATGGCCTTAGAGTGGGCAGCCAAACTATTTAAATGTTGTAACAAGATGTGTTGGACACTGAAATATTTTGGAGTCATATTTTCATAGTTCTGTTTAGTTAATTACTCTAGTAAATACATATTGTAAGTGACTCCATCCTTCTGGGATCCAGAGCAACTTGTTGGAAGTACTGCTTGTTTATTTTTAAACTATCTCTGTGTCATATTCATTATAAAGCTTGTGTGTGTGTGTGTGTGTGTGTGTGTTTGGCTACTGAATGATATTAATCCAGGTATGTTTTCATTCTAAAATATATGCTTTTTCTGAAATATGTGCTTTTATTATATGCGCGCACACACACACATACATACATACATACAGAGAGAAAGAGAGAGATATGGAGAGAACAGCTGAAAAAACATTGTTTTCTGCATGAATACACACACATGTGCATTAATATCACTCACTAGCAAACGTAAAATTTAGCTCTGTAAAGGTGAATGGCAAAGTTCTGTAAGTTACATTACTGTTGTCATTGCATGTCAAACAGAATGTTAAATTAAGCAATGCCTGATAGTTGCTCTTCTGGGCAGAAGTGGGTGGGTGAAGAGACTGTGGCCCTTTCCACAACTCACCTTCTTGTGGAGCTGGGGTGTGAGGATCGCACGAGCAGCCTCTAGCAAGAGGCTCTCACTTCCCGGTTCCTTCAGCTCCACAGCTGCTGCCTGCTCACGCGAAAGCCCCTCCTCTTCCTTCCGCAGTGCAGCCTGGATCCCAGGCTGTCCTGGGGCAGGAAGCGTGAGCACCGTGGCTCTGGAGCTCCACACGCATAGCAAGTGTGCATGGGGTCCCAGAGCAATGTGCGATCACGCACCATTTTTGGCTTGCAGCTGAAAATGAAATAGTGTGTGATCGTCGCCTGCCAGGCCCTGGAGCGTTGTGCGATTGTGAGTGTGTTGTGTGGACCGCTCCCCGCAGTCGCGTGACGCTCCAGGGGCCCTTTCGCATGGCAAATGCTGTGCGAAAAGGGCCTGTGAGTTGAAAACTCTCTCTCAGGTCTCTAAGAATTCTGTATAAACTAATTCTGTTACAGAGTTGTCCTGTAGTGTATCCAGAAGCCAATGGATACATACATAGCCAGTTTATATCAAATGCACCTGCTAACCCTTTCCCTCCTCTTGCTTTTATCCTCCAGTAGGTAAGCCTGGGATACTGCTAACCATAGTTCCTCAAACATTGCTGCCCATCAGCAGCTGTTTCCATGTCACCTGTATCTGGCACATCACAATATGGCCATTTTCGCACTACATTGTTCTAGTGCTATTATTCCACTTTCAACATCTTATGGAATCCTGGGATTTGCAGTTTAGGGAGGGGCATTTAGAATTCCCAGCCAGAGAGTAAACTACAAACCCCAGAATTCCACAGGATGTTGAAAGTGGAAAAACAGCACTATAACAGTGTAGCGTGGAAATGGCCTATGTTATGCCTCCTTCTACAACTTCTCCTCCATCCACTCTTCATTATAAAGAAGTGTGACTGCAGCTTAGAATGGTAACCTATTTGTAGACAGTTGGATGGAGAGAATAGCACAATAGTAGAACAGAAGTTTTGCGTGCAGTAAGTCATAGGTTCAGGGCTAGAAAAGACACCAGAAGGACTCCTGTCTGCCAGTGTTTGGTCAAACAGTGGTTCGACTTGGTGGTAAATGATTTCAGTCATTTACGCTACCTAACCCTTCTGTGACTTTACTGCTACTTAACACTGTGCTTCCAATTGGTCAGAACTCCCAAGGATAGCTAATTATCTTTTATAATGGCTGGATACTGCAGACAGCTGGCTTCCCATAGACAGTGTGTCGTTTGTAAAACAATAATCAAACCTCCAAACTTAAGCAACAGCCATATAGTAAATGGCTACATCCTTTGAAACAACCCCCTATGCAGCAGCCCCCTATGAGTAGATACCTCAACAATGAATTATGAAATAATGATAATGTCAAAATAAATCACCAGTAGATTTCTGCTTAGATTTCAGTGCTTTGCCTTGCTTCCGTTCACATTAGATTGTTGAGTAGTCACTCACAGGAATGTTAGTTTCTATTTTGTACTGTCTGTAGAACTGAAAGCAAAGTCGATCTTTGGGCACTTCTCTGCCTACTCCAAATTCAAATGCATATTTGATACATGGGGTTCTGTTGAGTTCTGTGAAAGTGAGAAGGCAGTGAAAGTGGTAGAGGGTGGAAATGCTGACGGTGTAACTTCAGTTCCTCCTGGAAATCAAGCAAACATCCATCAAAAAGAATTGCAATGTGTGCATTATGATGAATCTCTTTCCCTTGGTTTTAGGTGGATGCTGAATCTAAAATCCCTTGCTCATGGAAATAGTCCCTGGCCAGGCATTGCAAATAAGTCTCCTACTCTTTGCTAGTCATGTAAGCCCATATGAGAAACTACTAGTGACTGTTTTTGTAGAGAGAGGTGTATGCATGAACAGCTGGGATGCAAGGACAGCTTTACCACTACTGCTGGGTGAGGCTGTCTTTCTTCAGGCAGTAGATTTTGGCATAGTGTTAAAGGGTAGCAATCTAGCAATTTTATTAGTACTAGTGGGCAGGGAGTGGCATTTGACTTTTCTGCCTCAGGTCACCCAAATGCCCAGAGCAGTTTCTACTTCGCTAGTCTTCTGCTTGATGTGTAGGCCAGTATCCTGATCCAGTTACCCTTTGAGAGAAGGACAAAAACAACAACACATTAAACTAATAAGAAAGGAGAAACCAAGTCAATAGAAATGTGGCTACTTATATGATGCTGTGGTTTACATGAATGTATGCTGATGTCAACCACAGTATTGGGCATTTTGACTGCAGGTAGAATCCAGGCAAGGCTACCACAATATTCACAGCAAAGTGTCCTTCACTAAGCTGTCCTGTGCCCAATCTTAGACCCTTTCTGTACCTTACCTTCTTCTGGCGCTGGGGTGCGGGGATCGCACAAGCAGCCTCTGGCAAGAGGCTCTCGCATCCGGGGTCCTTTGGCACCGGACAAGCTGCCTGCTCGTGCGAGAGCCCCACTTCTTCCTTCCATGTTGCAGCCTGGGACCTTCCCAGGCTGCACTGGGGCAGGAAGCACGACCGTGCGACTCCGAAGGCTCCTCACACCAGATAAGTGCGCGCGGGGCCTGGAAGCAGTGCGTGATTGTTGCCTGCTGGCCCCTGGAGCATCACGCAACTGTGAGTGCATTGTGCAGATCACTCCTCACAATCGTTTGATGCTGCAGGTGCCCTTTCGCATGGAAAATGCCATGCGAAAAGGGCCTACATTCCCTCTCCTTTTACTTCCTGTTATCTCTGCTGCAAGACAAAATCTCCCAGCAACTAAAGATTTGACTGTGTTTCTGGCAGGACTATATCTGGGGATAATACATCTGCGCAGTTGTGTTCAAGGCATAACAATGTTTCTTCCAATCCTGCCTTCTCAGGTTCTGCAGTTCTGGTAACTATACATACAAGTTACTGAAAATTCTTGCATCCACATGGCTGGAGCAAAGCAAATGCCATAGAGTGCTATTTGGAAAACTCAAATCCCTTGTACAGAAGTTGCACCCTCTTACGGTCATAGTGAGGAAAATATCCATGTAGCAGTTAATGGCTGTTGCTTCAAGCATTGCTTCAGGAGACAGGGTAGAGCAAGCTAAGGGAGTGATAGTTTTTATATTGGCCATCCTCTATACTAAAACCAGCTTGTTACATTTTTGACCCAGATCTGTTTGAGGCAATTCTGATCTGTTTCTATTTATAGGTATTCCATCGGCTAATGAGCTTAACCTTCATCTGCATGGTGTTGGCTGATCTCTTGGCTGTGGCAGTGAGGTGAGGAGCATAAAAGCTAGTCAGACAGATGGATCAAGCTTTGATAAAGTGGGATAGTAGGCTAGTATTTCACCCCAGGCCTTGATGCAAACTGATAGGGGCAGGGAACTCTTTGTCTTCCTGCAAGACTGATAATGATTTATGATGATGGCCTCCTGTGACCCCTGAGTTTACAGGATTGGTGAGCTATGGAGTTTTCTTCAGCGAATGCTGTTGTAGCAGGACAGCTTTTTTCAGGTGACTGTTTTGAGTCACAGCTATTGGCTGGCGTTGAAATCTCTGTGCCACAACAAAAGGGGATGAAATGCACCCAACTCTTATTTTATTTGTTCACTGCCTTTATGGTTTTTTTTTTTGTATTTTTTGCAGCAATGTCAGAGAAGTGGCACAAGTGGAGGATATGTGAATGTGCAGAAGAAATGTGCAGAAATCTCTGATCCATTGCAAAAATGTAAGATGTGGGAGTTAAATGAAAGTGCTAACTTTTCTAACTAAGCCTGTGGAATCATTGGATGTGGACTGGAAGGAATACATGCGTGTGCAACAACTCTTGCAGTCCTTAAGGGCAGTTTGCTTGCTTGGCGCAAGCTGGGGAATAGCAGGCTGTTGCTCCCACATCTTTCCTATTGTTTCAGTACCAAAAACTGACCAATTAGACCCCAACACCTACTTCAAACAAATCTTAACACTTGGAACACATTCTCCTTCCTTGGAGGCATAATTTATTGTTAACAATGTATCACCTTTCCTTTTTGTTACCTACCAATCACTATTGTGTCACCACTGGTGCTGCCTCTTCATAAAAGCAGCTGTTCTGATCTGGGGGTTTTGAAATTGAAACTGTGGTCAGGGATGTGCAACTGTTGCCCTCTGGATGCGTTTGGAGGATTGCTACTGCCAAGTCCCTTCCCATTGGTGAGCGTTGATGAGAGCTGTGGGCTCATAATCTCTGGAAGGCCACTAATCGTTGTAGTGGAACTTACAAGGCAAAACTGAGGTGGGGCTGAATTCTTTTTTAGATAGTGACATTTATTCTCTAGTTCAGTCATTTCAAACTGTTTTTTGACCACAGCCACCTCTCAAGTTGCAGGCGCCCCTGTCAAACAGGAATACAACATGGAGAGACAGAAAATTATTTGTTACTGAACACTAAGAAAATATGAACATTCCAACATATTGGACAAAACTTTTTAAAAGTCTGAATAAAATTAAACATCTATCAGGTCTAATGTGATCCTTGAGCTTGATGCTTTTCTGCAAGTTTCATGATATCAGGTTCCAAACTAGACAATGACAGTTAGAGGTCACCTCTTGTCACAATATCAATTCTCTTCTTGGATTTTGTCAAGTGTCAGAGGGTGTGTTGCAAAGATATTATAAATAGCAGTGAAACTATTGACTACAATTAAGGTTGCTGCTTGGATATTTCACTGGTTCAGTTACAAGGATGCCCATAGCCTTTTGGGGCTCCTCTTCTCACAATTTTCATTCTGTCAAATGTGCCAGGGCCCCCTTGGGGGCCATGCGGCTCCTTTTGGGAATGGCTGCTTTAGTTGTACAACAGGACACTGCAGTTGTCCCACTCACCCCATGTCCAAACCTCACATGGATTACAGCATTTTAGAAGCAGTTGGTCAGCAGTCATCAGGAGTTTACAAAGATTAGTTTTCCTGATGATTCATCAGTCATCATAGCCAGTGGCTGTGCTGGCTGGGACATTATGGGAATTGCAGTCCACCAAAGTAAAGCTGTACTAGAGCGTCAGCATCTGCCCAACACTGCTGGTCCCTCATGACAGCCTTTGACTCAATACCAGTTTAACATTACTATTTTCTGGTTCCAAGCTGAGATGTTCCTATGTGAGTGAAAGCTTTTGTGGAAAATAAGATAAAAATGAGGGATTTTAGTGAGGTTGTGATAGGGGAATACTGACTGCCTCTCTGACAAAGAAGTCGTAGCAGCAGAAGTAGGAGTTCTTGATCTCTGTCTTCTTCCTTTGGGATGTCAAAAATGTAATACATTTGGTTTTCCAGGCATTAAAAAGCTCAGTATATCTCGATGCATTTGAGTGCAGGATTATTTGGGCTGTGAGGAGGCCTGAGGGACTTTAGATTTTGTTGAAACTTTGCAATTGAAGGTGTTTTTGTGGGCGATTTTTGACTAAAATTCCAAGTCAGCACATAGCTTCATTAGATGAAAGAAAACCTCCTCACTGCCCACCCTTAGCTTGTAATATTAACAATTTTCCAGTTACACAGAGGGCCCAGTTTGACTTTCTCGTTCCAAACTGATACCCCAGAAGTTGCTCTTTCATGGTAGTAGTAGATATTGCCATGAAAAGAAGAAATAGGTGAAGCATACCTGCTTCTTCTAAAGAGAGCAGCCAGATGTGGGGCTAAATATTGTGCTGCTATGCCCACCTCAGGCCAACATAGCATAGCTTTCATCTGAAGAAACTATGTATTATAAAGTGATGGAACATTTCCTTGAGTCTTAACCATCATGTCCCCGCCACAACATTTAAGGTGCTTTGTGAGCTCTGACCCACAGTGTGGTGGCAAATGTTCAACTCCAGTTGAGTGCATGTGCAAAGTGCCATGCAACAGTTTCTGAGTGGCCTGGGGAGCATCCAAAGCATCTGGACAAACGTATAGGCCTGCCTAGTGCTTGTAATAACACATTGCTATAAAGGAGTTAGCCTGTGAATTTGGAGGATTAAGATTACCAAAGGCATGCTTAGAAAGGAGGCTGTGATTTGATTTTTGATTCTCTTCCTATTGCTCTTAAGAGCAATTGCCGGCTTGTAAGTGGCAGCTTCCGGAAAACCAGGAAGAAGCAGCAAACGCATCCTGAATGTAACAGCCAGTTTCTTAATAATGGTGGCCAGAGGGGATCCTTCCTTAATTATAACCTTGCTCTGTCCCTGTCAAATTACTGAGCTGGAAATGTGGAGTCTTTCATTAAAACTTATCTATGTAATTAGAAATTATATATACCTACAGCAGAGAGCACCTTCATGCCTCAGTCACTCTCTTTGAAAGATACTTTGATACTATCTGACTGCTTAGGCCAGACGTATGAACTGAATCCTGTTTCTCCAGGTATAAGATTCTTTCTCTCTCCTTAAAGAGAATCCAGTGCATTTGCTGCCCACTCTAGTTCAACTTGCAGAACCTCTGAACACTTTCCACCCACACCCAGATACGTGTACAGCATATTTTTCTTCTCTGGGCGCCTGTTTTAGTATGCAGTCACTTCTTTGCTTTTAGACCTGAGGAGATTTTTGTAAGAGGACACTCCTTGTGTGTAGGTTGGAGTTCTCAATTTTGGTCTCCCAGATGTTTTGGACTTCTTCCCAATATCCCAGCCATCTTGGCCAATGTTCAGAAAGTCAAAGTCCAATACATCTGGACACAGGGGGTGAAAACCACTGGTTTATTCAGCCAAAAGTTAAGCCAAAACTTAGCCTCATCTGATACCAGAGTGTATCTATCCATTATTTATTTATTTTATTCATTTATATCCTGACTTTCTCCCAATAATGGGACCAAAGGTGGCAAACAGCATCTAAAAACAATACAGTCAGCCCTCCACATTTGCAAGTTTCACTTTTGCGGATTTGATTATTCACAGACTATTTGCTGTTACCTCTGCTGCCTCCCTATGCCATTTTTTAAATAGGGACTGCAAGGCTCATGAGACTGAGAAACTGCGAATGAGGTTGTAAATCCCTATTAAAAATGGTATGGGGCAGCAGTGGAGGTGGCAGTAAGTCCCATCAGCCACTCACTTCTGCCTCGTGAAGGAACCTTGATGCCTCAAAGGAATTCATGGTGGGTTGAATATGATGATCATACTTTTTCTGTGCATTAAATATGGTTTGGGAGGGCCAAGAGTTATTTGCGTTTTTTTCACTTTCACAGGGGTCCTGTGCCCCTAACCCTAGTGAATGCAGAGGGATGACTGTACAAAGTAAAAACTCTACAAAGTCATTAATAAAAGTATAAATATATACGATTTGTTTAAAAAGTGATTAAATAATTTATAAAGTAAAAACATGAAACGTTGAGAACATTACAATTTATTGAAAGACTATATACAAACCTTAAAAACAGCACCACAGTTACCATGTGGCCATCTTAATTAGCTTTTTCTTTTTCATCTCATTTTCAAGCTATCCACATTGGTGGCCAGCACAATCTCTTGTGTAAGTGAGCTTCACATTCATAGCTATGTGCTGTGTGACAATATACTTCCTTTCTTCTCTCCTGAATTTTCTGGCATTCCACCTTCAATGAAATGGAACCTAGGCCCTTTCTGCAATGCACCTTTTCACAGAGCTGGGGTGTGGGGATTGCGCAAGCAGCCTCCAGTGAGAGGCTTTCATGTCCCGGTTACTTCAGCTCTGCAGCTGCTGCCTGCTCGCGCAAGAGCCCTGCCTTTTCCTTTCACAGTGCAGCCTGGGAGTTTTCCAGGCTGCGCCAGGCAGGAAGCACAAGCGCCATGGCTCTGGAGCTCGCACACACAGCAAGTGCACACGGGACCCTGGAGTGATGCACAATCGTGCACCGTTTAAAGTGCACAAGTGGCACCTGCCAGACTCTGGAGCGTTGCGCGATTGTGAGTGCATTGTGTGGACCGGTTCTCACATTCGTGCAACACTCAAGGGGCCCTTTCGCATGGCAAATGCTGTGCGAAAAGGACCCTGGTTTCCAGTGTTATGACACAGGGAGGAAAACATGTGTCTGCTACCTCCACAGCATGCATAATTGTATGGACCTGGTACTGCATATAACACCTCCTTCAGTATACTTTTCCTTTCCTTTAGGGATTTGTATCCTACATAGTTGTCCGTATCACATAAGCTTTCTCCATTTCACTCATTTCCATGCTCTTTAAAAACCAAACATTCCAGCTCCACCCTGGGTGGGAGGCTTCTAATATTAGCATATCAATGTCCATGCATGGTGTTCATCTCCATAGACCTTTGGCATGTGCATTTCCTCGATGGCCAACTATCATGTCCTACTGTATATTCACTGCTGAGCCTCTGCCACATCTCCATTTAGATGATGAGAAGCGTATTCAGCCCCTAGGAATGATTCATTGGAGATCAAACGTACCCCAGCTCGTGTCACCTTATCCTCAGGAGTCAGTAGCTGCTATGCTCCTTTTTTTTTTTTTTATAAGCAGGAAGCACAAGTAGCTTGGGTCCATTTTAGATCCAGGTAGAGCCTGCCTGCCCTGCAGGCCTGGCTTGTCTCAAAACATCACTTGGTCCTGAAGAAATCCAATCCCTTTCTCCTTATAGCACTGTGTTGTCCTTACAGTGACACCCTTCCATTTCATTGGCCTAGCTGGCCCTGCACACAGGATAGATAGCATTTCTGACGTAACTGTCAAGCTAAATTTTATTCCCAGATGGGCACATTTTCTTTTATAATTGGTGCTTATGTACGTCACAGCCACTCACTCCTCTGTAACACTACTTACAGGTAAAGGACAATATGTATACCTTTCCTGCAGGCAGATGAGTCACAACCCATCACAAACCTATGCCTTTCTCATGATCACATCACCTGCTACTAAAATTTCATCCTTCTCTCTGTTTGCAGCCTTCATTCTTGGGGTTGATATTTACTCATGTATTTTACACTGAGATTGTACTGTGTGTTCAAATATTTGGTCTGTTTTATCTGCATTAGATTATTTCTACACTGCCCTGGCATCCAGACGGGGGGAAGGGTGGGTGTACAAATGTTTTAGGAATGGATAGCACATAGCTTGATGTAATGTTTTCACTGTTGGACTACAACTCTGGAGAGCAGGGTTCAAATACCTGTTCAGCCATGGAAATCCACTGGGTCACTTTGCGCAAGTTACACTGTCTCAGGCCCTTTTCGCACAGCATCTGCCATGCGAAAGAGGGTCTGGAGCCTCACGCGATTGCGAGGAGTGATCTGAATGATGCTCTTGCAATTGCACAAGGCTCCAGGGGCCAGCAGGCAATGATCATGCACCTTTGCATTTTTGGCTTTCAGCCAAAAATGCTGTGCGATTGTGCATTGCTCCCAGGCCCCATGTGCACTTACATGGCGTGCGGAGCCTCAGGAGCTGGGCCGGTCGCGCTTCCTGTCTCAATGCAGCCTGGGAAGGTCCCAGGCTACACTGTGAAAGGAAGAGGCAGGGCTCTAGCACAAGCAGGAAGCTTGTGCGGAGCTGAAGAAGCAGAGAAGTGAGAGCCTCTCACAAGAGGCTGCTCGCACAATCACCGCACCCCAGTGCCGAGAAAAGGTAGGATGCGGAAAGGGCCTCAGGCTCAGAAGGTGCAAAAGCAAATCCCTTCTGAACAGATCTCACCAAGAAAATCAGAAATGACTTGAAGGCACACAGGAGTAACAATAATACTTGGGCCATATGCACCTCCATTTTTACAACCTCCATCTGGGATCCCACTGTGCATGGTAGCAATTTCTTTTTTTAATATTTGTAAAAAAGCATATGGAGGCCATGCTCTTGCTTTCAAGTGGGATTGTACACTGGGAAATAACATGCCTTTCAAACAAGATGCATCTTGCAGAGCTAGGGTATGTGCTTAAAAAGAAGTATCAATTAGCAGGAAAAAAAACATTACTTTTAAACATATGTGCACTTTGCTTTTAAGGAAAGGAACACTTTCTGGAGGCTTCTGGAAAAGTTAAATTCTCAGAAGTAGTGTGTGACTCTGAAGTGCTTTCCTTGCATGCAGGGTGAGGCTTGCTCTTGCTGCCATCTCAGCGGCAACACGTTCAGAAGCGGGAGTGAGAGTGGCCCCCATTGCTCTCCCTTAAAGTTGCCCACCCTGGTTTCAAATAAAACCAGTCCCACAAGGAACAGGTGCTTTCTAAGGAGCCTGCTTCCTCCATTTCCTCACTGTTACCAACAGCAGTTTTGCTGTCATGATGGCAGCAGGGTGTCACTCTTTGCTTCCCGGAAGGTCGAATCTACACTCCTCTCTGAGTCTCTGGCTTTCCCTTCTTGGCTTCAAGTAGATCAAATATGTTCACTGAAAGCTGTCAAAAGATCAGTATATTCAGCCTCTCTCACCCTCCCTAAGTCTCTGCTCAGCTGGCAAAGGGGTATAGGTTGCACAATAAACAAGAGGTACTCCACACATACCGCTGCTGGCTCTTAGCCTTGATAACTGAGGAGAGTTGAATCATGAAGATACTGGAGGTTGAGGAGGAAGAACTTGTTGCTGGGCCAGGCTGCTTCTGTCACATAATGCCTTGCAGTACTGTAGACTCAAGTCGATAGTCTTGGACTCAAGTCAGACTTAAGTCACTTCAGTGATTTGGCTGGGACTTGTCTTGACAAAAATTACACACTGACTCGACTTGAGACTTGTATTTTTGGTGACTGACTTTCTGCACTTGGTTCAGTAACATAATACATTAATCCAGAAACCTTGAAACTTACTGGTCACATGACAATCTGTCTTAAGCCCAAAGTGTGGACGCATTTCTCAGAGGGAAACAGCAAATGGGTTAGGCAATCTGCTTGAGGTCTGTTCAGCAGCCTGTCCCTGCTACATATAGGAGGAGCTTTCTAGAACTTTTCCTAAAAGCAGAAGGCAAGACTCATGCCCAGAGTGCAGGGCGCGTATCTCAGAGGGAACAGAAAATGTGTTAGGCAGTGGACTTGAGGAGGAAGGATCCTTCCTTCTAAAGCTCTTGAAGCTTCAGTAATGAGGAATAAGAAGGATCCTATTCCCCACTTCTGAAAAAGCCTCTAGCTTTGCAAATGGGAACTAAGAAGGATCCTATTCCCCACTTCCAGATGGCAAAATCACAAAAATAAGAGGACCAACTCTACTTAAATTGTTAAAACTGACTTTTGACTCTGTCCAGAAATTCTGCAATACAGGTTGGGGTGTAAAGTTGGCTCCCAGACTTGAGACTTGACTTGAGACTTGGAGTAAAAGACGTAAATACATCATTGTCTATTTGTTTTGCTATTTTCCTGGATGCTTTGTCATTACATTTGAGATGCTTTGTCAGGTGGGTCTCCTCTTGTGCTCACTAGGTTGTTTCCTAAGGGAAATCTGTTTACATGACATGTCTTTGTAAACACTTCCCTCCTCTAGCATTGTTACCTCACACCTCTTTGATCTGGTTTTCTTGGATCAGTCACAGATCATTGTCCTACTTTACCAAATTCTGTTTGTACCTTCTTAACAACTCTGCTGTTATCTTGGCTTTGCTTTCAGTTCCAGTTGTACCATTAGTTAGAATGAGGTGTTGCCCCAAGCTATAAAATTTGGATATCATGAAAGTGTAGTGATCGGCTTTTTTTTTTTTTTTTTTAAAAAGTGTCAGGGATGGGGAAAGAGATGATTGTGAGATTTCCTTGCGTATTTACCCAAATAACTTCTCTTTGGGCTCTATCTTGGTTGATTTGTTTTGCTGCCTCAGGCAGCAACATATCTTTATCCAGATCTAGTGGCACTGGCATGTATAAGTTTAGCATTGTTAAACATAGCGATGATGCTAAAGTACTTATCCTCAGCTTAAATGTGACACGAGGAAGACGTGTTGCTTTCTCTGGTGAGATTCCTTCCATGCTCTCAGTACTAGATTGAAATGAGATTATTGGTGTCTTCAGGTGGGCCGTTGGCATCCCATTAACCCCATAGAAGTTAACATGCTGCCAGGCTTCAGACAGGAACATATCTTGGCTTGGCCTTCTTCTCTTTGTACAGAGTTGCACACTGGGACATTTGATCCTATCCCCTGACTTGAGCTTCACATCAGCCCTCTCTCACCTGTGAAAGCAGTTCTCAGGGCCCCTGGCTTTGTTCACAAGCTCTTAGTAAGCATTAGATACCTCTTCAACCATGCCTCGGAGCTGATGTTCTCTGTTCATGACCAGGCTAATTCAATTTCAGATGCAATGTCTGTCTATCTCTATGACTAATCGCCAATCCAATAATGGGAGATTGGAGAAGGCAATCCCATTTGTATTAAAATGCATTTAAGGCTCAGTGTGCAGAGAGGATCAACAGTGTATTAATTTGCTTGACCTCTTTATTCCAGCATCAGGCAAATTATTGTGCAGCACGCATTGTCTGGGTCACCTTCTGCCTCGAAGGTAGCTTTAAAGAGTGACCTTTTCAACTTTGGGCATGTTGTTGTCATCGTATCCTCTTATGGAACGGAGGTGTGGTTAAGGGGATGTGTCTCACACCTTGCCCATGTGATGACCTCTCCCATTGGGTTAGTAAATACGTACCCTACAGAGGAACTCCAGATTTACTAACTCAGGCCCTGAACAGCAGCTCTAAACACACATCTAGAAGAATAAAACCTACTGAGCCCAACGTGGCTTAGCTTTCAGATAAATATACACTGGCTCATGTTACACATCTCACTACCTCACTTAAAAACAGCAGCAACAAAATCCCAATTTCTACAACAAGTTTAGTCCCCATATACTTTATTTAAATAGGAATCTTAAGTTTAAAAATGCTGGCAAACTTGCCAAGTTGAAAGGCAAGATACAGAAAGGAAATAGTGAGCGGAAATTGAAATTGGGCTGGGCAAAATAAGTATTAATAAAAACAAATGAGTTTCAAGTTCTCAGGAGCGTGTTCATTTTTCTTGAAAGCTGAGATAGAACAGAAGCTGACTGAGCAGACCAATAAATAATGTCACCTTTTTCTTTGGTTTGTCAGCCCCTTGCTTGGCCTATCACACTTCTGCTTTGTAATTTGGCCATCTTTGGCCTACTTGGCTCCCCCTGCCCTTGTTTTTCACTCCTTGAACAAAAAGCACCAGTATTTCAGGAGGCTGTGCTATAAAAGGAGCAACACCTTCCTTGCGACAGCTATGTAGCTCATTCTTCTCACTGCAGGTGCATCCTATCTGCTGGCTGTCATGCTCAGGGGGTCATATCTGAGGCTGGCATGGACAGAAAAAGCTGGAGAGGGTATAAGCCAAAAGGCTGTCTTTCTGTTTCTTACACTTCACATGCTTGGGAACAGCTTCAAGTTGACAATTCTTGCTGCTGTTTTCTAAAGGTCAGCCTTGACACTTGCATAGCACTTTCAGGTGTTCTGTGTGCTTAAATATGAATTATTTAATCTGTAGTGCATACCTTGCAAGAGGCCTGTCAGTTAGTACTATTCTTCCCACCTCTTGTGGATTGCAGAAATGAACTGAAGCTGAGAAGGTATAGTTTCCCTAAGGCAACCATGTGAGTTCATGGCAGAGGCAAAAGTCACACTGATTTGTAGCTCAGGGCCCTTTCACACACTACACAGTTATAGTACAGGCTTCCCCATTTATCTGACAGGTTAGGAACCAGAGCACTGTCAAAAAATGGAATTGGTTGAAAAGCGGAACCCATACACTGCACTCTAGGAAGCATGAAGGACTTACAGAGGTTCACCTAGGACTGACCATGCACACATATTGCTTGCAAAGTCTCTCAGCCAGCTTAACACCTTTTCCTCCCCCCAACTTCCTTTGCAAGCAACATGCATGTGCAGGCAGTCCCACATGAGCCCCCATAGCAAGAAGAGGTGATGAAAGAGCAGAACCCCCATCAAATTAATGGAACTTGTCCTTAATTTGGAAGCATCAAAGGAGTGTGCCATCAAATAATGGGGCATCAAAAGGCTGCAGATTCCTGTCTCATGATTCCATTTTCACTGTCCAGGCAACATCTCATGGAATCAGGGGTTTGTTATTTAGGGAAGGGTATTTTTGAATCCTCAGACAGCTCTAGTGACTCACCATACTATATATCCCAGGAGCCCATAGGATGTTGCTGTGGCAGGTAAAGTAGAATCATAGTACTATAATTATATTCTGCAAAAAGGCCCTCAGTCTCCTAAGCCACCTCAGGTCATAGATTGTACATATTCCTAGTGGCAAACATGGTGCTAGATTCCATTCCTGTTTTGATCTGCAGTGTGACAATGGGGATGTATGAAAGGCTATGCTGGTTAGGGGATTCTGGGAGTTGTAGTTACCAAAGTAGTTTTTCAAGCACTGGCCTGGAGTGGCATAGAGTAGCTCTGGGTCTACTGCTGGACAAAAGACCAGTGATTCCCCCCCCCAACATCCTGTGAGAAGAAGTGATCTAACCAGTGTTTCATACATGCAGAGGGGTCATGCAGAGGGCTCACATTTCATTTGAGCATTTACATGGGCAGGCTGAAGATAATTTCAAGTTGAAAATAATTTCTTCCTCAACTCTTTTCATATCTGCTCATTAGAAATGTTGCCGATAAGAGGGCAGTCTTGATGAAGAGCAGAAAAGATAAATTGGAATTGACTACAGTTAGCAGAAGAGAGAGGATATGCCAGGTCAGATGGGTTACTGGATGTTCTGGAAGCTGAGCACTCAATCTTCTGAAGAAACAGTGGAATGGGAATTTCAGTTCTACTGCTGATGATGCAAATGCAGTCTTCCTGAAGGCTGTGCTTGTCAAAAATTAAAACAGAATAAAGCCTCTGGATATATCTTAAAGAATAGCTCTCCCTGTCAAGAAGCCCACCTCTCTTTTCTAAGTTACCCTGTTTGACCTTTCCCAATTTCCCCAAGGTGGCAAGCCTCTTACACAGGGAGAAGTCAATGAAAAGGCTTTTAAGTGGCTGCTCATTGACTGCTTGGTCCAGTGGACCAAGACGCTGTTGGATAAATAGAACAGTTTCTTGCGCATTAAAAGCTTACTTTTCCTTTTGTCTGCTCGGCCACAGGAGCAGTGTTAGTGCTTCCCGTGTGGGTAACCCATAAACAAAAAGCTGCTAGCAGGCCTGTCACATGGGTGCCACCAGGTAGCCAGTCCCGTTCTGGCCTTTTAACCTCAAACAATGCTGCAAGTGGCCTCTCTGCAGCAGTGTGGCTTTTGTGCGGTTCAGCAGTCACCTCCCTCATCACACCAAGGCTGAGAAAAGGGGCACGATGGCCAAAGGGGTACAGAGGTTGATTGTGAAGAGCTGGTGAAGTGGTGATGAAGTGTGGGTGAAAAAAGTTGCAAGGTGGGCTGACTCCTGCAGGCCCAAGGCATGAATACAGCCCACAGGAGTTGAACAACGTGGCCTCAGAAAAAGAGAATTTCCTGATGGAGAAGGAAACAAAAGTCAGTCTTTCCAACAAGAACTCCTGTGTCCAGCCCTTGTTCAGGCCTCTCATGGGAAATCTGCTTTTCCTCATTCTCCTTGCTTGTTTGTTCCCTCCCCACAGGACAGACTGGGAGAATTCTTAGCTTCTTCACATAAAGGTATCAAATACTAAACACTGTACATGTATGAGATTGTCGGTTCATGGAGATTGTCAAAGGGAGCTGCATATCCCCCAAGCTGTTGACTTCCACATCTTCTGCTGGGGCAAGAAGACACTTCTGACTGTGACTATTGACAGAGGTGTTGAGGCCTATAAGTATTTCAAGTCTTGATCTCTTTTACAGTGTAATTTTTACTCTATACCTTAAACTCTATTATCTGGCTCATGGAAATAGCACACAATATCGTTTGACAGGTTGTTAAGCTGGCCATTACATTAATTGCCCCAGCTGGACTCTGACAAGGAAATGATAAAAGCAGTAGTTGTAGATAGCTCTTGCTTATCTAAGTCCTATGGTCCACCTCAGTTTCTGCCAAGAACTGGTCATTCAGTTAAGCACAATAGCTTTGTTCAGCTGTGTCTAAAAGCTAATATAATGGCCCATGTTGTGTAGTTAAAAAACAGTGATTTGGAACCAGTTTCTCTTGCTAAGGTTTAAATAACGTTTTGGGCAAGGTTTATTCCTTGCCTGAAAAACAAGCAGCTACTGAGGCTCTGTTGTATCATAGGTCAGGGCTACTTTCCCTCCATTTGTTTGCTTGCATATTTGTCAAGACAGCCAGCATGGTGTAGTGGTTTGGCTGCTGGACTGCAACCCCAGAGACCAGGGTTTGATTCCCTGCTTGGCCATGGAGACCCACGTGGGTGACCTTGGATGTGCTGTACACTCTCAGATCCAGAAAACTGCATGACAGGTTCACCTTAGGGTCATCGTAAGTTGGAAATGACTTGAAGGCACACAACAACAATGTTTGTCAAGCTTCCAGTGCTGGAGCACACTGCTTGTTACTGCGGTCTAGGCCTACCCAGAGATAGCAGTCGATATCACTTTGATATCAAACAATTCGGCCATGTACTGAGACTCCATACCAACGAAATCAACCTTCAGACCTCTCCAGGGCCCTTTTCGCACTGTATCTTTTTGCGCGAGGGGGGAGGGTGTCTTGTGCGAGAAGCCTCCTCCGGGACGCCGATGCCGCTTCCCCCTCGTTCCTTCCGCAGCCGCTTCCTGCTGGCGCGTCCGTCGCACTAGCGCCCCGCCTCTTCCTTCGGCAGGGCACCATGGGAGCTGTAGGCTCCGTGGGGGGAAAGAAGTGTGACCCGGCCACCTCGCGACGCTCCGCACAGCAGGTAAGTGCGTGTGGGCGCTGCGAGCGTTGCGCGAGCGTGGGTGATTTTCGGTTTCAAGTCAAAAATAAAAAAATACGCCTGGGCGCCGCGTCAGCCTCGTGAGCGCCGCGCAAGTGGGGGTGCGTCATGCGGTGCGACGCTCCCATTTGTGTGGCGCTCAAGGGGTGCTCGTGCAAGAAAAAATCAATGCGAAAAGGGCTCAGGACTACAAGACCGGTGTCGTATCACCCATTTCCTTCTAAAAATCCCTACTCCAAGTCACTCTCTGTTATCTGTGTGCCTGTGGTGTCTTTAATATTTGTCTGTATTCAATAAAACATCATTGTTATTATTTTAACCAATCTAACTGCTTGACTGACCTGACCCCGTAGACGCTGGGTTGCAAGATCCTACTAAGTTACCCTGCCTCTCGCTAGCTTTAGTGAGTGCTCCAGCTAATTTTCCCCAAGTCGTTGTTGTTGTTGTTGTTGTTTGATGGTTTGGGCGCCCCTCCCGGGACCCCCAAAGATCAGGGTAACACTGCTCATATAGGGTTTCTTGCTGACACAATCATGTCCCATGCAGAGGCACTCAGACTTTTGAAGTAGTCATCTTGACACCCTTGGACAACATTTTGGCTGGGATGTTTAAGTGTGGAGGCTCACTTACATGAGATGGGAGACCATTTGATGAGTAGCTTTCTTCCAACCAGGAAGTCAGAGGAACTCCAGTCATTCTTGCTTCTATGATAGCTGGAGGAGGATTTGAGGAAAAAAGTTATGGCTCTCTTCTATGGGAACTTGGCTGAAGTGGAATTAGAAGATTAGATTATTTCTAATCCCTTTGCATATTTCAGTGTATTGGTGGTAGCCTGGCTTCTATAGAAGATGAAAGTTTGTTAGCAAGTATGCAAGGTTAAATGAACAATGAAGAGTTCAGAGCTGTTAGTCAACCTCTCTTATTTAAAGGAAAAAAAGGTAGGAAAGAGTGTGCATACCTGTAAAGGTGTATCTGTTTTGCAGTTGTTGACTTCATAAATTGGCAGTCTGATCACTATAGCTGCATCCTTTCCCTCACAGTGTCAGGAATTATAATCTGTTGAAGATGCTGAGAGTTCCTCTGAGATATCTCAGCTCCACTCCCCCGCTACAAAAATACTTCACTGAGCATTGGAGTTTTATAAGCATTTTTATATCATAGCAGTGGGTAAGCAACAATAAGTGTGTCATTTCCAGGAAGTTGGGCTATGTTCTTCAACAAAGAAATTGAGAATTACCAGTCCAGAAATCATCTTCATGTTAAATGATCATACACATATACACATGCATTCATTCTATACAGTACAGATATCTCCTAAAATTGTAATGTATGCTTTGGAAGGTTAGTTGCAGCACACATCCTCTGTTTTTGTCAGTGGACAAATCCGTGGAGATTCATTTTGGGTTTATAGAAGGATTTCATTTTGCTTCCTTCTCTTCAGGACAGGAAGATTTGTCTTTTTGTCCAGCTTTGAATCTTCTGCTATTCTCAAGTCTAGTGCCTGTTAAGCCTGTTCTTTTTTGAACTGTCAGAGAGTTAAATTCATAACAGGAGCGATTAAACTAATTTGGCTACATGGAAATGAGCTCTAATTAATCATGATGTCCAGACTTCTCTTGCTTTTTGGAGCTGCTTCTAATTTTACATTCCTCCTTGGCCACTTGAAAAAGCTTCTGTGTTAGTCTTAACTTCTTTGAAGCAGCTCTTATTGAATGTAAATGTATTCACTCACCCATGATTGCTGCCGAAAAGCCCTTGTCGTTGCTGGCAATCCATGCAGGGGCAGGGTGGGGGTGGGGAGCAATGTATGAACGGGTGCAGTTACAACAGGATCAGCACACAGGGAGGAGAGTTTCAGTTGCGCTCCCATCCTCCCACCCTCCCATAGATAAGCGTCAATCACAGGTGGTTGAACCTACATGGGGAGAGATGGCAATGCCACCAGAAGTTCCCATCTATATGCGTAGGTGAGGCATGATTTCAGGAGGTCCTGCAGACCCAAAACATCACTGTTGGAACCTCAGTGTCCAAAGGAGGAGCTGGGGTTTTCTCACAGGCCATTAACATGGGTACAGACTTGCCTTCATTTAGATTCCTCATTTAAATGACTTGTGGATTACTTCCTTAATAGCCTGTACACGCAAAGTATAAAAGTTGCTGATGTCTGTGTTTTTTCTTTCCTTCTTTTTTTTTTTTTTTTGAACTCTTAAATGGAGAGAAACTGATGAATAATGCAACTTCAGGGAGCAAAGGGATTAATGAATGCTCAGCCCATTGGGTCAGATGGAGCCAGAGTCCTCATCCCGTCCCTCTGCCAACTGCAAAGATGAAAGAGGTCACTCAGGCTGCTGTCAGCTTTGTTCCAGGCCCCATGGACTTCCATGTCTCCAAGTAGAAAGAGTATGGAGTGGTGGTGGAGATTCCTGCATTTCCATCTTAGAATACGGCTACAGTTGTTTGTCAGGCTTATGGGGAAAGTCTTGGGAGATGGTGGAACGGCACGGATTAAGTAATTAATGAAGAACAGAAAAATAAACCCTTTTAAAAAGGGCCTTTTGTGTGAAACACAGACATTGGATTTTTTTTTTCCACCCCCAACCTCCAAATTGGCTCTACTTGTTCTGAGTCATATTATTTCCAAGAAACCTTTTTGCCTTCTCTTCCCTTAACATGACCAGCATGCACACACACACACCTCCTATGCAGGAAATGGCTACAGATTATTTCATTTACCCTCTGGCCTAGCCATGTGAAATGAGTCCCTGATAATGATGAGAGAATGTCTAAAGCAACTGCTCCATAAACATCAGTGAGCTTTTAATCTAACCACTACCCCGTCACTGGCTGCTTATTTTCCATTCCTCCCCACCACCCCTTTACCCTTTGTTTCCTTTAAGTGGGGCTGCTTTAGAGGAACCCCACAGAGAGAGGGCCACGGTGAAGCAGAGGGGGTGAGACACCACTGTCTCCTGGGAAAATGGAAGCGCTCATAAAATTAGGCAGTGCTCTTGCTGAGCAGCTCTCCCTTCAGCAAGAGATGCTTCTGTTGGTGGGAGGACATTTTGTGGAGAATGAAATGCCTTGTTGAAAGTGCAACTTAAAAAAATAGAACTCAGCTGGATCTGGCCAAGTGGCTACCTGGTCTAGCATTCTTACCTGGCCAGTCTGATCTGCCTGGGAATCCCACAAGTGGGATATGTCTTCAGTGATACCCTAATGCATTCTGTCTTTGGCCCTTTCCACATCCTACCTTTTCTCGGTGCTGGGGTGCAGTGCTCACGCGAGCAGCCTCTTGTGAGAGGCCCTTGCATCCAGGTTTCTTCAGCTCCGCACAAGCTTCCTGCTCGCGCAAGAGCCCCGCCTCTTCCTTTCGCAGTGCAGCCTGGGACCTTCCCAGGCTGCACTGAGAAAGGAAGCGCAACCAGCCTGGCTCCTGAGGCTCCGCACGTAAGATAAGTGTGTGCGGGGCCTGGGAGCAATGCATGACCATGCACCATTTTTGGCTTAAAGCCGAAAATGAAAAAGAGCGTGAGCGGTGCCTGCCAGGCTCTGGAGCGTCGTGCAAATGTGAGTGCATCATGTGGACCACTCCTCACATTTGCGTGACGCTCAAGGGACCCTTTCGCATGGAAAATGCTGTGCAAAAAGGCCCTTTGTGTTACTTATTGACACCATACTATTCAGTTGTCAAGAATGTTTACCACTTCAAAATACCTCCAGAGTGGTTTCTAGCAGTGCCATCTTTTTCTCCAGGAACACTGTTGGACATCACTATGTTCCATGTTTGCAGAAAAGGACAGGTAATGTATAGGAGGTGTCATGTTACCAGGGTCCTGGGCTGCCAGTACACTTGTCTAGAGGCACATCGTTTAGCAATCTTGTAGAATTAATTGATTAGCAATGGAATTATCCCATCTTCTTCCCAAACTGAGAACCAAAAGTAGTTTACAACATAGCTTAAGGATTTTTTTTAAAAAAAGCTGTTAAACCAGCTTTAAAAAGGCCCCAAATGTTTTTAAAAGAAGTCAAATCACAATTAGAGAAGTTATCATGTTAAGTTAATCAATATAAAATCATTTTAAAAAGTAGTTCTGAGTTTCGCCTGTGCAGAATGGGAGACTGCCAGGGTGCTCCATGGATTCAACTCAGTTCTTCAGAGAAAGGTGAGATATAATTAGAATGTGTCCATCATATGCCCAGGAAATGTTCAAGGCTGTGTGACTGTCAATTGATGCTTGGTATATTTACCATGGCAAACATATTAGGATATCTACATTGCCTTGTGAAATGGGAAATGGCTCCAGTTCTCAGAAGTATAGCAGCTGATACCTCTCTCCAAGGACTGCTGCCTCTCTTCTGTGAATAAGCTTCCACTTGTCAAAAGGCTTTTCATACTAATGCAAATCTGACAAGTGAATGTTACCTTCTCTACAAATAACAATCTCTTATCTGCTGGCACTGTTATTTGAGTCTTGGGGATGCATGTGAATGTCCCATAGTATGGCAAGAAGATTAAAGGCCAGGGACAATTGATGGGCCACGGAGGAATGGTAGATGTTATTTCATAAAGCTGTTTTCTGCCTTGTCATAGGAACCCAAGAATTTCCTACAGCTTTAAAAAGCTATGAGGATACAGAGGTTAAATTAGGGAGGGCTAGAGAGCTGAACCAGAGCAAGAGAATTCTCCTAAACATTTCATTCTGTGTTTATTGTTCATTTATAAAATTCAGGCTGTGCTGCAAAAGCAGATCCTTAAAATATACTAAATATTTTTAAGGGGAACTCCCTAGCTAATCAGGTTCTTATTATGGGTCTATTTTGGCTCTCTCAAACTCTTCTCAGGTCATATTTCTTATCTGTCTTACTGTCTTCTGTTGGGTTCTCAAATGTTCTCAAATGATAAGGGAAAGCAACTTCTATGTAAGCTAAAACTTGGCTTTTGCATATATGCTTTCTGGCATTTACTGTTTTGAGAGTCCCTTTGGCTTCTTACCAAAGATTTCTCAAAGGCCAGTTGGCCCCATTGGTGATACCTCTGGCATTCAATTAATGTCTGTTCCACTGAGCTGTTGAGATGTTTAGCTCAGCAGCATGGTAATACTTCCAGGTTTTTAGGATTCTGAATTGCTTTGTTGAACAACAGAAAAAAGGGCAGTAAACTACATTGGCCATAATAGAACAAATATAAAAACTTGAGAATTGTTGTTTTTCCCCCCAAGCCACTCAGCATGGTAGCAGCAAGAAATGCAATTTCACACATGGTCATTTTTATGGTACTTTTAGTAATTTCAGCCAGTGTTTCTCCTTTGAAAGTCTGATCCTTCCTCCTCTTTTCTTACCTCCCCCTTCACATTTCACTCTGCTTAAAAAGGGACCCTCTGCAAAGCTAAGACTCTTACTACAAAGCATAATAGTCTTTGATTTTACCCCCCTCTTGAATTCAACTAGAATACTGAAGAATTTCAGAATTTTAGTCAGAACATTGCATAGCCAGGCACCTGTGAATTTTACGCTCAAATCTCTTAATTGCATAGCAGAGAGAGTGAGATCTTGCAAAGCTGAAGTTCCAGTAGTCTCTGTGCAGCTAGGGGCAGAATGAATCTGTATTATTGTGCAGGTTGTTGGAAGAACCAAAATGATTGGTAGGCTATAGCGAACATAATAAGCAAATGCTGAACTACCAGAGAAGGTGTTTGAGTTTCCATTCAGCCGTGGACTCAATTTGTTCCTCTCTCTTAAGAGAGAATAATAGGGATGCATTTCATGAAGTGGCCATGAAAGCGAATAGGAGTTTTAATAGTGCTATAAGTAAAAGCGCATTCCGCAAAGGAGAGGGGTGCTGAGAAAGTTCTGGGTTGCCATCTTGGCTGTTGTAAAGCAGCTATTCTGTTACTGAGAGCAGGGTGCCCAATTTTCTCCTTGTTGGGTTTTACCAGAAACATTGTACCTCTAGCTTTATTGCATTGTGGAAGAATAAGAATATACAGGCTGCTGGAATCCTACAAGTAGTCACAGGTGAGATGAGGGACTTTGGGAAAAAGTGTTGTACAAGGGAGGTTCACCGCTGAGGTGACAACTGTGCCATGAATGGTTCCGTGTGCCCATCAAGAAGTCACCAGTGTAGATGTTCTGCTGGTGGAAGAGGACCAAATGGGACATTTTGGATGGTGTGTGCTAGGGTCCTAAGGCTATGGATGTGCAGGGTCCTAAGCTCCCTTGTTCTCTTGATGCACCAGCAAAACTAGGCACAAAGCAGACTAGCCCTGGGCTTGGCATACATATTTTCTTCCTAGTATTGCTGATAGGAAGGGAAATGGAAAAGATTTGCTTCCACCCCCCATACCTTTGCTGTAGTGATATAGCAGGGCTATGGATAATTGTAGAATATTTTTCACAATGGAAAATATATTTGGAATATTTCTTTTCCGAACAAGGATACAGGGGTGTTGTGTTGATTGATTTCTGGTACTGCTTGCTTAGTCTTGCCCAGCTTTCAAGTTCTTACAGTTCTAGCCCTGCTTCTCGCATCCATGTGTATTTTTCTCCTAAAATGTATTCTTCTGTTATTAGAACACTTAGACACTTTATTCATGATGTCTTAAATGGCAACTGATAGCACCTCTGTTCATCCTATGTAAGCAGATGTGCAGGAACCACATGTGCAGAAGAAATTTTTCCCTCTCCTAGACCAGTATCTCCAGCTTTAACTTCTGAAACACATTTTATTTCACCCCAGTTATTCTACATAAGATAGCTTTCGGCTCCAGATCTCCCGTTGTCGTTGCTTAAAAATGAATAAAGCAGGTAGTTGAATGCACAGCAGCTGCCTGTAAATTAAAATGGCTGGCTTGAGGCAACAGGGAGATAGAGTTATTCCTGAGACAGTACAAGGAGAAGCTTTAACAGACAGAGGCCCTTTCTGCACGCAACAAGAGAAACGCTCCCTGCTGCTACTCACCGGCTTTTTGGTGGGTCCGGACGAGTCCGTCGAGATGAGGAGCAGTGCAAACTCGTTGCTCCACACTGCTCCGGCGTCCAAAATGGCGGCTTCCGGTTCGAGGAGGCTCTCCACCAACCGGAGAAGCTCGCCAGCCGAAAGCCAGCCCCCCGCAGATCTGCAGGCATGCACTAGTGCGTGCCTGCAAATCTGCACTGGAGCGCAGGGACGGAGCGACACGGGGTTGCACGCTCCGTACTTTTAAAAAACCTCTTAAAAGAGGGTTTTAAAAAGCATGCTGCATGACCAGTTCTGGTCGCTCCGGAGCGGACTGAGGTGAGGGATTACAAAAAGTAGTCCGCCCCAGTCCACTCCACGGTGCAGAAGACCTCCGTTGGAGGTTGCTCTGCACCGTTTTAATAGGCCCGTGCGGAAGGGGCCAGAGTTTAAGACCAGTTGTTTTCTCTGTCAAGCACTTGGCCCTATTTTGCAACACTTGTTAAAAAAGGACACTGCCTATGCCTCTCTCCCCTCCTCCTGCAAAGGAATCAGACCACTCTCATCTGTCCTTCCTCTCTAGTCGTATGCATCTCTGTGGTCCATACCACCTTATTATGGATGATATATCATTCCTAATCCCTTTTTGAGTTGGCGGCAGTGGTGGTGGTGGCGACTGCTGTTGCTGCTGCTTCTCCTCCTCGTCCTCCTTGTCCTCCTCCTCCTTCTTCTTCTTTTCTCTTTCAATGTGGGCTTCCTGCTATGAGCACACCTCTGAAACAATATTTTGAAGTGTCTTCAAACCTTATAGTGTTGTCTCTGCTGGAAAAAAAACTCATTATTTTCTACTGAGAAAAAATGGAGCGGGATGCAAGAAACTGCTGAGAATCAGTGTAGGTTTCAAGGGTGGTAGTGGACTCTACAAATACCACATATGGCCTGTGGGTGGCATTGTTCCCACCTTGTGTGCCTTGGATCTTCTGTAAGAAAACTTGGATTACCTCTGCCGTGCTCTGCATGGTGCTTCTGTCACACTAGCTTCTGGACCCTTGCTTTAGAAGCTCATGAGCACAGCTCAAACTGTGTCTGCCAGTATGTTGTTATTAAGTTTGACATAGCAACAGCATGTAAAATACTTGTATGCCTCCTTTTTCCTTCTTCTCTTTGTTTCTGCCCCCAACTACCCCATTAACAGGAGTCCCTCTCTCAATTTTCTTTATTGAAAAGTGTCAACAGATTAGTGGAGAATCCCCCTGCGCAGACAAAAAGCTGCCACAAAAGGCATTAGGCTTTCAGCTATTGGATTACCACATAGCCACCTGTCAACTGACTCGGTAAATGTATCTGTCTTTGAACTGTTTTTCACATTAGAAGTCTGGTGGTGGTGTTCCATAAGGCATGCTTGTTCCTAAATGACTATTTCAGCTTCCTGCTTTCAAGGGTCTTTTGGGGGGGGGGCGGAGAGGACTAAAAGACTTCAGGGGGAGGATTAGAACTGTTTGAGTAAGAACACTAATGTAATAAAGTCTTAAATGGTTAATAGGCAAAGCAGGACAATCCATCTGCAAATTAAGTACCTTGCTTTACCTACACAAGGCATCTTGGGAAAGAACTATTGAAAGAAGTCTTGTGGCCTTTTACTTCTCTTGGCTTGAGATGGTTCCAAGAACAGAATTCCATTACTACCTGAATGTCCTGAGCAAATTTATCTTCTGCAAACACTCCCTTGCTTGCACTTTCATGGCCACTGTCCCAATTAGTAATATCTAAGACCATCATATTTGTCTTCTGATAAAACTTCCATAAATTTTTTTAAAGCTACCCTGCTTCAGCTACTACCTTACACTTGTTTCCTGATTCTGATGCCTACTAGGGTTTTTGAACTATAACTCTCACCAGCCCCAACCAGCATTGTCAGTGCCCAGGAATTATGGGAGTCTCAGTCAACAACACCAGACTGGAGAGAGACTGATTGAAACTTTGATTTTGGTAAATTCAAATGAGTTGTGGCAAGCCTCAGACCCACACGCTTCACCCTGGAGGTGTAAATCTTCATAAATTTCATTCCGGCAGGCAATTTTACATTTTTTCCCCTTGATGCAAGAATATTCAGAATTTAGGACTTTTTCTGAGCAAAAAAGGCACTTTCCTTTTCTGTGCTGAAAATGGCATTTTCTGGCAGAAAATACATTTCTACACAGAAATGTTATTTAATGTGAAAAATGCTGGTTTTTGTACAGGAAACTGGTTTCTGTGGAGCAAAGGTCATTTTCTTCACATGCACACACATCCTATATGTATTTTTTCCACACAGAATAAGTTGTGAACTATGAAGATTCTTGCCCATCTGAAACTCTCCTCATCATGGTTTCTAAACATGCAAGAATTCTGTTTCTTCACTAGTTTTCAAATATTTTCACATATTGGTTCAGTCTCCACTTCCCCCTTTCTCCTATCCTTTGTAGAGGAGAAGAAGATCAAACACTACTTTAGAACCCATAGATCTGTGCTATATATTAAACTGGCTTATTCTAAATCTCCCCTCTCCTTCTATTCTTCTTTCTCTTCCTCCCTGCCAAGGCTTCCATTTGATGAATAAATTGTTCTTACCAGAGGGCTAAACTGACCATTTGCAGAGGACTGCATGAAATTAAGCTGAGAGCAAAAAATGTGATAAGCACTAAAACATGTGCATCTTATCTGACACAACTCTAATGAAGTCCTTTGCTTGAGTAGTATTCCTGACTATTATATTTCTGCTGATTGGAATCCTTAGAGGTGGCCATATGTTTCTAAACGAGAAGTCATGATATTTTGAGAATGATTTGTCCTAAGACATCTTAACTCCCAATCTTATCTCTGTGTCCACCTACTGTTCATAGCTCAATAGCATCTCACATTTCAGCTGGGATGTCCATGATCAAGATCAGCATGATACAGTGTCTTGCTTTTTAGTATAGTTTAGCTTTATTTGCAAAATCTCTCGGTTTAAATTATTTCTAAGTTTTGTTTAATATCAGTCAACTAAAACCATTATCAGTACAAATGCTTTCTGTTTTGTGTTGTTGTTGCTTTTGTTGTTCTTTTAAAAGCCAGGGGTTCTTTTAGTATAGCATATACATATATGCACTCATTCAGTTGTTGGTTGCTCTTGTGTATAGAAAGAGAGTGAACAGGCAAGGGATTTGGTGTGATCAGAAGTTGGGAGAGAAGGCAAAGACCCACACAAACTCCACCCTCTCAAATGATATCCTAGGGGATAGACAGAAGAAATTTTGCTCTCTGAAGTCTCTCATTCTACTTGGTGCAGTAATTTTCATCTAATGCTCCACCATGGAAATAGCAAACTAAGCCTGCCCACCTTTTACTCCCATTCATCCGCCCACTGGAATAGTATGTCCCTTTACCTGCTTCTGTTTGTTCTGCCCCGACTGACACCCAAGTGTTTGACACCCAACTCTCTCAGTCTTGCAAGTAACACTAACAAGTTCAATTAATTTTGTTACAAAATTATATGACTGTGGGGCGTTTTTGGTTCATTGTGAACATGTAACTTGTCCCATATTGGGAGAAATGTAGGATCTAAATGAAATGAGTTATTTGGAAGTGATACAGCGGGTCTCCTTGGCTGAGTCGGTTGACTGACGTTGTCAGTAGCAAGAAAGGCGAAAAACAGTTGTAATCTATTCTTTCTGTTTTCTAACCAGTTTTCTGCCTGCTTCTTTTTTTGGCAGAGAGCTGATGCCAAGAACTCTTGACGGGCAGATCACCATGGAGAAAACGCCCAGCTACTTTGTCACAAAGGAGGCACCTGCTCGCATCTCTGCCATGTCGAAGGACACCAAGCTCATTGTAGTGGTGAGAGACCCAGTTACCAGAGCCATTTCTGACTACACGCAGACACTGTCCAAGAAGCCTGACATCCCCACCTTTGAGAGCCTGACCTTCAAAAACAGGACTACAGGCCTCATTGATACCTCCTGGAGCGCCATCCAGATTGGCATTTATGCCAAGCACCTGGAAAACTGGCTCCTGTATTTCCCCATCGGGCAAATTCTCTTCGTCAGCGGGGAGAGGCTAATCAGTGACCCGGCTGGCGAGTTGGGTCGCGTCCAGGACTTTCTGGGCCTCAAGAGGATCATCACGGACAAACACTTCTACTTCAACAAGACCAAGGGTTTCCCCTGCCTGAAAAAGGCTGAAGGCAGCAGCAAGCCCCACTGCCTGGGCAAAACGAAAGGGCGGACCCACCCCAGCATAGACCAGAAGGTGGTGCAGCGGCTGAGGGAGTTCTACAGGCCCTTCAACATGAAGTTCTACCAGATGACTGGACATGACTTTGGCTGGGATTGATGGTTCCTGCGGAAGGATGTGCTAGAGTCAATCCTGTCATTCAGCTCGCTTCTCCCTATATCTGTAGATAGGTCGATATGTAAAATGTACAGAAATCTATTTTATAATAATTTATTTTTAATTCATAAGCAATTAATTCACTAAGCTGCCTAACCACACTATAGCCCATAGCTGTGTTTTGTTTTGTTTTTAACATTCCACAGTGTTGATTCTTGCTATGCTATAGCTCCTTTGGTTGCCTGTGTCACTTTGTACTGGCAAGTGCTTCCAGCTGTCTTCCCAGGAGACATTTAGTGTAGTAAAGAGGGAGAAAGGCAGGTAGATGAGGGAGAATTGAGAAAAGCACAATCTTTTTTTTTTCCTCTCTGATACGGGTACTAGGCATGTTTAAGTAGTTTTGTGTGAGACCCTTCAGTTACCATCTCCCGTCTCTTCATAGGTCAGTCCACTTGTAGTTAATTTTTTTGTTCATTATGAAATCACAAGCGACTTTGCAAATGGTTTTGTAGAACTCAGGCCTTTTAGGTGGCCATGGTACAGGTGCAGAATGCACTACTCTCCAGCCATATTGTTGCTGTTACCTGTTTTCCAGGTCCATTGGCCTTGGTGTACAGAACTCTCCCTTGCTTCTTCTAGAGCAGATATGGATCACAGATGTTCTTGGACTGCAGCTCCCATCAGCCATAGCCAGCACAGACAAGGGCAAGGTAGAGCTTGGAAGGAATAGGTTACAACTCAAATAGTTATTGATAATGAGTTATTTTGGGGGGGGGTGTTGGTTTAACAAGGGCCTAAGGCAATTATATTTAAAAATTAACACAATGTGTGGGAACAAAGTTACTTTCCTGGTGCTTTGAGTAATATTTTGTACTTTAAGAAGGTGCTTTTGAAGGACACTTTTAGAGGCATTTTGACAGGAACTTGGCTGTGCCATTCCACTCTCAGTTCTCTGTTTTCTCAAAAAGGAACAGGGATTAAAAAAATAACAAGAGGTACAATAGGCAACACAGTATGTTGTTTCTTACATACTGCAACAAGGAGAATACATGTGTAGTATTTATTATGGTCAGTGACCAGTGAATGAAGTAACAGAAATCACAAGCAAAAAATAAAAACGTACTGTGGCATATACAGTGGCAGATCCAGCCATTTGAGGTAATAACAGTAATCCATTGCTTTTTAAGCATTCATAACAGGTAACAGAAATAAATGATTTTGAAAAGGTGATTTTCCAAGCTCTGGGTGAGGAATAATGGGATTTGCTGTGCAAGAACTTCTGGAAGCCCATGTGTTGCCTAATCCTGTTGTAGAAGCAACAAACTGAAATTGTACTATCTGGATTTTTATAGTTTCTCTTCTGTTTTTAAAGCAGATTCCCTGGGCGGAGAACTATGCATATTTTGTCCAGCTTTAACTCTTCCCTGTTGAAAAAAAGTGAATGCCTAACTGGAATAAGTCAAATTACATACTTCTAATTTTAGAGAGGTTTTTTTTTTTTGGAGTTTGATTTTCAAAGTGCTCTCACAGACAAAAACCATGCTGTCTGAACTTGCAGGGTGAATCACTCTGCTGCCTCTGACTCTAGCGATCACTAAACCTACAGTCCGTATGCTATTAAATGAGAGAAGTCAATGTGCATGGCACATTGCCACAGGCAGCCTAGATGGTGCCTCTTTCACACATACACATTCCCAAAAAATGATTCTGATCTTAAGCCCCAAAGCCAAGTACTGCAAATTAGCCATTGGTGCAAAGCGGAGAGGTTTTTCATTGGTAAATAGTAAAGGATGGTGTGTGTGTTGGTGGGTGGGTAGATGGCTGAGTGGGTGTATATATATACATTTTCATGAAACCCATTAAGAGGGTGGTGGAAATGAACCTGCTTCACCTGTCTGAACCTCACCAAAGAATTTCTCAAACTGCCATGGTGGATTGCTGCTAGTGCAACCATTTCATGTCAGACTGAGATGGTTGGTTGTGTCTGATTGGTGCTGGGTGAGCTGGGGCCGAACTGCATCTCATCATTTTGTACTGAGACTTCCAGGCATGTCTATGGGCATTCCCTAGACACTAGAAAGAGGCATTCCCAGCCTGGCTGGAGCTTGGAAAATTATTTTACAGAAGAGTAACCGCAATGAACTGCTGAAGCCAATTATAATTAAGCAGTGGATAGATGAAGTTCTAGATCCAAGACCCCCTTGAAAAATCCTACAACAGCTCACTTCTTTCTTTAAGCATGTTATTGTACACACTCGTCTTCAGAATAATTCTGCATGCTCTGTTCGAGCATGATTGCAAAATTTATCCTGAGACGCCATTCCACTGAGTGACTCAGAGTGCTCTTTGAGAATCTATGGCTGAAATCCTACATCAAGAAGGCAAAATATAATGCTGCACCCAGGTATCTCCATGTCCTCCTTTTGCACAGGCAACTGTGAAGCTCCAGGAGGAGCTGCTGGTGCTCCTGCTGCTTATTGGTGGGGAGGGAAAGCAGAAGGAAGGTAAGTAAGCCAAAGAAGAACAGTGAGTCTCAGCTCAGTGGGACAAAGAAACAAGGCCATTTCCGCACTAGACTGTTACAGTGCTATTATTGCACTTTCAAATGTTGAAAGTGGGATAATAGCACTATCAACAGTCTAGTGTGGAAATGGCTAAGGGTGCAATCACAGATGAAGTGCACCTTCCTTTTCCTTTTTCCTCAGAGCCCAGACTAGCTGCTGCTTTCTCCTGCATGGCCACCCCACTGATAAGCAGTAAGTAGCAGTGGTAAGCCTTCCCAGGGCTTGACAGCTGAGTGTTTGTGTTTGTGTGTGTGGGGAGATTTTGGATGGGGAGCAAAGGTTGCTCACCTTTGTAGGCTTTCCCATTAAAAATGCACCCTCCAGTTTGACTGCCTTGAGATCTGCAATTATCCTAATAATTTTTAGTAAAGGAACAATCTAGGAAACAAGCAGGTTGAGCCATACAGTTTCCTATAGACCAATATGCAACATATGAAATTAAGCCTCTTTTCTTTGTCACCATATCTTCAGACCCCTTTTTGACTCTTGCTTTGCTTATTAAATGACCATGTTCCTTTTTGGTGCCATGCAGAATAATTTCCTTGAAAAATATGTTGATTTGCCATAGCTGACTTTTTTCTATGACTATTTTCCCCTCTTTCCTTTTAAAAATCCTTCTCATTTGCTTGTTGGACTTCAGAACTTTGTGCTTGGACTTGTGTATTTCTCCTCTGAACAGATTTATATCCAGATGCCTTCCTCAACTGCACAAATCACATTTACTTTGCAAAGTAGGCCCTGTATCTGCAGGCCCCCTGAATGGTTTTTTAATGAAATAAAAGTAATCGTATGTTGTTAACTCACTGTTAAAATATTTTAAGTAAACTGCTAATCCTGCTTGAGTGGCCCATACAAGGGAAACCTTAGGAAACCTATTAATTTCTTTAAAAAGCCTTACCTAAACATGATAGCCAGTATGGCCACCATACTGTACCGTACCATATGGCACTTGAACTGCTGACATGAGCCTGAAGACAATGTCATCACCATTTTTGTTGGATTCCCGAGAACATACACAATCAAAACTCAGAGGTGTGGTTAGACTTTTTTTTCACATTGTAACATTAATTTATGGCTGAGTTCCATTCAGCAGTGCAGTATGTCCAGGTATTAGCAATATTTTTTTGTGTGTGTTTGCTGTAACATGGTACATCTTAGAATAGTATACTTGTAAAGGAACAATGGCAAGCAAAAACTGTAAATTGAGTATTTTGTGGTATGTATGACACAAATTAATTTTACACAGAGGTTTCTAGGAAAATGGAATTCTGATTCATACTATTTCTTTGGAGAAATAAAAATATATTTTACCAAGATGTGGAAGCAGCGTCATTTCCTCTTCAATATGTGGGTAAAGAAAGAGTGTGGCTTTGCTGGAATATGACCTGTCTATGGAATAACTTCCTCTGTAGAAGGTGATATTCTACCCAGGAAAGGTGAGAAGAAATTGTCAGTTTCAAGGTGAACAGTGGCTTAGATGAGGAGGGGGCATGGGGGTGTCTGGGTGGCAATTTTATGCCCTGGAACCCTCTGGGGTTACGCAGATTGTCAACAATGCCCTGCCTAACAGTGCAAGGTTAAACACTTCAAGCAGTTTGCAAGATGAATCGCCACTCCCAAGAGGAGGTTTTAGTCAGAAAACAGTCTGAAGTACCTGCTTAGTACTTAGTACTTACGGGACTGGGTACAGCCCAGGGCCATACTGCATTGGAGACCTGCAC